>OU862899.1:18826864-20076864 GCA_917880725.1 Selenia dentaria | reverse complement strand
TTGAATAATATGTATATATATCGAATATCGATTGCATTTCCACCAAAATCTTAGGTACTTATATATGTCATCTGACTCTAGCTACAAATGTATTTGTGTATCATAGAAGCCGATCACAGACCGAACACCTAGATTCTAAATGTGTAAGTATTTCTATGTAAATATTGATGTAAGTAGTTTGACTTTTTCCACATAATTTGGCCGTAAAGCTTGTTTGTGTGTGCATGTTTTTTTTCTCCTTATACGTTTATATTACCACATTATATTTCTGACAAATACAATGTAAATAACTATGTCATCAGATTAGTAATATAGTAAGTACAAAAATTTCTAACCAAAATATTTTTTGTATGGTACTTTTAAATTTGTAATGGTATCCCCAAAATTTAGTACCGTACGAAATTACGCGACGTCGAAACTGTTTTTACGTCCGCGGTAAAGAAACTCGTTGAAAATGCATCCAGCAAAATGGTAGAATCGCTACAAATGTTCTTATTCCTGTTCAAATCGAAATACAGACGAAAATGTCGATGGCTGCCGCCGCCTTGCCTGTGTTCAGTTCTCATAGTGTTATTGTTGTGTACTGGAGTTTTGTCTAAGTGTAGTGAACATAACTGTATAAACGGTGTGTGTAAAAATGAGACCTGCGTGTGTTTAGAGGGTTGGCAGGGTCCTGAATGTCAGTATTGCGGCGGGAAAGTCAAGTAAGTGTCGGAAAAGTGCCTTTTTGCAGGATAGTTCAGTGACCCCTTTCGTAGACGCGCCTTGTTAGCAAGTCAGAGTTTGCAAGAGAAAGCCTGATCCAATTATACAGTTTGGCTTCTTTGCCACATCCTGAGGTCGTGAAGGCCGTGTCTAGACACAGCATAAAGTCTATTTTAGAACTAAGAACTTGATTGTAACATTGGTTGGGAAAAAATAACCTGCTTGTCCTAGTTATCTATTTACTTTTGCATACTCAAAGGTTTAGTATTGTTATTGTTGGGAAAGCATTAATGTATATGCTGTGACATCATTTTATCTAATAGTACCAAGCTCTTAAATGAAGGATGCTTTACAATCTGCTGTATTTTATAATAAAATTAACTGGAAACTTGTTGGCATGATGCTGACAACCATACTAGCTACAGTTGCCCAACCACCCAGATTTTTAAGCTCACATGCTGTACTGTTGTTTTTTTGATAATAGTATCCAGCATGTTACAGACATTTCACCTTGTAAATGCTGCTTATCTTTATATGACAGTTAGTCCTGCATACCGCAACATTGTTGTGCTCAGTGTTCAATGTCGTTCTTTAAATTTAAGCAGTGTTTGTGAGTATAGAAGATATAATAACTTGTATATTTAAAAAAAAAAAAAAAAAAGCCTTCTAAAATGGAGTCGGACAGGACATATGCTACATTGCAAAATATATAAATGGAGCAAACAGGTAACCTTATGATATCCAAGAGGGAACATCAAAAGACAGGGGTGTCCGAAAACAAGATGGAGTCACGATATCTACCCAACCCTAGGACCATACTGGACCAGAGTTGCAGAAGATCGAGCTCAGTGGAGAGAGCTGGAGGAGGCCTATGCCAAGAGGCACTCCAAATTGCGAGTTATATTATAAGGTAAAAGCACTAATGCTCGACATTGAACTAAAAGATGACATTTTCGAAAAAAATCTTTTCTATTAAGAGAACTAATCATTTAAATAACATTGTTACTGAAGTTAAACACACCTAGTTTCACGTACGATACATATTCAAAAGCTTGCATACATTGTCAGAAGCAAATTTCAAAATGGCATCAGTTGATAACAAATAATGTGAGCAGGTTGACATTATGTGCGTAATTCTTAACGTTTTTCTTAAGGCCACTAATTTTTAACAGGTATGGTTTTGTCTTTTATACATCATTATTAACTTCTGCTAGTTTCGATATTATAAATGTATGAAATAATTGATTTATTAGGACCATTTTCTTGTTATATTGGCTTGTTTTTGTAGACAAATTTTGTGGTGTTTACTATTAGTACCAGAAATGAATCAAAACCTAAAAGATGACATGTGTGTCTTCTACTAGGGTTACATAGAACTAAATTTATTAGCTTATTATAATGCAAATTTAGCCTTTATGTTGTAAAAATAAAGTTTGTGTCCGAGTTACGTTTTTTTTTACACTAGCCTAACTAAAAGAAGACATTGGTATTGATTCACTTGATCAAAAAGACTACACTAAACTACCGAACTAAAAATTTACTATGGTGGTCCTTATTCTGTTTATAATAAAATCCAAAATTATTTAACACTTAGAATGACACTTCTAAAAATATGATTATTCTATTCAGTTTTAGGTTATTTTAGGTTAGTTTAGCAAGCACCAAGTTACATGATGACTAAACTGTCTAAAATATGCCCATAATTAAAGAGAAATATCTAATTTTAGTGCTGTCATTCGGAAGTGTTATACTAATTTGGATTTTAGCCTAAACAAAATAAGTACTGCCATAATTTAGAGATTTTTAGTTTAGAGAATGCTTGCAGAATCGACACCAGTGTCAACTATTAGGGTATACTAAATGTCTACTATTAGTATCCATTAGTTTCAAATTAAGGTTCGAACATTATGCTGCCAGTAAAGGATCAGATGGTTCTATACTCTGAAGCCAATATGGAAGCAGCGATAGAAGAATGCAGGCGAAGCATTCTGACAGCTACTGTGGCGAAGAAATGGTAACAATGAAAAAAATAATAAATAATAATGGAAATGCACTTATTAGATATTAAATTGGAAGAAACTGTTGTATGACTGAAGATATAGAAAAAATGCTCATAGCATGGGGAAAAGCTATGGTCAAACAAGGGTTCCCAATAGAAAAAGATAAATTACAAGATTATGAAAATAGTTCATGATCTTAAGATTGAAACTCTCTTCAAGAATGGTACACGAGGGAAGAGATGGTCTAGCTGCTTTTTAAAGCGTATCTCCGACCTCATAACTAGGCAATTTGATCTGATAATTATGTTTAAGTTCTAAATAAATTAAAGTACGTAAAATGTCAATAACTAATTACTTTTAACAAGCAATATGGCTAAATATTGATGTTTGTACAATATTTTATTATTTTATTTGACTTGATTATATTTTGCTACTGAATTAATAATTTTACTAAGTAGAAGCTGTGCCCGGGTTTTATTTTAAAGTATTTTTTGTTCATTTGTTTAGTTAAAACATAATATTAAAGTATAGTATAGTCATGTCTACTATTAGTGCCAATTGATGTCTATTTTTGGTGGATGTGAATTTTGATGCTGTCATCTTTTAGTGTATATGGCAAACTTAAGAAAAATATAATTCTTAGTCAAATATACGACAGTCTTAAAATATTTCATATGAAAAACTTAATTTCTAAATGTTGTTCTAACAGTAAAATAAATAATTAACTGAAAATTTTGATAAATATTATGATTTTTGAGAATGAAGTTTGAGTTGTCCTTTAAGTGTCTAGCATTAGTGCTTTTACCTTAACAAATAAAATTCATTATAAAACCAAAAGTTAAATAGCTTGTAATTCGAAATAAAAAAGGCTTTATTATTATTATTAGTGTTTATAAGTAAGTCTGCTAATTCTTAGTCCAATATGATTAACCCATACACATCGGCAGAAGTTAGTTAAATCATAAACCTTTAATTCTAAATCATTTCAATTATTCACAGTAATGTTGTACACTACTGATGCACTCTACTGCTCCGAGGCAGAAGTGTATAGGGCTGGGGTGGTAATAATCAAGGTGGCACAGGAGGCCTTTATTCGAAGACCAAGAATTAAGGAGAATAATGCTTAAATAATGAATCTCTCTTGATGTAAGGACTGTATTCCACTGGACTCAAGGATAACAATTATACCACCTACTACGATAGGTGTGCTTCAATTGTTGTCAAGGCATTGTTGAAAATGTGTATTCTTTTAGAATGTTAACCTGTTGACTCGCGATTTGCCCTATTTTGCCAATAAAACATTAAATTTTGCGGAAATCAACCTACTGTTCCAGGAACTGCCACATGTGTGGTTAAATTAAAATGTTACTATTGAAACTTTTTTATACCATAGTCACACCTCAGTCTAAAATAACACCCCGCATGGTTAGATGCGGGTCAAAAATTGAGATGCACTTTGAAACTTTACGAATGCTACCCAAAACATCCCTTAATATACCAGTTCAAATAAAAAGAGGCCAATTTGAACACCCTGCTAAATGTATTTTGCATTAGCTTTTTTTTTGCATATTTATATCGGAAAACACTCCATGTTCTTATCGAAGTCTAACAATGATTCTGTTATTAATTCTAGAGATATGCTATAATGAAAAAAAAACATGTAAAACAATAAATAGGTCTAATAAAGTATGTATTTCAAATAAAATACAATTAATGCTTTTTGTACCCCTTATTACAGGTATTTTATGTACATACATAAACATGACAAAAATAAGTATTTTGCATTGTGTTTGAAATACTTACCTATAGGTACTTACTTCAAATAACACACATCTGTCGGTTACTTATTGCCGTTCAATCTGTTAATCATCCCACCATTGAAGGCATACTGTGTACGATTCCTGTAAAATGATACTGCCCAAAATATCAAATAACTTTCTGCATCTAACTAAAAAACTATTATCCATAATGTACTATTTCTTACTATCAGCTGCTGCATGTATCGTAAAATAAAGAAAAATATTTTAATAGCATTTAATAGGAGCAGGTAGGGTTTCCCCCATTTCCGAGAGTAGTTATTTAGTTGACATAAGTGACGCCTAATCCATGTCCAGTGAGTACCTACCCTTAATACATTTTCTGGAAAAAGACTTTTGGATGTTATCTATTTACTTAAACTGAGTATTCTAAACTAGGACTTCAGTAACCAGTGTAAGACTAGGAGAATCTGCAATTTTCATATAGTAGGTATCTAATTATAAAACCTTGGCAAAACCATTTTGCTAAAATTTCAACAGATAAAGGGATTTGGTATAGAACCATACGAAATGGCAACCTCCTCAGTTGCCATGGTTCGTGATGACTAAACTTAGTAGACGGAATATTGTAATGGGATGTAGGCTTCGCTCTGGGCACATTCCACTCAATCAGTTCAAATAACTCATGAAAAAAGCTGATTCACCAAATTGCAAGATTTGCGGCAAAATAGAAGACACACAACACTTTTTGATGGGATGTGATCACATTAGATGTCAGTTAAGAGAAAATGGTATAAATTTTTATGATGTGGATTCCAGAGTATCCTAGCGGTGTTTACATCAGACATTGCTGGAATGCATTTCCAAAATACTGGATAACTCCTCATAATTATGTATGCAACAATTGGGCTGGAATATTTGTGACAACTAAAAGTCCCTTACAGAAAAGGTCAAAAAAACCGGCCCATCGCCTGCAATTATATAAGGCTCAAAAGCGGCCTCACATGGAGTGGCCTCACTGTTCTCACCTCTGGGCTGGTGCTCCCCAGTACCAGCTCCTTCTGTTATATAGCATTCAACGCAGATCGTCTCGACTCTTTGGAACTGCGTTGGTTTACTCTGCATCTTCTACCGCATATATCATGGGGAGTGTTCCGAGGAACTGTTCGGTCTAATACTTGCAGCTGAATTTCGCCATCGGACATCCCGACGGAAATTTCATAGAGATCATGTTGACGTCTGGGAGTCCACAACCGTGCGATTCCGACGGCACTTTCCCTCACACTACCACTATGTGGAACCAGCTGCCACTTGAGGTATTTCCGAACAGATACGAATTGGGAGCCTTCAAGAAAAGAGCCTATTCCTTCCTCAAAGGCCAAACGCATCCTCGAGACCTCTGGTATTGTGGATGTCTGTGGGTGACGGTGATCACATCACATCAGGTGAGCTGCCTGCTCGTTTATCAACCTATCCCACTAAAAAAACTATATTAGCTTAGGGCTGAAAAAATAGAATAAGATGACCAAGTCAAGCTCATTTGTTAGTCTGAGCACAGGAGTTATTAATGTGTGACAGGCCATGGTGGGCTTGGGAGCAGAAAGCCAGAGTGAAGAGGCTTATTGCAACAATTTTGCAAAAGCAATAAAAAGAGAAGAAAAATAGAAGTGTAACTTTTTGAATGTTTTGTAGTGATATTTGGTAATAGCAAATTTTGATCCAACCTGGGGGCTTACTCCCACCTCTAAAAGTAGTCATGTTTCATTCTCTGCCATCAAATTTTGTACCACCACATCAATATAGCAAGCTTAAAATAATAATGGATCATGATAGTCGTTTTGATGACGTAGTATCAAAAATGTCACTCAATTCACATACCTACCTACTTTGATTTCATTGTGACAATGTCAAATTTTTGAAGATCCGTACTCCCATCTCTTAAAGTAGTCATACTGCAACCTTACCTTTAAATTTGGTTGACAGTTTTGTGTCGGTGGGAGTACGACAGTAAGTATGATTATTCTTAAGTTATTATAAAACGCTCCTGATTTACGATAGTTTCGTAAAAGGTGGGAGTCCCTGCACACTAATAAGAGTAAGTTGTGTTTGGACTCTCACTTCACTTAGATCTTATGTATCTACAATAAACAGGAATAAAAGGTTATAATAGCTCTGCCGTCGGATATGTAGCAGGCGGTCGCTGATTCTAGTCCTATTTCAGTTTGACTTTTCGGTAAAGGTGATGTCATGAGAAAATCCACAGCATGGTGGTAGGTCATTTTCTAATGACTAACCTGAAATTCCTTTTTTATAATGGTTCATCAAAGTGACTCCCTCTCGCCTAATGGAAAGCGAAGATAGAATCAATAAGCAATGACCATTAGCAGCCGTAAGCTGCACTAATCGCCACCCCTATGATGACCTGATACATGCTTTTTCACGCCCCGCTTGAAAGACCCAGCGTCATAGCTGCAAGGAAATACGAACGCCGGCAAAGCATTCCACAATTTACTTACACGACTGCCAAACTTTTTGTTTCGTGGTAAGACGATTCCTCAAGATTGAAAATCTGTCGCTAAGCTCATAGCTTATTCTTATTCATTTTGGGCCTGCACTGACGTACTGCTTGGGGTGTTTTGTGCATTCTCTCCTGCCAGCTCTTACTCAAGCACAAAGCTATTTCGGAAGCTGTTCTTTATAGCTAGGCGTCATTCCAAGTCTACTGTGCTCCAAATTTTAACCTCATTTTCACTGTTCATAATTCAATTGCAATAGTAGAAAGTAAAATGAGAGTCTATCAATTATAGAATAAAATAAACTTTTTTCAAATACGTTTACCTTGGGTACATAATGTATATACACCCGACAGTAATTCTATACTACTCGTATCTATATTATAAAGAGAAAAGATTTGTACGAATTGGCTCAAAAAGTACTGGACCGATTTCGAAAATTCTTTCACCATTGGAAACCTACATTCACCCTGAGTAACAGAGGCTATATAAGATTCATCATCATCATCCTCAGCCATCACCGCGCGGGTAAAACCGCGGAGAGCAGCTAGTAACTAATTTCAAAATTGCCGTCTTAGGTATACAATGAGATTGTACAAAATACTTCGGCAATTTAACGCTCTTTCCACGCGCGTCTTCCTGGGCACCGGTACGATCGATTCCCGTCGCGAAAGCGCCGAATAAGCATTGAAATTAAAGATTTGTTATATTCCTTCACAAAACCTTAGTGATCACAGAACCGCTACATAGTAACTTGTAACTTTCTGAGTTCTGCCCTCAGCTTCAACAATACGTCGTTGCGCCCCTGTACTCGACGACCCTGCAGTAAAAGAAAGTACTTTAATTCAAAATTTATACACTCTAGTACAAAACGGATAATTCATTTTTAGGGTTCCGTATCGAACGGGTAAAACAGGAGCCTATTACAAGACTGCTGTCCGTAAGTTTGTCACCAGGCTGTAACTCATAAACCACGATAGTTAGACAGTTGAAAATTTCACGTATAATGTGTTTTTGTTGACGCTATAACTAAAAAACAGAATAAAATTAATATTTAAGGGGGTCCTGTAATACAACAAACGTGATTATTTGTACTATATAGTTTTGTGATTATTTGTACTATATAGTAGTGTATTTGTACTATATTAGTATAGATTGTAGGAAAACGATTTGCAGTAATAAATCAGAATTTAAAATAAATCAATATGGCGTCCCTCAAGGTAGCGTTTTAGGACCGTTATTATTCTTATTATATATTAATGACATTCCCAGCTATATTTCGTTTAAGTCTGTTTTATTTGCAGATGACATTTCAATAGTATGTAGTTACAACAACCAAAAATTGCAACTTTTTAGATAATCACATACTTGACATTAATAATACAATAAATTCGGTAGTAAGATGGCTTAACATGAATAATTTAAAAATAAATCTTTCGAAAACTAATTTTATGAATTTTAATAATCTTAACTTGCAAATACAATTTAATGGACATACTATTGAAGGGCCTAGTCAGGTTTCTTTTTTAGAACTAACTTTAGACAAAAAATTAAATTGGAAAATGCAGATAGAGAAAATATGTAAGAAAACAAACAGCTATGTATATGTACTGAAACGTTTACGTAAAACATCCAGCAAAGATACTGCACTAATGGCATATCATGGATATAGTGGGTCACTTTTAAGGTATGGATTAATTGTTTGGGGACGCAGTACAAATTTTATAAAGGCATTTAATGCCCAAAAGAAATGTATTCGCGCTATTTGTGGCGCAGTACCGTATGAGTCGTGCAGACCGCTCTTTCAGATACTAAAAATATTACCCCTACCATGCCAATACATTTACGAAATATCATGTTTTGTAAGGCAGCACAGCTATATGTTCACAAAAGCGAGAGAAATATTCCCCCGAAACACAAGGAATAGAGACAGGCTAGTAAACAGTTACCTTTCGAGAACAGCACTTTATCAAAAAAGCAGTTATTCGATGTCAATAAAAATTTTCAATAAATTACCTCAGTTCCTAAAGGTATTACCTTTTGCCAAATTTAAGAAAGAGTTACAAGCGTGGTTGTTACAGCATAGTTTTTACTCTTTACAAGATTTTTTTAGCATAGTGGCATAAGGTTTAATTTTTAGTTTTAATTAAGTTTTTGCATGCCATTAGCTTGGTGAAATGTGTAAGGTCTATTTTGTTTATTTATCACCTAAAATTTGTGTACTCACATTTCAAGCAAATAAAGAATATTCTATTCTATTCTATTGTACTAATTACAATCTACCCAACATGGACAATATATTTATAAGGAAAGAAAAGAAAATCCACACGGCCACCTCAATACCACTATGTCGCGCACCCATCAACACTAATACAGCACATCACTTCCTGAGTAAGAGGGTAGTCCATAACTGGAACCGATTACCAGAAGTAGTTCCTGCCACTACTCTCAATTCCTTTAAGAATAAACTCGATAACTGGTTACGTACAAATGAAATCAGATTACAATGAACAAACTCGAACATTAGTGGATAAACTTTCAACATTTTGTGATATAGACACATCAGGAGTCATGCTGCTCGTCTACAATAGTAGATTAGTAGCCAAGGGCTGTAAGGCATCAATTGCAGCCCGAGATATTTAGGCGCACGGCGCGGCGAGGGCGCCTATAGTTCCAGGGTGCAATTGATGCTTACACCCGAGCGAACTACTCTGCTTTACATCTCGATTGTGAGGTAAGTAGAAAAAAACCGGCATTACAAGAATAAAATTGATGACTATTATACTCATACGAAGACAACAAGCTGAATAGCGAAGCGACCTCTTTTGTCATTGGGCTGAACGCATGATGTCTATTGCCAGTATGATGGTTAGATGAACGCGAACTTTTTGAAAGAGTGAAGGTTTTTATATTACTTACCGCCCTAGGGCTTTTCTAGCTACATTATTACCCTAGAGCGCTAATTGGTTACCTACAAGCCCCATTTGGAGGTAATAAGGACCTACTTACCGAATATGAGAAATAAATAATGTAGTTAAATATTTGATCTATGGCTAAGAAGGTTTTTTCTACCCTAGTGTCCCACTGCTAGGCTACCCAAAGCGCAATGCAGATTTGTGGTAAGACAAAATTAATTACGCCATCCATGCTACCGAGGGCAAGATAAGGCATTGATCCCGGTTGCACAACAGTTATAAAATCTCTAGAGGGAGTCTGAGGCTTTGTGAAGCTAATTCACATTAGACCCCGACCCCCGTAGTGGACTATGGCCCTCTCTCTGAGAGAACAAAACGTGTCCCAGTAGTACCACTAGTAAACACATGAATAAGCCGATTCTTTATTTTGTACTTGGGTAGGAACTTCTTTCACATACTAACTTAATACTAGTACCTACTGTATAAGCCAATGAACTATTACCTAATAGGATTTATATGTAAGCACTTGTTTATATTTTATTATCATAATGTTGTATTGTGCGGACTGCCTGCCCAGTGGAGGTTACATCCACAACACTCCGTTTTTAAACTTTTTCATAATTATTTCTGAATAATTGATATTATTTTCCAAACTCAAGCCTTCAGCACCTATTATGTAACTACTAAGTCACCAATACCTGAGGTTCTCTTGAAGCAAAACGTTGGTGAAAGTGGTGTAACATCTTCCGGGCCTCTAATCAAAATAGGAGTTCCACAGGGGTCTATTTAGGGTCTAAGCATCTCAAAATGTCCGATAGATGTCCGCCGATTCATCCCCATGCGATGGAAACTACTATAGTGACGCACTTTTTTAAACTTTCACGGTTGTTTTCAATAAACATAATGCTACTTACTTTGAAAACGGTGGTATTTATTTTTAAAAAGCTCCCGATATTTCGACACTGTTGCAAGCGCCATCATCGCGGGACGACGCACGCGGGATTAAAATAAATACCACGGTTTTCATCCCGTAAGTAGCAATATGTTTAATATAGTGACGGATTTGTACCTTAGTGGACGGCTAATAACACTATTAATCAGAACATCGCAACAGAAAAGCCAACAAGCAAGTCCTTTACTGTTGAAATAATTGTTCGCTAAAATTGCAAAGTTTTGTATTCCATAAGCAAATTAAATTATTTTCTGATCAGCCGTAAAATAGAGTGCTTTTATATTCTTCTGTTTTTTGTTCCAACTGTCACTACTAATTATCTTTGTAGCACTCTAAACTCGTAAAAAGCAGTTAATTTATTTATTCGGCATGAACTTGACCTTTATCGAAGTAAGTGCGTTTTTTGCTGTCTCTGAGTAAAATCAATGCGCGTATCACGCTACCTTATTATAACACATAGGCACTTACTTGATAAATGCGAGTGCACATATGTATACGTGATTGTTTCTTCTACACGCTGCTACGGCTTAACTACGGATTTGAGTACAAGTGCAATCTGAAAAATTTAATACCGACTTCCATTCTATTACTTTGGTAAAAATCAGTTATTGGAGTGTAACTCAAAAACTACTTAACCGAATTTGATGAAATGTAAATGGGACCATACGGGAAGCATAATTTTGAGAATCGGTTCACCCTATCGAAAGTTATGAAGTACCTAACAACGTAAAAAAAACAGTCGAGTTGAGTACTTCCTCCTTTTTTTGGAAGTCGGTAGAAAATTTTGACTGGAATTAGTTTATACCGTTAGCACATATGGGTACTCTAAGTAAAGTTGTTCCTATGGACATCCTTTGCGGGTGTAGCTGCGGGCGCAAGTAATATGTTTTCTTGTTATTGTCTTATTATTAAAGTGCCTCTAGTGTAGATATTGTCTCTAGAGAAAAAGGTATTGGTTCAAAACAATTCAAAGTGAACCACCTCTATACCACGGTGTGCCAATATGAAGTTAAGTCGACACCTACTTGTAGTGGCATACAGATTGCGTCCTGGATATATGCCCCTGAATGGCTTTCAATGAAAAAAGCAGATAGCCCCAATTGTAACTTGTGTGGAGTATTCGAAGATATTTATCATCTTGTAATGGATTGTAGCCGAAATGCTGACTTGAGACTTAATATATTCACGTCACTAAATCTTGTAGCTTGGTGTGGGTCTGCTCTAGAGCATCCTAGCTGAGCCAACATCTGGTGCAGCTAGGTTGCTCTATCAGGGCATCTACAAGCTGTCCATTGACAATTGATATCTGTTGATAGTAACGTGAATGTAATGGTTCATGGGACTGACATAGTCAATGTGTGATGTGTCCCCAAAAATAAGTTCGAAAAAAAAACTAGTGGAGGTTGGCGATCATCGTCGTAAGTACAGTAACTCTTGTTTCTGGCGGAACAACTCAGATTTGGTTTTGTAACATTTCTTATTAAGCATCCATCATTACTTTATGAATTAATTAATTATTGTATTAACAATTCAACATTTTGCAAATTCAACATAGTGTAACAGAAGGTTGAATACGGTAGCGGGAGTTCCTACGTTGACTTCCCGCATGGGGTGTTTTGTGCATTTCCCCAAATTAACTTATTCACAAACATTTCCACTGCTCAAATTTAATGCCACCCATGTTGCAGTTCCTGGAAAAGTAGGTTGATTTCTGCGAAATCTATTGTATTATTGGCCCATATTTGGCATCGAATCGCGAGTCAACGGGTTAAGTCTATTGGTAACTAGTCCTACCTAGTTAAATAAACCCTTTGGCCAGCAGAATTCTTTTTGCTTAAAGTTGGTTAATAGCCCCAATTACTTAACAATTCCAAGAATTTAGATTAAGTGTAAGAATCCGGAAGATTAAGAAATGAGTATATAAATAAACTAGCTGCGCTCCGCGGTTTTACCCGCGTGGTGATGGATGATGATGAGAATGAATTAAATATAGCGTATGTTACTCAGGCATAATGTAGCTCAAAACTCGTGAATGAATAAAATTGTTTTAATCAGTTATGTAGTTTTACGTGTATCCATTACAAACAAACAATCATATATCATTCCTCTTCATTATTAGAGTAGATAAAGATTAATAATCAAGATACGAATAATGTGGCCTGGATTGTACCGGCGTTACTGTTGCATATAATTATTTCAAAATGAAAAAGTATTTATTGTGACATAACTGTAATAATCAGACATTATGGTAATGTGGACTTCGTTGTAGATATTGACGTCTTCTATAAAAATGTATTACGTCACTTTGCTTTAATGTCAATAGCATATAATAAATTATCAATAGTTTCCGCAGCGTACGCGATATACCTACGGACTTTTTTGGTAATTTTTCCACACCTTGGGTTACATTATCGAAGTTTTCATACGGATCCCAATTTTTTTGATAATATTACCTATACTATGTTCATCAGAGAAAATGTAGGATTCTAATGGGGAAAGAATTTTTCTAACCGCTCCAGTAGGTTCGGAGCCTATTCAATACAAACAAACAAACAAATTTTTCCTCATTATAATATTAGCGTAGATTTATAAAGTTATGTAACAAAACGGAAAATGGACTTGATATTTTGAATCAGGCAGGTTACCTACCCACGCCAAATTTGTTGCATAATGTTATTTCATTCATATCCTGACTTAGTAACTGATGAATAACAACACATTCAACGCAAGTTACCTTTGTTTTTATGTAAATTATTCTAATTATTGTTTGTTTATCGAGTGTCACATCTGCATTGTGTTATGTGATTCTGTTCGATTCATGACAGTTTATGATCTACATCAGATAAGGTTTAGTGGATAAAAAAATTGTCAGGACATGCCTTCAACATCAATGTGCCAGTTGGGGGCAATGACACTTATCAGCAGAAGCGGCTGCGCGTAAGCTCCGATGGTTGTAAGCCCCATCTTTTGGTGATATCACTAAATAAAACACCATTCCCGAAAAGAACCGTCATAACGTTCATTTTCAAACCAGGGGCTTTATTTGCTATGACCATTCCAACACAACGACCTGCGCTACGTTATTTTTGGGACAATGATATGAAACTAGAAATATGTCGCCGGGTGCAGCATAGTGACGAGGTGTTTAAAATATAGTTCAGGATAACACTGCCATCGTTATCGATTGGTCATTCGGACGACACGACTTCGCCGTCTCGTGCATATGTATAAAGACAACCTACCTAAAAAATCTACTTCGATTACTACTGCCCAAATAACTGCTTATCTCTACTTGACATAATGATATCATCTAGATATGGAAATACTTTTACTGTTGTGATAACTCACAAATTTTTCCAATGATGACAAAGAAATTTAAATGGCCTTATTCTGATGTGTAACCTGTCCAATAAACAAACTACGAGGGTCATTTGAAAAGTTCTTAGCCTAACATACTTAATGAAACCACACGATTTTGAGTTTATTTTTATTTTTCAACATACTCTCCTCAGAGCTCAAAGCACTTTTTCCATCGACCCGGTAAGACTTCTATACGCGTTTTAAAAAACCTTCGTCTTAACTCCTCAAAATAAGCGTCCACGGCGGCTATGACCTCATTATTTGTAAAAAAAAATGTTTACCACCTAAAAATGTTTTCAGCTTTGGGAACAGATAAAAGTCGGACGGTGCTAAATCCGGTGAATATGGGGGATGAGGTAACAATTCGAAGCCACATTGATGGATTTCTGCCATGGATTGCACAGAGGTGTGAACGCGCGCTTTGTCCTGATGAAACAAGACTTTTCTTCTCAATAAACCTGGACGTTTTTCTTTGATTTCTTCTCTCAAACGACGCAACAGGTTGCAATAGTAATCCGAGTTTATTTTTTATTTTATTTTTAAATAATCCACGAGAATTATACCCTTTGCATCCCAAAAAACGGATGCCATGACTTTGCCCGCCGGTAATACCACCTTTGCCTTCTTTGGGGTGGGCGATCCTGCTCTTTTCCATTGTTTCGACTGTTCTTTTGTCTCGGGTGTATTGTAACTCGGGTAACCCAGGTTTCATCCATGGTTACAAATCTTTCAACAAATTCTATTGGGTCAGCTTCATATAACTCTAAACAGTCGCGAGAAGTTGTGAGTCGGTTGCGTTTTTGTTCCACTGAAAGCAGTCGCGGTACCCACCGCGCAGACACCTTAGAGAATCCAAGTTCAGTAGTCATTATATGATGTGTTCGCTCATGCGATGAGATGCCTACAGACTTAGCTATCTCCTCGACAGTCAATCTTCGATCAGATAAAATTAAATCACAGATTTTTTCTTTGTTTTGATCAGTGGAAGCAGTCGAAGGCCGGCCATTACGGGGCTCATCTTGAATGGTCTCACGACCACGTTTAAACTCTGCCACCCAGTTTTTAACAGTTGCATACGAAGGAGCGGATCCACCCAAAGTAGCGGACATGTCTTCATGTATAGCTTTTGGAGTAAAACCTTTCAAATTCAGGTATTTTATCACTGCACGATGTTAGATTTTATCCATTTTCAAAAATAGCTCTTACTTGACTTACGGTATCACGTGTAAACGAACAATGAGTTACTGTGAATAAATTAAACTGTGCATACTTGTTGCTAAATAATGTAACTACAAAATTAGGGTAGTTATAAAAAAACCAATGACTTTAACCATGTTAGGCTAAGAACTTTTCAAATGACCCTCGTACAAAGTCTCGTCAATAGGGACCAGTAGACCCAGTAAAATTATGTTATACCTATTACTTATAGTCTTATATTGAAAAAATAAATGTGTCGACCTTTTCTGAATGTAGTTAATACATATTAAATAAAGATTACACAATTAACGCAGCTAGATTACTTTATCAAAATGTATGTTTTACTCTTGAGCTCAACATTGTGACCAAGATGCACTGCCACAAACTGTTACATAATCGTTTAGGAACACCTAACCAGTAAGGGCATATCTTATAAAAATACACTTAATTTTTCATGACATGTGTTGCTTGTTCCACTACAAGTACAATACAAGACATATAGCTTTCTAAGATCGAGGCTCCAGAAAGCATATTTTTGAATGGTTATATTATAAATATATATAATGTACACGTATATCCTACTCTGCTGCTACAATCCTACTTGCTTTTACTATAATTGTCTCTATCGGATCCTGCAGAAAGTTTATAAATGATAGAAACTGAATTGAGGCAATCCAGTCCAAGAATTAGAAGATTATATATCTACTTATAACTCGAAGGATGATGTATAGAGATAATATAAGAATAAGGTAATGATGGGACTGACATGTCAAAAGACAAAGTCCCTAATATACTAGCGACTGCCTGCGACTTCGTTCGCGTAGTAAGCTCGGCCTTCAGCCTCGCTATAAACTCCCATCTTTTGTTGGTTTTTCTTTCATAGGAATCTTCTCCTGACAATAGTTAACACAACAATAAAATATTTAGCGAGATTGTTCCATCCGTTCTCAAGTTATAGCGTGACCAGGAGAAATAGGGGTTCATTTTTATATAATAGATATAGATAGAAAATAAAAGTGTTAGTTATGCCATTTATTATATTATATTTAATGTAAATAATTTCAATTTGAATTTTTAACTCGAGAACGACTGGATTTTTTTTAGGGTTTTTCAATTTGTCATGTATATCACGGAGAAGGCCATAGGATACTATTCATCATCATTATCATCTATCTCCACGCGGGTGTAACCGCGCGGCGCAGCTAGTAAATATATAAAACAAATACTAATACCTCACACTTTCTACCATTTCAGCCTATCAGCCCCAACGGGGTACATAACAGACGGTCCGGGGAACTACAGCGTGAGCACAGCTTGCTCCTGGCTGATATCGCCTCCGCGGCTGGGGCCTACGCCCCCGGTGCTGCGCATCCGACTCGAGAGCTTCGCCACGGAGTGTGGGTGGGACCACCTCTATATCTATGATGGGGACAGCGTGAGAGCGGAAAGACTGCTGGCTGTTTATAGGTAAGAACGTAGATTCCTGGACAGCGCATTCTAATATACACCTTGAATTTACCATATCTCAGTACTTAATACAGCAACTATTTTGGAGTTAATTAAATTGGAGGGTAACATGAACCTAGTTATCTCCTGTTATATCAGATAGATAGATAAAACGAAAGTTATGAACTTTAAGTTACAAAATAATGATTAATTATACATTGACATTCACCATTGCGGAAATCGTATCAGTGAAATAGACACTACAAGGTTTTTAGGTTTAGAAATATTTAATAAATTGACAAAATATACACATTGGCAAAATATATAAAAGATACAATTTGCATTTACTCTAAATAAATTGAGATTAGTAGTAAATGAAACAGTGTTGCTGACGGCATATCATGGGCATGTTGCCTCGATACTGCAATATGGAATCATGTTTTGGGGCAACTCCACCGACAAGTTGAAAATATTCAAAGTACAAAAACGCTGCATTCGAGCTATGTACGGCCTTAAGCAAACTGACACGTGTAAGGATTATTTTAAGAAATTACAATTGTTAACATTAACCTTCGATGTACTTCATTATTGAGGTAGCCATGTTCGTAAAACGCAACCCTAAAATATTAGAATTTACTCCTGCTGGTACTCGACGGGCAGGGAACCTGCGACATCGCTCAGGGAGTAAACTTCATGCGCAAGAGTGTGTACCGCATGCCACACAAGATATAATAGAATTCCAAAAAGAATTAGACGTATGAAAGTGTTGTTTTGTTTAAAAGCGCTCTTAACAAATTTCTTGTAGACAAAACATATTATACCATTAGGGAATTTTTAGAAGATAAGAATCTTACATGACTTTTGTACATAACGTTTTTACTCCATACTATTTTATGACATAATTGCTACAATTTTTAAAATTTATTTGACATACGAAATTAAAATTATGTTTGACCGTATTATATTGCATTTTTCGTATTTTTTATTATTCTTTGTAAACATATTGTATGCTAATTAAGCGGATCTAGGGAAATTATTTAATTTTAACATCACATGTATTATAAATGTAGTCACGGGGTCACCACACCACATCGGAGACATACCTACTCTATGATCTAAGACTTGCGTGTACCAGATATTCTTCCTCCAAGCAGTACCTATCTTCTATCTACGAGGGTGAATCAAAAAAATCTTGGAATCAATATTAAAATATGCAAAGATTTAAATAATAATATTTTATTTTTCTACATAATCTCCCTCCAATGCAATGCATTTAGAATAACGCGTTTCTAACTTCCTTATTCCTTGTGAAAAAAAATTATTTTCTTGACTCTCGAAAAAGTCCTCAACGGCAGCTATAACCGCGTCATTATCGTGAAATTTTGTTCCACGAATTTCCTCTTTTAATTTTGGAAATAAGTGAAAATCACTTGGGGCTAAGTCCGGAGAATATGGTGGGTGGTCAAGGAGATTGAAGCCAGCACAGCGGATTGCGTTGAGCGCAACTTCCGATCGATGAGCAGGAGCGTTATCTTGAAGGAACAACACGCCCAACGACAGTTTTCCACGACGTTTTTCTTTAATCGCTTCACGCATTTTCGGGATTAAATTTGCATAATAGGGTCCAGTAATCGTCTGGCCTTTTGGCATGTAATCAATAAAAAGGATTCCTTCACTATCCCAGAGCACAGAGGCCATAACTTTGCCAGCGGTAGGAGCAACTCGAAATTTCTTAATGGATGGAGAGGATGGTCGTTTCCAAGACATGCTTTGTCTTTTAGTTTCAGGATCAAAATGGTGGACCCACGTTTCATCCATGGTGACAAGACGACGGCAAAAATTATCCGAATCACGCTGGAACATTTCGAGATTACGCTTGGAAATTTCCAAACGTCGCTTTTTGTTTTCGTCGGTTAACATTCGTGGCACCCATCTTGCAGACACTTTTTTGAACCCCAGTGAATCAATTAAAATGGATTGAAAGCTACCAAAAGATATCTTTAGGATCTCAGCTATATGTTTTATAGTCATTCTTCTGTCTTCCAAAACCAGATTCTCAACCTTTTTGACATTTTCTTCTGTAACGGAGGTTGAAGGCCGCCCAGAACGCGGGTCATCTTTACAGCTTGATCTACCTCTTTTAAATTCAGCCACCCAGTACGCAACCGTAGAATAGGGTACAGCATCACCCCCTAATGTCTGCTGAATGTCCAAAAAAATTTCCTTCGTAGACATTTTTTTCAAACTGAGATATTTTATCACCGCACGTAACTCACTTTTATCCATAATTTTGACTTTTTAGCAACTCGTTGCACAAAAAAATTTATTACATGCGAACTGACAAAAACAAGTGACAGTCTGCATAAATATAGTGTGATAGACACTCTTTAATTTGAATATCGAACTTGATCCAAAAAGGTTTCATATATATGCACTTCTAAGAACTTTTTGATTCACCCTCGTATATATATAAAAATGAACCCCTATTTCTCCTGGTCACGCTTTAACATGGGAACGGCTTTACCGATTTAATTTTTTTTTCTACTGATTTCCAAAAAGAAGGAGACCGTACTCAATTCGACTGTATTTTTTGTATGTTTGCTATCTCATAGTGAACCGATTTTCAAACTTTTTGTTTGAAAGCTGGTGCTTCCCGTGTGGTCCCATGTAAATTTTATCAAATTCGGTCGAGTAGTTTTTGAGTTACACCCCAATAACTGTTTTTTACCAAAGTAATAGAATGGAAATCGGAACATTCAATTATTCAAATTGCACTTGTTATTTTTAAATGTTTTCTAGAAAACATAAAAAAAAAATAAGAAAAGATGGGAGGTTTTGGCGAGGCCTAAGGCCGATCCTACTACGCGGACGAAGTTGCGGGCAGTCGCTAGTATATATATAAAATGAACCCCTATTTCTCCTGGTCACGCTATAACTTGAGAACGGAGAGAACAATCTTGCTATTTCTTTTTTGTTGTGTTAATTATTATCAGGGGAAGGTTCTTATGAAAGGAAAATCAAGAAAAGATGGGAGGTTATGGCGAAGCCGAAGGCCGAGCCTACTACGCGAACGAAGTCGCGGGCAGTCGCTATAGTACGTTACAAACCTCCAGCGAAATTCGGACATTGACGCCTAAGTATTATGTTAGCAAAAAATCAAAACGGTAGAAGTTTCTAGTGTCGCTGCCCATTCATCGCCATTCATAAATTATCGTATTCCCTGTCGTTAAGATTTTGTGGTACGGGAATGCGCACGACCCGCTGCCAGCCAGGGGCGGCAAACTTGTTTCATAACAAGTTCCGCTGCGGAATTCATTCCGCTGTAGAATGCGAATGTGAATTTTTGCAGTAAAAACGTTTGATTTAATTTGTTATTGAGTTGTTTTGTGGTTACGTGTCTCTATTGATATATGGATATTGATCACAGTGTCGACAAAACTGTTGACAGTTTTATTGTCTATGTGGCAGAGTCAACTGCATCATCGGATGATGATGAAACGGACACAGAAGAAGAATCATAGTGTGGTGAACAACACCAATATAATAAATGTAGTATTTATGAATTATCTATATAGAAGTGGTTTTATTCCTAAAGTAACATACTCACCATGAATTTTAAGGCGCGGTCGTATCCTGATATTAATAAAAAACAGAATCTTTAAACATCTAGTGTAACGAAACAGATCGTTAATAATCTATGAAAAAAAAACTTAGGCTAGAAAAAAAACAGGCAAATAGTAATAACCGAACAGAATTTATAAATATTACTCGCTCTCTGCAGAAGAAAATCCTAAATATGTCGATAAAAATAAACTTTCACGTCCAAACTCTCAGAATGTTCAGCGGTAACACTATATTATTTTTTAGGTAATACATAGCCAACACATAGTACTAAAGTAGTAACCAGCAGTATTTTTAATTGTGCTAGTATATATCGAAAAATATAAAGAAAACGTACAAAATTAATGCATTTTCGCATTACATCGCCGAATTTAACATGCGATTTTCAACCTTACGTTTACGTAAGGTTGAAAATTTCAAAATAAATAAATTATTCAAAATAAATTATTTTGAAATTGGGATTGGACTGCGCCTTAATAGGTAAACAATATTATAGGATACAAGAATTTAGTAAGTTGATTAGTAATCCATAATATTGAAATTATAATAGCAATTATTATAATTTTTGTTTATAAATTTTCGATTACAATTTAGGTACCTAACATTTTTCAAACCTTTCTAAAAATGTTGGTTATACCTACAACATGCTCTAAGGTCAATGTCCGAATTCGCCGGAGGTTTGGAATGTACAGGAAACAGTTATGCAAGGATGACTGTGTTTTGGTTCAAGAGCGATGAAGCAAGTTAAATTACTTATTAGATCAATGAGGTTGAAGAAATATGTCTTGTATGTGTGCAGTGTTGTTTTATGGTCATTTTTTAAGCTTTAACCATACATGTCGCAATTCCTAGAAAAGTGGTATAATTTCTGAGAAATCTAATGGCCAAATATGGCGATTCGCGAGTCTATTTTACATTGCAACTTCCATGGACTCTACGGCGTGGTGCTTGTAAACTACATAACATTAGATGGTGTAATAAGCGGATCGTGACTTCGTACCAAAAACATATAGAACGAGCACATCGATTGTGTATGGAAATATTTACGCATTTACATTGACATTTACTCTAGAGACACTAAAATTTAATCAACTCGGTTTGGCTTTTCTTACAATATTGATCCAAGATACCAAATGATAAATGCAATAAAACTAAATACGAGGTTCATAGTATTATGTTTCACTTACATTGGCATTGATTCTAGGCATGACCCGGTAGGTACCTAATACAAGTACAATTTGAAAAAATTAATACCGACTTCCATTCTATTCAGTTATTGGAGTGTATCTCAAAAACTACTGGAACAAATTTGATGAAATTTAAATGGGACCTTTAAATGGGAAGCACCAGCTTTCAAACGAAAAAAGAATTTTGAGAATCGGTTCATCCAGTCGAAAGTTATAAGGTAACAAACATTTAAAAAAAACATTCAGTCGAATTGAGTACCTCCTCCTTTTTTGGAAGTCGGTAGATAATAGTGCTGTGTGCACACGTTCTCAAATTTGGGCTAACTCAAAACCGCCTAAGGATGCTGGGTTATATATCTTGACTTGAGTAGAGATTTGAAAGCAAGAGCCATGTCTTGAATCAATACTGAACATACTTCTGAATTACAGCCCTAAGGTCCGTATTCCAGAAGGATGCTCAGTTCTGAATCAAGTTTTAAAACTGGTATTAGGTAGAGATTACATTCTAGAACAATAACTGAGTCATGATTATTTGATCACAGTTCACCTGTGTGGCATCTAATTCTAAAACGCCACTCAGTTGCCAATCTCCACTCAGGCAGAGATTTGATATCTATTTACGTAAATAATGTCCAGACCACACTTGAGCGTCGATTCCATTGCATTACTGCTGTGAGCGTGATTGTTTTATTCATTGCACCATGGATATCTTTGATAAATCATATTTTCCCTGATGACGGCCATTTATATATTGGCGTACCAATACGACATTTAAGACGAGAGACGCACAATATCCATTCATGGATGTGGATAATTTTCGAAAACGTTGAAGAAAGAAATAAATATCCTCCACTTGATAACCACTGGACACTGAACTACGCAATTATATCAGCTACATTTTGTGGACTGGGACAAAACAGAGGCATCAGGCAATCGGAAATGTAGATGGTGCAATTGATTGTACCCACACATTGAAGATAGTTTCAACTCCAGGTGTACCACACCACGAAACATGAAGAACTGTCCAAGTAAGTGTACCTACATATTTATTATAGGTACCTTAACGCTCAGATTACATAACCTTTTGTTCTGTAATCTGAGCCTTGATGTTTATAATGAACCTATAATTTCTAACCTAATAATTTCTATACCTATATTATAAAAATTATTTATTGCTACACAACATACAAATTATTGAGCAAGTACCTAGACACAATAATAAGTTTAGTATGAACATGATTATTAATTAATTTAGAGCTATGCCATGTTGACTTTAATAGTTAATTTTCTTTTCAGGCTGTGGTTGGACCTTCCGGAGAGTTTTTAGATATGGTTGCTCAATGAGCTGGTAGCACACATGATAGCTGGATATTCCAGCTCTCAAGAATTAACTTAAAGTATAGACAAGGTATACCTACATAATGGATGTCTGGAGGTGATAGTCGATATCCTTTTTTTGTAGTAAGCTCGACACTGTCTCGGCCATAATCGTACCGTGTCATATGCAATACTCCACAATATGGCCTTTTATCAAAGCCAAGCAAAGTATAGGAAGGCAGGGAGGGACCATGGATTTCATTAAATGTTGCCTAATTTTTTATATATGGCTGATATGATAATTGCCTAACAAATTAGTAAATGATAATCATAATACAAAATCAGTCTTTATTTATACATAAGTATAGGTACAGATTGTTTCAACAATTATGACAATAAATGATGAATTACCATAAAATAAATTATTCTAAACATTGTCACACTCGCTGTATTTTTATAGAAAGAATATTACTAGACATTGACTTCACATCTATCTGACAACTACTCATGTGTATTAAATCTTTCTTTGTACTCATTAGCGGCACTAACAAGATATATGTAATTATATAGCACCTACCTATTCATTATTCACGGCTCACTTCATGATAATAAAAATAAAATAAAGTTAATTTTAACATCTCATGCCTTTTACTAAGCCTATTTCCATTTATTTAATAAGAGTGTGTTTCTGAGCATTGGTATGTTAATTTCAAAATACCAATGTAAGTAATAAAATTTCCAGTCCATCATCACTGTTTCTTAAAAATATTATCAATAACAACTTCATATATTATGTATGTTTAATTATAATTTATGCACAATAATTGCATTTGCTACAATGTAATTATTGTTCATAATGTGTCATCATTACTGCAGCATACTTCCAACTTAAATCATCATTCTTTAAATTAAAACGGTGATGTCTTTTAACCGAGTTGCACAACATGTATTATCTGTTTTTTGCAAAATACTTCTCTTAAATTTATTTGTAAATATTTTCCTCTAGTTCATGTTAGTCGTCGGCATTTCTTTTCTCGTGTCACATGTGTTCAGTTTTAGAATTTTGTTTCTAGTCTCTTTTCATTATTTGATAATTTCTCACAGGTTGACGTTTCATTATATTCAGGTTAGCCTATGACTGGTGACCCATTACTCATTGAAGCATTGTCGATAGGCATTCCTTCAGAATTATCACAAAAACTGTATTTATGGGTTGTGACGCTACGTCACAATCTATAAATACAGTAGTCTGAAGAAAGGCTTCATATGTTGATTGACTGACTGATTGAGGTGTATTGTGCAGGCTCTACATCTATGACACTGTTCACGTCCCTGTAACAGAAAAAATTATAAATTGTCATTTGTCTACAAAGTTTTACACCCTGTTAGCTTTCTTATGTAGGAAGAGTGAAATTTATATAAATTAATTTGAGGATTTATAGTAAAATAAAATAAAAATTAACAGAATGAAAGCATTCAACCTAAATTGTTATGTTCATATTTTAATTTTGTGTATTATGTTTATGTCATCACACTTTTGTATTTGTGTTTATTATAATTTATGGGCAGGCAGGATGTGCTAACAACACTGTGTCTATTACAAAAGACTTTTACATTAACTCTTTCGTTATGATGTAGGCAACAAAGAGTTTAAAAAATCCATTATTGTTTACATCAGATGATTTATTAAGTTAAGGATACACGTAACTGTATGTTTATCAAATACTAATAAATACTATGTTAACCTTAGAAGCCACGAGTGATTATATTTTGTATGAGAGTGTCTAGCTTATATTTTGGTATGTTTACTATTTAAGAAAGAACTTAATACAAGAAATATACTATTTTAAACAGTGAAGAACTTTTTTATGTAAGTAATTATACAAAATACTAACCACAGCAATCGGAGTCAGTAGCTTCTGGTATCTCCACAAGCAGAGCTGGAGCAATTTCTGCTATGTAGGGATACGATCAATTTCAGCGACATAACAATGACTTCCACCGCTAGTACTCATCCTGGGCTGATGCTCTTTGGCATCTCTCTGGAGAGTTATTAAATTTACGCCGCAGTTGATGCTTCCCAGGCGTGGTAAAGTTTTTTCTTCACACATGATGTAGTTTAATAATTAACAATTTCAACAACTGGATCTTCCTGGTTATCAATTCCTATCATATCCTCAGACTACTATCATATCAACCACTCATACAATAATAAAAAAATAGCAAATAAACATGAATAAATGAGTTATGAATGGTAAAATAAAGTAAACAATAGATTCGTGTAAAAACAGTATTGCCAGTGCGCTGTTATCAGAAGTTACGTGATACGTGTGCTGATAATTTTTATCCACTTGACACTGGCAGATTTACTAGACATGCGACTGCAAATCTTCAAATGACAAAAGGAAAGACAAATATCGTCTTATATAACGCAGTATAAATAGCCCGCAATTTTCTCCACGTGGAATAACGTTATCATCTCATGCCTTAAGTCGTAAATCGGGTAAAACAGTAGCTTGTGCTAATACTGGACTGCGTATTAGATATCTGACTGCTCCATTGTCTAGTTTGGTAGTAACCCTGCCTTCGAAGTGCGGGTTCCCAGGTCGATCCCTGGCTAGTACGGATATTACTATGATGAGCGGAAATGTTTGTTCTCTGGTCTTGGGCATTTGTTATGTGTAATGTATGTGTCCATGCCTCCCGCGACACAGGGAATCAAAGTGCGGGGTATAATGGTGTAAATGTTATTTCCATTACAAATCAGTTGCAAATCCAAAGTGGTTACAGCGCGAAGAAGTAACCAACATATCCACTCATTCATAAATTTCACATTAATAATGTTAACTAGCGTGATTAATTCTATTTTTGACGTGATAACGTCTTATAAATCGACTGCACGCATGAAATTAAATAAAAAGTATGATTCATTGTCACGTTCCGCCTGAGCCAAGCGTGCAAGCAAGAGCACGGAACAAGCGATAGAGAGGCGCGATCGGCCTAAGCGTTCCGCTTGTCTTTAGTCTTATGACGTTATCACGTAAAACTATCGTCCGTAAACCAACTTTACAGACAACCATTTTTTTTCCTAGGCAAAAAGCATTTTACATAATATCTAAACTAAAAGAACTATATATTTTTGGCCCGCTTTATAAGGAGTAGTTCGAACCGTACCTAAACCTTTGCGACGTGCGAAATTTCAAATTTAACTTATTAACTATAATAAAATATAACGCAGATTTGAAAAGTTTATCTTTCATTTGATACCTTTATTATCTTTTATATTACCATGATATTTCCTATTTTCTTATAACTGAATCTTTGCAATGTTCTGGCAACTCCTCAAACATTGAAATACGTTTCGTTTAACGGAAATCGTAATATTGTTTTTATAATGCATACTTTTTTGTTAATATGATGCGTTAAATGGAACGCCATAGACGTAGAACGAAAAATGTGTGCGTAAATAGGCTGGAATCATAGACAAAACTGTAACTGAGTGCAAATCTAGTTTCAAATCTGGTCCTTGATCTGAGGGTCGATTTAAATCTGGATTCAGCTGAAACTAGTTTGAAAACGCTTCTGGAATACAATCGATCCTCAAGGCTAGATTCAACGCTCAAGCTTAGATCAGGTGATCAGAGATCAAATGCTGTCTGAGCGTTGCTTCTGGAATACGGACCTAAGTGTATTAGTTCGTCTTATGTATGTCAGATTTTGTTTTATTTGTTATAACGATTTAAATAAAATTAACGATACAAATACACTTAAGGTGCATTTGTTTAGGTTTGAGGGCATTCTCATTAATGGCTCTTTTGTTAAAGCGTTCGAAAACACCCTAATCGAACGCTCAATCGAGCGTAAGACCTAAATAGCATGATTATGCTGTCAAATACATAGTCAAAAAACGATCACAAACAATCATGCTCCGGACGTGGGTCAAAATGCACTTTTTGGTGGCAAAAATAACTTTTTAGCTTTCCGAACGCTGAACAAAAAGAGAAACTATTTTCACAGATTCCTAATTCGAACGCCCTTGTGAGCGTTTTTATTGTTATTTTCGCAAACTTGGGGCTATTCGAACGCAATATTAGTGTATTTTGTCTTTCCATTCCAGTGGTGTGTTGGAACGCGAATCTTCGTGGTCGCGGCAGGTGCTGGCCCGTTCAGGCAGCGCACTCATACATTTCTTCTCAGACGACGCTTACGCGATGGAGGGCTTTAACGTCACTTACGCGGCATATTCCTGCCCTTCTGATGATCACAGGACTAACTGTTCCAGTAAGTATGAGGCGACCGTAGATGAGTATCCATTATCTGCACAAATAAGTTCAGCAGTAGGCGTCCTTCGGCTGAGATGATTATGATATAGATAAATAACATTGAAGTTTCTGTATGTAATTCCAAATTAACAGCTGTTCTCTCAATGCATATTATGAAAGTATACACCGATTACTTTGCACGCGCTACAAAAGTGCAAGGATTTTTGAGGTCCAAATTGTCGGCGCAACAATTGTGTGCGAGTAAGTGTCACGCGCGTTTTTCTTTTGTTTATTTTTTAAAGTCATCCCAATGTTTAACCATAGAGTTTAATTCTTTAGCGTAATATATTTTCTTTCTATGGCAACACTACACACGAACATGTTCTATCTTGACAAGTTTAGTGAAGAGAATTCAGGAACCTGACTGCTCCATGAAATTAAAACAATAAGATATGGCATAAAGACAAGTATCCAAAGCCATGTTATTAAAAAAAAAAAAACATGTTCTATCTGTGAACTTTAAAAAAAAACAATGTTTATATTTTCATATGTGTTTGCCGGTGAAGTTATGTTTTGTGCTATAAGTAGTTTTTAGTGAATGAATAGGGTTAAACTCATGATTTTGATACAAATTATACATGAATATGATCGTGAATGTGTAGGGAATACTGTAAATATGTGATTTAAGTTCTGACATAAAAATTTACACGAATAAAAAAATATAATAAACTCCCGGTAAGCTAATTCTCATTGTTATGATTGGTTATAATTTGCTTTATTTTGAATAGATTATACTTATAAATTGTAAAATATCACAGAAATAATGTCGTCAAGTAATTAAACCCACTTAGAATATGATAAATACGCGTCACGTGACAGTTAAATTCGCTAGTACTAAAAATTCAAAAATTGCATTTTTTTTTTAAATATTTCTGATTTATAATTATTCTTTGAAACCTAGTTTAGTTTGTAGAATTTCTAATAAGAATTCCAATAAAAAAAAACCAACAAGAAAATAAATATTTTATAAAATATTTTTTTTTCGAAATCACCATGTCTACGTCTAGAAAATGGGCCCCCATGTTGAAAAAAAAAACATTATAGGCCGAAATTTCAAAGTAGCTCTTATTTTTTATGTAATTACGAGTATTAGTAATCTAAGCATATGTTACTAGGTAAAAATAATATTTCTGTTCTAGACATTCAAAATATTTATAAATATCAATTCAAAATCCTGTCTTGGTAAGCATTATTTATTGATAAAACTTAATTTTTGTGGTCAGATTCAGAGGTTTTATTATGATAAAAAAAACTTGAGAGGTGTCAAGGAACACCCGGATGGAACGAAGTTCCTCATCAGAAAAAATAATGCTAAAAATACAAAACCATGATAAATATTCTAATAATAGGTTCCGATAATCGCGCGTATAGGGTTACTTCAATAAAACTCCTTTCTGCGTGTTCAAATATACAGGGTTATTGGTAATTAGACCGGATCCTTTTAAAGGGTGGTAGGGAATGCCATTTGCAACAATATGACTGTACATTGTGATATCCGGAAATGAATCATTTCTGTGATATTCTTTTTTTTTTATTTTTTTTTGGAAAATCCAGTTTTACTACTTTAAAATTCAATAAAAAAAAAAGTAATCAACCGATTTCAATTCTGTTCGCAGTTTTAAAGAAACCTTGTTACAGCTCTTAATAATAAACAATAATATCGTACTAATGTAGATCCATCCAAAAACTAGAGGCTTTTTCATAATTTTTATTTGATAATTTTTGTAAGATGCTTTACAAAAACCTTTATTTTCTCTACAAAAACGATAGTAAATTAAGTCTGCATTTTATTTAAAAAACATCTACAAGTCTTTAGCTATCCAACGAGGTAAAAAAATTTGCACTTTATTACACAGTTGCAGAAATAAGGCGATTACAAAAGGCCGAGAAAGGAATGAGAATAGTCCATGAGAAGTAGCTATGGAAGAAATACTTTCTTAATGTAACTTAATTTCTTTTAAAGAAATAAAAGAGTAGATGTAATTAGTCTGTATTTATTATTTTTACAGTTCGTTCTCAAAATGTGAGCCAGAATTTTGAATGCAGAGACGCATACGTCTGCGTAAATTGCTTTTAACAACACTTGTATTTAAATTAATTTTCATTTTTTCTGCTTCGTTTATTATGCGCTGTTTCAGTTCTTCGATGGTTGCCACAGGTCCAAGAGTATCGTCGTACACCAAGCTTTTCATGTGACCCCATACGTAATAGTCGACGGGAGTCAAGTCGGGACTTCTGGCCGGCCACGGAATGGGTCCTCCTCTGCCAATCCACTTATTGGGATACTGACGATTGAGCCACTCACGGACGCTCAAACTAAAATGTGCGGGGCAACCATCATGTTGGTAAATCATGTTTCTGCGGGTTTCAAGAGGTACTTCACTGAGTAGCTCATAAAGTTCGTTTCTCAAAAAAAATTCATACGCTTCACCATTGAGGTTGTTGGGCAGAAAGAAAGGGCCGATCAATTCATTCTTAATAATGCCCATCCACACATTAACGGAAAACCTTCTTTGTGATCCTTGTAATCTTGTTTGGGTTACCGTCATCTTTCGGGGCCCAATAATGAATATTATGATAATTTGATATTCCATCCTGATCAAATTTGGATTCGTCGGTCCATAAGATTTTTAATAAAAAATTGGCATCTTCCATATCGGTGTTCAACATGAATCTGCAAAATTCGACTCTACGTGCAGGATCTCCGTCTTGGATAACTTGTACCGGAGTCAAATGATACGGGTAGAGTCTTGAGCGGTGCACTGTGTTCCATACTTTCCATTGCGACATGCCAAGACGTCGTGCAATGATGTTTGTTGAAGTCGTAGGATCTTGCTCAAACATGCGAATTATCTGTTCCTCTTCATCCGAATGATAAATACGAGATCGTCCAGCATCACTTTGTCGTCTTTGAACTTGACCAGTTTCTCGTAGTCGCCGGTACACTCCGTCAAATACACTCACATGGGGTAAACGGCGCTGTGGAAATCGAGACTGATACTCCGTTCGAGCATGTGTAGCGACGCCGTTGGCAAAACCATAGCAAAACAGTATGTCCGCATACTCTTCGTTTGTGAACTCTCGAAGCCGAGGTAGATGGTCGTGGAATTCCGCAGTCATGATCAGATCCTTTAGTACAAGCCAAGTCGTCGGGTAAGCAATCAATCAAAAAGTCCAGTTCACTAGCCGAATCACAGAAAAAGTTACACAAGTCCAATAACGTTATCAAGGTCGAAATTTAATCGCAATAAAAGGTTGCCAAAGAGCGTCTGAACAGTACGATGCGCTTGAGCAAACTGGGTTCTCATTGCTCGTTCAACAAACATAAGCGAGAGGGAGACGGCGCATTCAACATGGATACCGTTGTCTAAAACCCTTTCTCGGAATGTCTCTACCTGAGTCTTTGTTATCGCATTATTTCTGCAATTGTGCAATAAAGTGCTAATTTTTTTACCTCGTTGGATAGCTAAAGACTTGTAGATGTTTTTTAAATAAAATGCAGACTTAATTTACTATCGTTTTTGTAGAGAAAATAAAGGTTTTTGTAAAGCATCTTACAAAAATTATCAAATAAAAATTATGAAAAAGCCTCTAGTTTTTGGATGGATCTACATTAGTACGATATTATTGTTTATTATTAAGAGCTGTAACAAGGTTTCTCTAAAACTGCGAACAGAATTGAAATCGGTTGATTACTTTTTTTTATTGAATTTTAAAGTAGTAAAACTGGATTTTCCAAAAAAAAATAAAAAAAAAGAATATCACAGAAATGATTCATTTCCGGATATCACAATGTACAGTCATATTGCTGCAAATGGCATTCCCTACCACCCCTTAAAAGGATCCGGTCTAATTACCAATAACCCTGTATATATTTCTCAAAATTAAATATTACATCCAATGAATGAAATGCCTCCGCGAGCTAACTTTACCTGAGTCGCCATCTAGTATAAATTTACGGAACTAAATGGCGCCACTTGCTACGATTACAACATCTGGCTTGCTTTCTATAAGAGAGAGAGAGACAGACAGAGAAACATGCGATAGCAAAAAGTGTCGTGAAAACTTTAAATAATAATACTTAATAGGATACTTTCAATCCCATCTATCTCGGTACTTTTTGTTTTTCTGTATACACATATTTTGAGTTACAATCCAGTAAAGAATTGTATTAGCATCTATATTTATAAGTGAAAAATTGATTGTAATTTGTTTTGTGTATCATAAATAAATAAATAAATAAAACTTTTCGTAAGAATTTTTTCCGTCTAGCCCCCTTTCACAACGCGCGATAAGGAACTTCGTTCCAATATTTCTTCTACGAATTCAAATATTTGAATGTAATTAGTTTGATATGTATTTTTACTATTAAATTACCGCAAAAAACCTATCGGTATTAATGTATATTACAATTTTTTTCCACATCTACTCAGATTTTTTCGTCCTCGTGTAACATAACATTTTACTAATACATTTGACATGAATGTTTATGTATCAGATTCCTTGATTATTCAACTATCTCTGACAAAAATTTCGTCTCTTAACTCGCTATAGGTATGGCACAAGAGCCATTTATTCCCAACTCGGCGCAAACTTTTGACGCGGGCGCAGGTCGTAACACTCGGGAGCAATCACGAGGGCGCCACAGGGCTCCTTAGGCAAGTTAGTCGATACGGTACTTGCATAAAAACATTTTTTCGGTCTGTTTGTTCCGGCTTATTTCTGAAACGACTTGACCGATTTTAACGGGACTCTCACTGGCAGATAGCTGATGTTATAAGGAGTAACTTAGGCTACTTTAATTTTTAAAAAAAACATGTAATTCTGTCTCTCTGTCTGCCCTTATCACGCATAAACGGCTGTACGGATCGTAATCAAATTTGGCAAGGAGATAGATTATATCCCGGGGAAGTACGTATAATACTTTTCATCATCATCATCCATCACCATGCGGGTAAAACCGCGGGGCGCAGTTAGTAATCAAGATAATCGACTTCACTCACTGCCAGGTCCAGATCCTATCGAAACGCGAAGTATAATTAGTAACCCAACAATAGATTCTGTAAAAAAATATTATACATCACTCGACTCAACCAGAATCCTTCACTAGATGTAGCCTTGATGTCTTACATTACTGTTAATAAACACGTCATTGATCTCTGTAAAGTTAAACCACTGATTGCAGATCTCCGTCACAAGAGTCGATGATAAATTGGTATATTGCATCGAACCATACAATAATTGATGCGGCAAGTTAAACCTTATAGTTATGTATTTACAGATCACGGTGAATGTGAAGATGGAACGTGTAGGTGTGAACCTGACTGGATTGGCGTGGCTTGCGACCAGCCCCTTTGTCCAGGTAAGCCGTGGATTGTACAAATGTCTTTGATACTGCAACACCATTTTAGAGTAATGAACATTTTCTCTTTGTGTGGTTATCTTTTTTGATGGAAAATTAGTCGTCGCACTTCACACACACACACACACACACAACCTCTCTCTCTCTCACACATCATCATTATCTATCTCTCTTTCTCGCTCCCTCTCTCTCACACACAGACACACACACATACACATATATGCACACTCACAAAAATGTACTACTACGTTTCGATTTTGTATACATACCATGAGACTTCTTAAGTGTACCTAGTTTTGCCCTGGGTACAAATTTTCTGAGCCTCGCCGTCTTATCGCCGATCAAGGCGCTATATTTTTCATGAATTTACTTTTACCTATTTTAAATTGTTATTGATACATCATATTTTAGAGTCTAAATTTTAGACTATAAGCCAATTGAGTATGAATTGTGAATAGGATATAATATGCTTGCCTACCTTTACTTTACTTTACTCTTGGATTTGATTCTTAGTAAGGTTTTGAGTCTGCTTTAGAGTCTTTAATTTCGAACGAAAGTGCATATTGCCTACATGATATTGAGACTAATGTATTGTTGACGTACACAGAAACTTTGTCGAGCGATGATGCTCCACGTTAGCTGCCATTTAGGAAGGATATTATACGATAGTTTCAACTTGTTTAAATTATTATACATTATTTACACATCAAATAAGAGTAAATGAATTTTAGTAGAAATCTAATACACATTGAAATAAATAAGTCAAACATATATTTCTATTGTAAATAATTACTGAAAATCTGCATATACCCTGTGTATGGGCGCTAAAATACACTGTAAAGTAACAAGAGCCTCTCCTGCTACAAACCACGCTATTATTTTTATTCTAATAAACGGGACTCAATCGTGTTTAATTGTAATTTATATAGCTTTACGTTTCAATCAAGTTACATTGATGGTAATAACAAGTAGAACGACAGTTCGCTAATATTAAGATTAATAAAAATGTGTATATGAACGGAAGAACTACCGTGCTTTTCAGACGCGTGCAACGCCGCCTATGGTGCTGGTGCGTGTACATCGAACGGATGCGACTGCACCCCTTCACGTACAGGTCCTGACTGTTCCCGAGAAGTGTCTCAAGCGGGGTGGGGATGGGCGTGGCGGGAGGCGGGTGAGGGGAAGCCTTCCACCGCTCCCGTCGAGGCAGGCAGAGTCCCGCCGGCCGCCGGACATGTTCTCCTTAACTATGGGGATGATTTGCTGAGAGTCGGTGGGGAGACGTTTGGTGATGCTGAATTTTTATATAGGTAAGGGATTATTTCAAAACTTTTCGGGACTGTAACTGTTATATTTTAAGTGTTTCAATCTCGACGATAAGAGTAATGGATTGTATATAAAAAGAGACGAGGCATAGTTTATATAGAATTTGTCCAACTCACCAGATCTCCCAATGGGATTTCCAACTTTTTCAAGCCGATGTTAAAGGCCACTTAAATCTAGAATTGGTTCGCTATCTTACCTCTCAAACGAGTATAACCTCAATATGGCGGCCACGTTTGGTGGCACAACTTATGGTATTTGATTAATTATATAAACAGGTGTTGGAGTTATGCCCTTGGTAATTTCGGCACGAATGCTCGACAGTTTATACGACAATTAGTTGCGCTCCGCGGTTTCACCTGCGTGGTGATGGATGACGATCATGAAGAGTGAAATATAGCGTATGTTACTCAGGCATAATGTAGCTTTCTAGTGCTGAAACAATTTTTTGGATCGGTTTGGTAGTTTTTGTGTTTTCATTACAAACAGTCACACATTTCTATTTTTCTTTTTTATTATTAGGATTAAATACCATGGTACGAATAATGTGGCTCAGTTTGTACCGGCGTTACTGTTGCATATTTAAACGTAGCAAAGTAGTTGTGACATAACTGTAATGTATTCTAATAGTGAAAGAATTTTCCAAATCGGTCAAGGAGTTTCGGAGCCTATTCAATACAAACAAACACATTTTTCTCTTTATAATATTAGTGTAGATTATGAGAGATGGTTCCGAGAAACGAAAAATTGAGTTACTCTCAACTACACGAAAAACGACAAGGTTTCGACAAGACTTTCGAAGTTAAAGTGAGAAATCTTTACATAACCTCAATCATTGTAAAAAGGTGAAACTGAAAATAGAGTTGCTAGTGAAAATAGAGTTAACAAAGTATCGCACAGTATGTGATGATACCAGTCGAAAATATGGACCCTTTTGGCTATAGTGAACAATAACGAATTGTAGGTATCAAAGTAATAACAGTTTTGTAATATAATCGCGTATAAATTAATATTGACTTTTAGAATGCATTTCAGTGATCAGTACCTACGCTATCCGAGACTATGATCAATTATAAATATGCAGAGCATAATTTGTATGTGTGTGTGTGACCTTTTCAAGCCTAATACATATTATCAAACGGATATCCATGAAATTTTACTTAATTCATGGATATCCAACCCTGATGGAACTAACGTATATTATACTTAATATACCTTAGATCCACCGATTATAAGGTAATGAGGTCTGGACACCCGTTCCAAGTAACTGGTACATTGACTGGCCATTGCAATATAGCTAGGTATTTCTATATCGCAGGGTCATTCACTCTATTTACGATTCGAGATTATTTGAGGTTATGTCTTTGAATGTTAGTATGATGTAAATTATTTGATTTTATGTATTAATCCACCAGGCCGCACGGGGCCTGCGTGGTGGATTATGGCCTAACTCCTCTCTCTGAGAGAAAGGCTCGAGTCCCAACATTAGGAACCAAATGGGCTATGAATGTATTTATGGATCATATAGTGGTCGACTATGTACCTTACGTCAGTTTAGGGCTCTTTTCTTCGTTCTTATCATTTTCAGCACTGGGTGAATCCGCGGGGTGTGGCTAGTAATATAAAGACAAAATAATCAGAATCAAAGGGTACTAATTATATTGTTTTAAACTGTAAAACTAAATATATTTTTCAGATATAAGACAAAAGAAAAGACATGGAAAGCCATCGAAACGGTGGACGTTGCGCCGGCGCAGCGATTCGCTCATTCAGCCATCATCTACAAAAACGAACTTATAGTTTATGGAGGAGTTGTCGCACACAATGATCCTGAGAGAGGGTAGGTGAACAATAGTTTTAACCGAATTCAGAATAATCATGTATTGTAAATTATTTAGTTGTCTACTTAGTCGAACTAATGAACACGCATGTTTTATGATTTCAGGGGTGGCTTAGTTGGCTTAGAGGGCAGAGCGGGAGAAGTAACAAACGAGCTATGGCGCATTAGATTAGACACAGACAAGCCTCAGTGGAACAACGCTACACCTACATCTTGTTCGCCACATAGACCTGCGCCACTTAAACATTGTGGTAAGTTATGGTATGTCACTTGTGACCAAAAATAATATCCACCTGTAAATTCAATACAATTGAAACATCTGGGCCCATAACCTGATGTAGATTTTCTTACACATACCCTAACAGCGATTAAATATAGGTAGATAACAAACGAGGTATGGGGCATTATAATAGAACAATACAGGTCTCAGACACACTGTGGCCAGTCAATCAAACTGCATTGTTACTATTATATTAACAGTGGACATAGCGCGATCGAGGCGTTGTAGTCTAGCCTCCAATAACACATCGTCACCAATTAACATAAAAAGTTTTATACATTATAAACTAAACGAATAAAAAAATTGGTTCAACTGTATTTTGGGTGGTAATTAATATCTACCGCAAAATTTAGAAAATTAAAAAAGGATAGCTCTACATTGACTGTGTGCCGCCAATTAAATGGCGATCTAAAAATTACTAAAATAAATATGCTATTACCTGTTAGTTTCCGCTTTTGTACACCGTTTTGGAAGCAATCTGGTTTTCGAATTCGCGCTTTGATTTTTACTCTGAACGGACTTTTTTTTTTAAATAGACAACTAGCCAATCTAAAATTTAGTTTACCCGTGACCATAGCTGCGTTGGGATATCCTCGAGTCGGCAAAAATAAAAGCTAAAAATGCTAAAAACGTACACAACGCGTTCGAATTGGGAATCTGTTTATTTTCGTTATGGGCTGTTTTGTTCAGCGTTCGTAAAGCTTCAAAATGCCAATTAATTTTCAACCCACGTGTCGTTGAGGTACTATTTAAGACTGAAGTGTGATCAGGGCTGTAAGCAAAAGTTACAAAATTTCTGCCTTTTTATTTCTCGAACGCTTTACACGAATGCTCATTTGCAATTTGCAAACGCTAACATTGCCGTCACAGCAATTCAAACGTTATGTTCACTGAAAAGTGTTAGAAATGTAGGGATAAAATATAAACGAATGCATCCGTTTAAAATTGTTTAATTTCAACGTTAATTAACTTAAAGGCCGGAAATCAAGCGTGTGGTGTTTATTATCTATTTTTTGGTTTTCAGGCGGTCTTCACGTATCCGGCCACACGGCTGTATTGGTGCATTTAGGCCCCACTCGCAAGCCGGTCATGTTGTCCTTTTTCGGACATTCACCACACTATGGATATCTACATATCGTGCAGGTAATCATTTATTGTTCACATCTTATTTACTTTTTTATATAGACTCTATATAGACTATTTAAAAAGGGTAACCCCTTTTTAAATAAGGAAAATTTTTTTCGTGGTTAATATTTATTGCCTATATTTGCAAAGTGTATGTAATACATAAATTATTGTTACTTACGGGACGAAAACAGTAGTATTCATTTATAATGAGCTCCCGATATTTCGACACTGTTGCAAGCGCCATGATCGCGAGACGACTGCAGAATGCGGGTGGATAAAATATGAACATAAAGAGCGCAGACATATATGTCTACACTGTTTTACAAAGTAAAGGAAAATAAATACATATTTTTTATTATTGTGAATCTATTACGTCCTAATGTCAATTAAACATCATTATGAAATTGAATCGTCTTTTCAGCAAAGTAGCCACATCATACGATACAAAAGTGTTGGTTTTATAATCTACCTTATTTATTAATACGATGGAAAAGTAACTAACTACCTTCAATAACATTATGACAGAACCCATATTAAATGCTCCGCGGCTAAGAAACATTGTGCGACTGAACGAGGGCACCCCCCTACTTTGATGTGTTGCTTGTTTTTCTCACCACAAAAACACTGTCCACCTGATTCTTATGAAGAGGATAACATTGTATTTAGTAAGTTGTAGATGACGGTTACAAAACCAGTCAATCAATGTTAAATTATCACAGTCAACTTGAAATCAATAATAAAAATTATAAATCATTAGTTCCAGTTTTACAGTATTGTACACAAACTTGTATTATATTCTCTTTGTATTTGTAGACTCAGACTACAATACGTAGTACATATAATTGTCTGTGGACTACACTACATAGCGGTTGCTTGTAGACGTGGCGCGTGGCGGTACGTGGCACGCATAGATAAACTAGAATCCGTTAGAGCCATGGCGCCACGTCATGGACCGACATACCAAATGAGCGTGTTCGGGTGCCCACTTGGAGAATACAAGTTGGCCAAAAAAAATCCCAGACACCCCAATTTTTTTCCGTTTTTTTGTGAATTTTCCCTTTTTCTCCGAAATCGTACCTATTTACCACCATAACATTTGTAAAATCTGTTTAAGACAGGATGTTTTTAGTTGAATTTGGTCTCTATACACCTTCAGGCCCAATCCAATTCAAAATCCAGGTATCCAATTTTGCTTTGCTTAAAAATAAAAGGAAAAAAATTGGGGAGTCTGGGTTTTTTTGGCAAACTTGTATTCTCCAAGTGGGCCCCCGAACACGCTCATTTGGTATGTCGGTCCCTCTACCAAACACCCTGTATAATCGACGCTTGGCTGTCGGCAACGCGCGAAGTGTCTCGGAATGCACCATCTTGTTTGCTTTTGTTTTATTTTTACTGTAATTATACTAATTATCTTTGTTTCTTTATACTATGTATCTTTATTTATTTTTTATTTGTTTCTGTTGTGTCACGAGTTACGTTCGTGATGTCAGTGAGGAGCGCCGACTGTTAATCAGTGCTTGGGTTTACCCTAGCGTATGCTGAGTCGGGGCTCTTTCATGGCATTACGCAACATTATTATTATGATGGTTGTCATATTTTGTCAGTATTTTTGTATGTTATGTTGTGTGCTGTCCTGAATAAAATTATTATCTTTCTTCTTTCTTTCTTTCTTTCTTTACATCACAGCACATAATAGTAAAATAATGCATTTTTTTTCTTTCCGGTTCATGACCATCGATTCCAAACCACCTCGTTCAATATTATGCACTAATTAACAATGACCTTATATATCGTCTTGTGGTTTATTATTTATTATATGACATCAATTTAGATGAAGTTTGCTTTATTCTAGGAGTATTATATAGAAGAAGGCGCTTGGGGGGTCGCAGTGACCCACGGATGGGGTGCACGGGCCGGGTTCGGTCACAGCGCCGCATGGGACCCCCTGTCGCGGCGGGTGTACGTCCACGGTGGGCTGGTGTCCGAGAGTGAGGCCACACAGGTAGTGTACCCGAGGGGACCCACAGCCCCAAAGTCAAGGTCAAAATCATTTATTCAATATAGGCATTAAATACGCACTTATTAATGTCAATTATTCATTATAATGTACTCTAAAGACTCTACCGCCGAGTTTCAAATATATAGAGCCTACCGAGAAGCGGCCAGAAACTCGGCACCATTCTTTAATAAAGATTTTTACAATATTTCTACTTTTTCACTTTGCAGTTGGTTTAAATAATTGTAGAAAAGCTGTTGCTGTGTTAAGTACTCTAAACTCATTTATGTATATACTTTAAGATTGCTTTATGAAATAAATTAATTTTTCTCTATAAATTCCAATTAAAAAAATTACTCGTAACAGGCCAAGAAAAAAATCCTGGTATATATCACGCTAGTCCTGTACCCAAGAAAAATCTAAGTGTTTATGTTTACTATTTTAGCCAAGTTCCAAAATAGGATGACTTATTCAAGTCGACGCTAATGTTTTTAAACTACTTTTAGTCGTCCAACGGCTAACCTCCAGTTTCTGAAACGTTTGTCAAAGTTTGATCAGCCAACAGACGGAATACTGACCGCTGATTGGTCACATATCGCGTCATAGAATACCATTGACCAATGAGCGTATAGTATTTAGTTGGTCAACTAATCAAGGTTTTGACAAACGTTCTAGAAATTGGGGGTAAATCTATCAGTTTTTAAAGGCTTAAAGCTTTTGATAAAAGGACGATAATCGTAGTTTTTTTTTATTTATAGTTAAATAATTGCTTTTTTCAGGCGCCATCGGCAGCTTTGTATGAGTATGACGTAGACAAGAGAATATGGAAACCACTGCCTTCCGCGCCTATACCCAGATATCTCCATACCGGTACATTTCTGTCGCCTGGTAAGTCATTTATTTCCTTTATGGTGGACTCGTTCGTTTGTACATATGTCATTTCTCAAGTTATTTTTGTAGTTGAACCCAATTTTTATTTAAGTAGTCAGATTGAAATTGCAGTCACATAAATAAGTATGTAATTAAATCACTGTCGTTAAATCTGAAACGTTGTTTTGGGTCCCTTTATCGTATAAAAAAGGTGTGCGTCTCGGGATGCCCGACAGAAGTTATAGGTAACTTAAACTAGTCTATCGCTGTGGGTTAGAGTGAGAGAGGATGCGAGAGAGAAAGAGAAGCCAGACATACGCCGTAACGCGTTACGTAACGAATCGGTTCGCCCGATAAGAAGTTAACACTTAAAAATCAACTATAGCCATTATTTTAATGTTATTTTGACGGTTTAACTTACGCGGTAGGTATAGTCGAATATCTCGACCGGTTTCGTGACCGTACGGGCCACTTCTTCATGGAGTACGTGCGCACCCGGCTGCGTTCGCGCTAGTACTATACCTACCGCGCAAGTTAAACCGTCAAATAACAATAAAATGTGTAATACTTACGAATGTTTCAATCAAGTTACAGCTATTGTGTTTTTTCCTACCTTCTTGTGGACACGTAAATCTTAAAATCGCAGTATTTTACCTAGGAAATCTATTGTGTTAGCCAAATTTGGCCAGTGGCGAGTGTACGCGTTTAGAAAAATGTTAAACCTGTGTGTTGTTTGCAGGTGTGATGTTAGTGTTCGGCGGTAACGCACACAACGACAGCGCGGCCGCACACGTCTCCAATCCGGCCGGCTCTAGGTGTTACTCTAGTGTCGGCTTGCTGTACGACGTCAGGTAATATTATTACTTCACTACTTAATCATTATTGAACACAGATATTTTGACAGGCCTGTTGGTCTAGTGGTTAGTGACTCTGACTGCTATGCCGGAGGTCGTGGGTTCGATTCCCACCCAGGACAAATGTTTGTGTAATGAGCACGATCATTTGTTCTGTGTCTGGGTGTAATTTATCTATAATATGTATGTATTTACAAATATATAAGTATGTTTATCAGTTGTCTAGTACCCATAACACAAGCTCTGCTTAGCTTGGGACTAGATGGCGTTGTGTGATAGTTGTGGAATATTTATTATTTATTTATTATTAACCTGTCTAGTGTTTACTTCTTTCGGTGTCTTTCCGAACTACGCATAATAGTTCAGATAAAAAATACTATACTACAGTTTGACCAACTAAAAGCAAGTTTATACCGGTGCAGTGCATTTGATCTGATAAAGTTAGTTACAAACCAGACTTATAAAAATGTGTAAACATTAGGTGTACGCGCGACATGGCTTTTTTGTTCGTACAGATGGTGTACGCTCGACACGCGACGGCTTAACCTACGACCTTACTTATTGTTGAGTAGATATGTCTGGCAGGTGACAGCACCGTTCTAGGACGAACAGACATTCTATGTGGCACGCTACGCAGACCACACACCACTTATGATTTTATCGGCATTACGATATATTAGAATAAAGATATGATTTTAACCGTCGTATGGGGACGGAGCGACATCTATTGAACAGCGTGACATGGCGTCTAACACGCATTTTCGGAAGACGTGGGTTCGAATTTCCAAGGATGTAAATATTTCTCTCTAAAATTTTACATTTTCAATCAAGTTAGTTATTTAGTACCACGAAAGTAGGTTTTTAGATATTTTTTTTAAAATAATGGCTTGTTTCCAGATGTGCCCAATGGATAGAGACATCCCCGCCCACTGGCGCGGCGCGGGCGGCGCACAGCGCGGCCATGTTACCTTTAAGACAAAAGAACTCTGTGATAATACACGCCGGGTAAGTAGGCGAAACACGTTGGTATAGTCAGCGCCAAATAGCATGACAATAGAGGTAATTCACCTGGCCTTCAAAAAGAAACAGCCACTACGTAAAAATTTGCATTTTCTGGGGTTACATAATTATTTGTGCGCAGAAAATTACAGATCTATATTATTTTGAATTTATAAATGTTTTCGATACTTAAATACAATCATATATTTTGTTCGAACAGGTGCATGTAATTTCTTTAACCATATTATTACATGTTTCGGAGTATAGTATGGATACAGGGATTATTTTACCATTGTTTGATATTGTAAATAAAACGGATATTATTAAATAGAATATTACTCATAAATGAAATAAAAAATCACCGGTTTAAAATACATTTCACATATAAAATCAATGAAATATGTTGTTAATAGAACTTTGAAAACATAAAATTTCAAACATTTCGTATAATTTTTGAGTTGTGTTGTTTGTACAGTTGTATCCTTGCAGGCCTTGTACCACGAAATTCTAACGATACCAGTTTAGCAATAGTTTGTATAGTAAACGTTAGAATTAGCGATACACGTAATGTATTTTGCGACATCGTGGTGAAGGCCAGTGAATGATCTCTATTGCCATGCTATTTGGCACTGACTATAGCGATTCACTTGTTTAAAAAACTAAACCAAACTAGCGAACGAAAATTTAATTATGGTAGTCTTTATTCTGATATCAGTAAAAACTAAATTCATGTAACACTTGTATAACATTTCTAAAAATAGGATTAATATATTTAATTTTCGGCATGTTTACGTTCTCGTGTGGCGACCAAGCACCGGAAAAAAATAATTCTTTTCAAGACGTAAGTATATAAAATTTGAATAACATTGTATTAAAGTTATCTAAATGAAACAAAAATGCAGTGTATTACCAGAATAAAAAAAACACGCGAATAGTATGTCTGAAAGATACTTCAATAATAAAAATACAACATCTCATACTACACTGGAGTAGTTGTGCCAGCGACCCAACGCCATACTCCGCTATATGAAGGAGTTTGTAAAGTATTAACTTGAATTTGCAGTACCTCGACCAAGTAGGCACCTTCACAATAGGCATACTTTTCTACGGACTTCCAAAAAAAGGAGGAGGTACTCAATTCGACTGTATTTTTTTAATGTTTGTTACCTCATAACTTTCGACTGGGTGTACCATTCTCAAAACTTTTGATTGAAAGCTGGTGCTTATCGTGTGGTCCCATTTAAATTTCATCAAATTCGGTCCAGTAGTTTTTGAGATACACTCCAATAACTGAATAGAAAGGAAGTCGGTATACAAATTTTCAAATTGTACTTGTGGTCTGCCCAGGTCCCGAACTAACCTTGGTAATCACTCGCTTATTTGTCCATGTTACAATAGTATTGCTAGTGAAATCGTATCTTCCATGCTTTGGTCGGTCGTAGTTTCCGGAAGTTTTGTCTAGAACCTGACTGCCCTACCACATATGAAATTAATTAGTGTTTTAAAAAAAATATCATCGTGACTTTCAGCATATCGTATATTGTGTCATTTGCATGCTGTGTCTAGCCTAGTAGGTCATACATATATGTAGGTCAGTTAATCTTCCATATTTGTATGTGTAATTGTATGAACCAGTTTTGTGGACCATTTAATAAAAATAAAAAAGGATTTAGGCTGGCTTGAGTAAATGCTGGCAGGGAGGAATGCACAAAACACCCCAAGTGGGACTTCAGTGCAGGCCTCATCGCCCCCATAACGAATAAAAATAAGATATTTTTAGATGAATATATATATATATGAATATTCCGTTACAGTTTCGACGGGCGATTAAGAAGTGATGCGCTAACATTCGAGGTCGGCGACAAGTGTTCCGTTCACACGAGCGAAACCGCGTGCGTCGGCAGTACGCAACGCGCCGCGGTTGCGTGTGCGTGGAGATCTCACCTTAGGATATGTTTGCCTGTGAGTATGCAATGGGATATCTATAATTATTATTTTGTTTATTGTTATCAATAACTATAACTGTCACTTTAGTTATTTGATATCAATAACTATAACTTTATTGATCGAGCGAGTGCGAAGCACAAGCGAAACTTTGTGTCATGTGCGGATGTTTTCTACAGGTCGCATTTCTCAATTGATTCTCGTGAAACGTAAGTAGGTTCGATAATTACATTTTTGTTTTTCGATTCAGTTATTTGGAATTCTTTAAAATAAAATTTCAATAATATATACAATACAATTTTATTCCATAAGTTTTCAGTAGTATCCTATAAGGAGAAGGCGCGATTATTAGGTCCACAACCTTACCACGGTAAATATCCCGTTAATAATCATATAATTTTAGAGAACAACCGTGATAGTTTAAAACAGTGTTTTAGTCATTCGATATCAATAACTATAACTATTACTGTATTTATTGATATTATTAACTATTACTTTAATTATTGACATTTATATGAATAACAAACTACTCGTAGTTACGCCTCGTGGTTAGACCCACGTGGTGATGAATGATGATGTTGTAATTATTTTACAATGTCTATATAAACAAAAAAAATAAACCCCTATTTCTCCTGGTCACGCTATAACTTGAGAACGGATGGAACAATCTCGCTAATTCTTTTTTTTTGTTTTGTTAATTATTGTCGGAGAAGGTTCTTATGAAAGAATAATCACGAAAAGACGGCACGTAATGGCGAGGCTGAAGACCGAACCTACCACGCGAAATAAAACGCGGGCAGTCGCTAGTTTTCAATAAATTACATCGAGTACAGTAACCGGCACACAACTTGAGCCATTACCTGTTTTCCACCAACGATTTTAAAGTATCGTTGGTGGAGAGAAAGGTGCGTGGGGTGATTCCAACGCCACGCGTTCTGATGATCCTGATTGGTCGAGCCGTCGGCTGCGCACACGTTCCGCTAGCACTGTGTGCACTGTTAATAGACATTTTCGAGTTCAGCAGTTTTGTGTTTTTGAATAATGTCCAACAATATTTTTTATATTGGTTTTTATAATAGTTGTTTTTAACCGCTATTCAACTACTAGGAACGAAAACAATACTCAAAGAAAACTCGTGCTTACTAACTAGTTTGTTTAAGTACAGATATCTTAGTACCTACCCTACATTGACTCCGAAAATTGACAGTTGCGCTGAACTTTCACGGCTAGCTTACTCGAAGGTTCAAAAGTTTTTAATAATAAAATAATGTCACAGTGCGTTATTATCGGATAGGTGTTTTAAGTAAAAACCTACCTTAAATAAAGTACTTACTGTATTTCAACAAAATTTTTTTACAAAAACCGATAATGATCAATATAATATTCACACATATACAAGCATGCCTAATTAATATTGTATTAACATATAATATAGATGTTGTTTGAAAGGCGAATACATGAAATTCAATATATATTAATCTATATAAACAAATTCGTTAATGTATACAAATACATATACAACTGACACATTCTTCTCATATAAAATTAGGGTAACCTGTTATTGGCCTTACAATGTACTACTTACTTCATATAATATTAAACTCACCCTGAGTTCGCCCTTCGTCGACTTTAGCTCAACATGTTTGCCGGTAACTGTACTATCGTGTTACTGCTAGCTCTCCACAACTACTACTTTTATTGTAAAGGCCTAACGGGACAATACACGCACTCATTTCCAAGTAGTGGGATGAGAAAGATATTCGTTTAGTGACATTGTTATTGTTCTAGTTAGAAGAAGTCGGCTGGGAGGAGTCGTTCGATGGTACCGTGAAAGCGTGCATGACTGAACCACAGCGGGTCGGTAAGTGCATACTTAATATACCTAATAATTAAAATCTAGATTTAAATAAAATGTCTGTTTTACAATAAAAACTATGTGTAAAATAATTAAAACTATTACACTGAAAGAACTTTTTGGTGCTTAATAACAAAAAAAATTTTTATTATCTACACAAAAATGGTGACTACACAACTAGTGTAACTAGTAGCCAAACTTTGTTTTGTAAATTAGTGTTATGTTATGAATAAATAAAATATTTATTAATATTTAACAAAACTCATTAGCTGCATATTACTAAACCATGTGGCATCTATGAACACAGTGTTGTTAAATTAAGCCTACCACTTTAGTTATTAGTAGCAATCGTATTCTATTCGTAACGTTACTGCATTGCTGGGGGTAACATAATTGTTTAGCTATTTTGCTTGTAATAACCTCACTAATTTGTTGTAAATAGCTCAACTGTTTGGTTACTTTTGTGCACCTAACCTCACGGAGTGTTACTGATAGCAAGACTATTTAGTAAGTTTCGTGCGCATGTTACTTGACCAAGAGTTATTAGTAACTCAATTGTTTTGTTACAAATAACCAGTGTACATTACCTCGTGCAGTGTTACTGGTAACACAACTGTTTGATTACTTTTATGTGTACCTTACCTCATGATGTGTTATTGGTAACCACAACTATTTAGTTACCTATTAAGTGACGCCTCATTAGGAAGTTATTAGTAGCTAATCTGTTAAGTTAATTGCACCTAGGGTATAAGCACGATAATAAAACTATGTTAGGTTAACATATGAAAACAATAACAAAACTTTAATTGTTACAATGAAGTTTAATTAATTTGTAATGTTGTCAATAGTATGACCAATTAGGATTCGAATCAGCGACTCTGTATGTCCTGAGCATGCTAAGTATAAAATATCATATAACATATTATTAAAAGAATATGTGAATTTATGTATCCCTCTATGACATTATTAATTCTCTACGTTTCCTACTGGGGACGGATAAACAGACATCAACTACAGCTTGTGGAAATTTATTAAAAATTAAGCTCACTCTTTACATAACTATTTATTAATTTCTTAGGCTTATAATAATTTGCTTTAGGTATGTCCCAAAAGCACGCTATATTCGTGATCATATTATGTAATGTAGTCTACTAATTACATAATATGATACAGATAAATATAACATTTGTCTCCATTTTAGAAATGTTTGTGTTTTTTTAACTCACAGTAACTAAATATAATAAAATCTACTTAAGTACAACTAAAACATATTTTTCGTTGTGTTCATAAACATTATATTAAGCACTCGTTCCTCATAGTTCCACCGATTGTTTTTATAACTCGCGGTCCTAATAGGAAGAAACACCAGTTCTGTCACCGTCCGCTGATCCATATTCGTCTTTATATAGTTTTGTACGCATTTACTTATAATATGCACACATGCACTGTTGAGAGTCCACTATTATGTATAATTCACATAATATCAATGAAATATATGCAAGGTTTTTTTTATTTTGACAATTTTGCGACGAGTTCTAGTTCGAACCATGCCACGAACATAAACTAACATGGCTTCCAGTTCCAATACAAAAAAGTTTTGTTACACGCAGCCAACTTTTGATTAAATTATAACTATATAGTTATGTAAATAATAGTGAATTTTATGTTACAAGCAGCGTTGTATGTTGTGTTAATAACAAATCGTGTGTGAAGTGAATAATAACATGTGATTGTGATTTAGGTAAACAACTAAAAGTCTATTTACAACTAATATTTTTGGTAATTCAATGTTTGTTACTAATAAACCAACTATTTAACTAAAGTATAAGCAAATAGTTCGAATATTATTTATTGAACTCGGTTTTGCAGCTTGTAGCTAAACTGATGTTTGTTACCTGTACATAAAAATACGTTTACCATTAAACACAACCCGTTTTGCTGGAAATCACTGAATCAGGTGCTGTTATTTAAACACAGTTTGTTTGCTGGTAGCTTATTTTAAAATAACAAAACTAGTTGAGTTAATTTGTTTTTTCAGTGTAATTATGTAAACTTTCGCGAGTAGGTAGGTTCTTACGTCGTTGTACCTATTCTAAGTGGGTAGGTATGTCTCGCAAAGTTACTGTTGTCTATTCTGTGACGTGATGTGGCGGTGCCGGCGTCGTATAGGCATAGACATCGGCTGTGTAAACATTCGCGAGTAAATTTCAAACTTAATACTTAATTTCACCTTTAAAACAGTTTTTCTCTTTATTCACTCTATTATACCATAAAATAGTAATTCTTAATACAGATACACTGACTGATTTTTTTATTTATTTAAGAGTGCACATACATTTTTATGAATTTTGTACGTTTTTACAAGATGCGCTTGCTTGATTTTAAGTAAAGAAAATTGAACGTAGCCAACTGCTGAGCTGACAGCACCTTATTTGCATAAGAGAAAACAAAATAGGGTGTGACTGTGTCATGGAGGATCGCACGGATCCACCGTTGTGGGCACGATGGGCATGCCCACAACCCTAAAAGACTTGTGACATCAGACATCAAACTTTCATATTCAACACACCGATGATATGACATTTTTTATATCCAATGTCTTAATAAAATATACAATAACTGGATATCTATTGGAGAAATTATTAACGTTTTCGCGAAAAAAGAAATCTTTTATATTTAATTTGATATACCTACCATTGGATATCATTTGTACTTAATTGTTTCCAGCGAAGTTACAGAGCAAGCACATCTTATATCTCCGAGTAAAAAGCGCAGTGCTGTGCCATGCACGGTGTAAAGTGTTGTACCCAGTCTAAAATTCTGAATGGCCCTGAACTGTTATGGACAAGCGTGGCGCTTAACATCAGGCGAGAGACTTGATACTATATCGATCATGAGAAAGTCATGCTCCGACTCGTACTTAGCGGGTGGCTGTGACCACAACCTTTTTTGTGGGCTGGATCCGCGCCTGCATGGATACGGCTGTGGTGTGTTTGACGTGAATACGTTTCTCCAAGTCAAAAGTTATACTAATTTCAAATCTCAATACGCAGCAAAATAAACTTAAAATGGCGGCGCTTCCCCCTCCACCCCGCGCGATACGTCACTGTTCTCGTTTACCGTAATGAATTATAATAATAATATGGGACAACACTCACACAAAGGTCTTCAGGTCCCAAACTAGGCATACCCTGTACTATGGTAACCTGATGACTGATATTACATACTAATTATTCGATCCTTTAGCTATCCAGTGGTATAATTTTATTTTGGATGTATAGGATAGATTTGAAACTACAACGGCAAACTGTATCCCCCGATTTTGTTATAAGGTTATTGGATTTTCCCCACATTGTAGCAAATTTAAAGATCACGTGTTCATGTCAAGATATGTATATTGATAAATTGTAATTGTTAATATCAAAATGTGTGTGTATGTTTTAGACGAGCACCTGTGCCATTCGGCGGAGTCCTGCGGCGCTTGCACGGTCGCGGGGTGCTTCTGGTGCAGTGGGGAGTGCTATCCTTCCGCACACTTCTGTACTAAACATCGGGTAAATTACACTCTATATACTATAAAGGTCTCAGAATAAGTATCTAAAGAGTTGTCATGGTAGTAATGATACTATGAGTGAGTGAAATTAGTATATACAGTATTCCCAAGAAGAGCTGGTGAACAATTTTTTGCCCTTCTTGTGTTCTCACATTTTTTTTGCTGGGCACACTTCGCAAGTGTGCCAAACAGTTGTAAGAGATTTTTGTAATTCTAGTGAATTCTGTTTTTACAATGAAAAAACGGTGTTGTATTATTATCGTGATATGTGTTTGTGTGTATAGAACATATAAACAATGGTTCATTGTTGTGTTTTAGGCTGCAAAAGCCGAAGTGAACGTAAAAACGAAAACACAACCTTTCATTTGTAAGTCCACAATTATGACCTTATTTTTACCTTGTTGATATAAATAAATATATATCATATCTTATAAGACTCTCATGGCTGCGGCAACGTATAGAAAATACGAAATAATACGTGATTTGGTCTATGAACATAATCGAATTTTGTAGAATAACCACCCAAATTATGTAGGTATGTAAAATTAATCCAGGTGATGTTTTTCCTAGGTATCATGAATACTTCTAAAATTGGTTGGGTGTGTTGCGTTTCTGTCTCTTACAGGTATAAGCTAATGACAACTCTATTTGATACTTACTCTGAGATATAGGTACTTACTGCTATGGTGGTTGTTAGGCGTTCGTCCACTAAGGCGGCCTAACATGAGGGTAACCTAGCGTACCTTCGGTAACAAGGGGCTATAATTAATAAATAATATTCTTACTCACGAGTACGACGGACTAGACGGACAAGTTGGAGCGAGCTAACCAACTATATACCTGCCTAACAGTGCACTGATGGAAAGTATAAGCTACTTATTGTTTCCTTCAGAAAGGTTCCGGGCTCTGCATCGAGAAGAGAGAAGCCGCTTTTACGTTTCGTCCAAATTACAAATAGACATGATACGGCCCTGTAATGACGCCCAGTCCCGCACTGGTGATAAGTAAATATTAGTGCGTTCGAATAGACCCCTGTTGGCGAAAATATGATGTTTTGTCTGAAAATAAAACAATTATAATATGCGGCATCTTATTCTAGACCTATTAAACTTAAAGTGAGATAGCATTACCTCCGGACATGACGTCACGACCTCTTCTTTCCCCCTCTCTGGAGGGGATAGACTTGAGCTTGCCCGAGTGGCGGGCGCTCTAGTCACTTTTGTAAGTCACAAACAGCGCAATTTTTGACCTACGTCCGGAGCACGGTTGTTTGTGACCGTTTTTGACAACTATATATTTGCCGTGGCGGTGCCGGCTTAGAATAGCACCCCCCCAACTCTACCCGTGGGTGCCGTAGAAGCCGGCTAAGGGATAACAAATCAGAAGGTGGGCAGCAGCACCTTCCCAGTCAAACACACACAAACTGCGCTCGCCAACCCGCCTGCCAAGCGTGGCGAGTATTGGCAAAAACCCCTCAATGGATTGGACAAAAAGAACCAGGCCCCCAGTCCCCGGCAGCCCCGCTATTCCTGGCTACGGTAGCGGCCACGGTAACGGTGGGGCAGGGGGTGCTAAGAATCCCCGGCAGACGCCCGGCTACCACCCCCAACGACGACGACTGGCCCTGGTAACACACAACATACGCACGATGAGGACAGACGAGAAGATATATGAGCTGGAAGAAGAAATGAGTAAGCTACGCTGGGACATTGTGGGGTTATCTGAAGTCCGTAGAGCGGGTGAGGACACGATAACCCTTAAATCAGGTAACCTACTCTACCACCGGGAGGGCGACCAACAGTCCCAAGGTGGTGTCGGGTTTCTCGTCCACAAGTCCCTTACTAACAACATAGTTAAGATCGATAGCGTTTCCAATAGGGTCGTATACCTAATACTCAGAGTATCCAAACGATATTCGCTGAAGGTCATTCAGGTATACGCACCGACGAAGTCGCACCCGGATGATGAGGTGGAGGATATGTATGAGGACATTAGTCGGGCCATACATACCTCTGAAACGCACTTTCTAGTTGTTATGGGGGACTTCAACGCGAAGTTGGGTAAGAGAAGCGAGGATGAGTCGAAAGTGGGGCAATTTGGCTATGGACAACGGAACCGTAGGGGACAGAGGTTGGCCGACTTCCTGGAGAAAGAGGGACTCTTTATGATGAACTCTTTCTTTCAGAAGCCACCTCACAGGAAATGGACCTGGCTGAGTCCCGATGGTTCCACGAGAAATGAGATTGACTTCATTATGACCACCAAAAGGCAAATATTCACTGATGTCTCCGTGATCAACAGGGTTAAAACCGGTAGTGATCACCGAATGGTAAGAGGCACGGTGAATATTAATGTCAAACTGGAGAGGTCTCGTCTGATGAAGTCTACGCTCCGACCTACTCGTGCCCATATTCAAGACCCCGAGAGCTTTCAACTTGAGCTATCCAATCGCTTCGATTGCCTTGAGAACATCGCTTCAGTGGACGAGATCAATAACAGCTTAGTAGAAACTGTCCATACAGTGGGTTCCAAGTACTTTAAACCCCACCGTACAGATAGGCCACAGAAACTCTCCAACGATACCCTCAACCTCATGGCTGAACGACGCTCATTGAAACTGCAGTCTTTGGATGATGCTGAAGCATATAGGCTGCTTAATAGACGAATATGGAAGTCCTTGCGACACGACATTCGGATCTTTAATACAAACCGTATTAAAGAGACGATAGAGCGGAAAAAAGGCTCCAAAGTGTTTGCAAGAGACATGTCTATTGCGCAAAGCCAGTTGACGAAGCTGAAGAGAGGAGACGGCAGTGTAGCGTCGACCAAAGCGGAAGTGTTAGGAGAGGTCGAGAGTTTCTACGGACAGTTATACACCTCGGTCGCTAAACCTGTTAGCAGCTCGGCCAAAGACCCAAGAGCCAAGCTGACCCGACATTATACCGAAGATATCCCGGACATCAGCCTGTACGAGATTAGAATGGCCTTGAAACAGCTTAAGAACAACAAGGCGCCTGGTGACGACGGTATCACATCTGAGCTTCTGAAAGCGGGTGGAACACCGGTACTTAAAGTCCTTCAGAAGCTCTTTAATACCGTCTTACTCGAAGGTTCAACGCCAGAAGCATGGAACGAAAGCGTGGTGGTGCTGTTCTCCAAGAAAGGTTACAACACTTTACTTAAAAATTACAGACCCATCTCGCTTTTGAGCCATGTTTATAAGCTGTTTTCGAAGGTCATAACGAACCGTCTCAGTCGCAGGTTTGATGAATTCCAGCCTCCGGAACAAGCCGGTTTCCGAAAAGGCTATAGTACCATAGACCACATCCACACGCTACGGCAAGTTATACAGAAGACCGAAGAGTATAACTTGCCTCTTTGTCTAGCGTTTGTGGACTATGAGAAAGCCTTTGATTCGATCGAGACGTGGGCAGTGCTTGAGTCTCTCCAGCGGTGCCGTATTGACTATCGGTATATTGAAGTGCTGAAGTGTTTGTACAAAAACGCCTACATGTCAGTCCGAGTACAGGAGCAGAGTTCGAAGGCAATTCCATTGCAAGGAGGCGTGATACAGGGAGACGTTATATCTCCGAAACTGTTCACCGCTACATTGGAAGACGCCTTCAAGCTTCTGGAATGGCAAGGACTTGGCATCAATATTAACGGCGAATACATCACTCACCTTCGATTTGCCGACGATATTGTAGTCATGGCAGAATCCATGGAAGACCTCAGTACAATGCTCGAAGGCCTCCATCGAGTTTCCCAACGGGTAGGTCTTAAGATGAACATGGACAAGACGAAAATTATGTCTAATGCCCATGTTGTACCTACCCCAATATCAGTTGGGAACTCAGTTCTCGAAGTTGTTGAAGAGTATATCTACCTGGGACAGACAGTCAAACTAGGCAGGTCCAACTTCGAGAAAGATGTCAATCGTCGAATCCAACTCGGCTGGGCAGCGTTCCGGAAACTTCGCGAAGTCTTCTCGTCAAAAATACCTCAGTGCCTCAAGACAAGAGTCTTCGACCAATGTGTGTTACCAGTGATGACTTATGGCACTGAAACGTGGTCTCTTACTATGGGCCTCATAGATAAGCTCAAAGTCGCACAACGAGCTATGGAGTGGGCTATGCTCGGGGTTTCTCTACGTGATCGAATCAGAAATGAGGAGATCCGTAGAAGAACGAAAGTCACCGACATAGCTCAGAAGATTAGCCAGTTGAAGTGGCAGTGGGCAGGGCACATAGCACGCAGAACAGATGGCCGATGGGGCCGAAAGGTTCTGGAGTGGAGACCACGTACCGGCAAGCGCAGCGTAGGTCGTCCACCGACACGGTGGACAGACGACCTGAGAAAGGTCGCAGGACGACGTTGGATGCAGGCCGCTTCCAACCGGTCCTTTTGGAAAATCATGGGGGAGGCCTATGTTCAGCAGTGGACGTCCTACGGCTGAGATGATGATGATGATATTTGACAGCATAATCATGCGATTCTAAGTCTTATGCTCGGTTTAGCGTTCGAGTAGGATGTGAGCAAAAGTGCCGAACGTGACAAATCTAACGATTTTGAGCTTTACAAACGCTTTAACTAAAGAGCCATCAATGCCCTCAAAGCTAAACAAGCGCACCTTATGTCAGCTCTATTGGTAACCCTAGTAAATGAAACAAAATAATATTTTCATTAATATATTAAACATTTCGCGGTCAGTTATTTCTAACTACAAGGTATTTTTCAGCAGAGTATGGCAGAGAAAATAGAAGAATGCGGCGCCAGTGTGGAGTCGAATAGAGAAGTGTGCGGCAGATATCACTCGTGTGCCGCGTGTCACGCGCACCAACATCATCATCACACGCACGTATGTAAATACGGTCATTTATATACTTAGTCATTGCCATTGTTAATCATAGTCATATTGGTCCAAATTATAGTTAGTTATAGTCATATTGATCTAAAATATAGTTAGTCATAGTCATATTGATCTAAAATATAGTTAATCCTAGGCATATTGGTCAATTATATAGTAAGTCATAGAGGTATTGTACATTCCATAGTCATATTGGTCTATAATACAGTATGTCATAGTCATATAGGCTTAAAACACAGTTAGTCCTGGGCATAATGGTAAATTAAACAGTTTGTCGTAGGCGTATTGTTGGATTCCATAGTCATATTGGTCTATAATACAGTATGCCATAGTCTTATAGGCTTAAAACACAGTTAGTCCTGGGTATAATGGTAAATTATACAGTTAGTCGTAGGCGTATTGTTTCATTCCATAGTCACATTGGTCTATAATACAGTATGCCATAGTCTTATAGGCTTAAAACACAGTTAGTCCTGGGCATAATGGTAAATTATACAGTTAGTCGTAGGCGTATTGTTTCATTCCATAGTCACATTGGTCTATAATACAGTATGCCATAGTCTTATAGGCTTAAAACACAGTTAGTCCTGGGCATAACGGTAAATTATACAGTTAGTCGTAGGCGTATTGTTTCATTCCATAGTCACATTGGTCTATAATACAGTATGCCATAGTCTTATAGGCTTAAAACACAGTTAGTCCTGGGCATAACGGTAATTTATACAGTTAGTCGTAGGCGTATTGTTTCATTCCATAGTCACATTGGTCTATAATACAGTATGCCATAGTCTTATAGGCTTAAAACACAGTTAGTCCTGGGCATAATGGTAAATTATACAGTTAGTCGTAGGCGTATTGTTTGATTCCATAGTCATATTGGTCCATAATACAGTAAGTCATAGTCATATAGGTTTAAAACACAGTTAGTCCTGGGCATAATGGTAAATTATACAGTTAGTCGTAGGCGTATTGTTTCATTCCATAGTCACATTGGTCTATAATACAGTATGCCATAGTCTTATAGGCTTAAAACACAGTTAGTCCTGGGCATAATGGTAAATTATCCAGTTTGTCGTAGGCGTATTGTTTCATTCCATAGTCATATTGGTCTATAATACAGTATGCCATAGTCTTATAGGCTTAAAACACAGTTAGTCCTTGGCATAATGGTAAATTATACAGTTAGTCGTAGGCGTATTGTTTCATTCCATAGTCACATTGGTCTATAATACAGTATGCCATAGTCTTATAGGCTTAAAACACAGTTAGTCCTGGGCATAATGGTAAATTATACAGTTAGTCGTAGGCGTATTGTTTGATTCCATAGTCATATTGGTCCATAATACAGTAAGTCATAGTCATATAGGTTTAAAACACAGTTAGTCCTTGGCATAATGGTAAATTATACAGTTAGTCGTAGGCGTATTGTTTCATTCCATAGTCACATTGGTCTATAATACAGTATGCCAGTCTTATAGGCTTAAAACACAGTTAGTCCTGGGCATAATGGTAAATTATACAGTTAGTCGTAGGCGTATTGTTTGATTCCATAGTCATATTGGTCCATAATACAGTAAGTCATAGTCATATAGGTTTAAAACACAGTTAGTCCTTGGCATAATGGTAAATTATACAGTTAGTCGTAGGCGTATTGTTTCATTCCATAGTCACATTGGTCTATAATACAGTATGCCATAGTCTTATAGGCTTAAAACACAGTTAGTCCTGGGCATAATGGTAAATTATACAGTTAGTCGTAGGCGTATTGTTTCATTCCATAGTCACATTGGTCTATAATACAGTATGCCATAGTCTTATAGGCTTAAAACACAGTTAGTCCTGGGCATAATGGTAAATTATACAGTTTGTCGTAGGCGTATTGTTTCATTCCATAGTCATATTGGTCTATAATACAGTATGCCATAGTCTTATAGGCTTAAAACACAGTTAGTCCTTGGCATAATGGTAAATTATACAGTTAGTCGTAGGCGTATTGTTTCATTCCATAGTCACATTGGTCTATAATACAGTATGCCATAGTCTTATAGGCTTAAAACACAGTTAGTCCTGGGCATAATGGTAAATTATACAGTTAGTCGTAGACGTATTGTTTGATTCCATAGTCATATTGGTCCATAATACAGTAAGTCATAGTCATATAGGTTTAAAACACAGTTAGTCCTTGGCATAATGGTAAATTATACAGTTAGTCGTAGGCGTATTGTTTCATTCCATAGTCACATTGGTCTATAATACAGTATGCCATAGTCTTATAGGCTTAAAACACAGTTAGTCCTGGGCATAATGGTAAATTATACAGTTAGTCGTAGGCGTATTGTTTGATTCCATAGTCATATTGGTCCATAATACAGTAAGTCATAGTCATATAGGTTTAAAACACAGTTAGTCCTTGGCATAATGGTAAATTATACAGTTAGTCGTAGGCGTATTGTTTGATTCCATAGTCATATTGGTCCATAATACAGTAAGTCATAGTCATATAGGTTTAAAACACAGTTAGTCCTTGGCATAATGGTAAATTATACAGTTAGTCGTAGGCGTATTGTTTCATTCCATAGTCACATTGGTCTATAATACAGTATGCCATAGTCTTATAGGCTTAAAACACAGTTAGTCCTGGGCATAATGGTAAATTATACAGTTTGTCGTAGGCGTATTGTTTCATTCCATAGTCACATTGGTCTATAATACAGTATGCCATAGTCTTATAGGCTTAAAACACAGTTAGTCCTGGGCATAATGGTAAATTATACAGTTAGTCGTAGGCGTATTGTTTCATTCCATAGTCACATTGGTCTATAATACAGTATGCCATAGTCTTATAGGCTTAAAACACAGTTAGTCCTGGGCATAATGGTAAATTATACAGTTTGTCGTAGGCGTATTGTTTCATTCCATAGTCATATTGGTCTATAATACAGTATGCCATAGTCTTATAGGCTTAAAACACAGTTAGTCCTTGGCATAATGGTAAATTATACAGTTAGTCGTAGGCGTATTGTTTCATTCCATAGTCACATTGGTCTATAATACAGTATGCCATAGTCTTATAGGCTTAAAACACAGTTAGTCCTGGGCATAATGGTAAATTATACAGTTAGTCGTAGGCGTATTGTTTGATTCCATAGTCATATTGGTCCATAATACAGTAAGTCATAGTCATATAGGTTTAAAACACAGTTAGTCCTTGGCATAATGGTAAATTATACAGTTAGTCGTAGGCGTATTGTTTCATTCCATAGTCACATTGGTCTATAATACAGTATATCATAGTTTTATAGGCTTAAAACACAGTTAGTCCTGGGCATAATGGTAAATTATACAGTTAGTCGTAGGCGTATTGTTTGATTCCATAGTCATATTGGTCTATAATACAGTAAGTCATAGTCATATAGGTTTAAAACACAGTTAGTCCTTGGCATAATGGTAAATTATACAGTTTGTCGTAGGCGTATTGTTTCATTCCATAGTCATATTGGTCTATAATACAGTATGCCATAGTCTTATAGGCTTAAAACACAGTTAGTCCTTGGCATAATGGTAAATTATACAGTTAGTCGTAGGCGTATTGTTTCATTCCATAGTCACATTGGTCTATAATACAGTATGCCATAGTCTTATAGGCTTAAAACACAGTTAGTCCTGGGCATAATGGTAAATTATACAGTTAGTCGTAGGCGTATTGTTTGATTCCATAGTCATATTGGTCCATAATACAGTAAGTCATAGTCATATAGGTTTAAAACACAGTTAGTCCTTGGCATAATGGTAAATTATACAGTTAGTCGTAGGCGTATTGTTTCATTCCATAGTCACATTGGTCTATAATACAGTATGCCATAGTTTTATAGGCTTAAAACACAGTTTGTCCTGGGCATAATGGTAAATTATACAGTTTGTCGTAGGCGTATTGTTTGATTCCATAGTCACATTGGTCTATAATACAGTATGCCATAGTCTTATAGGCTTAAAACACAGTTAGTCCTGGGCATAATGGTAAATTATACAGTTAGTCGTAGGCGTATTGTTTGATTCCATAGTCATATTGGTCCATAATACAGTAAGTCATAGTCATATAGGTTTAAAACACAGTTAGTCCTGGGCATAATGGTAAATTATACAGTAAGTCGTAGGCGTATTGTTTGATTCCATAGTCATATTGGTCCATAATACAGTAAGTCATAGTCATATAGGTTTAAAACACAGTTAGTCCTTGGCATAATGGTAAATTATACAGTTAGTCGTAGGCGTATTGTTTGATTCCATAGTCATATTGGTCCATAATACAGTAAGTCATAGTCATATAGGTTTAAAACACAGTTAGTCCTTGGCATAATGGTAAATTATACAGTTAGTCGTAGGCGTATTGTTTCATTCCATAGTCACATTGGTCTATAATACAGTATGCCATAGTCTTATAGGCTTAAAACACAGTTAGTCCTGGGCATAATGGTAAATTATACAGTTTGTCGTAGGCGTATTGTTTGATTCCATAGTCATATTGGTCCATAATACAGTAAGTCATAGTCATATAGGTTTAAAACACAGTTAGTCCTTGGCATAATGGTAAATTATACAGTTAGTCGTAGGCGTATTGTTTCATTCCATAGTCATATTGGTCTATAATACAGTATGCCATAGTCTTATAGGCTTAAAACACAGTTAGTCCTGGGCATAATGGTAAATTATACAGTTTGTCGTAGGCGTATTGTTTGATTCCATAGTCATATTGGTCCATAATACAGTAAGTCATAGTCATATAGGTTTAAAACACAGTTAGTCCTTGGCATAATGGTAAATTATACAGTTAGTCGTAGGCGTATTGTTTGATTCCATAGTCATATTGGTCCATAATACAGTAAGTCATAGTCATATAGGTTTAAAACACAGTTAGTCCTTGGCATAATGGTAAATTATACAGTTAGTCGTAGGCGTATTGTTTCATTCCATAGTCACATTGGTCTATAATACAGTATGCCATAGTCTTATAGGCTTAAAACACAGTTAGTCCTGGGCATAATGGTAAATTATACAGTTTGTCGTAGGCGTATTGTTTGATTCCATAGTCATATTGGTCCATAATACAGTAAGTCATAGTCATATAGGTTTAAAACACAGTTAGTCCTTGGCATAATGGTAAATTATACAGTTAGTCGTAGGCGTATTGTTTCATTCCATAGTCATATTGGTCTATAATACAGTATGCCATAGTCTTATAGGCTTAAAACACAGTTAGTCCTGGGCATAATGGTAAATTATACAGTTTGTCGTAGGCGTATTGTTTGATTCCATAGTCATATTGGTCCATAATACAGTAAGTCATAGTCATATAGGTTTAAAACACAGTTAGTCCTTGGCATAATGGTAAATTATACAGTTAGTCGTAGGCGTATTGTTTGATTCCATAGTCATATTGGTCCATAATACAGTAAGTCATAGTCATATAGGTTTAAAACACAGTTAGTCCTTGGCATAATGGTAAATTATACAGTTAGTCGTAGGCGTATTGTTTCATTCCATAGTCATATTGGTCTATAATACAGTATGCCATAGTCTTATAGGCTTAAAACACAGTTAGTCCTGGGCATAATGGTAAATTATACAGTTTGTCGTAGGCGTATTGTTTCATTCCATAGTCACATTGGTCTATAATACAGTATGCCATAGTCTTGTAGGCTAAAAACACAGTTAGTCCTTGGCATAATGGTAAATTATACAGTTTGTCGTAGGCGTTTTGTTTGATTCCATAGTCATATTAGTCCATAATACAGTAAGTCATAGTCATATAGGTTTAAAACACAGTTAGTCCTTGGCATAATGGTAAATTATACAGTTATTCGTAGGCGTATTGTTTCATTCCATAGTCATATTGGTCTTTAATACAGTATGCCATAGTCTTATAGGTTTAAAACACAGTTAGTCCTTGGCATAATGGTAAATTATACAGTTTGTCGTAGGCGTATTGTTTGATTCCATAGTCATATTGGTCCATAATACAGTAAGTCATAGTCATATAGGTTTAAAACACAGTTAGTCCTTGGCATAATGGTAAATTATACAGTTAGTCGTAGGCGTTTTGTTTCATTCCATAGTCACATTGGTCTATAATACAGTATGCCATAGTCATATTGGTTTAAAACACAGTTAGTCCTTGGCATAATGGTAAATTATACAGTTAGTCGTAGGCGTATTGTTTCATTCCATAGTCATATTGGTCTATAATACAGTATGCCATAGTCTTATAGGCTTAAAACACAGTTAGTCCTGGGCATAATGGTAAATTATACAGTTTGTCGTAGGCGTATTGTTTCATTCCATAGTCACATTGGTCTATAATACAGTATGCCATAGTCTTATAGGCTTAAAACACAGTTAGTCCTGGGCATAATGGTAAATTATACAGTTAGTCGTAGGCGTATTGTTTGATTCCATAGTCATATTGGTCCATAATACAGTAAGTCATAGTCATATAGGTTTAAAACACAGTTAGTCCTGGGCATAATGGTAAATTATACAGTTTGTCGTAGGCGTATTGTTTGATTCCATAGTCACATTGGTCTATAATACAGTATGCCATAGTCTTATAGGCTTAAAACACAGTTAGTCCTGGGCATAATGGTAAATTATACAGTTAGTCGTAGGCGTATTGTTTGATTCCATAGTCATATTGGTCCATAATACAGTAAGTCATAGTCATATAGGTTTAAAACACAGTTAGTCCTGGGCATAATGGTAAATTATACAGTTAGTCGTAGGCGTATTGTTTCATTCCATAGTCATATTGGTCTATAATACAGTATGCCATAGTCTTATAGGCTTAAAACACAGTTAGTCCTGGGCATAATGGTAAATTATACAGTTAGTCGTAGGCGTATTGTTTGATTCCATAGTCATATTGGTCCATAATACAGTAAGTCATAGTCATATAGGTTTAAAACACAGTTAGTCCTGGGCATAATGGTAAATTATACAGTTAGTCGTAGGCGTATTGTTTGATTCCATAGTCACATTGGTCTATAATACAGTATGCCATAGTCTTATAGGCTTAAAACACAGTTAGTCCTGGGCATAATGGTAAATTATACAGTTAGTCGTAGGCGTATTGTTTGATTCCATAGTCATATTGGTCCATAATACAGTAAGTCATAGTCATATAGGTTTAAAACACAGTTAGTCCTGGGCATAATGGTAAATTATACAGTTAGTCGTAGGCGTATTGTTTGATTCCATAGTCATATTGGTCCATAATACAGTAAGTCATAGTCATATAGGTTTAAAACACAGTTAGTCCTGGGCATAATGGTAAATTATACAGTTAGTCGTAGGCGTATTGTTTCATTCCATAGTCACATTGGTCTATAATACAGTATGCCATAGTCTTATAGGCTTAAAACACAGTTAGTCCTGGGCATAATGGTAAATTATACAGTTTGTCGTAGGCGTATTGTTTGATTCCATAGTCATATTGGTCCATAATACAGTAAGTCATAGTCATATAGGTTTAAAACACAGTTAGTCCTGGGCATAATGGTAAATTATACAGTTTGTCGTAGGCGTATTGTTTGATTCCATAGTCATATTGGTCCATAATACAGTAAGTCATAGTCATATAGGTTTAAAACACAGTTAGTCCTTGGCATAATGGTAAATTATACAGTTAGTCGTAGGCGTATTGTTTCATTCCATAGTCACATTGGTCTATAATACAGTATGCCATAGTCTTATTAGCTTAAAACACAGTTAGTCCTTGGCATAATGGTAAATTATACAGTTAGTCGTAGGCGTATTGTTTCATTCCATAGTCATATTGGTCTATAATACAGTATGCCATAGTCTTATAGGCTTAAAACACAGTTAGTCCTGGGCATAATGGTAAATTATACAGTTTGTCGTAGGCGTATTGTTTCATTCCATAGTCACATTGGTCTATAATACAGTATGCCATAGTCTTATAGGCTTAAAACACAGTTAGTCCTGGGCATAATGGTAAATTATACAGTTAGTCGTAGGCGTATTGTTTGATTCCATAGTCATATTGGTCCATAATACAGTAAGTCATAGTCATATAGGTTTAAAACACAGTTAGTCCTTGGCATAATGGTAAATTATACAGTTAGTCGTAGGCGTATTGTTTCATTCCATAGTCACATTGGTCTATAATACAGTATGCCATAGTCTTATAGGCTTAAAACACAGTTAGTCCTGGGCATAATGGTAAATTATACAGTTTGTCGTAGGCGTATTGTTTGATTCCATAGTCATATTGGTCCATAATACAGTAAGTCATAGTCATATAGGTTTAAAACACAGTTAGTCCTTGGCATAATGGTAAATTATACAGTTTGTCGAAGGCGTATTGTTTGATTCCATAGTCATATTGGTCCATAATACAGTAAGTCATAGTCATATAGGTTTAAAACACAGTTAGTCCTTGGCATAATGGTAAATTATACAGTTAGTCGTAGGCGTATTGTTTCATTCTATAGTCACATTGGTCTATAATACAGTATGCCATAGTCTTATAGGCTTAAAACACAGTTAGTCCTGGGCATAATGGTAAATTATACAGTTTGTCGTAGGCGTATTGTTTGATTCCATAGTCATATTGGTCCATAATACAGTATGCCATAGTCTTATAGGCTTAAAACACAGTTAGTCCTGGGCATAATGGTAAATTATACAGTTTGTCGTAGGCGTATTGTTTGATTCCATAGTCATATTGGTCCATAATACAGTAAGTCATAGTCATATAGGTTTAAAACACAGTTAGTCCTTGGCATAATGGTAAATTATACAGTTTGTCGTAGGCGTATTGTTTGATTCCATAGTCATATTGGTCCATAATACAGTAAGTCATAGTCATATAGGTTTAAAACACAGTTAGTCCTGGGCATAATGGTAAATTATACAGTTAGTCGTAGGCGTATTGTTTCATTCCATAGTCACATTGGTCTATAATACAGTATGCCATAGTCTTATAGGCTTAAAACACAGTTAGTCCTGGGCATAATGGTAAATTATACAGTTTGTCGTAGGCGTATTGTTTGATTCCATAGTCATATTGGTCCATAATACAGTAAGTCATAGTCATATAGGTTTAAAACACAGTTAGTCCTTGGCATAATGGTAAATTATACAGTTAGTCGTAGGCGTATTGTTTCATTCCATAGTCACATTGGTCTATAATACAGTATGCCATAGTCTTATAGGCTTAAAACACAGTTAGTCCTGGGCATAATGGTAAATTATACAGTTTGTCGTAGGCGTATTGTTTGATTCCATAGTCATATTGGTCCATAATACAGTAAGTCATAGTCATATAGGTTTAAAACACAGTTAGTCCTTGGCATAATGGTAAATTATACAGTTAGTCGTAGGCGTATTGTTTCATTCCATAGTCATATTGGTCTATAATACAGTATGCCATAGTCTTATAGGTTTAAAACACAGTTAGTCCTTGGCATAATGGTAAATTATACAGTTAGTCGTAGGCGTATTGTTTCATTCCATAGTCACATTGGTCTATAATACAGTATGCCATAGTCTTATAGGCTTAAAACACAGTTAGTCCTGGGCATAATGGTAAATTATACAGTTTGTCGTAGGCGTATTGTTTGATTCCATAGTCATATTGGTCCATAATACAGTAAGTCATAGTCATATAGGTTTAAAACACAGTTAGTCCTTGGCATAATGGTAAATTATACAGTTAGTCGTAGGCGTATTGTTTCATTCCATAGTCACATTGGTCTATAATACAGTATGCCATAGTCTTATAGGCTTAAAACACAGTTAGTCCTGGGCATAATGGTAAATTATACAGTTTGTCGTAGGCGTATTGTTTGATTCCATAGTCATATTGGTCCATAATACAGTAAGTCATAGTCATATAGGTTTAAAACACAGTTAGTCCTGGGCATAATGGTAAATTATACAGTTAGTCGTAGGCGTATTGTTTCATTCCATAGTCATATTGGTCTATAATACTGTATGCCATAGTCTTATTAGCTTAAAACACAGTTAGTCCTTGGCATAATGGTAAATTATACAGTTAGTCGTAGGCGTATTGTTTCATTCCATAGTCATATTGGTCTATAATACTGTATGCCATAGTCTTATTAGCTTAAAACACAGTTAGTCCTGGGCATTATGGTAAATTATACAGTTAGTCGTAGGCGTATTGTTTCATTCCATAGTCATATTGGTCTATAATACAGTATGCCATAGTCTTATAGGCTTAAAACACAGTTAGTCCTGGGCATAATGGTAAATTATACAGTTTGTCGTAGGCGTATTGTTTGATTCCATAGTCATATTGGTCCATAATACAGTAAGTCATAGTCATATAGGTTTAAAACACAGTTAATCCTTGGCATAATGGTAAATTATACAGTTAGTCGTAGGCGTATTGTTTCATTCCATAGTCATATTGGTCTATAATACAGTATGCCATAGTCTTATAGGCTTAAAACACAGTTAGTCCTGGGCATAATGGTAAATTATACAGTTTGTCGTAGGCGTATTGTTTGATTCCATAGTCATATTGGTCCATAATACAGTAAGTCATAGTCATATAGGTTTAAAACACAGTTAGTCCTTGGCATAATGGTAAATTATACAGTTTGTCGTAGGCGTATTGTTTGATTCCATAGTCATATTGGTCCATTATACAGTAAGTCATAGTCATATAGGTTTAAAACACAGTTAGTCCTTGGCATAATGGTAAATTATACAGTTAGTCGTAGGCGTATTGTTTGATTCCATAGTCATATTGGTCCATTATACAGTAAGTCATAGTCATATAGGTTTAAAACACAGTTAGTCCTTGGCATAATGGTAAATTATACAGTTTGTCGTAGGCGTATTGTTTGATTCCATAGTCATATTGGTCCATAATACAGTAAGTCATAGTCATATAGGTTTAAAACACAGTTAGTCCTTGGCATAATGGTAAATTATACAGTTAGTCGTAGGCGTATTGTTTCATTCCATAGTCATATTGGTCTATAATACAGTATGCCATAGTCTTATAGGCTTAAAACTCAGTTAGTCCTGGGCATAATGGTAAATTATACAGTTTGTCGTAGGCGTATTGTTTGATTCCATAGTCATATTGGTCCATAATACAGTAAGTCATAGTCATATAGGTTTAAAACACAGTTAGTCCTTGGCATAATGGTAAATTATACAGTTTGTCGTAGGCGTATTGTTTGATTCCATAGTCATATTGGTCCATAATACAGTAAGTCATAGTCATATAGGTTTAAAACACAGTTAGTCCTTGGCATAATGGTAAATTATACAGTTAGTCGTAGGCGTATTGTTTCATTCCATAGTCACATTGGTCTATAATACAGTATGCCATAGTGTTATAGGCTTAAAACACAGTTAGTCCTGGGCATAATGGTAAATTATACAGTTTGTCGTAGGCGTATTGTTTGATTCCATAGTCATATTGGTCCATAATACAGTAAGTCATAGTCATATAGGTTTAAAACACAGTTAGTCCTTGGCATAATGGTAAATTATACAGTTAGTCGTAGGCGTATTGTTTCATTCCATAGTCATATTGGTCTATAATACAGTATGCCATAGTCTTATAGGCTTAAAACACAGTTAGTCCTGGGCATAATGGTAAATTATACAGTTTGTCGTAGGCGTATTGTTTCATTCCATAGTCACATTGGTCTATAAAACAGTATGCCATAGTCTTATAGGCTTAAAACACAGTTAGTCCTTGGCATAATGGTAAATTATACAGTTTGTCGTAGGCGTATTGTTTGATTCCATAGTCATATTGGTCCATAATACAGTAAGTTATAGTCATATAGGTTTACAACACAGTTAGTCCTTGGCATAATGGTAAATTATACAGTTAGTCGTAGGCGTATTGTTTCATTCCATAGTCATATTGGTCTATAATACAGTATGCCATAGTCTTATAGGCTTAAAACACAGTTAGTCCTGGGCATAATGGTAAATTATACAGTTTGTCGTAGGCGTATTGTTTCATTCCATAGTCACATTGGTCTATAATACAGTATGCCATAGTCTTATAGGCTTAAAACACAGTTAGTCCTGGGCATAATGGTAAATTATACAGTTAGTCGTAGGCGTATTGTTTGATTCCATAGTCATATTGGTCCATAATACAGTAAGTCATAGTCATATAGGTTTAAAACACAGTTAGTCCTTGGCATAATGGTAAATTATACAGTTAGTCGTAGGCGTATTGTTTCATTCCATAGTCACATTGGTCTATAATACAGTATGCCATAGTCTTATTAGCTTAAAACACAGTTAGTCCTTGGCATAATGGTAAATTATACAGTTTGTCGTAGGCGTATTGTTTGATTCCATAGTCATATTGGTCCATAATACAGTAAGTCATAGTCATATAGGTTTAAAACACAGTTAGTCCTGGGCATAATGGTAAATTATACAGTTTGTCGTAGGCGTATTGTTTGATTCCATAGTCATATTGGTCCATAATACAGTAAGTCATAGTCATATAGGTTTAAAACACAGTTAGTCCTTGGCATAATGGTAAATTATACAGTTAGTCGTAGGCGTATTGTTTCATTCCATAGTCACATTGGTCTATAATACAGTATGCCATAGTCTTATTAGCTTAAAACACAGTTAGTCCTTGGCATAATGGTAAATTATACAGTTAGTCGTAGGCGTATTGTTTCATTCCATAGTCATATTGGTCTATAATACTGTATGCCATAGTCTTATTAGCTTAAAACACAGTTAGTCCTTGGCATAATGGTAAATTATACAGTTAGCCGTAGGCGTATTGTTTCATTCCATAGTCATATTGGTCTATAATACTGTATGCCATAGTCTTATTAGCTTAAAACACAGTTAGTCCTTGGCATAATGGTAAATTATACAGTTAGTCGTAGGCGTATTGTTTAATTCCATAGTCATATTGGTCTATAATACAGTATGTCATAGTCATATAGGCTTAAAACACAGTTAGTCCTTGGCATAATGGTAAATTATACAGTTAGTCGTAGGCGTATTGTTTAATTCCATAGTCATATTGGTCTATAATACAGTATGTCATAGTCATATAGGCTTAAAACACAGTTAGTCCTGGGCATAATGGTAAATTATACAGTTTGTCGTAGGCGTATTGTTTCATTCCATAGTCACATTGGTCTATAATACAGTATGCCATAGTCTTATAGGCTTAAAACACAGTTAGTCCTTGGCATAATGGTAAATTATACAGTTTGTCGTAGGCGTATTGTTTGATTCCATAGTCATATTGGTCCATAATACAGTAAGTCATAGTCATATAGGTTTAAAACACAGTTAGTCCTTGGCATAATGGTAAATTATACAGTTAGTCGTAGGCGTATTGTTTCATTCCATAGTCATATTGGTCTATAATACAGTATGCCATAGTCTTATAGGCTTAAAACACAGTTAGTCCTGGGCATAATGGTAAATTATACAGTTAGTCGTAGGCGTATTGTTTGATTCCATAGTCATATTGGTCCATAATACAGTAAGTCATAGTCATATAGGTTTAAAACACAGTTAGTCCTGGGCATAATGGTAAATTATACAGTTAGTCGTAGGCGTATTGTTTCATTCCATAGTCATATTGGTCTATAATACTGTATGCCATAGTCTTATTAGCTTAAAACACAGTTAGTCCTTGGCATAATGGTAAATTATACAGTTAGTCGTAGGCGTATTGTTTCATTCCATAGTCATATTGGTCTATAATACTGTATGCCATAGTCTTATTAGCTTAAAACACAGTTAGTCCTTGGCATAATGGTAAATTATACAGTTAGTCGTAGGCGTATTGTTTAATTCCATAGTCATATTGGTCTATAATACAGTATGTCATAGTCATATAGGCTTAAAACACAGTTAGTCCTGGGCATAATGGTAAATTATACAGTTTGTCGTAGGCGTATTGTTTGATTCCATAGTCATATTGGTCCATAATACAGTAAGTCATAGTCATATAGGTTTAAAACACAGTTAGTCCTTGGCATAATGGTAAATTATACAGTTAGTCGTAGGCGTATTGTTTCATTCCATAGTCATATTGGTCTATAATACAGTATGCCATAGTCTTATAGGCTTAAAACACAGTTAGTCCTGGGCATAATGGTAAATTATACAGTTAGTCGTAGGCGTATTGTTTGATCTATAGTCATATTGGTCCATAATACAGTAAGTCATAGTCATATAGGTTTAAAACACAGTTAGTCCTGGGCATAATGGTAAATTATACAGTTAGTCGTAGGCGTATTGTTTCATTCCATAGTCATATTGGTCTATAATACTGTATGCCATAGTCTTATTAGCTTAAAACACAGTTAGTCCTTGGCATAATGGTAAATTATACAGTTAGTCGTAGGCGTATTGTTTCATTCCATAGTCATATTGGTCTATAATACTGTATGCCATAGTCTTATTAGCTTAAAACACAGTTAGTCCTTGGCATAATGGTAAATTATACAGTTAGTCGTAGGCGTATTGTTTCATTCTTTAGTCATATTGGTCTATAATACTGTATGCCATAGTCTTATTAGCTTAAAACACAGTTAGTCCTTGGCATAATGGTAAATTATACAGTTAGTCGTAGGCGTATTGTTTAATTCCATAGTCATATTGGTCCATAATACAGTAAGTCATAGTCATATAGGTTTAAAACACAGTTAGTCCTTGGCATAATGGTAAATTATACAGTTAGTCGTAGGCGTATTGTTTCATTCCATAGTCACATTGGTCTATAATACAGTATGCCATAGTCTTATAGGCTTAAAACACAGTTAGTCCTGGGCATAATGGTAAATTATACAGTTTGTCGTAGGCGTATTGTTTGATTCCATAGTCATATTGGTCCATAATACAGTAAGTCATAGTCATATAGGTTTAAAACACAGTTAGTCCTTGGCATAATGGTAAATTATACAGTTAGTCGTAGGCGTATTGTTTCATTCCATAGTCACATTGGTCTATAATACAGTATGCCATAGTCTTATAGGCTTAAAACACAGTTAGTCCTGGGCATAATGGTAAATTATACAGTTTGTCGTAGGCGTATTGTTTGATTCCATAGTCATATTGGTCCATAATACAGTAAGTCATAGTCATATAGGTTTAAAACACAGTTAGTCCTGGGCATAATGGTAAATTATACAGTTAGTCGTAGGCGTATTGTTTCATTCCATAGTCATATTGGTCTATAATACTGTATGCCATAGTCTTATTAGCTTAAAACACAGTTAGTCCTTGGCATAATGGTAAATTATACAGTTAGTCGTAGGCGTATTGTTTCATTCCATAGTCATATTGGTCTATAATACTGTATGCCATAGTCTTATTAGCTTAAAACACAGTTAGTCCTGGGCATTATGGTAAATTATACAGTTAGTCGTAGGCGTATTGTTTCATTCCATAGTCATATTGGTCTATAATACTGTATGCCATAGTCTTATTAGCTTAAAACACAGTTAGTCCTTGGCATAATGGTAAATTATACAGTTAGTCGTAGGCGTATTGTTTCATTCCATAGTGATATTGGTCTATAATACTGTATGCCATAGTCTTATTAGCTTAAAACACAGTTAGTCCTGGGCATAATGGTAAATTATACAGTTAGTCGTAGGCGTATTGTTTCATTCCATAGTCATATTGGTCTATAATACAGTATGTCATAGTCATATAGGCTTAAAACACAGTAAGTCCTGGGCATAATGGTAAATTATACAGTTAGTCGTAGGCGTATTGTTTCATTCCATAGTCATATTGGTCTATAATACTGTATGCCATAGTCTTATTAGCTTAAAACACAGTTAGTCCTTGGCATAATGGTAAATTATACAGTTAGTCGTAGGCGTATTGTTTCATTCCATAGTCATATTGGTCTATAATACTGTATGCCATAGTCTTATTAGCTTAAAACACAGTTAGTCCTTGGCATAATGGTAAATTATACAGTTAGTCGTAGGCGTATTGTTTCATTCCATAGTCACATTGGTCTATAATACAGTATGCCATAGTCTTATAGGCTTAAAACACAGTTAGTCCTGGGCATAACGGTAAATTATACAGTTTGTCGTAGGCGTATTGTTTGATTCCATAGTCATATTGGTCCATAATACAGTAAGTCATAGTCATATAGGTTTAAAACACAGTTAGTCCTTGGCATAATGGTAAATTATACAGTTAGTCGTAGGCGTATTGTTTCATTCCATAGTCACATTGGTCTATAATACAGTATGCCATAGTCTTATAGGCTTAAAACACAGTTAGTCCTGGGCATAATGGTAAATTATACAGTTTGTCGTAGGCGTATTGTTTGATTCCATAGTCATATTGGTCCATAATACAGTAAGTCATAGTCATATAGGTTTAAAACACAGTTAGTCCTTGGCATAATGGTAAATTATACAGTTAGTCGTAGGCGTATTGTTTCATTCCATAGTCACATTGGTCTATAATACAGTATGCCATAGTCTTATAGGCTTAAAACACAGTTAGTCCTGGGCATAATGGTAAATTATACAGTTTGTCGTAGGCGTATTGTTTGATTCCATAGTCATATTGGTCCATAATACAGTAAGTCATAGTCATATAGGTTTAAAACACAGTTAGTCCTGGGCATAATGGTAAATTATACAGTTAGTCGTAGGCGTATTGTTTCATTCCATAGTCATATTGGTCTATAATACTGTATGCCATAGTCTTATTAGCTTAAAACACAGTTAGTCCTTGGCATAATGGTAAATTATACAGTTAGTCGTAGGCGTATTGTTTCATTCCATAGTCATATTGGTCTATAATACTGTATGCCATAGTCTTATTAGCTTAAAACACAGTTAGTCCTGGGCATTATGGTAAATTATACAGTTAGTCGTAGGCGTATTGTTTCATTCCATAGTCATATTGGTCTATAATACTGTATGCCATAGTCTTATTAGCTTAAAACACAGTTAGTCCTTGGCATAATGGTAAATTATACAGTTAGTCGTAGGCGTATTGTTTCATTCCATAGTGATATTGGTCTATAATACTGTATGCCATAGTCTTATTAGCTTAAAACACAGTTAGTCCTGGGCATAATGGTAAATTATACAGTTAGTCGTAGGCGTATTGTTTCATTCCATAGTCATATTGGTCTATAATACAGTATGTCATAGTCATATAGGCTTAAAACACAGTAAGTCCTGGGCATAATGGTAAATTATACAGTTAGTCGTAGGCGTATTGTTTCATTCCATAGTCATATTGGTCTATAATACTGTATGCCATAGTCTTATTAGCTTAAAACACAGTTAGTCCTTGGCATAATGGTAAATTATACAGTTAGTCGTAGGCGTATTGTTTCATTCCATAGTCATATTGGTCTATAATACTGTATGCCATAGTCTTATTAGCTTAAAACACAGTTAGTCCTTGGCATAATGGTAAATTATACAGTTAGTCGTAGGCGTATTGTTTCATTCCATAGTCATATTGGTCTATAATACAGTATGCCATAGTCTTATTAGCTTAAAACACAGTTAGTCCTGGGCATAATGGTAAATTATACAGTTAGTCGTAGGCGTATTGTTTAATTCCATAGTCATATTGGTCTATAATACAGTATGTCATAGTCATATAGGCTTAAAACACAGTTAGTCCTGGGCATAATGGTAAATTATACAGTTAGTCGTAGGCGTATTGTTTCATTCCATAGTGATATTGGTCTATAATACTGTATGCCATAGTCTTATTAGCTTAAAACACAGTTAGTCCTGGGCATAATGGTAAATTATACAGTTAGTCGTAGGCGTATTGTTTGATTCCATAGTCATATTGGTCTAAAATACAGTAAATCATAGTCGTATTGGTCTAAAATGCAGTAAGTATACATAAAGGTCACTTATGCAGTACTATTAGACATTTTAGTCAGCTATACAGTTAGTTATAGGCATATCGGTCAACTATACAGTTGTGGTGACATACCACAATAGAAAATAAGTAGCATAGTTTTAGAATTAACATTGTAATTAGGTAGGTACTGTTTATCGAAATAAAACGTGCAGCTTTTCGTAGTATCATTTATCCCACATATAAATTATTTAATAGATAGGAAACCAATACAAACTGTTAGGTAAGCTAGGGCATAAGAATTATATTAGGAATCGTATCTGCCGCACGGTGCTCTCGTGTCGGTAGGGATAGACCTTTATTCGGTGTTTAGTGTCACAGATTACATCATAGTAACTGCAGCTGCGAGCAGTAGGCCGCCATTTCCTTCTATTGGTGGTATGTCACCACACAGTAATCGCCTAATCGGTAGACTTATTAGGCAATTACATAGTTGAGTCATATATACGAGTATGTTGTTTAGTTAGACATATAGTTACGCACAAAGTGCCGCGTTAAGACGCCATGGGTGCGGAAAATAGCCCGGCGACCAAGTACCAAGTATACATTTAGTCATAGGCCTGTTGGTCAATTGTTATACAATTAGTCATCAGCATCAATATGTCTACAGTACGGTCACAGTTCTATTAATTTCGAGTTAACATACATAAACTCCATCGTGTTCGGTCATTCTGACCAGCAGGGCTATTATGTATCTCAGTTGCAATCAAATGTCGATTGAAATCTTAAAAAATTGCGGCTCTATGTCACTTTTGACAACTCCAGTAAGCAAAAATGTTTTTTCCGAGTCGCGTCAAAATCACTTTTAGCGCTGTGATCACCATTCCAAATCAACGAAAGCGCGACAACGTAGACCCATGTGACGTCATGGATAACGTCATCAAGGACGCCATTTTGCTATTTCAACGACCACGCTACAAACTGAAATCACTGTGTCCGTCAAAAATAACAGTTTGTTGATGTGTGCGTGATGCGTCAGCTAGCATCTGTCTGTGTGTGTGTGTGTGTGTGTATTCCATGCCGTGAGCAACGTGAGCGTGATTTCAATCCATTCCGAATGGCTGACAGATCTCACCTGTCAAAAGCGCAATATTGAATTGGAATGGAAAATAGTGATTATATCGCCAAAATCAGTGTTGACGCGACTCGGAAAGCAAGGTGGACCTGACAAAAGTGACACAGAGTCGCCATTTGTGCGATTTCAATCAATATTTGTTAGCAACTGAGATACATAATAGCCCTACAGTTTACGGTACCTACATATTTTAAACAATCTTGGAAGAATAAGAATATTTTCCAACAAGAGTAACTTATTTTAACTTAACTTTGTTACAGGGTTCGGAAGAATTGAGCCAGAGGGCGTGCTATTGGGACTACGATTCGATAAAATGTAAACCTGCCAACGCGTCAGATGACATCCGGTAAGTAAACGGTAAAAAATAACAGACTTACATAAACAGAATTACATATATTACATATATACACGTAATTTGTATAATTACAAAAAAAAACAGCACTATATGCTGCTGGTACTTAATACATACATGGGAAGAATATTTAAAACTACTTTAAAAAAAAAACCCACATAATCATCAATATTTGGTCAAACGTCTAGATTGATTCACACCTACAAATTTTATTCTAGGCATTTCCACTATTCATTAAGATATACTACATGCGCGCGGTTTATGCATGAAACTTAACACCCCTACATAGAAATGTATCATTCATAATCATAACATTCGGCAAACTCGCGTCCTAGCTCGTTAGACCTGGCCACCGGACCAACCCCGCACCCTCCGCCCGGCCACCGCGCGGCCTTTGTTTCTTCCGAAAACGAACGAACGAAAGCCGAAAGTCGACAATCTCTTTCACACCGAACGCTCGGGTGGGGGGTGTAAGAAAGAGTAAGAGAGATATTTATTCACTGACGCGAATCATGTGTTTTCATTAATAAGTTGTACATAGGCATGTAGTATTTTTGTTAAGATGGTGTCCATACTTTTAGATGGAATTTTCGTAAACTTTAACAATTAATAATTATTTCACTGTGAAGTAATAAAAAATGTTGACTACATATCTACAATGTATTAACACTTTTGTACCGCCCATTTTTTTTTGATAATTATACAAATTACGTGTATATATACATAGTACTAAATAACGTCATTTGAAGAGTTAGCCTTTAAAAGCAAGGCCCTAAATTCTGAAAGCTTAATTGACTCATTGTATTTAAGAGCTGTGGTCTTGTCGGTAAAGCAATTTTTCTATTCAATGCCTTAAGTAACTCTTTTTGGACATTATTCGTGCAAATCTTTTTACAGGAAGATATTATTTACTTTAATTGTACCTCTTTCTAGGGAGCCCTTGTGACATCTGAGTAAATTGAGGATATGTGAATGTTTTGTCCATGTATGAAGCTATTGGTAGTAATTCGCTTGTACAGAAGACCAAACTAAATTAGCGGACTAAAATCAATTTTTAGTAAATTATGGTAGTTCTTATTCTGTTCATGCTAAAGTCCAAATTCATGTAATGTATGCAAGCGACAATTCTTAAATTTACCGTTTCTGTTTAATTGTGGGTACGTTTAGTGCAAATTTAATCGTCATGTAAGTTTGTGCTCTCTAAACTAGTCTAAACTGATGTAAAACTACCCGCATTAGAATTGAATAGAATAATCATATGTTTAGAATTATCATTCTAAGTCAGGGGTTCCCAAACTTATAAGTATCATGCCTCCCTGCTTAAAATTAATATGCCCAAGCCTCCCCTCGGCTAGGGGCCTAGCAAGTAGCAGCAAGTGGGCTCGCCAAGCAATTGTAAAGAAGAATAACGGCGAGGCGCGAGCGGCGCAGAGAGTAAGGAGCGGTCAGGAGCGAGCGAATCATGCGATACGTATGCGCGCGAGCGACCGCAGTGATAACCGCCGCCCGCACCCGCGCCCCCCTGTAGATGTCTTCGCGCCTCCCTAGTGGGGCGCGCTCCCCAGTTTGAAAATCAATGTTCTAAGTGTTACACGAATGTGTATTTTAGTGTTAACATAATAAGAACTACCATAGTTTCACAAGCGAATCAATACCATTATTATATTATTATTGTATTCGGCTCCAAAGTGACTAGTTCGATGTTATTAGTTTTTATTGCACAAAGTGTTAAAAAGTAATAGATAATGAATAAATTTTGTTGCGAGAATTTAAAAGAGTTCAAATTGAAGGCCGTAAAACAGTTTTTGCTAGTCTTGGTAATGTCATATCACGCGTTTTACTTTTATAACAGTAGACATTGGTTTAAATTTTTTTAAATTTCTGAGTAAAATACTTGCCTGTTTTTATGCAAATGACTGTATTTCTATAAATATAAAGTTTAGAAGGCAATGACTTTGATGCAGATAGAACGTGAACAAGATGGTAGAAAAGTTGCTAGTACATATAGATACAATTTTCCTAAAGGATGTTCATCATCATCATCATCATCATCTCAGCCGTAGGACGTCCACCGCTGAACATATGCCTCCCCCATGATTTTCCAAAAGGACCGGTTGGAAGCGGCCTGCATCCAAGGTCATCCTGCGACCTTCATCAGATCGTCTGTCCACCGTGTCGGTGGACGACCTACGCTGCACTTGCCGGTCCGTGGTCTCCACTCCAGAACCTTTCGGCCCCATCGGCCATCTGTTCTGCGTGCTCTGCCCACTGCCACTTTAACTAGCTAATCTTATGGGCTATGTCGGTGACTTTCGTTCTGCTACGGATCTCCTCATTTCTGATTCGATCACGTAGAGAAACGATGTTACCATTATTACGCTTAAAAACCGGCTAGGACTCGCGTAATATTTACCGGAAATATTCTCCGACCAGTTTCGAACTTATTTGAAGTTCTTCTTCTGGGAGTCACTCTTGTGCACAGCGGCGAGCGCGGGCCACAGCACGTAACTGGCGCTGCGACGGTCGCGCTGTGTCTGTAAGATTTTTTTCCGTCGAACTGTCACTTACGTCAATGTCACTTTCAGTGTCATTGGTCTGGTCGGAGAATATTTCCGGTAAATATTACGCGAGTCCTAGCCGGTTTTAAGCGTAATTATGAACATAACTCGCGATAGTTTTCTATCTCAAGATGTTACCATTATTACATGTTTTATTTATGTTTCGTAAAAAAAATACATAAATATAAGTTAAATAGTGATCACCACCCTTTTAATCTTTACTTTACCATTAACCCTTTCTAGTAGAAAGAAGGATATGATAGCTGTACCGAGTTTTAGACTCGCGAAGCCTAATAAGTTCCTAAGATATTGTATGCGTTTTTACAATAAAATCCCAAAACACATAACTGAGCTCACAGAGGAAAGCTTCAAGTGACTGTAAACACGTATAAATAAAAAATCATATTATAAAGTCCAACATTATATAAAAGACAAAGATGCTTGGAATACTCCACTTCTGGCAAGCTGTCATCTGCCACCCATAAAATGAAATATTTGTACTACCTAAGTAGAAACATTGTAAACATCTATATGAAAAGAATGGCCTCGAGTTTCTTGCCGTTTCTTCTCGGTAGGCTCTATATATTTTGGAACGCGGCAGTAGTCTTTAAAGCACACAATAATGATGAGTTAACGTTTATAAGTGCGTCTTTGATGTCTAAATTGAATAAGTGATTTTGACTTTGACTTTAATTACCAAAATGTCTACGTTTTAAATAATTTTTAAACAAATATATTTAGTTACCAAAAACGATATTAGAAGAAATATTTAGTGACACTTCCACTAAAAACAATGCTTATGGCAGAGTTGCGGTGTGAACCACCCTCCCTCCCGCACAAGACTGCAAACGAGAAGTATACAGAATAAACAAAACACAAAACAACCCAATCAACTAAAAACGATTCGACACGTGTTTCGCCTCTACACAAGGCAACCTCTGGAGATGTTGACTTCCCGTTTGCAGTTTTGTGCGGGAGGGAGGTTAGTTCACACCTTAACTCGGCCATAAGCATTGTTTTTAGCGGAAAAAACACTAAATATTTCTTCTAATCTTCCGCAAAGTAGCGCCTGAATGTTTAGTTGTTTTTCTCTGGATTATTTAAATTATTAGTGTATATGAAAATGTTCCTTATTGACAGGAGTGTAGCGGCTAGCGCGCCGTGTAGCGCGCCGTGTGCGACTTACCACACTTGTGCGAACTGCACCGCCGAGGAGTGCATCTGGTGCGCCACGGCCGAGCGCTGTGTCGACAAGGTAATCAACCTTATTTATATACACATACGACTTTAAACAGACTGCCAAAAGGGCGAGGTTTTCCACGCGCGCATTTTTTTATTTCATGATTTTTTAAAGAGTAGTCCGATTTTGAAATTCGTTTTATACCATTCCCACTCTAAAAAGCTTATTTCATGCACTGAAAATAGTGAATAAAAAGCTTCTTAATCACTACTGTGGTGTTTGAATTTAGAACACCCAATATATTCGACCTCCATCTCTATGCTTATACAAACTCCTTGCGCAAAGAATAGTCGATATACAAACTTTTTGTGCAAATATCTCCTCGAGATTTGATTGGTCGATATTTCCGACAAGGAGTCCGAGAGGAGGCATTAGAATAAAAACTGTATTGTGTTCTTTGCTGCCGTTACAGAAATAAATATAAATAAAAAAATTACTCTTATGTTTAGTAATTGTTCCAATTTAAATGTTTATTTTAATTAATTTAATCTTCATTTTTTCGTCATTAAATGTCTATTTTTGCTTAAGTTATTTCTTTTTCTCTTAGTCATGGTATAAAGATTCAGTCGTTAGAATCCTTCACTTGCTCAAGATTCATCTATGGCCCTCGCTTTAAATCAGTCCTATATTTACTTATTGCATAATATACTATTTTATTTGGTAGGGTATACTTCTAAGGTGGTCCCATTTAATTTTCATCAAAATCGGTCATCTGAGTTACTCTCCAATAACCTTCAATCAAATAATTAAATCTGATATTGAAACAAATTAGTAGCTTCTTTTTAGAAATATACGTATTTGCATGAATCATAAAATCTCCTATGATTTTTTTTAGTAAAAAATTCATGGTTTATTTTTCTTTTTAATATACATTATTTTGACAGTTGGGAAAGAGAACGCACGAGTATGTAATAGCCCACATCCCGAACGCTATACGTCCCTGCAATACGCCACTTTTTGAGCAACTGTATTAAAAAGAATAATACCATAGATTTTTTAAATTCCCCAGACAATCAAAGCTATATTAAAATAAAATAAAATTATACCAAAAATGGAACCGACTTCAACACTAAAATGTGTGATATAACTTAATATATTTTATTAATGTCGAAGTCGGTATCACGCGCGCAATAATATAAAACTCTGTCTCTCTGTCTGCCCTTATCACGCATAAACGGCTGAACGGATCGTAATCAAATTTGGCAATGAGATAGATTATATCCCGGGGAGGACATATACCCAATACTTTTCATCATCATCATCATCATCATCATCATCATCACAATAAACCTAATTGATCTATTTTTAAGTTTAAATATATTATTATGTATGCTTTTTATATCTGTGTGTATATGCATATGTATAGTAAGGCTGAGCGCAGACTTGATTCACGATATTTAAGACAGACTATTGCTTTACAAAAATTATAAAGACGCGCACACTTCAAACAAAACGTCTCATAGACAAAATTGAAAGAAAGATAAGGCATTTATTTGAACAGATACTGAACACAACAACATAAAAAATGACTATCAAGAACAAATCAAGTTACATTCAAAGTACACAACCTTAAAAATAACATAAAAAAAGAGATGGATCGCTGTCGTGTGCAGTCCCGCCCAAAAGGGTTATGGCTCAGCATGATGCTGCAGGCGGACCTACAGCGCTGATTTTCAGCTATATATTTGTATAGCTATATATATATATATATATTGTATAATACCTACAAGAACTGCACGGCGACAAGTCTGACTAACGACTGTCAGCTTCCCTTTTGTATGTATGCGGGCGCGCACATCAAAGACAAACCAGTCTAGTGACGTACCCCCCTCTCTTTTAGTCCTGTCCGAGCGTTCAGAGAGTACACATCGCATCATGTTTACAGACGAAGAACTCCTAGAAAAATTAATTGACCAGGTTGAAAAGAAGCCTGTACTTTTTAATAAAATGTGTAAGGAATATTCTGATGTTAATTATGAAAAATTCTAATGGGATGAGGTTACAATGCAACTATTCGGTATTGTGATGTGGGCAGATATGTCGGCTGAATAAAAGACATTCATGTAAGTATGCTCGTAATTGCAAAACAGCAGTATCGATGAAGTCCTTTTTGATACTGAAAAAGAATTGACGCAGACGGTGCGCGTCGTCGTAGTAGTCAAAACAGTTTCGTTTTAGATGTGCGACGTGTCAATTTGGTTTTAGTTTTAAGACAGACTTGTATCTATGTGACGAAAGTCTGCCTTAAAACTGGCGTGACTCCGCTCAGCCTTACTGTATTTAAATAGTTTGTTATTCATTAATATTCTATCTTAAATATCTGTTCTATACATACTCTCAAGTTTTAAATAAAGCAATACCAAACACACTTCCATATTACACAAAGGTTAGCCGGAAGAAATTGCTAATTACCGTTAAGTTCCCCTATGTAAGAATTGAAGTTAGAAACGGGATATTTACCATGTATAGTGTTCATCTTAGCAAAAACCGAAGAACCGAACAAACCGCGCGAGCAGATACCGTGAGTTATGTGTGTGGAGACCCAGATCGAGTTCCAAGTGACTGTTGTGTCATTGGTAATGAGCCGGAACGCAAGAAACGTGAAAGGATGAGGGTAGATCGTTTCGTCTGTTCATAACAATACCTACCCGCAGATACTTCAGTTTACTCGTGAACATGGCGCATGCAACTGCGCCGAAATATCGAGAGCTCACAATAAATACAATACATGGTAAATATCCCGTTTCTAACGTACATTCTTGCATTAGGACCATGCCAGCTAAACACTTATTTCGCCTATGTACTTTTAGCTTTGTGCAATAAATAATTTTCTATATATCTATCTATTTGCATCATCCATCACCACGTGGGTGATGAATGATGATGACCAATAAAACACATTGTTACAGAACGCATACGGCGCATCATTCCCTTTAGGCGGATGCAGAGCGTGGTCCACACTCTCCGGAGGTGGCTCCGGTAGTGGGGGGTGCGCGAGCTCGTCCGGGTGCGGGGCGCGCGTGGCGTGCGGGGCGTGCAGGGCCGAGCCCGCGTGCGGGTGGTGTGATGACGGTGCAGGTGGAGGTCGCGGTGTGTGTCTGCCGGGCGGTGCACGGAGGCCTCATGCGCCCCATGTCTGTGTGCAACATAGGTAAGCCATTATATTCGTAACAAACTTATAAATCGAAATGCGTTGATATCGTAGTATGTATTATAATTTATTTACTTGGGAGGATTAAAAGAACCTTTGTATTTGTACGATTTTATTTCAAAAGTGTTATAATTTAAAAAAAATGTGTTACACCTATTCCGAAAACGACAATTGACTTCGGAGGATGGCGGGACTAAATTCGATCTTGTTCCCTTAGCCGTTTTACATGCTGCCTTTTAATTGGTCCATAGAAATCGCTGATTACGGAATAAGAATCTAGATTTCTCGTTTGCAGAGCTCTGCGGCCTACATTTTCAAAAAATTTATACTGTTTTAACATTTTTACGAAAAAAGTGTCCAATACATTCTACCATTATCAGTTAGCTAAGTTCAATACGATTCTATCAGTATATGCATCATGTCTATATACCCATACAAACCCGGGATATCATCGTTTTAGTGCGTAGCGTCGCTAAAATCTTTTTTCCCCTAGGCAGCGCGACCCATCCTAAAATGGGTGTTTAATAATTATCGGCAGGTGAAGGGCTAATGCTGTCAACACAATTTATATATAACTAGTTTCGAGACGTAGCTCTCACAACTCTATATCACTGGTTTTTTCCCAAAAACAACAATCAATTTCAGCCTTATTACATTCACCAAAATTATATTTAATTAATTATTATTTACATACACCATTTTTCCATTTTTGAATGGAAAAATACTCACATCAACAAACTGCAATTATGGTACCGACTTCAGCACCAAAAAGTGTGAAATAACTTGTCGAGGTCTGTATCGTGCACACAATATTGTTATGTTGAACTATCATGGTACCTACTTCAACAAGTTATTTCACACTTTTTGGTGCTGAAGTACATTCTATTTTTAGTAAACAATTTTTTTAAATCATAAATTTTAGATACAAAATTGCGAAGATATTATAGCATATTATATCGGTACATTTTATAATTCCCAACTAAATTCTGCTTACATTGGTGTGCAAACATTAGAACACAATTTAATTATCAGCAAACCAACAATAATAAATGAAATGTCAAAACATCGATTGAGTAAATAGAGATAAAAATATTAATAAAAAGGAATTAAAATAATTACAGTTCAAATATTCCTTAATAGAGTAAAAAAAAATATCTAATAACAAATCAAACAGTTTTATCTTGAATAAATTTAAGCCATCCGTCTTTGATTTTATTGGTAATTTATTAGAAACTCGAAATGCCATACAATTCACATTTTGACTGTTCAGACGTAAACGTTGTGGTGGCAAGTACAATTTCGGTCTTTGAGTATCGGCCAGATCTTTTAATTACGTCTCAGATGTCAATCATAATTTGACTGCGACTGAGATACATAATAGCCCTGCCGGTCAGTACCTCGGCCCCGCGCTTGGCTTCTAGCTGAATTCCTTAATTTCCTATTTCACAGATGGCATTTCACCCACTGTCCAGCTTGTCAATGCAATGGCCATTCCATATGTGACAGCGGGAATCGTTGCATACAACCTTGTGGGGGGCGCACTGTGGGCGAGCACTGCGATATCTGCGCGCCCGGGCACTGGGGAAATCCGCTCAACGGGGGCGTTTGTACACGTAAGTATATACAACAATCATCATCATCACCATCTCAGCCGTAGGACGTTCACTGCTGAACATATGCCTCCCCCAGAAATTTCCAAAAGGACCGGTTGGAAGCGGCCTGCATCTAACGTCGTCCAGATACCTTTATCAGATCGTCTGTCCACCGTGCTGGTGGACGATCTACGCTGCGCTTGCCGTTCCGTGGTGTCCCCACTCCAGAACATTCCGGCCCCATCGGCCATCTGTTTTGCGTGCTATGTGGCCTGCCCATCGCCACTTCAACTGGCTTATCTTATGGGCTATGTCGGTGACTTTCATTCTTCTACGGATCTCCTCATTTCTGATTCGATCACGTAGAGAAATCCCGAGCATAGCCCTCTCCAAAGCCCGTTGTGCGACTTTAAGCTTGCTTATGAATCCCATAGATTATACAATAATTGATGGATATACATAATCAGCCCATTATGTCCCCACTCCTGGGACTCGAGCCTTCTTCTCAAAGGAGGACCATAATCCACGCGGGCATCCAGTGCAGCTTGGTAAATAGGCTAGTGGCCAACACATGTCGAAGTTTTCAGGCCGCCCGAACACCCTCGACATAGCCTAACGACTGTTTTCCTAAGACAAACAACGGGGACCGACGGCTTTACATGCCATCCGAAACACGGGAGCGCTGAGTTGAATAATGACACACCCATCCAAGTCCTGAATAATAATACTAAAAAGGTGAATTTATAGTACCTACTTAAAAAAACTGAGGTAGAAAAGAGTTATTTCTGTTAGTATGGACACATAATAGCTGTGCGTTCCTCTCATCACTTAAATTTGTGTATTACAGCGTGTGAATGCAACCTGCAAGCTATAGCTTGCGCCCCCGACACGGGCCGTTGCTACTGCAGCACGAAGGGGCTCGCAGGGGACCGCTGCGACAAATGTGATAACACCAACCACTACCACGCAGATGTACATAACAAGGGCGCCTGTTACTGTAAGTATATACCTCTGCAGGTGGAAGAAAAAAAACGAAAAAACGAAAAACCGGTCAAGCGCAAGTTGGACTCCCGCACGAAGGGTTCCGTAGCATTATTGTACAACAGACATGGTTTTCTTGCCGTTTTTGATAAGAGAGATAATGGTACGGAACCCTACCTGCGCGAGTCTGACTCGCACTTGGCCGGTTTTTTCGTATATTGTTGTAGCGGCAACAGAAGTATATAATCTGTGAAGATTTCAACTGTCTAACTTAAAGCAGTCTTAGTAATAGGGTTCCGTTTTATTCCGTTTTTCTTCGGGTACGGAACCCTAAAAATTAGGTTAAATAATTATTTCAACTCGCTTCGCTCCCACATAATTGACCGAGCGAGCGAAGCGTCTCTGCTTTAACTGGCCAAATTGACTTTCATATGTCCGTATGTTTTTTAGGTTGCATGTTGAGCCTTCTGTACAGGTCGCATTTTTCAACCAATCTTGACGAAACTTGGTATGCATGTTCTAACTATTTTATATTTTTTTTTTGTTGTCGGCGATTTTTAACTTTTCTCAAAAATGGGGGATGTTTGCTGCGGCGCTAATTGCCGATCAATTTTGATAAATTTTGATTCACGCATTAGGTACCTAACTTTAAAGAGGAATTTCGAATATCAGCATAAGCTATTTTTAATAAAGTAATTAATTTATTACTTATAAAAACAAATTTACTGGCTACAGTTATATGATTATTAACGGGATATTTACCGTGGTAAGGTTGTGGAATGAGCTCCCGATATTTCGGCGCAGTTACATGCACCATGTTCACGGGAAGACTGAAGAATGCGGGTGGTTGGTCAAAAAGGATCGAGTTCGAGTTCCAGTGATAACCGTAGCAAAAGACTAAGAAAGAGGGTAGATCGTTATGTCTGCACCTAACTTTTAAACTTTTTGACCAACCACCCGCATTCTTCAGTCTTCCCGTGAACATGGTGCATGTAACTGCGCCGAAATATCGGGAGCTCATTCCACAACCTTACCACGGTAAATATCCCGTTAATAATCATATAACTTTAGAGAACAACCGTGATACTTTAAAACAGTGTTTTAAATTTACTGGCGTAGCAACTGCAGAAAAAAATCAACGATCTTTCGTGTCTAGTACTACTCATGAATTCTACAAAAATAGACCTCTTGGTTTTTCCACGCCTATTCAATTTTGCTACAATTCTGAACAGATCAAAATCAACCTTCATGGTGACATTTCAGGTAGGAATAAAGTGCGTCTTTGATGCTTAAATTGAATAAATGATTTTGACTTTGACTTATGAATGATATATTCACGATGACATTAAATCATGTTATTTTGTCAACAGATGACCTAGCAGTGGACTACCAATTTACGTTTAATCTCTCAAAGAAGGAAGATCGCCACCTTTCCGCAATCAATTTCCGCAATGCGCCCGTCAAGCCGGACGTAGACGCAGACTTCAGTATTACTTGTTCCGCGCACGCCCGGATGAACTTAACTGTCCGCACGCGGGCAGATCCGAGTGAACGGACGCTGTTCAGTGACGTCAATTGTACCAATTTTCGATATAAGTAAGTTGGTTACAGAATTGAAGAAATGTTTTCGTATGTAAGTCCTAGATATGATATGAGATATGTCAATATGTTAGCTACTGTTTTCCTCTACAGATTGAATGTCTCAACCGATTGTCATGAAATTGTGTGAGCAGGTTTGATAAATATTTAGAATTGTTTTGTAGAGTTACTTTTTCGTCGACGATTCTGTCAATTTGCGCCACAATAAATTAAAAATAATATTATTCCTGTTTAACGGTTTTACAAATTCAGTAAATATGTTAGAGAAATATTTAATGCGTAGGTAAACACTTCCGGCCTTATTAATAAACTTGGCTTACACCCGGAGTAGTTAAAACATCTATCTGTCAATTTTTCGCTTGCAGTAAATGTCACGCGTGAAAGCAAGACAAAGCATGTTACGCCTAATATAGGTTTACGCAACGTTTATTAATAAAGGCCTTCAAGTATAGTATACAAATATGGATATCCCCACTCTTTCCCGAAGAAAGTTCATATTATGCAATTTCAAAGTTTTTACTCGTTGTCTATTAAATTTTCCGGAGCTTAAATTTCGTAAAGATTGAGTTCTAAATATGGTTCTTAAATCATATTATATAACCATAATAAAATAAAAAAAACACTGTTGCGAATTTTTTCCACTGTTTTGCAAAATATATAGCCTAATTTGACTGGACTATATAGGTTAAGACCGGAATCAAATGATCCTACAAAAAACGTTTTGTGCGTACTGAAGAAATTAATAAAGCAGACGAAGACATTTTAAATTTAGAGTTTTTTAAGGCGCTTAATCACTTTCAATTATTTATGATGATTGACTTTTTAGCAGAATATCAGATTTATTTTTAATCTGGCGACAAATTACTTTCCAGTCTACTTTAACGACAAAATGGAATTCCTTGACGGCAACACTGCCATCGAGTCATTGTTATGTGCTATTTCCGGCCATCCCCGTCTGGCATACTTTTTATATTTCGTAAGCCTAACCTACGACTATCTCGTTTTAGATTCGCCAAATCGGACCACGCGTTCGGGGTAGAAGACAACGTAACACTGACGACGTTTTTCGTATACGTGTACGATTTCCGGCCGCCGCTGTGGATCCAGATATCGTTCTCGCAGTACCCCAAGCTGAACCTGCAGCAGTTCTTCATCACCTTCTCCAGCTGCTTCTTGCTGCTGCTGCTGCTGGCCGCAGCGCTGTGGAAGGTCAAACAGGTATGAGACGCTACATTGTGATGATGATTGACACTGAAGCATTTTTCATGCTTGGTGAAGAAAGAAAGAAAATAATGTATTTATGATATTAGCAATGTACGAAATATATTACAAAAGAGTGAAAGACATAAGTATGAAATATTGCTTAACATCATAAATTGGTTTCCAACTCGCATATGCTGGTTTAATTTAAAACCAACGCTGGTCTTCCATTGGAACCATCTTGTGACGTCACGGAGGACCAATCATACAACAGCTCAGATTTTACAACAACCATACACATTTATATTAAAATACAACTGTAGTTAAAATAATAATAATAATAAGGTGAGTGGCGACACCGTGGACCCTGATTCTCCCTGGGGCTAAATGAGACCCCTGACCCCCGGCTTGCCTTAATTGGCCGTCTGGGGGTGGAGACGCAAGAGCAAGTAACAAAAAGTTCCAAGGGTGGAAGTGTTAAAGGGCATAAGGCCGGTAGTAGCGCTTTAGTGAAACCGCAGCACACCTCTCGACACCCTTTAGCCATCCACACCAACGTTGCCCCTTCTGTCACCATTCATGGTGGCCTTTATGGGGGGCCCGTTTAGTGGGTGGCAAGTCACCACCTGCCCAAAAATTTTTAAATGAGACTGAATTTGGCAGGTGCCGTAGTCTCTTCCATAGCCCACTATCTTTTTATTACTAATAAAATCATTTCAATAACCTTGTCATTTTACCCATTTTTATAATAGATATACCATGTCACCATCCATCCTTCTTTCTTTTTATATACTACTTGGTATGTTTTATACCAAACGGGCCTCTAAGTGTTGGCTACAGCCCCACTTATGCCTATGTAAAGGACCGGGTGAAACGCGTGAAATTGGTTCCATAAAAATAATAATACAAAAATAAATATTAACTTTCGCCGCAAAAGTCAGTGAATAACAATTAGAATATTAAATGTAACAGAAATATCACTGTAACAAATATGAGTACTTTTAATTAATATGTTACGTAGTTAACATAATTAAATACCCTATTTAATATACCATAATTAAGTATCCCTGAAGCGACATTTAAATTACATAAGCTTGCACATGCGAATAAAGAAACTAACTACTATCTGGAACTTAGTATACCTACTATAATAATACTTAACACTACAATAAATGTAAACCTATCGGTTAATATCATGGCGGTTACCACGAAGAAAGTTTTATATAGCACTTGTGTCAGGTCTGTTTTTCCTGGGACTTTTGATGATTAAATATGAATTGTTTTAGTTTTGTTTTAAGAGATGCGGGTAGTCACTGGTGAATCCTGTTACGTTCTCACCTGTTAACCAACACATCTTCCGCGTTTAAGTGTGTATATTTAGGAGACGGTATAAGCACGAGTCTATCTTTAATACCGTCTTACTCGAAGGTTGAACGCCAGAAGCATGCAACAAAAGCGTGCTGTTCTTCAAGAAAGTTGACAACACTTTACTTAAAAATTACAGACGCATCTCGCTTTTGAGCCATGTTTATAAGCTGTTTTCGAAGGTCATAACGAACCGTCTCATTCGCGGGTTTGATGAATTCCGGCCTCCAGAACAAGCTGGTTTCCGAAAAGGCTATAGTACCATAGACCACATCCACACGCTACGGCAAGTTATACAGAAGACCGAAGAGTATAACTTGCCTCTTTGTCTAGCGTTTGTGGACTATGAGAAAGCCTTTGATTCGATCGAGCAGTGCTTGAGTCTCTCCAGCGGTGCCGTATTGACTATCGGTATATTGAAGTGCTGAAGTGTTTGTACAAAAACGCTTACATGTCAGTCCGAGTACAGGAGCAGAGTTCGAAGGCAATTCCATTGCAAAGAGGCGTGATACAGGGAGACGTTATATCTCCGAAACTGTTCACCGCTACATTGGAAGACGCCTTCAAGCTTCTGGAATGGCAAGGACTTGGCATCAATATTAACGGCGAATACATCACTCACCTTCGATTTGCCGACGCTATTGTAGTCATGGCAGAATCCATGGAAGACCTCAGTACAATGCTCGAAGGCCTCCGTCGAGTTTCCCAACGGGTAGGTCTTAAGATGAACATGGATAAGACGAAAATTATGTCTAATGCCCATGTACCTACCCCAATATCAGTTTGGAACTCAGTTCTCGAAGTTGTTGACGAGTACATCTACCTGGGACAGACAGTCAAACTAGGCAGGTCCAACTTCGAGAAAGAGGTCAATCGTCGAATCCAACTCGGCTGGGCAGCGTTCCGGAAACTTCGCGAAGTCTTCTCGTCAAAAATACCTCAGTGCCTCAAGACAAGAGTCTTCGACCAATGTGTGTTACCAGTGATGACTTATGGCACTGAAACGTGGTCTCTTACTATGAGCCTCATAGAAAAGCTCAAAGTCGCACAACAAGCTATGGAGAGGGCTATGCTCGGGGTTTCTCTACGTGATCGAATCAGAAATGAGGACATTCGTAGACGAACTAAAGTCACCGACATAGCCCAGAAGATTAGCCAGTTGAAGTGGTAGTGGGCAGGCCACATAGCACGCCACGCAGAACAGATGGCCGATGGGGCCGGAAGGTTCTAGAGTGGAGGCCACGGACCGGCAAGCGCAGCGTAGGCCGTCCACCGAAAAGGTGACTGCGAACCTGAAGTTCGCAAGAAAGCAGGACGACGTTGGATGCAGGCCGCTTCCAACCGGTCCTTTTGGAAATTTGTGGGGGAGGCATATGTTCAGCAGTGGAGGTCTTACTTATTACATAATTATTATTATTTTCAAATAATAATATTAATTAATATTATTATTAAAGAGTAAGTTAATAAAAGACCTAGACAAGTTTACAAAAAAATATCAAAATTTATAAGCGCACATGTGGCTAACAAAGATTTTATTTTCAGAAATGGACGACTTCTTATTAAATACTCGTAGTTCTTAAAAGTACTTATCATCTACAGGTTGTTATTTGAAAATCCTAAAATTCTCCTCCTCTCCTAAATTTCCTCTTTTTTTATAACTCATATATATTTAGAGATCTATAGTTTTACTCAAACTCGCGCATTGCTGGCGTGGGCGGACTGCACTACCCTCGAGCGGGGGGATGCGAGGGGTAGAGGTGTAGCGGGCGGGTTATGCACGCGGAACTATCATTTTGGCATCTAAGGACTATCAGTATATACTGAGCTTGTAGGCGGGAGTATAAGTACGCTAACTATGTTAGGTACGAGTATACATTAGGGTCTGCGTGTTACAGAGCTTTTTTTTATATTTCCTTCAACGTAAACTAAAAACATGAATTATAAAAAAAGCATTCATTCATGTTTGTTGATATTTGTTCAGTTTTATTTTGATCTATTGTTATTTGTTTCCCTAATTTTTTTGATGACTCTTTCTATAACAAATAATTAACAGATCATCAATCGAAAGTATTTTTATAACATCCTAGCGATTACCCGCGACAATGATCGCGTAGTTGGGGCTCGGCCTTCGGTCTCGCCATAACCTCTCATCTTTTGTTGGGTTTTCTTTCATAAGAACTTTATCCTGACAATAATTAACACAAAAAAATAATAATTAGCGAGATTGTTTCACCCGTTCTCAAGTTATAGCGTGACCAGGAGAAATAGGGGTTCATTTATATATATTATATTTACTGTTATGCATGGTCATACTAAGGCTACGTTCCGGGAAGCACCGTCAACGCTCACAACTGTCGCGCCCCGGTTTAGCGTTCCGGTTGGAATGAATGCTTGCATTGTTCAACCCAAGTGAAACAGTTACGCGGTCGCGAAAAGCGCGCCAACTTTTATGTCAAAAATCGATAGAATCCTATACATATGATGTTTGACAGTGACAGCTCGCAAACGACCACGAAAACCCACCTACAATCTGCGAGCGTTTTCGGTGACGTCATCGATGACGTATCGAGCTCGCTCACTATGATCGCGGGCTTCTAATGAAATGGGTGTGCAAACGCCGCGAGTGATTTTGGCGCTTCCCGGAACGTAGCCTTAGAAGTCAACGTTACAATCACAAAGTTTATTACGTCATTCAACTACAGAGACCGTATCATTGTTTTTATACTTCTAAAATGTTTTTTATAAAAACATTAAAACTAACTTCAGATATAGGATCAAATAGGAGACTTTGATTTAATACTGAAAATTATTCAATGTTTATATTTTTTATACAAATACAAAATTTAAATAATAGTAACTTTATTATTCCAGAAATACGACATGTACAGACGGCGACAGCGGCTGTTCGTGGAGATGGAGCAAATGGCGTCGCGGCCCTTTAGCCAAGTGCTAGTCGAATTGGAGAAGAGCACAGCGGGTATGGATTAACGTGTTTTCAATAGTTATTATTCTAAAACAAATTATAATTGTATCTTATATACTTACATTCTATTAATTTTAATGCGGGGCTTAGTTGCTATAGTCACCGCGTCACCAACTGAGTCGCATGGCCATAAACGTCAAGAGGGATAGCAATGTGCAACGCGTCCTAACATATTATCGATAATCCGCTACCTGCATTCGACCCTCATCAGCGCTCGCTTATCGCTAGCTTCTGATTGGTCGTTTCGTTTAGATTGGATACAAATATAACGCCGAAGGACGAAAATACTTAATTCAAAGAAGTGACATTGTTTGTGCTAGAATGGACTTTTTGAGAAAATTAGACACATTGCGGAAAACTAACGACCGCGATTCTATCTCAATGAGACATGGGTTGATCAGAACCATTCAAGAAAACGCATGAGGCTTGGAAGCAATGATGAAGGCGGCTTTAAGAATCAACCAGTAGGAAAAGGGCAAAGGCTCATTGTTTGACACGCTGGATCTGCAAAGACTGGTTTTGTACCGGATGCGATATTGGTGTTTAAAGCCATTATTAGAGATCAAGCACCATTCATAATCAATCTACAGGACGATACAGAGGATGAAGATTCTGATGAGGAAGTATGAACGTTATTTATTTAACATTCATTACAAACGGCCCTTTTCAGGGCCACAACACTATCTCTATGTCTAATTTTGTTTTTCTCTGTTTGTTTGTAGTGGCTAATCGCCGAAACGACTAAACCGATTTACATGAAATTTTGTATGGTAGTAGCTTATAACCCCGGTCAACATATAACTTTTAATCCAGGTAAATTAAATAGTTCCCGTGGGATAGTTAAAAAACTGTAATTAACCGTATCCAGCGATGCCACGCGAGCGAAGCCGCTGGGGAGTCGGCTAGTAATCAGATTAATGTTCATCCCCACAGCCCCGGGTGTCCCAGCGCCCGTGGCCCTGGAGCCATGCCGCGGCGGTAGGGCCGCTGTACTGTCCCTTCTAGTCCGCTTGCCCACGGGTGGGACAGGACGTGCCCCACCGCTGGGCGGGCTCGCTGTCGCATCTGCTCTCGTCACTCTGGGCCAACACCACCAGAACGCCGCGCCCACGAAACGGCATCCACACCCTACTCTACACAGGTAAATTATTAGGGAAATAATATGTCCAATCACGGATTTAAGAAGGGAGGGGATATGGCGCGATGTGTCTATTCTACAGATTCGCATGTGGCAGTTTTTCTATTACTCAACCCCTGTGCACTTCTCACCTACAAATGAAACAGTAAACTCATAAAATAATACACTGAACGCAACGCTCTCATTAGCTACTCGTACTTACACCAACTCATTACAATGCACACTGACAAATCAACCAATGAACGCTAATAACTCCCGGCGACGATATCAGCGGCCGCACTACGCGACGACGCGTGCTGAGAGTGTCGTTAAACGCAACACTACATTGCGGCATTGAGTTGTAAACAATTTCATAACACTACCAGCAATAGATGTGGAAATGAATATGCTACACACTAGCGCGCAATTTAGCCAACAAGTTCTCTGGAACTTGTTGCTGCGACACGTGCCACGCCTTCTCAACACATCCCCTGCCTTACTAAATCCGTGTTTACAATAGGCGCATTTACAATAGTCGCAATTAGCTTGTTCAGAACGCCAAATAAAATAGCGAACTAAAATCTAATTCTATTCACACTAAAGTCCAAATTCGTATAAATTAAATCCATTAATCATGTGAGGCTAAAAAATGGGGGGAGGGATTTCGGCAAAAATCACGAAATATCACAAGGGGGGAGGGGGGTGTAGTAAGATATCACGTGTATTAATATTATCGTCAAACGCGATACATTAAATAATTCTAAAAAACTTCACGTGATTAATGGCGTCTTAACGCTTGCGAATGTCTATTCCTAAATTTGCCATTTCTGTTCAATTGTGGGTATGTTTAGCGCTAATTCGGTCGCCATGTAACTTGGAGCCCTCTAAACTGATGTAAAACTTCCCACAATTCAATATAATAATAATATTTTTAGCTAATCTTGCCTATGACAGTTTCGGTGACATCCACACCTTAAAGTTTGACGTAGCACTGCACTGAGCTACCGACACCAGAGGCTGTAGCACAAACAATATGCAAAAAAGTATTCGTATCGTAAGCGTCAACGCGTCACGCTTCCGCGCATAAACTATGAGTTATCTGTGTCACAGTTGCCCTAGATACATGACTGTGATTGTGCTGTTTAACGTGAACGACACGTTACACTTACGCAGTTATTCGTGCTAGGCACACTGGATGTATTGGATTCTCCGTCTCGTTCTCCCAGTAATATAGTGTGTAACCTAACACAGCAATGCTTGCGGAGTATTGCTTCATGCCAGAATATCTGGCAATCCGGTGATACTAACCAAGATGGCCTCTTAGATAAGAGGTTTAACTCTTACTAGGTCCGTTGTCCTCGGTCCTTACGATTCGTGGACGGAGAAGGGAGTTTCTTCCTTTCTTCTCTCCCGGAGAAATTTTTTGCCAATACAGTCAGTGGAGAATGTAAAACTCCGCTTAGAGCGCAATATAAACAGGGTGAATTTGAATACATGGATATCCTTTTCAAATGCGATACTATTAATGGTACCTACTAATTGCATTAGGTCTGATATTACGCAAATCAAAAAATGATTAAATCGATCCGAATCAGCAAGCCTTCGCTTCATTCATAAATCTTTTGTTATAGCTTAACCCTTCATATACCGTGATAATTAAAACAAAACATTTATGAATGAAACGCACGTAAATTTACGTCAATGGTATTCAAAGGGTTAAACCCTACGAAGAAATAAAGTTAGGAAGCATAACTCAGAACAAATTCCACACAAAAAGTGGTCCTTCAAACCAAAACGACGTATGATTCCAAATACGAATTACTTCCGAGGTTACAAATAGACATGTTCGGTGATTGGTTTAAATTTCAGAAGGAAATCAGGGATTGGTCCACGCGCGTGCTGCAACGTCTACTATGACAGCTGAATCATAGCGGCGTGAACGATGTTATTGGTTTAGCACGACTTTTATTGGATCATTTTTTTAAGGCAGTTACTCTTCCTGATATTATTTCTTCGTAGGTTAAACTTGATGCGGACAGATTAACGCAAGTATGAAATACGCAATTAATAAACAAAGTATTAAGATCAGACAGTTGCGCATCGCGTTATATCTAGCGTATGCTGCTGTAGATGATGTGCCTTGACCGTCACCTCTGTGATTACGATTTGATTAATTTATTTTCATCACACATGCTCGTAAATTGGCTCTTATTACATCGGTTTTAGGCTCGGAATCCAAGATTTTAAACACATGTGCATTTTATTTCACCATTTCCGCACAAGTACGTTATAGAATTATCCCGATTAAATTCAATTTGTATCTCGTATTAAGTTATATGCAGTAAATGAAGCAACCTTAATGTACCCGGGTAATATTTTATTTGTAAACGACTTTATTTAGCTTGACTTGTTAATACTAACGAAAGATTTTTTATGTGCATAGATAAAAAATAGTACACAATTTCAATAAATTAATGAAATTGTATATATGTTATATGTAATTAACATATGAATAAAAAAAATGTTTTATCAAATTGTTCATAATTCACAATAAGTTATCCATAAAATATGAAATTATTCGCTTTATCATATTTTCTACCGACTTCCAAAAAGGAGGAGGTACTCAATTCGACTGTATTTTTTTTTTTTTTTCATGTTTGTTACCTCATAACTTTCGATAGGATGAACCGATTCTCAAAATTATTTTTTTGTTTGAAAGCTGGTGCTTCTCATGCGATGTCCGACACCGACTTCCATTCTATTCATTTATTGGAGTGTAACTCAAAAACTACTGAACCTAATTTGATGAAATTTAAATGGGACCACACGAGAAGCACCAACTAAGACCAGCTTAAAAACAAAAAAAAAATGAATATCTTTTCTTACCCAGTTCAAAGTTATGGGGTAACAAACAAAAAAATACAGTCGAATCGAGTACCTCCTCCTTTTTGGAAGTCGGTAGTAATAATACAAGTGTTATTTCCTCGCGTGTGTGACGAAAAACGTCGTATGACACTCGTTGTACTATTCCAACTTTCTTTTCATACTTTATTTATAAGCCAGCATTAATATTTTTGATTTTGGTAACATTAACCCTAAAGTGAAAAGGATGCCTATGAACTCAAATTCACCCTGTAAACTTTCCCATCCCTGTGTGTGTGTGTGTGTTTTGAACAGGCTTCCGTTTAACAGCTACCTCGCTTGATGGAAGGCGAGAGTGCAGCCATATGGGTCGCTACGCTCGCGAACTATGTCTAGAAATAGAAGCCACGGCTACTGCGCGTCGTCTCTACTAGTGTGCAAATGTTGGAGTTTCAGACAAACTTGTGTGATTCTATTAACGCGTAACAGAAAATGCTGCAATAACTTATGCATAAAATATTAAATAAGTAAGCGCCCGATAGTATTTATAAAAGAATTATGTTCACACCCTTTATGATCGAATTACCTGAAAAGCAAATCTATACTTCTAATATTATAAAGAGGAAAGATTTGTATGTATGTTTGTAACGAATTGGCTCAGTAAATACTGGACCGATTTCAAAAATACTTTCACCATTGGAAAGCTACCTTCACCCTGAGTAACATAGGCTATATTAGATTCATCATCATCATCCATCACCGCGCGGGTGAAACCGCGGAGAGCAGCTAGTAATAGATAATTTACTTCACTGTTTTTTTGTTATTTCTCTTATTATGTAGCCAGTTGGATTTCTTTGGTATTTAGCTTTCATATAATTTAAAGAATTGATAATTTTCATTATTTTCATTTAACCTCTAAGATGTTTTTTGCTTTGTAATGATTTACACTCTAAGGCGTTTTGCTTTGTAGCCATCCGTTTTACGCTAATCTCTTAGTTTAATTAGCACTTCAGGCATACTGATTTTTCGGCATTTCACGTTAAAGGCAAATTCCTATTCACTCTTGTGTTAGGTATAATGCTGTCATTGGCATCTTGCTTTTCAGGCAATTCAATCATAAAAGGTTTGAACAATGCGTACAGTACGCAAGCTTGTACAGTCAGTGGGCATAGCAGGAAAATTAGCATAAATGTAACTTTAACAGAAATTTTTAAACTTTTGCGAATCAAATTCATGTTTTTACGAGAATATCGGGACATATTAGAACACAGATTATTTAACAAACGTAATTTTGACAAACCTCGACGTTTCGATCGTGTTGCATCGACCGTGGTCGCGAGTAGACTGCAGAAACGGGTGTCATCATTTTGAGGGGCGGGTGTTTTATTCAACTACCCGCATTAGATGTTAGTTACGTAACGTAAATTGTTGGTGTTTATACAAACTATAATTTATCTAGTACAACTGTGGCATAGATAACTCGTAGTTTGTACTGTATACTTGAACGATGCGATTACGTTACACTTACGTACTTTTTCGTGGTAGGCCCACTGCTGCTGACTTGATTACGTGGTCTACGATTCGTGTGAGCACTCTTAAATTATTATCGGTCGCAGTTTCAAAGTAACATTATTAGAGCGTTCGGATTTATCAAGGCCGTAGGTAGCACGAATAGTATGCGACAATATATTTATCTCGTCTTTCAACTATATAAATATTTACACATTATAAAATAGTCTTTATATATACAGAATTGATTTACGTTAACGATACGATTAAGTTAAATATACGCAAATTATTCGTGCCCATAATTTAGATGACTAGTATAAAAGGCACGCGTAAATCGGGTTACTTTTAGATAAGTTAGAAATCACACAAGTATGGCTTGAGCTTTATTTTGCGAAGACTAACATTCATCCCCTTGTTTCAGAATGTAACACCAACTGTACATAAAGTAATAAGTGTAAATAGTCCACGTTTAGTGCGTCGCTAAAGTGTTTAAAGTGTTCAGTTATGGATAATACTCAACAGTAATAATGTGACTTGTGAGGTTAAGGTAGCTCACATTAATTATGAGGAACTTAACAAGAATGGTTGTGTTGACGAATGAGCAACTTTTTGTTAATCAACAAATCTGTAATAAAATTGTTAACAAAACAAAAAACAATTTGGAACAGCAAAGCTGTTGTGACATCTGTTACTATACGAATGTAATTGTTAAAAAGACAAATACAATTTCAAACTTTTTGATATCTGTCAACTTTAGAAGTATAATTGTTAACAAAACAAAAACAATATGAAACAGCAGTGCTTTAATGACATTGTTTACATATGAAGTAAGTGTTAAATTATACAATATAAACGTTACAAACACATGAAGATAAGTATGATTAACCCCAAGAAAAAAAAAATTCTGAGTGGTTACAATTTACAGTTTAGTTTTTCTTTAACAAAATGTTGCTCGTTTCTCAACATTATCTCAATAATTGTTATGTAATATAACAAATAAACTTTTTTTTTTGTCTAGACAAAATGTTTCTGGAACATTGTACCTACTCGTAATTGTTTGTAACACAACAATAGCCTAATATAGAAAATGTTATAACGTCGTATAATTATGCTTCATTTGTCTGTCGCGAATCTTTGACACATGAACTGAAATATTCCGATAATGATACGTCCGCAGCTATAAACACAAGTTTACTTATGTAGATGTTTAGCGGCGGGTTAGCCAAGCGGTTTTAGTCCATAGCCTCATTTTCAATTAACTAGATATGAGATGGTATCCATTGCAGGTATGTTTTTTTTTGTTGCCTTTAAACGCCAGATTGACTTCACAATACTATAGGCAATCGGTGCGCCTCGCACTTGTGAGGTACGTAAATTCTATATAGTTGATTGTGTGGCTATACGACAAAGCTTCTGCAATAGCAATGAATTCAATGTGCACGATTGAAATATTAGCGTCGATTTTGAGTGAGTGGCAACAAACAAAAAATATATCTGCAATGGATACCATCTAATATACAGTTAAGTGGAAATGAGGCTATGGATTAAAATATCAATTACGTGTCATTTGAATCCCTCAATCAATATTAATTCTAGGGATTTTCTGACAGGTTCTGAAAATAAATTCCCGCGAACGCGATAGATGGCGTTGAGGATACAGGCGACGGCAATGCTTTTATAACTCCGTATTCTTTAAGTAAATTTATTGTGTTGTTTTAAAAATTACAATAATTACATAAGTCACAGCCACATTGAAGTCCCGTGAGGAAATCACAGTCCTATTTTAGAAAAAAACGATGGATTCATAACTATAACTTTCTCAAACAATTGACGAGCAGAACACAAATACTAAGTTTCTTGTGTATTGCGCACTTTACCTACATTCGTGCACCGTCACGAACAATTGACTGGTTATAATCCACCGTAATTCATTTTTAACTTGAAGAAACATAAAATTTTGAATTCCATTCCGCCACTCGACGGCATGGTGTGGCGCACCTTTCTGTATGGATATTTTCCGACTAAATTTTGCATTTTCTTTATCTGTAGTAATGACATTTTATTATTGTTTATTCTGTAGTTCTGACTCCAGTCATTACTATAGAATATTTACATACTAAAATGTATTGGACTATTCATATCTCCCATAAGTTACCGTTGACATATAGTCTACATGTATCATTGCAGTCACCTGTTCACTCCACGACGTTTATCAAGTGGCTTGAAATTACTTTTGCTATTTATTTATCAGATCCTAGTTGATTTATGTTATATTTTTTTAGGGTAAATGTTTTGGTGTACGCATTTCCTTCATCAGAGGAATTATACGAAAACTCGAGCGTATAGTTATATCAATATTGATTATGAATTTAAATGTATATGCTAAAAATAAATTTACAAAAACAACAGATCCTTTGATGCATAATTATACAGTATATAGCACAGAGCTTTAAATGTCAAGATTTTGATTATAAATATGAGAAAAATAAAATTATAGGTATTAGAAAAAATATCACTTCCGTAAATGAGTGGCCAAATGTTGTAATATTTCACTGATATGTGCACTTTTTAGCATAATGTCACTAGTAAACAAGAAAATTAAGTCTGTTATTAAAACGCAGGTCATATTTTTTATTTTTTCAATTATAGATCACGCGATTTTAGGCTTAATTAAACATTTTTTATTATTTTTACATGAGTGTATAGTAAGTATATATATACGGCTTACTGAAAATTATGAAATTTAAAGGCAACTATTTAATAAGTTTATTTATTACTATGTTTTAAGCTTAAATTAGACAAAACAAGTACGTTAAACTTGTACGAAATATATTTTTGCATAATTAATTAATTGTATAAGAAACAATATAACTGTATAGTATTATTTGTTTAGAATAACAGTCAATTTTAAGTGGTAATATTTTTTGATACTGTCATATTTAGTTGTTAGTAAAGCGTTATCCATCACAATAGATTTAATTTACAAAAATAGCCAGTGTTCAAATTTTAGCAGCTTTGATGTACCTTTTAAGATCCAAATAACATATTAAAAAACGTTATTTTCAAATGTCATGTATGACTTTACAGTCAGAAGTTGCTAGTGGGTTAGATTAGTTACCGTATTAATTTAATTATTACACCCATACCTTAAATCTTTAAATATTAGAATTCGCTCACATACCGAATAGCCTATCGTTACGACGACCTATTTAATACTAACTATTAATGTTAACCGTGAATTAGTAACAAAATTTCATTACACAACTGAAAATAGTGATATTTATAAATATAATCAATTATTAAAAAAGCATCCATAATAGTGGAATAGAAATATTTCCTCTATTGTATGAATGGTATTGTTTTTAGGTTGTAGTAACGCATGTGACACAATCGTTTCTGAACATATAGAATTCAAGTCATGGGTGTAGAACAAGTTATGTATTCAACTGCACATAATAGGGGATCAAATCACACGTGTGATACTATTATGGAACCGCTTTTGGCAAGTTCCAGTAATCCTCACTCGTCATTTAAAATTCCTAAGTATAAACATTACGTAATGAAACATGACATAAATGCAATAACAGCGATCGTGCTTCGTTAATGGCGTTAGAATATTACATTATACCACAAGCTCTAACCCGCGTAAATGTTTACGAGCACAGAGGCCGTAGCACAAACAAATTGTGAAAAAGTATTCGTATCGTAAGCCACAACGCATCACGCTTCGGCGGTCAAAATATGAGCTATCTGTGTCACAGTTGCCCTAGATAAATGACAGTTTGTGCCTACTGTTTCACGCGTTACGTTACTTCTAAGCAGTTATTCGCGCTAGGCCCACTGGCAGAGACAGATCATGTTAAAACAGCGCAGATTCAACGCACCATATATATTGTGCAGTGCGCAGATAACGTGATGTGTCATTATGCCTTGTTAAGTTTTGCGCGAGGATTATACAATTGCATTGCAGGGCTGTTTCCATTTGTTCAGTTTTTCTTATCATGTCCTAAGCCAATGTAATAAAATTCGCTTTAACTCTGTCAAAAAATAGAAATCCATGAATATAAAGAGAAAAATAATTTTAAAAGAACGAGGTGCCACCCGAATCCTTTTTAAGCACCGATGCTTTCAATTTGTAATTAATAAAAAAAATTATTAAATATTTTATAAAAATGTATGCTTATTGAAAATAAATTTAAAAAAAAAAATTGCTATTTCGGGTGAGACTTGTGTAGCACATTTTTCTAATTTGGATGCCATGATCAATCACAAAACATGTAGTTTTCATTTGCGTCAATTCTCCTGCGCGTATCTTCGTGTTTTTTTACTTTTGAATATAATTATCGCGTACCTGTAGCATTCCAAGAATAATTGTAAACATCCCGCAACCATGTTGTTGTAAAACTTGTGCCTAATGCCTCAGTACATCTGATTTCAGTTATCGAAACAAATAGCCGTCGCTAGTCTTAATATTGCACCGCATTTTATAAATATAGCGAATGTGAAAATTTAGATGTAAATAGCTTTTACAAGACTAATAAATTATCTTACGACTGATATGTAAATGATGTAAAGAAAGTTTTGTTTTAATAAAAAGCATTTAGTTTTTGAGAGTTGTGTCAAATCAAAAAAGTTATCAGTTATCATTTTTTCCTAAGCCAGTCCTGTTGATAAGCATTTATTACACCCGTTATCACCGAATACAAAGAAGACTATTTCCAATTGAGTGAAAACTTACAAAAAATTAAAAGCAGTAGTTAACTTTCGTTTCGTCAATAAGTTCTCACTAGGCGACTAGACAATAAGTAAATACGTTTTTGTTAGTTTAACAATACATAACAATATTGTTTGTTCAGTTGACAATTTGTATAAAAGGGATATTTTCATTATAAACTTTGCATTTTTTTACTATTATTACAACTCTTATCTAATCTTTGGTGGCAACCATAACGCATCGGTGTCATGACTATAGTTGGAGCTTAGTTTATGATTACTTATGTAACATCTCTGTTTATTTTTGCTGAGTTTCTAAACTTACTTGCACTACTACTTAAAACTAACGGTCTTACTTATAAACGCTGCTTAACTTTTAATGACGTTAGTTAGTACTTCGCAAAACAAAACTGTTCTGCGCCGTACTAAATGACGTCATTTAAATTTAAGCAGCAGTAGGTAAGGGCATTAGATTTCTCCTAAGGTAAGTGAGGGGCGAAAAGTGTCGCCATTTGCGAGCGTCCCATTCTCTTTGTCTTTTAAAATATAGTCACTATAAACTTTTTAATTTTAATTGACGGTTTGACTTACGCGGTAGGTATAGTCGAATATCTCGACCGGTTTCGTGACCGTCCGGGCCACTTCTTCATCGAGTACGGTCGCACCCGGCTGCGTTCAAATGACATTAAAATGTGTAATACTTACGAAAGTTTCACTATAAACTATTGTTATATTATATTTTTAAAGTATTCAGTTTATTAACTTGTATTTTCCGAACTAAAAAAGTGTTAAAGAGAGTATTAAATACTTATCACGTATCAACTTATGCCTTATTCTGAATACAAATTTGCTAATTACAAGTTAATGTGTGCTATTGACCGGGACTTGAAACTTCGATCAATTTCCCGTGTCGATGATTTTTTTTCTTACTTTGACTACCCGACGTAAACCATAGCCAAAATCTCAACAATGTATTAAAAATTTAATAGATATCTCAGCATAATTGTCAAATCATCAAGTCATTGACAAAATGTAAAAGACCGACAAATTGACCGATTTTACATTATCGGAATAAGAGTAAACTGATGAAGTTTTCAGAGGGCTCAAAAAGTAGCGCTACCAATACCAAAACTTTTCTTTACGGTCGCGAATTCAAACTAAAGTATTGAATTTTGATTTGACACAATGCTCTGCGATTAGTGTACACATATTTAATAGTTAGATAAAAGTATTTTATTATATAAAACAAATATAATTCGATTATTATTATGAAATGTTCCATAGATGATTATGCTTTATTTTTATTTACTGCAGAATTGAACTTGTTATTGAACATATTTGTAATTTGTATTTTAGATATACTGCCATTAAGTGCTTTTTTAAATTAAAATTTTAGAAGCATACCTTGTATTTGCATATATTTGTATCTTTGTAAGTAATGTTAAGTTTAATTTAGGCTTTTATAGGTGAATAAATTTTAATAATGATATAGGAATCCATGATTTTATACATGACTTCCATTTAGATGATCTGATTTATTTCAAACGTTTGCAATAATACTAAACATGCCATAAAACATTTTTTGCGTGTTTATAAACAGCCGTAAAATAAATATATATTGCAAAATATCGGTCTTTCCTCGTGATTAAATTTAAATAACGTCATTTAGTACTGCGCAATATAATACTGTTCTGCGCCGTATTAAATGGCGTTATTTAAATTTAAACAGCGTTTATAGGTAAGGCCGTTAATGTATGGAAGAAATAACCTTATACCTAAATTGTTTCAATATATACATGATTTCTATGATCTCGAGTATAAAGATGGTTGACGACGGTAGTCTCCCTATTTCATCCGCATTTAAGTAATTAGCTTTTTACTTTGAATAGTATTTTCATACAAAACTGTTTGTACTCCTAATTGTAGCCATTTATCTGCCGTTTAATATATTATGTAGAAGGAATATTCTGTCAATAGTTTTTTTAGTTATGAAATTATTATGTTAAACTAAAATATTACAATGTTATATTTAACATTTTGAAGGCTGGTGATACAGCTTAAGCCTAAATGCTTCAGCACACCAAACGTGAGATATGCGCGGTGCATTCTGTCGACAGGCCCGCGCTTGCTGTATGTATTACATAGAAATCTGAGTGGCCGTATCTCACATTGCCTATATGTCTGGTTATTTACGGCTTTATTAGCGGCATTTAGTTATAATACGGCAGTATTTAAAGAAAAATATACAATATTGCTGTATTTAATTACTAATTTTAAAAATCTTTATTCTGCTATAGAATCTTCTCCATAAAGGGTTGTTATCATTTCTGTCACTTCAGATTCATGTTTATCTAAAGCGTACTTGTCTTTCCTTACTTCCATTTTGTATGTATGCCATACATGTATAATTTGTATGCCGTTTATTCTGAAAAATATCACGGGTTGCCATATAATACGGCAATATCAATAACAACGCTGATCGAAATGTACCAAACGCGGCACATCAAATACGGCGGCATCGGCGGGCCCGCGCTCATATTTGACGTGCCCAGTCTGATACATTTCTTTGCAATGCACACGCGCGGGGGACGTCTAAAGAACGCACCGCGCACATTCCGTGTTTGGTGCGCTAAAGCCTTTATGCAATATATATTGAGAACGTGTTTACAACATTCATATATTAATATGCAATAGATGAGCGAGTGTGTAGAAACGGATTTGAATGATATTTGCATTGGAAATAGCTTATACCTATGATTAAAACATACACTACTTTTATCCCACTTTAACGGGTGGGTTTTAACGTGAACGAAGACGCGTGCAGATACTACTTGTATATAAAAAATATATTATTGTAAAGTATAAAATGACATTAACAAAGACACAATCCTACTGCAAACGTAAGCAATTGTTAAAATGGCAATATTTTAAACTGAAGTTATTAATTGTTAAAATGACAATATTTAAACTGGAGTTATTAATTGTTAAAATGACAATTTAAACTGGAGTTATTTATATAAGCGTACTTTTGTCAGAGTTACAATTTATTATATATAGGTTTTGTAAAGATCAAATTTGTTATATGCTTGCACAACCCTAGCGCTCGTTTTCACTGACCAGGAACAAGGTACTGTCTAATAATGAATGGATCAAACCTGAAGTTAAGAATTTACCTACAAGTAAAATTTAGTTTCATCTACGAAATGTCTGAATTGTTGACACTTGTGTATGAAATATTGCAATTTTGGAAAGAATAATTACAGTCCTAGGACGGGATTCGAACCCGCGTCTTCCGAAAACAAGTGTTTGTAAAACTTAAGTCTGTCTTCTTTCGGTCGTATAAAGCTTGCCAAGCTATTCAAAATGTCGCTCTCTCTCCATACGATAAAATCAAATAAAAAGATAAATTCGATCCTAGGATGGGTGCAACGGTGACCTACTGGCAAGGCGTCTGACACGAATTGTCAGAAAACGCGGGTTCGAGTCCCGTCAAACGATACTTTTGTAATTTTGTCAAAATTTTAATGTTCGATTTTAATAAGCATGCGTTAATGCTTTAAATCATATATATTTAGATATTTTTCTAAATTATTGACTTATTAATATTATACTAGCGAATGCCCGCGACTTTGCTATCTCCTTTGTTCGCGTAGTAGACTCGGACTTCGGCTATTTTTAATACCCTTCTACGAAGTATTAGAAAACATTTTAAAAAAGATGAATGTAATCGGTAAAGCCGTTTTCAAGCTATAGCGTGACCAGGAGACAGTGGTTCAATTTTATTATAGATGACACCAGTAATATGTTATTTTAAAATGTTTTATATTGCATGCGAGATTAGAGTTTGGTGAAACATTCTTTACTATAAGCCATTTTTTAATGTTAAGGTGTCCAATTTGGGCATTTCTTAGGGTTAGTGAAAACGCGCGTCTAGCGTTACGGTGGTATCTACTAAGACTGTCTTTTGCACCGTCAGATGCGAAGACTAAAAGTCTTATGTAGCGCTGATCGTGTGATATACTATGTGCAAACAGTTTTTGTATATTCAATAATAATCGCTTATTCAGCTAGATTTATTTTACTAGTATGACTTGTGTTAATAAATATAATATAAAAAAGTATATATCAGCATTGGATTTTTAATGAAAAATTAATTTAAAGTAATTTGTTTTTGCCATCTAGAGGTAGCTTTATATGTCAGAAATGTATTCCAATACATTTTGATTTTTAATTTGTTCTGTTACATTTCTGTATTCCCGAATTATGTCATTTAATGGGATAAATGAGTTTCATACATTTTCATTTATTCTACTCACGCAAATTTTGAGATATATGTGTATGAAATAGTACGGTATTTGCTAGTGTATATTAAAAGTATACTATTGTTGATCTATGTAATTTTATAGAGGTAGTTTGTAAGGTAAGCATTGTAAATATATTAAAAACATAAATTATTGGATTTCATAATAAAATAATCGATCTGCATTTTGTGCTTTTATTCCAAGATTTTAAGTTTGTAGGAAGGCTTGCAGTGAAGCGGAGCTTGACTTGTCGATCTTAACCGATCAACAAGTTAAGCAACACTTGCTGCGGTCTAGAGTTGGATAGGTGTGTGCAAGTGACATTATTCAACTTAGCGCTTCCGTGCGTTGGAGGGCACGTTAAGCTGTCGGTGTCTGTTGTTTGTCTTAGGACAACAGTCTGTAGGCTATATCAAAAGCCTTCGGGCGCCCTGAAAACTTCGACATGGGTTGGTTACTATCCTATCCACCAGCCGCACTGGGCCTGCATGGTGGGACCATCTGTCTCTGAGAAGAGTCACAGCTGTCATCGTAATGGGCTGATTATGATTATTAAGTTTATAGACGTATTTTGCTAACGTGTGAGTATTGGTTTTTACAGCATAGTTTTTACTCATTACAAGATTTTTTAAATTTTAATTAAGGTTTAGCATGCCATTAGATTGTCGAAATGTGTACGGTCTATTTTGTGTGTGTGTATCGCTTAAAAGTTGTATGTCCTCGCATTTTAAGCAAATAAAGAATATTTTATTCTATTATAGTGGACTTGCCTATCCAGCCACCACACTTAATAATAAAATAGAATCGACGGCTTAGGGCTCTTACACACGAACGGCATGCTGCTAACGGCAGAGGAACCTGCAGCCGTCGACGCGTCGACTGCAGCTGCCGACTTTCAAACTGTGAAGATCAGCGGCGGCCATCGTCAGCACGCTACAACTGCAAGTGTCGCTGTAGGTCGACGGCTGTTGCCGACCCGTCGACGGCTGCAGTTACCATTTTATTTATCGTGATTCATCAAAGTGACTCCCTCTCGCCTGATGGAAAGCGAAGATGGAATCAAGTAGCTATTACCATTAGTTCAGCCGTAAGCTGCACTAATCGCCACCCCTATGCTGACCTGAGCGATGCTTTTTCATGCTCCACTTGAAAGACCCAGAGCATAGCTGCAAGGAAATACGTACGCCGGCAAAGCATTCCACAATTTACAGGCAGGAACTGCCAAACATTTTGGTTCGTGGTAAGAAGTTTTTAACAGTATATGGATACAATTCTAGGCCGGAACGAGTTCTAGGCGGGATCGGAATGGTGAGGCAGGAATAAGATTAATGAGCTCTCAAGAACATTCGCCATGAAACAACCGGTAAAAAACGCTTAGAGAAGCTATTGTTCTACGCATTTGTTGGGGCTCTTGTAGTAGTTACCTCTGCCGTTCGCCTGATGGTAAGTCTGCCCATGACGGTTGGCATGCCACAAAGATGAGAAGGAACTAAGTTTTGTATGGCACTGTTCGTAGCGCTTGTTTATCTCGAGACATTGGATTAAGAGTCTTGTTTGACGTGTGTGTTTGATCGAACTTCGATTGTCAGAGCCCACTATTTTTTCAAAATGACCGGTTGGAAGCAGCCTGCATCCAACGTCGTCCTGCAATCACAGGAGAGCTATTATGTATCTCAGTTCCTAACAAACGTTGATTGAAATCTTTTATATATGGGTTCTCAATGTTGACAATTTAAAAATGTTTGTAATGTGATAACTGGTTTGTAATTTGATAAGCTGATTAAACTGTCGCTGCCATTTTTCTACATTTCAATCAACGTTTGTTAGCAGCTGAGATCACGCTGAGATTACATAATAGCTCTGCAGGTCGTCTGTCGTCCGCGTTGTTATTGTATAAAGATGCAACAGCATGGAAACTAAGCCTAGTTAAGCGGAAATAAACTAATACGCTTGTCTTGACGCGGCCTCACTTCTGACAGTACCGCGACAACCGCTTAGGGGTCTCGTCGATGCGCATGTGTGTGTGAGTAAGCCGTTTCGAACGTTTGTAGGTAGTTGTACTACTCCGTGGTCTCCATTCCTGAACCTTCCGACCGGAAAACTAAATACTTACCTACCTACTTGCGGAATGATATTGTCTTCTTTGGATATACCTTTTTTATTTAGACAGTGACATTAGAAATTGTAATTTTCATGTGAGATTTGAGAATTGGCGCATTCGCGCGCTTAGTTTTGTTTATTTTATTATTTTACCTATACATTTTTATCAAACGTTTTAGTTTGTAGAGTAAATTAATGTTTGTGACATCAACTAAGCTCACAGTCCAGGTACAGTTGTGTTATAAGTAAGGAAGTTGTAAAATGATTCTATAATGTGTCTTAGAATCATTTTATTTTATTTTTATAGGTAAGTTTGTAAACTATGTAAGGCATACAATGCACCAATCATACGATATGACTATTATCAACCAGCAAAACACTCGAGACTCGCGGGAGATTCTCGCGGGACGGAATATTGATCAAAATATACAAGAGAAGCTTTTTACTTCTCAACGTTTTGATTTGCACTATCGTAGAGAAGGTAATAAGCACATAATCTACAAGTGTCAAACTTGGAGAGCTAGTGATTACCTTCCTCATGAATGTATTATTGCCTAAGGTCGTGCCTGACTTGGAAATATTGAGTAGTGTTTCATTAACTCCTTCCATTCATGCCTATCTTCGGCTTGTCTCAGGGCAGTTGGTGAAAGGATTTCCTGTGAAAGACTTTTTATAATGATTCATCAAAGGACTCCGTCTCGCCTAAATCAAACATGTATCAAGCACTTCTATTAGCTGTGTGTAAATTATCACTAAATACAATATTTCTATATATTGTCATTTGTAAACATGTAACAGAAGTTTTATATGAATAAATATTATTATTATTATTCTAACAATTCACGGTTTTCACCCGGTCCTTTACATAGGCATAAATGGGGCTGTAGCCAACACTTAGAGGCCCGTTTCGTATAAAAATACAATGTAGTAAGTATATAAACAGAAACATTTTGGATGGATGGTTACATGGTATATCTATTCAAAAAGTGGGTAAAATGGTATGGCTATTGATATGTACTTCTTAGTGGTACGGGAGATAGTGGGCTATGGACGAGGCTACGGCACCTGCCAATTTCAGTCTCATTTTATGGCAGGTGGTGACTTGCCACCCACTAAACGGGCCCCCCATAAGAGCCACCATCAATGGTGACAAAAGGGGCAACGTTAGTGTGGATGGCTGAAGGGTGTTGAGAGGTGTGCTGCTGTTTCACTAGAGATTACTAACGGCGTTATGCCCTTTAACACTTCCACCCTTGGAGCTTTTTGTTTCTTGCTCTTGCGTCTCCACCCCCAGACGGCCAATTAAGGCAATCCGGGGGTCAGGGCTCTCATTTAGCCTTGGGAGAATCTTATTATTATTATTATTATAATTATAATCACGAAGCGATGACCGGCGATCATCGATTAGTGCAGCCGTAATCTGCGTTAATCGCCACTCCTTGACCTGAGCGATGATTTTTCACGCCCGCTTGAAACACCCAGGGTCAGCTGCAAGGAAAATCTTACACCGGCAGAAAATTCTATTACTCGTACTTCCGCTACTACTATTTGCTTATACGCAGAGATAGGAACTGCCAAACTTTTTCGGTTCGTGGTATCGCATGCTAGGTCGGAACGAGTAGTTCGGGACCGGAATAGTGAGGAAGGAATAAGATTAAGAGCTCTTCAGAACATTCGCAATGAAACAAACGGTAGAAAACACTTAGAGAAGCTATAAGTATTTCTATGCAAGGTGCGCAAGGTGATCGGCCATGTGGTGTTTTCCCCTTAATCTTTCCAGTACCACCACCATTTTGTGCAGGTTGATTACCTGCTGTGTCTGCCTGCCATAATGACCGAAGTAGTTGAGGACACGTTGGGTAGCAGATAGTCGACTCTGATTTTAATTGAGAGTTGGTCTATTCAGATTCTATGGCAATTTTAATTTCTGAAAACAAATGGCCAAAAGGATAAAGATAAATAGTTATATAAAACAAACTGTGGCGATGGGCTTAGATCATTTACATCTCCAAAACGTGTTCTATTGCTAATTGTAACAAAAGCTGTTTTATTATTAAGTAGGTAATACACTCTTATGACTTATAATTAATTACAAAACTAGAGCAGTAGAACTTTTTGTAATCGAGTTCGTCCGGTGTAGTCCTGCCTCCATGCCTGTTTCTATCGTGAATTTAGCAATACTGTATCTTACTCGTACCCGCAACTACGAGTATGGTTGCCGGTGAAATACAGGCACATGAACTTAACAACTTAAATGCATCTGTTCTAGGTAAATGCATCTGTTATAGGTAAACGCATATGTTATAGGTAAATGCATATGTTATAGGTAAATGCATCTGTTATAGGTAAATGCATCTGTTCTAGGTAAATGCATCTGTTATAGGTAAACGCATCTGTTATAGCTAAATGCATCTGTTATAGGTAAATGCATCTGTTATAGGTAAATGCATCTGTTATAGGTAAATGCATCTGTTATAGGTAATGCATCTGTTATAGGTAAATGCATCTGTTATAGGTAAACGCATCTGTTATAGGTAAATGCATCTGTTATAGGTAAATGCATCTGTTATAGGTAAATGCATATGTTATAGGTAAATGCATCTGTTATAGGTAAATGCATCTGTTATAGGTAAACGCATCTGTTATAGGTAAATGCATATGTTATAGGTAAATGCATCTGTTCTAGGTAAATGCATCTGTTATAGGTAAACGCATCTGTTATAGGTAAATGCATCTGTTATAGGTAAATGCATCTGTTATAGGTAAATGCATCTGTTATAGGTAAATGCATCTGTTATAGGTAAATGCATCTGTTATAGGTAAATGCATCTGTTATAGGTAAATGCATCTGTTATAGGTAAATGCATCTGTTATAGGTAATTGCATCTGTTATAGGTAAATGCATCTGTTATAGGTAAATGCATCTGTTATAGGTAAATGCATCTGTTATAGGTAATTGCATCTGTTATAGGTAAATGCATCTGTTATAGGTAAATGCATCTGTTATAGGTAAATGCATCTGTTATAGGTAAATGCATCTGTTATAGGTAAATGCATCTGTTATAGGTAAATGCATCTGTTATAGGTAAATGCATCTGTTATAGGTAAATGCATCTGTTATAGGTAAATGCATCTGTTATAGGTAAATGCATCTGTTATAGGTAAATGCATCTGTTATAGGTAAATGCATCTGTTATAGGTAAATGCATCTGTTATAGGTAAATGCATCTATGCATCTGTTCTTGTACCGTTTTCCAATACCATAAAAAATGGTTGCCTGTAAAGTACACGATTACGGACGATAACTTTACTCACGTCATAAGACAAGCCGAACGCTTAGGCCGATCGTGCCTCTCTATCGCTTCCCTCTCGCTTGCACGCTCGTCTCAGGCGGAACGCGATAATGACTCATACTTTTTCGTACGTGCTACCGGCGATCATCGATTTATAAGACGTTATCACGTTAAAAAACAAAAAGACATGAAACAAATATATTGTGGGGTACCACGAAACTCTTGGTGCGAGTACCTATACTACCTACTCGAACTTGGTCGGCTGTTTAAGTAAAAAATGTGATAGATTTTCCTCACTTTCTCCAGAATTTACTGCACCATGCCCCACCCCCACTCGCTCGTGTGGCTGTACCTGGTGGTAGTGATGGGTCAAGTGGACGACCAGCCGTACTGCTCCATGAGATATGAACGGCTCTGTCAAGGGAAAGGGCAGCATGTAGGGTGTCAGTTTCCATATGTAAGTAAATAATAATCATGTGACAGCATCCACACAAGGTCTTCAGGTACCAAACTATAGGCAGAGCCTGTACTATGGTAACCTGATGACTTATATACATATACACACCGATGCAGACACAGGTAAAACAGACTTGTTAATGCACACGCAAATAATAATGTTAGTAAAATTTACATAAATATAAGTTAAATAGTGATCAGCACCTTTGTAATACTATAGAAATAGGTACACATAGGATAGCTGTACCTAGTTTTAGACTTGCGAATACTAATAAGTCGTCCCTAGGAAATTGTGTGCGTTTTACAATAAAATCCCGAAACACATACCTAACTGAGCTCACAGAGGGAAAATTCAAGTTGACTGTAAAAACGTTTTAATAAACAAGTACAATTAAAAAAAAATTATACCCACTTCCATTTTATTTAGTTATTGGAGTGTATCTCAGAAACTACTGGACCACACGGGAAGCACCCGCTTTCCAACAAAAAAAAAGAATTTAGAGAATTGGTGCACCCAGTCGAAAGTTATGAGGTAACAAACATAAAAAAAATACAGTCGAATTGAGTACCGCCTCCTTTTCTACAGACTTCCAAAAAGGAGGAGGTACTCAATTCGAATGTTTTTTTAAGTTTGTTACCTCCTAACTCTCGACTGGGTGAACCGATATCTAAATTTTTTTGTTTGAAAGCTAGTGCTTCCCGTGTGGTCCCATGTAAATTTTATCAAATTCGGTCCAGCCATTTTTATGTTACACTCCAATAACTGTTTTTTTCCATAGTAATAGAATGGAAGTCGGTAGAAAAAGCATAATATTTTATAAAGTCTGACATTATACGAGTACCTATATAAGACAAAGATGCTTGGAATACTCCACTTCTGGCAAGTTGTCATCTGCCACCCATAAAATGTAATAATAGTAGTACCTAAGTAAAAACATGGTAAAAATCTATATGAAAAGTATACCTTGTGTTAATCCTGCGTCTGATACCAAACGCCATCAAAATTTGTCCAGTCGTTTTATCGTGTAGAATCAACAAACATACAAACACACTCACAACCTTTCGTCTTATGAGTATGAAGGATGTTGAAACTTCATTGTATCTCCAAGTAAACTATTTTCTGCGAATTTGCCCACATGTTGAGAAATAATAATGAACATAGATAAAAGTGGCCTGCATACTGCTCCAGGACCTAAGGACCAGATGGTACTATACAGAGATACAGTAGGGGAGATCCTGAAGGTCATGTATAAAAGTGCTGTAAGCAACCACGCACTAAATTATAAGAAAGTATTTATTTTATATCAAAACCAATACTCTTAATTAGCCGACGCTATCGACCTAGGTTTCGGGCATGCCCGATGCCCATCCTCAGGGAGTTTACGTGTCATTGATCGGCGCGATTTTGCAGCGTAAGCTCCCTGAGGAATCCCGAACTAGTTCGGAGTGTAGGGTAAATAAATAGACTTGCGTTACGAGCTGTGTACGATTAATTAACAATGTAATCTTTAGCTATCACTATCGTCTCTATAGAATATGTTAATTCTACCTAATTTCTACAGATGGCGTAATAACCTTTACTTTTAGCGAAGCCATGGAGAGTCGTGCGAAAATTATACTGCAATCATATTCTCCGATGATCTCAAATACTTCGTTTTGCATTACATAAACAGGTAAATATACCATACAACGTCGTATATATAATATACTAATTACTAGCTGACCCGCCAGCGGCTTCGCTCGTTTCTTTTTGGTGTAGTGGTGGGAACGCCGGTTTGGGATTTCGTGGTCCTGGGTTCATTACACGCGAATCCGTTGAAAGTTTGCAATTTCAAGGTAATAAATAGTACCTACATTACTGCAGAATCCAGTAAGTAAGCCTTCCTGGCTAAGTATGAGTTAACCGGACCGAACCGCAGGTGAGGTCGGGTTATATACGAGGCCAGGATGGCTTTCTTACTGGTTGAGGCTTGTATAATGCTTTTCTCAAATATGAAAGAAAGCTTTTACTAATTCGGCCTCGGCTTTTAAATCAGGAGAAGTGTCATCTATTTTTCTGAATCAGATTCGCTTGAACACATTTTTTTGTTGTTTTTTAATTTCCATGGTTATTTTAGAATGGAAAGCTTTAATCCAACATGATTTATAAACTGTTAACCGGTTAACTCATACTTGGCCAGGAAGGCTTACATACTGGATTCTGCAGTAATGTACTATTATTTAATAACGCTTCGATGGAGTTTATTAATTGACAATACAACACAAAAACTCTTAATTGGCACCAAAGTATAACCAAATAATGAAACAACTTAAATAATAGGCACAAATGGGAGTTCTTATCGCTAAAAGCGATCTCTTCGTTATTAACGTTTATCTTCGTTCCTGGGTTGCTTTATTAACCTCCATTTTCATATTATTTTTATTTTCATGTAAAAATAATGGAAGACGTCGCCAGAGAATCGCATCAGGACATGAGAGAGTGCGCGGCGGTACACACCTGCCGAAACCAGAAATCATGATGCTCGTTGTAAGTATATACCTTCTGATAATCATCTAAAAATCAATTTAGTTCTAATTTTAACGCTTGTTAATGCATTATAAGTCATCTCAGTCGTAGGACGTCCACTGCTCAACATAGTCCTCCCCCAGAAATTTCCATAAGGACCGGTTGGAAGCGGCGTGCATCCAACGTCGTCCTGCTACCTTTGTCAGGTCTGTAGACCACCGTGTCGGTGGACGACCTACGCTGCGCTTGCCTGTCCGTGGTCTCCACTCCAGAACCTTCCGGCCCCATCGGCCATCTATTCTCCGTGCTATGTGGCCTGCCCACTGCCAGTTCAATTGGCTTATCTTCTGGGCTATGTCGGTGACTTTCGTTCGTCTACGGATCTCCTCATTTCTGATTCGATCACATAGAGAAACCCGAGCATAGCCCTCTCCATAGCTCGTTGTGCAACTTTGAGCTTGCTTATGAGGCCCATAGTATGCTATTGGTTCCTTGGAACAGTTCGTCGCTATGTCCCCTGCCTACCTTTTTAGACGTATGTTTTTGTTTTTTTAATAGATATTATAACTCGACTCCACAGACTCCGTGCGATTTTTTAGTAATTTGCAAATTGGTTACGTCTAAATATAATTAAAAAGAGACAACAATACAAACTCAATTAATTACATAGGATTTTTAGGTTAAACTACTTAAGGGCTATATCCACAGACCATATAACCACTATATGGTCTGTGGCTACATCATTTCCGAGTTTGCATCAGCATTCAGAGCAGACCGGTCTCCGTCTCCACCGTTTTTAGACTTATTGGATTATATCTGCCATCGTTAGTTTTATGTTCGTAAGAAATTGTTATACTTATATTAGTATTTTAGGTCACCACAAAACGGCATAAAATAAAATAAATTCAATATAGATCTTAAAAAAAATTGAGTTTTTTTCCGCTTCGTCGTCCTAGCATCGAACTTTAACTCTCTACTCAGGGGTTCCCAAACTTATTTTGTATACTGCCCACTTACATTTTTTTCACCTACTTATAAACCACTATAACTGCAAATAAATAAAGCAACGGCGCTCAGTGTGCCTAGCACGAATAACTGCGTAAGTGTAACGTAACGTGTCGTTCACGTGGAACAGTACAAACTGTCATATATCTAGGGCACACTGTGACACAGATAACTCAGTTTCTCTTTGCATAATCTATCTATATAATTATAAAAATTAACTCCTATTTCTCCATGGTCACGCAACTTGGGAACGACTTTACTGATTTAATTCCTATTAACTTGAATGTTTTTTAATACTTAGTAGAAGATTCTTACATTTAAAAAAGCAAGAAAATATCGGAGGTTATGGCAAGGCCGAAGGCCGAGCCTACTACGAGAACGACGTCGCGGGCACTCGCTAGTCTATATATAAATATGCTATTTCTCCTGGTCACGCTATAACTTGAGAACGGATGGAACAATCTCGCAAATTCTGTTTGTTGTTTTTTTTTTATAGTATTACTTTTCAAAGCACTAGAACGCCTGCTTTAGCGATCTCAAACATTGATATTTATAGAGAGAAAAATTCAAATCCTCGGACGGGATTCGAACCCGCGTTCTGACTATCCGTGTCAGACGCCATTGACCAACTAGGCCACCAAAGTTCTGGTCCGAGCATCGAATTTTAACTCTCTATCTGACTAACCGTCTTACGGGGACGGAGCGACATCTATTGACCAGTTTTGACAGTACTATCCAACCGAAATAAGCATTATTTAGAAATACTTAAACTTTCGTATTGACATCGCAACCCTTGTGATTTTTATGATCCTTGTTGTGTTAATTATTGTTAGGAGAAGGTTCTTATGATAGAAAAACCTAAAAAGATGGGAGGTTACGGCGAGGCCGAAGACGAGCCCACTACACGCGAACAAAGTCGCGGGCAGTCGCTATAGTAAAGGTAATAAAATAATGTTTATTGGTTAGTACAAACATTCGCGCGCACCTACCTAGGTACTTACCTGTGGGCAACATAATTGAAAGAAACAGTTTGTCTTCTAGCAGTGGGATCGAGAGTTGGCGTTCTTGGCTCAACGGTTGGCAGATCAGTGCAGATTCGTACACGATGACTGCAGAGCTACAGGTCAGTATGCTACATAATAAATCAGTGTGTCACCGGCTAAAAATTACCGGCTCGTTAGAATAGAATAGAATAATTTTATTTGCGACTGAAAACTAAATACATACATACACACATACTTACATATTTAACTAACAAACAGATAATAAATAATATGAAGTTTTCAGACACAAACCGACCTATACTGAGCATAATGCCCGTTGTTACCAACCAGCGCTGGTCTTCCGTATACACCGGCAAGTGACGTCACACACCACTAACAACACACGAATTACACACATTTTTAAAGTCTTAGAAACAGCATCTACAGATACATTTAGAATAAAAAAAGGGTTACGGAAAAATGTACATCTAACAACATAATAAACAATTTGAAAAAGTAACGGAGATCAACTATAATCTGAAAATTAAATGCTAAGTACATACGTGTATGGTTGTAAACCATCAATTTATATTAATAAGAACCTTTTACAAAGGTGCAATATATTGCACTGGTATCATTTATAAAAGGTTCCTCGCTTTTTTGATGTTCGTGAATAAGGCCTATTCAGACCTGGGCGTTATTCGCTACCGCGAGCAATCCGAAGATAAATATAGAGACATCCGATCATTTATTCAATTTAGGCATCAAAGACGCACTTATGAACGTCAATTTTTCATTATAATGTACTTTAAAGACTACCGCCGCGTTCCAACATATATAGAGCCTACCGAGAAGAAGCGGCAAGAAACTCGGGGCCATTCTTTTTATATAGATGTTTTTACAATATTTTTACTTAGGTACTACAAATATTAGCTCCAGTGTGTTGCCTTACAAAAGAGAACATAATAATGGTATCAGTAGGGCAAGACACGCTACACTTTGACATCTTAGTACACGAGTAGATAGATCCTGGAGTGATCAGTCCCAAGCTGTTTTATCCTCCAAGTAATCAGAAATTTTGTAATAACCTTTTTGACAGAGTTTAGTTTTAATAGTAATTTTAAACTTATTAATAGGCAAATCTCGGATAACATTGGGAACTTTATTATAGAATCGTATACATTGTCCCATAAAAGAATGACTTATTCTGTGGAGACGCGAATATTGTTCCAATAATATTTAAAATTGCAGGATGGTGTCCATAATATAGATAATTACCGAAAAAAGCCACTCTACTATTTCTATAGACAAATTGAACGTAACGTCTCTCTTAAACACTTCACTACGTACTTCATACGAATATGAGTTAGCGTCGCGTTCATGATCTGTCGTTAACAGCATACGTTTTGATCAATCACTGGATTTTATTCATACGTCATCAGACCTGACATTAGAAGCGAAAACAGCTGGACTGTTGTAACTGTAATAAGTAAGCAGAAAAAGAAAAGGTATAAAAGGCATCAGTCAACTACGGTTTGATTGCGGTTAGAACTAAATTTAGTAAGTGGAATAGCCATATATTATAATAATATAATATTAGATAATCTCCGTAGTTTCACCCGCGCGGTGATGGATCATGATGATGATGATGAACCTTTTATAGCCTATGTAACTCAAGATGAATGTAGCTTTCCAATGATGAAAGAATTTTTGAAATCGGTCCAGTACTTTTTGAGCCAATTCGTTACGTACTTACATATAAATCTTTCCTCTTTATAATACTATAATATATAATCATAAAATAATTTATAATAGTATAGATAACAATAATTAATAATAATCCCAGGCCCATAGCTACCGATACATTAAGAAGTTGGGATAAGGTTGTCGGGGGAAATGCACAATGCAAACGGGACATCAGTGCATGTCTCACTCTCTTCTTCTCAGCCGATTCGCTCTTGGCAGAGCCACAGTATAAATATAGTGAAACAGTACGGAAACTACATACACACGTTCGAAACGGCTCACTCACACAAACATGCGCATCGACGAGACCCCTAAGGCCGTTTTCTGACTTGTCGGTGTGGGAGCGGTGCGGAATCTGTAAGGTCTGTACCGAAACGATACCGCGTTGCCTTCACCTACTCACCTATCGGTATATTCTCGGTATAAAATTCTGCAGTACCGAAGATGTCGTCTTCTAGCGATGACGATATTTTGGCGTGTTATTATGTTTATCGCCTACGTAAAAAAAGAAAACGTTATTGGCGTCATCCTTATATCGAAAATAATATTAATTGCCGATTTTTTGTTGCGGCTAAAGAACTTTCCCAAGATGACGAAAATTTTTTATTGATGTATAGAATGTCAAAAAATACTTACAAAGAGCTTTTAGAACTTGTTGACTACAGTATTAACAAAGCAAAATACAAGGTTTAGAAAATGTGTGTCTGCTGATGAAAGATTGCTGATTACTTTAAGGTAAGTGGTCATTTAAATATCTTTTTGTTTAGTATAAATTGTTTTATTTAATCAAATTATATTTCTGCATATGACAAATCAAGAGTATTATCGTTAGCACTTAAATCGTAAGGAATGTTAGGATTTGCTTGATTTTGTATTGACGATATTGGAGAATATTGAGGAACACTTTGCTGCAGAGGATAATGTGACTGTCTAGGTGAAAATGAATCTCTGGTTGTAGATGGAAATGAGTCTCTTGATGTAGTTGGGGAAGGCTCTATAAATGCAGAAGGCATAGACAATTGACTGCCTTGTTTGATTTCATCAATGAGTTGTAATACTTTTATTTTGAAAGATCGTATTTGATTATCTGTCATGTCATCAAATTCAGAAAGCAAACTCAAGAAAAAATGATTCATCCTTGTTTGATTTTTGGTAGTCTGGGGAGTTTGTTTGGGTTCACATGCCTTTTCAGTTTTTTTCTTTAAAAATTTTACCATTGCAGAGTCCACTTCATTATACCGTCGTCTACGTACAGCCTGAGAATTTCCTAACGATGCTGCTGGTTCTTCTATTGTAGCATCTTTAGATTGTATGTTATATGGTGAATTGTCGCTTGAGATAGCTGTTGCTCGCTTATCTTGGACACCTATTGCTTGTTCTTCTTCAACTTCTGGATCAGTTTGCTCCACTGGTGGAATGTTTCCACGGTTTTGAGATTCGTTATTTATTTTTACAAATGGTAAAATGAATGATAGATAGTCTTTAAGATAGTATGGTTTTTTTGTCTTGGAACCACTTGGCGGTGTTTTCAAACTTCTTAGGAAAGTAGATCTTATGTTTCGCCATTTCTCTTTGCAGTCGTTAACTAAAAAAATAATAACTAAGTTAGTCCCTAAGTTTTGTTGTATAATTTTTTTAAGTTAATTATGGTTTTTGTTTCAGATATCTTGGCACGGGAAGTACTTTCAGCTCTCTAGCACTTAATTTTGCTAGAGGTATCAGTACTATATCGAACATTATAGCTGAAACGACTGAAGCTATTTGGATAGTTCTGCAAAATGATTACATGGCTATACCTTCAAAAGAAAAATGGAAAGAAATATCAAACCGTTTCTATGAAATTTGGAATGTGCCAAATTGTCTAGGGGGGATGGATGGTAAACATATAAGAATTCAAAAACTGCCAAACTCTGGATCTATGAATTATAATTATAAGGGCTATCATTCAATTATATTATTTGCCGTTTGTGATGCTGATGGCTTATTTACTATGATTGAGACAGGGTATGCGGGAAGGAATAGCGATGGCGGGGTATTTAAAGCTTCTGCTTTAAGCTATTAGTTGGAGCGAGATGGTATTAATATACCTACTGCGGCCCCATTACCCCACGACAATACGCTTCAAGAAGTGCCATATTTCTTTGTTGCGGATAACGCTTTTCCTTTGACACGTAGGGTTTTACGACCCTACCCGATGGCGAGAATCACCAACGAAAAACGAATTTACAACTATCGACATGCTAGAGCACGTAAAACTATTGAGTGTGCATTCGGTATGATGACACAAAAATTCCAAGTATTCTTAACACCTATTCGTAGTTCGAACTATGCGACAATAAATAATATAATAAAATCAGCATGTGTCCTACACAATTTTATACGACTGAGAGAAGGAAATTCATATTCAGCTGTTGATATTGAGGGAACTAGACACACCCGTTCGTTTCACTTTGAACAAGATTTAATCACAATCAACCCTACATCATCCGGCGGAACCGTCCGAAAATATATGACAAATTATTTTATTACACCGCAAGGAGCACTTCCATGGCAAAACAATCATTGTGTATAACTTGGATATAAAAACGACTACATACCTGATAAATGTGTTTTATTAGATATCTCACTCCAAATCCTCTCTGTAACGTCCTTTCTCGAATATTCCGCCAATTTATAATTATACAATGCAGGATACTTTTCAATTTCTAGTACTAAAACGACGTGAATATCTCGCTCCGCCATCTTGTTTGCACGACCTCGCGCGGTAAATGTCGAGCGGCGCCTGGACACGCATCCTGAGACGCGGTAAAACGAAACGATCCCTCCCCGCTCCCGCACACACCGCGCCAATCAGAAGACGCGCATTAAAACATAGGCGCTCGGCAAGCTTTCGGTACCGTGTATACCGAGCGAAACGAATCCGCACCGCTCCCGCACCGACAAGTCAGAAAACGGCCTAAGCGGTTGTCGCGGTGCTGTCAGTAGTGAGTCCGCGTCAAGACGAGTGGTCACGTATAAGTTCATTTCCGCTTAACTAGGCGTAGTTTCCATACTGTTTCATCTTTATACTATGGCAGAGCGGCCGTGGCCGTCATGTAGTAGTGGTATTGGGGGCAGATGTTATTCGCCTCACGACGCCCCGCCATCTCTCTCTGTTGGCCTTCATCCTGGTCAGTTATAGGACCACCCCCTGCGTTCTTGATTTGGTCAGTCCATCGCATTGGTAACCGACCGCGAGGTCTTGTACCGTCAACCAGTTGTATGGCGATTAGAGTGTACAATACTTTACCTGACAAAACCAAGGGAGTTGCCCTAAATCCTTTTAAAAATAAATTATTTGACTTATTATTAAAAAAAAATATTTATTATTCTATAAAGGACTTCATACATGATAAAAATCTAACATAGGTAGGTAATGATATATTAAGGTTAGACTTTTAATTGAATTAATTGACAGAAGCGACTTATCAAACAATTATATCAATTGACATTCTTAATTATTATATCTAAAATCAGTTTGTATTTATTTTAATTACTGCCTGTTTAATTTTTTATTATTTTTGTGTAGATTCTAAAAACACATAAGTACCTATTATTCTTGTAAAAAAATTTGCACGCCGTTTAGGTAGAGTTTTGTTGGAATTTTAACATGTGCTTTAACAACTCTGCGATATTGTACCCAAAACTGAAGCAAATAAATATTCATTCATTCATTCATTCAATCCTGACTTGCACAACCAGCAACTATGTTAAGTGAAAGTTTTAATTTTTAAATTGCAGTCCGTTATCCATACGCGGGGCAGACAGTAGGTGAAGTCCGATGGCGCAGATCAGTTGAGCCATTGGAGATCGGCGCGCGACGCTCTATCGGCCGGGTTCTGGACGCCTGGTGGGGAGAGCGAAGGAGAGTCAAAGTGAACCAGCTTACTGCTCCTTTTTCGCTTACTTCAAGGTGAGCCGTTTCTAACAGAACTGTGCGAAGCAAAAGTGCTTTGCTTTTAGCGATATTACCACTATTTTCCATTCCAATTCAATATTGCGCTTTTGACAGGTGAGATCTGTCAGCCATTCGGAATGGGTTGAAATTACGCTCACGTTGCTCACGGCATGGAATACACGCAGCCAGATGCTAGCTATCGGATCACGCACACATCAACAAACTGTCATTTTTGACGGACTGTTCACGGTGAATTCAGTTTGTAGCGTGGTCGTTGAAATCGCAAAATGGCGTCCTTGGTGACGTAAACCATGACGTCGCATGGATCTACGATGTCGCGCTTTCGTTGATTTGGAATGGCGATCACAGCGCTAAAAGTTTTTTGATGCCACTCGGAAAGCAAAGGTGGTGTGCGAGGAAATAAAATCCACAAAATCCACACATAGGGTTACTTGATTTTCCCGTGGTGGAAAAGATCTTAGCGGAGCAATATCTCTGTAAACATAAGACGAGCGAGAGTTGTTTGCGAGGAATGCCATATTTTCTACCGACTTCCTTAAAAAGGAGGAGGTACTCTATTCGACTGTTTTTTTATGTTTGTTACCTCATAACTTTCGATAGGGTGAACCGATTCTCAAAATTCTTTTTTGTTTGAGAGCTGGTGCTTCCCGTGTGGTCCCATTTAATTTCATCAAGTTCGGTCCAGTAGTTTTTTAAATACACTCCAATAACTGAATAGAATGGAAGTCGGTATTAAATTTTTCAAATTGTACTTGTTTATACAATTGTGTGACGAGATGGGCAGGTTGGGCGCCACACATTAATTTATATCTAATCTAACCCACAGGTTAGACAGTGTGCCTAGCTCAAAATAACTGCGTAAGTGTAACATAACATGTCGTTCACGTGAAACAGTACAAACTGTCGTGTAGGCCAACTGTGACACAGATAACTCATAGTTTGTACGCCGAAGCGTGACACATTGACGCTTACGATACGAATACTTTTTCGCAAATTGTTTGTGCTACGGCCTCTGTATAGTCTTGCGTAGCACTGAGACATTGGTTTTTTAAGTCTCTTTCGCTCATTAGTTTCACTAGCTATACAGTGCTCTTCTACCCAAACTCAGTAATGCTTGCGCACTATTGCTTCACGGTTGAATATCAGGCACTGTAGTGGTACCCACCAAGACAGCCTCTTGCACAAGAAGCCACCTAGTAAGCCGGGTTTTCTTGGGGTTCCTTTTTATAGATGCTCATCCCGACGGTGGTTATAAAAAAATACATCACATTGTACTTTACTAGCTATTGCTAGTAAAAATAAGTTTATGTATTATTTGCGACCTCACACAAATCTTTATTATGTAAAGCTTTAGTGTCTCCACTCTTGTTTATGTTATTTATGATACAATAATATATTTATCATACATTATGTTCACTTATGATACACGAGTATGTACCCTACAACCTTTGTATTTTATTTTTAAGCTATTGCATAGCTTTATCGCGGGCCTTGAGCGTGGAGACCGAATCCAGAAATTCCGTAACGAAAATAACCTAACACCCCGACTCCATCTATCGATGAATAGCAGAACTTTTAATGACTTTTTGAAATATCACGCTTGTCTCTTTAGTTCAGCAACTCGCCTCCAGATGGCATTGGTTAAATAATTATAATTGCATAAGTTGATTTGTTATCTATCGATGAATAGCAGAACTTTTAATGACTTTTTTAAATATCACGCTTGTCTCTTTAGTTCAGCAACTCGCCTCTAGATGGCATTGGTTAAATAATTATAATTGCATACGTTGATAAAAACAGCTATGCAATAGCTTTACCGCGGCAGCCTCCGAGTGTCACACGTCTTTTTTATTATCACTGCTGCACTATAATCTCAACTTTTTTGATCACAGCTGAAAACCAGCGTTGGGTGTTGGTAACACACCCAACACATGCTGAGCTGAATACCAGTTAGGTACTTGCCTTCAGAAGTATTTGAACATATGAGACGAGTGTAGTGTACGTAAATCCGTAGTCTCTGCCTGCCCTCCCCTCCAGGGTTCAGGCGGGACTTTATGTAATTGTCTTTATGCTTCATGTTTGTTCCACTTTGTTTATTCATTTGTTATATGTCGGCTCTGTGTTCTGTATATGTTTAAGTACCTAAGAAAAATGTTTATTTCTTTCTTTCTTTCTGTGTCTCTCATCCAACACCTATCAATTTTGGAAGACCAACTCAATCTATATAGCTCTATACCTACTTGGCCTTTTCCAGAGGTGCAGTATGGGGCCACTTCAGTCAACTAGCAGTATGGACTCTCCGAGCTATGGGGTGTGGTGCGGTCCACCACGGGTATTCCCACCCTCGTCTCTTGCTCGTGTGCGATTTCTCTCACACCAACATGCTAGGACAAAGGACTATATCCCCTGGACCTTTGGCCCCATGTCCCAAGCATACTGTGAGGATCCAGGGATCGGCTTATCACTTACTCTGTGCACCGGTGAGTCTGAAATCTTGATGAGTCTCTGCTTCAGTAGCGTGTTATAGTTAGGTACTTGGATTGTATTTTGATTGGATAGTATACTTAGTAAAAACCCGATGAAGTTTCTTCGACATAACAAATCTGTTACTGCAGTGCGGTATCCACCAAGACAGAAATTCAGAATTCCTCTTGGTATTACTCGTCATATCTCCTTTGCCTATACACGTCTTTTTTCCCTATGTTTTACTCCGTTTACAAAGACTAATTTGTAGATATATTTACGGAAAAAAATAGGTTGTAAATATGTACTTTTAATAAAATATATATGTCCCACGCTATCTACACTAATATTTTATAGAGAAAAGATTTGTAATTTTTATGTATCTAATAAACTTAAAAACCACAGGACCGATTTTAAAAATTTGTCGTTAGAAGGCTACATTATCACTGAGTAACATAAGCTATACAATATTTTCAAAAAAGTTGTATGAAAATAGATATTTATTGAAAATTTAACCGATAATGTAACCCACGGTGTGAAAAAATACCAAAACTTATATTGCGTAAAAAAACCTTATATCGCGTACGCTGCGGAAACTATTGACAATAGAGCAACGTGATGTACTACAGTTTTATATAGAACATCAATATCTACAATAAAGTCTGTGGTATCTGATGTCTTACTAAAGTTATGTCTCGAAAACTATTTTTCTACCGACTTCCAAAAAAAGGAGGAGGTGCACAATTAGACAGTTTTTTTTATGTTTGTTACCTCATAACTTTCGACTGGGTGAACCGATTCTCAAAATTATTTTTTTGTTTGAAAGCTGGTACTTCCCGTGTGGTCCCATTTAAAATTTATCAAATTAAGTCCCGTAGTTTTTGAGATACACTTCAATAACTGAATATAATGGAAGTCGGTATAAAATTTTTCAAATTGTACTTTTTCATTTTAAAATAACTTAAAATAAAATGCAATACAAACGCCGATAGGCCACATTATTCGTACCTTGGTGTTAATCCTTAATATCTTTATCTACCCAATAATAAAAAGGAAATATTCGATACTTTGTTTGTAATGGATATACTACATAACCGGTTCAAATATTCTATCACCAGTAGAAAGCTATATAGCCTATGCCTGAGTAACATACACTATATTTGATTCATCATCATCACCATCCATCACCGCGCCGGCGAATAAATATAAAATCACAATCACCGCGCAAATCACTAATCACTGTACGATTGGAAATAATTATAGTGTCTCATACACAAAGTTCGAATCAGAAATGAGGAGATTCGTAGAAGAACGAAAGTCACCGACATAGCCCAGAAGGTTAGCCATTGAAGTGGCAGTGGGCAGGGCACATAGCACGCAGAACAGATGGCCGATGGGGCCGGAAATTCTGGAGTGGAGACCACGGACCGGCAAGCGCAGCGTAGGTCGTCCACCGACACGGTGGACAGACTACCTGATAAAGGTCGCAGGATGACGTTAGAAGCAGGCTGCTTCCAACCGGTCCTTTTAGAAAATTATGGGGAAGGTATATGTTCAGCAGTGGACGTCCTACGGCTGAGACGATGAGATGATACACAAAGTTGGCACTTCCAGAACAGTCCCCTACTCTTCGATGTATTTTTATTCTTTGATAACATCATTCACAGGTTCCCAATGTTCACGAAATGTCGTATAGCCGCGGCCGCTATCACGAAGACGACGACGACGACGATGTTATAGAAGACGATGACAAAGCAGTAGACATCCCCAAGATGGCACCCACCACTTTCTCTCCTGAGCCCGACTACATGGACGTGGAAGTGGAAACTCGGAGACTAGTGCAGCTGTCGGTACGAACTAAGCCAAGGACGTTTGAGAAAACAGATGTGACTAGATATCAAGGTATTAAAACATTTATTGTGTATATTTTGTCCCAAGGTGATGAAGATGAAACTGCACTACGCCCATCTGATATATAAGTTGATAAGTTTCATGTGCCTGTAATGCCGTCGACACCCGTACCCTTCAAACCAAAGCACAGTATTTTGAACATTACTGCATTTGCGGTGGAAATAGTGGTAATACCGGTGGATATGGTGGCAGTAATCCCACGAATGAACACGTTCACAAATAGTTCTACTGCTACTAGACTAATAAGTTTTAGCAACTACAGCTCGCAGCGGAGCTTGACTTGGCGATCGTAACCGATCAATAAGTTGAGCAACGCTTGCTGCGGTCGGGAGTTGGATGGGTGTGTGCTAGTGGCATTGTTCAACTGCGCGCTGCCGTGCTTCGGAGGGCACGTTACGTCGGTCCCGGTTGTTTGTCTTAGTACAACAGTCGTTAGGCTATGTCGAAGGCCTTCGGGCGGCCTGAAAACATCGACATGGGTTGTGCACTAGCCCATCCACCAAGCCGTACTTGTCCCGCGTGGTGGATAACGGCAAAACTCCTATCTTTGAGAAGAAGGCTCGAGTCCCAGTAGTGGGAACATAATGGGCTGATTATAAATTACAAGTCATATATTAGCATTAGTGGACCCGAGCCTACATTAATGATAAGAATAATGATTGGTAATATCTAGATTGCTGTACAAGTGAATATATTAATGCGCATGTTGATGAAACTACGCCAACTACGAACTCATTTACGTTGAAATACTTATATAAGGACAGCCGATTTTGTATGTTCAATGTGATTATTAGCCAGGACCCCAGTGGGGAATGGTGAGTGCCACTATGCTATGCTTTTCCTCTCGATGTTGCCTGTACTGGTAGCTCAAACCGTTGATAGGATTCTAACCGGTCGAGAGCTGCAACAGCCTACTTCTAAATAACTTGCACCATCGATACTCGCAAATGGGTAGAACTAAAGCTTTAAGCATTTACTACCGTTTGTTTCATAGCGAATGTTCTGAAGAGCTCTTTAATCTTATTCTCCCTCACCATTCCGATTCCGAACTACTTGTTCCGGTCTAGCATTGCATCCATATACTGTACAAATACAACATTTATTATCACGAACGAAAAAGTTTGGCAGTTCCTACCTTTCTCGTGTACCTAAATAGTTTATGGAATGCTCTACCGGCGGGCGTGAAAAAACATCTCTCAAGCCATGATAGCTTACGGCTGCACTAATAGTCATCGCTTCTTGATTCCATCTTCGCTTTCCATCAGGCGAGAGAGAGTCAATTTAATGAAACATTATAAAAAACATAGTTTCAGATGTACGTTATTCATGTAAGTTGCGAGGAAAAATCTTAAATATTTGTTAATTTGCATGCTGTTTGTAATGGCAAAAACATTTTCGGACTTGATGCTATACCAGGTCACCTGTGTCCATTTTTAAATAACACGACTGTTTAGTATTTTCATAAAATCTTTGTCGGCTGCTGCTCGCGTCTGGCCAGTATAGCAAATTCGATTAGTATTATAAAGAAGAAAAAGATTTGTATTTTTGTATGTTTGTAACGAATAAACGCAATAACTACTTGACCGACTTCAACAAATATTTTTTTCTTTAGAACGCTACATTAACTTTGAGTAACATAGGTTATATATTTTGATTTGCCATCATCGTACGTCACCACGCGTGTGAAACCGCGGAGCGCAGCTAATCTCAAATAAGGTTGTCAAAGTAACCATAGAATATCCGTGCAAATTTGAGAAAAGTCAGATAACACGGACGCACTTACTTTTTTATAAGTAAGTACAATAAGATGATAAACAATTTACAGTGCCTTACAGTAGACAAGAGGGGCTACTGCGACAAAAATTAAACAAAGAATTAAATATGAGAAGAGAAGACCTAGAGTTCAATAACAAAGCTGCGGATAAAATAGGAACAAGCAGATATGAGGATATGGGGGTCAAAGATAGATATAGAACTCAGAAGGATGATGGAAGGAATTCGGACAATAGTCGACGGTCTACTCATAATGTTGGTCGGTGGACGTAAGTAATTCTTTCAACTTCTGCCTTAGGAATTCTTAGATTTAGAATGACATTGCAAACAGTATGTAGAAAACAGAGTATTTGCATTTTTGTATATAGTGACCATACCTGTACCAGGTTCTGTGAGAATAGTAGAACTTGCGAGCCCTCTCTCTTTTTTCTTCATTCGTAATTTCTTTCGAATTTCTTTTGTAGAATGAAGTCCATGTGCATCTCAAATTTGATTAAAATCCGTCGATAAATAACGCTACGGCAAATTTCCCCCATTTTCCACCCTATTTCTGGCACATTCAAAAATTGCCATTGAATATATCAAGGAAATTGTGTGCCTTTTTTTGATCCAAATCGGTTAGATAAAGAAAAATCAGGTGTTTTGATAACTAATAAACTGACTACTGTTTGTGGTTCTCCAATTTCTCATATTTCGGACACTTTGCTGTGCCATGCCCATCTAGTAGCTCTAGGTTTGAAGTTTGGAAGCCCAAAAACCTCTGACATAGCTTAAGATTGTTATCCTAAGTGTTAGGGCACCAGCGGTCCTGAAGCTCGCGAGTGCTTAGTTTTATAAATACAACTGGAGGTCACCAGTATCCAAGTATGGACGGATGACCACCAATTTAATCTGTCCGAATCAGCAAGACCCATTAGAGGCAAGTTTCATTCATAAATCTATTGTTATTTTTTGTCCTGATGCGGACGGGTTAAGTATGGTTCTGATTCTGACCCTTCCATAGAAACTAATTCCCTGGTTACCTTTCCATTGAATAATCGTGATTGTAATATAATTTCAGAGAAGAAGGCGAAGACACGTATCGTGAAGTGATTCATTTGCGAAAAGAAACTACGAAGGCTCTAATAGATCATAACGAAGATTTCACCGAAGCGGACAGACCTACAGAAGTAACTACGTAACTAGGAGAGGTTCCTAGGTGTCCGGCTCTGATTTGATTCGATTTTAGATACCCAAATATGGAGAATCCTTTGCAATTCCTTCAACACAGTTTCATTTTCCTAGATTGTGTTTCTTCTAGTTTGACGTCTAATAGTGGTGAGTTACATAGTAATGATGTGTTGAACGGTGCCGAGTGTAAATAAAATGTACAAAATTATGATACGTTATGTTCGTCTTTTCCTCGACAATCGCGGTAGAATGTTTTGACAAAGTATGTTTTCACGGCTTTATTAGATCATGACTTGCACAGAACAGAGACAGACTTATTTATGTGTCTGTAGCTTGAATCTGATAACTCGAAGAATGGCAAATGATGAAACTTACGGATCTAAATTTAAAAGCAAATAAAACCTCCTTTCTTGATTGAGAGAAATCTGATCAGAAGACGGGAGAGTTATTCATGCATCTGCTTCTTAATACCCTCATTAATAATGTTAATAAGTATATGTTTCGCTTGATACAAAAAAGTGTGGGTTTTTCAAAGCTCTGAATGTTTGCTTACTAAAAACGAATCAAATCTGAGCCAGACCCCTGGAGCTTTTCCTTGCAAGAATTATAATTGAAATCCTCTTGAGTTTAACCCATAATAATATTGTTATTATTTACCAGTGAAATACTCAAATTAGGGATCGAATACGTCGACCCGAGTTCTTAGCATATTACATGATATCTATAGGTAAGTATATCATAGCAATTATATTCTAGTTTGGAGACTATCGTGAGTATCACACATTATACTAATATAAAGATACCGGCTGCACTCACATGGTATTATGTAGGTTTAAGTCCGACGACGTTTCGAACGTATAAGACGTTTTTCTTTAGGGCGTGTTCACGCTTGGAGTACGCGTACAGTGCGCGACGCTATCTCCATAACACCGGCGCGAAACCGACATAATACCAAGTGAGTGCAGCCGGTATCTTTATATTAGTATAATTATTATATTCTAGCATATTAGAGCAGGGCGAATGAGCAGCGGCTTCTGAGAGCTTCCGGCTCATTTTCTTTGCTCTTTACGTTGCGATTTTCTGATGTCTTGTTTTTTCTTATTTTGCAGCAACTATTTCCCCGACAAAGATGGAAGCAGCCCAGAAACAGACCAAGAAGGTATCACACTGATAATTAAAATGCGATATGTACGATGTTTCTGTTGATGTTTTGTATGTTTGGATCTACAAATAAATAATAAGTGTATATTGACAGGGCGTTTGGCGCAGTTGGTAGCACCCCTGCCTTCTGAGCCGCTGGCCCCGGGTTCGATCCCCGGACAGGTCAAACATTTGTGTGCATAAATATGTCTGTTAGACATGTGTCTGGGTGTGTATATGTATATAAGTATGTGTATCAGTCATCAGGTTACCATAGTACAGGCTCTGCCTAGTTTGGGACCTGAAGACCTTTGGATGGAAGGATCGTACTTTTACTTTTTAGCAGACATTTTAAAGATAGTAATGGACTTGGAATAACAATGAAGATATTACTTCTTTTTTTTTTAATCATAATTTATTTGGGACTTTTAGTCACTTAGCGTCTATGCCAGTCCCGTTAAGGCTTACAATACCTTGACACTACATTCAAACATTCACAAGACTTATTTAAGTACTTCAAACAGTACTCTGTAGAGTGTCCTAGCCGCTTCACTCCAAGAAACAGCCAAGACACTCTGCACTATGCTTAAGTCACTAAAATTTAAACCAAATTCAGAACGTACTTGCAACCTCATCTGCTGGCTCCGAACACACTCCACCAGAAGGTGATGAACATCTTCTATAACTCCGCAAGTGTCGCAGTTAGGGGAATCCACCACTCACATCAGGTGTTTGTGTTTATTTAGTGGTATATGTCCGGAACGCAACCTATGAGACAAAGCACAATAATACGTCTCCGAAACTTACAATTAAAACTCCAGGGCACACGAGGAGGTTCACATTGTAAGATTCTGTACCAAATTCCCTTTATGTTTGATTTTTCTATAAACAGTTGCTTCCATTTTTTCAAAAACTATGTATCTATACTTTAATAAAATTTCTGTATTTTCCGGGATTAAGTAAGTCTCTGCACCGAATAAAATAGCCTAGATTAGCCAAAACATCAACCGCCTCGTTGCCCCGTATTCCAACATGTGATGGGATCCATTGCAATCTCAGGTCGAACCCATTTCTTAAAGGATTCGATATCTTTCGAAATATTGCGTACGCTATCGAAGCACCTCGTTTTCCAGAGGCGCATCGAGCGATGTGCTGCAGAACACTTCGACTGTCTGTCAAGATTACAACCCTTTCAGGTTCCAAAGTAACTATATATGACAGGGCTTCTGAAATTGCAAAGAGCTCCACTGACATTATACTATTATGACTTGATTGAATTTTATAAGTTTCTTTCACTTTGCGACTGGGATCATTAAAAGCAGCACCTGTGCCATTATTACTTTTAGATCCATCTGTAAACACTTTGTGGAAATTCCTATACTTAGTATTAAGCATTGCCAATGCTTTAGACTTAAGAATGGTACTATCACATTGATCTTTCTTCTCTTCTATACCTTCTACCTTAGTGTCGATGAAGTTCATATTAATGTCAGATACCCAAGTATGCAATGAGAACATATTTAACAGATTAGTTTTAACTAACACCTCTGTATTAGTATCCGCGTAAGTAGATATAAGAAGAGCTTTCTTATTCCTCTGCCACCGTCCCGATTCACAAAGATGTTTTAACTCTTCAAATAGCTTAGTTGTTAAGTTGTCAGCCAAGGTTTGAGCTCTTAGACAATACTTTGTGGCAAGATATTGGCGCCTAAGTTGCAGCGGCTGTACACTTACTTCACATTCCATAACATGTATCGGTGTAGTTCGTATAAAGCCACCTATTACTCGTAGTGCCATATTTTGAATCTTATCGAGCTTGTATAAGTGTGTCTTTGCTGCAGTATCGTAAAGAAAACATCCAAAGTCCAGTTTGCTACGAATCAAGGCAATATATAGCCTACGTAAGTGTACGGGGTGTATGCCCCAAGAGGCACCGGCTAATATTTTTAACAAATTTAACGTTTTTATTACCCTTTCTTGAGTCTCATTGATATGTTTGGACCATAACAATGATTGATCTAACCACATACCTAGATATTTGATATTGGTTACGACTGGCAAAATATTATTATTGATCCTAAGGTTAATTGGGTCCAATTTTTTTCTCCTCCGGAATTTACAACATTTCGTGTTTAATGGGGATATTTCTAATCCTAACTCACCTAACATATCTACAACCAAATTTATAGCCCTTTGGATGGAGGTCTCGCTGTACCTTGTGTTTTTATTTTGCGTATACAGGACAAAGTCGTCAGCGTACTGCAAAATATTCACATTATCGACTTCCATGCATATTTTGTGGGTTACAATGTTAAATGACAAAGGAGAGATTGGGTCTCCTTGCGCTAGTCCTCTGCAGGTCCATCTCCCCGTCACTTCATCGTCCCCATCTTCTTTAATATTTAAAATCCTAGTACTTAAATAGTTCCATAAGTATCTACATGTCAATGACCCAATGTTTAACTTATCGAGCATAGTGACAAGTTTATCAACCAATACATTGTTATAAGCATTCTCAATGTCAAGAAACACTGCGGTTGGAATATCTTTTGAAAAGCCAATCTGTATATGAGTAACTAGCCGTACTAAACAGTCCACGCATGACTGAGATTTCCTAAATCCACTTGTAATTGGGGCTAAAAGTTTGTTTCTCTCCACAAACCACTCAATACGTTTTCCAATCATTACATGAAAAATTTTACATACACATGATAGAAGGGATATGGGCCTAAACTTTGGCAATACATTAGGGTCGCTGTTTGGTTTGGGAATGGGAACGATTTTAACATCGCGCCATTGTTGGGGGACTGTAGACTGTTTAAAAATGAGATTATATATGGCTAATAAGTACAACTTACCAACCATTGGGAGATTATAAATCATCGAGTAGGTAATATTGTCGGCGCCTGGTGCAGTATCCTTCTTCTTTAAACTATTTTGAAGTTCGTGAAAGGAAAATTCTCTGTCCAGGACGCTGTTATTAGAGCTAAATGAAGGATCGGGAGGTGGCACAAAATCAGGGGCTAGATTGCAAAGAAGTTCTTGTTTTTGCTCTCTTGGAGCCCTTGAGTTTTCACTACGCACACCTTTGATCCATCGCATACGAGCCCACATATCTGATGCATTCATTGTGTTGTCAATTTTTCCGCAAAATTCGTGTTTCCAGTTTGCTGATCTAGCTTGCCGATGAACCTGTTGTGCTTCCGCCGTTGCTTTACTCAATGCCTCAAGATTGCTGGGTATTGGGTTGCGTCTAAGCACCTTTAACGCCAATCGACGTCGTGCAATTGCTTGTGATATTGTCAGGTTCCAATAAGGTTTTGGTTGGAAACATTGTAATGGGTCTGTGCAATTTCGAATAAGAGGAATGCTCTGATGTACTGCATGATTAATCTTTTCTATAAATAAATTATAACTAGACTGAACATCACCCAAACTTATTACGTCGCAAAAACTTTCTTTCAAGATCTCGCGATACAGATTCCAATCAGCCAACTTAAAATTCCGGCGTTCTACAAAGTTACGTGATCCACGATATTGAAGCGTATATTTAATTATTAAGTGATCACTACTGAGGTTTTCTCGCGTTACGTGCCATTTATTAATATGTACTGCAATATCGGATGATACAAATGTGACGTCCGGAGATGTCTTTTGTAAATGTCCGTTAACTAGTTTAACTCTCGTAAATTCTCCCGTATTTATAGATATAAAGCTATTTTCTAAGGATGAATCAAACAGCTGTATGCCTCTAGTATTCGTTTTACACGACCAATTAGGATGATGTGCATTAAAGTCATGCAATTATAGTTTTTTCCGAAAATTTTGAGAAAATATTATCCCAGTCGCTTTGTGATGTACTAACCGATGACGTACAATATATCGAAACCACATATTTTAAATACTTACAATTTAGAATTTTTATACATGTTAATTCTATTCTTGCATTATGTATCTATATAGGAAATAGTTCTGTTCTGATTGACTTATGCACTATGACGCCTGCACCACCGTATGAATGTAATCTATCCTTTCTGTATATGTTATAGTTACTTATGCGCAAAGGAATGTCCGGGTAAAGCCATGTTTCACTGACTAAACATATACCAATTTTCTCCTGACTAAGAAATAATTCAAATTCTTGTTTTTTGGGCATCAGGCTCTGAGCGTTCCATTGCGCAACGTTTAAAAATTGCGCAATGGAACTGCCAAAACCAGATGCCCTGGACGCGTTCATGTTTGTGATGTTATTATCCATAATTAAAAAGTCCTATGAGCTTACTCAAGACCTCTCCATTATGCATTGTGTTTACAACGAATGGTATTAACTCCTCAAATATACATTGCATCACTTAACATATTTTTTCTTCAAAGCTCTTTTTGAAAAAAAAAATCTTTTGAACTTTGAAAAATCCTATTAAAATAAATATTCTTATCTTTCTCTTGGCGTTTTTCAGTTACTTGTGGCGTACAAGACCCTTCAGCCAGTGGCATATTGTTGGAACTGCATGAGGCATTCTTCTTTTTCTTTCTATTTTTATTCTTCTCTCCAGGTTGCGTTCTTGTTATTATACTGTCTTCACTCGTTTCTGAAGATTCAGCTTCAATTTCTTTATCGTTCTGCCTTTCCGAATTTGGTGTCTTCTTTGCCTGCACAATGGTTTTTGTTTGACTCGTCTTTGTTCCTACGCTCTGGCTATATAACATAACTGGTCTATTCAAACATCCCTAATCGGGATTAGAAATTTCTCCAAAATTAAATACTTTAGCTATATTTGGTGCAGGAACATCTCGAGTACTTGGTGCTTTATTAGCAACATACTTTTGCAATGCAGTTTTGTAAGTGCAGTTATCTGAACTCATAATAGTACGTATGTGCCTCTCTTTAAGAAACATAGGACAAGATTTATCAAAAGACATATGTGCGCCTTTACAGTTTATGCAATAAAAGTCTGTTACCTCGCAATTTGCATGTCCTCCTCCACATTTCGGGCATAATATTTTCTTCGTGGGGCACGTTCTTGTCAGATGTCCATATTTCCAGCACGATGAACACTGCAAGACTGGAAATGTATACGGTTCTAGTTTAAATCTGCCTCCATAACCATAAACGTAAAGGGGCAACTATCCACTCACCACCTTCTGACATTCTTTTTAATCTTTTAACAGAAACGATTTCATGTTCGCATTGCAAGGATTGCATTAATTCTTCTTCGGTCACATCAAGCTCCAGGTATTTAACAACTCCATATGTAATGGCGACTTCACTCGTAGAATAACATCTATAGCCCATATTCCAAAAACTTTCATTATTTATTAATTTATCCGCCTCTTCTTTACTGTCAAAAACAATTATAACCTTATAAGGTGTCTTATATTTTATTTGAATTGTGTTCTTAATATTTTCGTTCTTCAACAATTTCGCTAACCCTATTTGTTTGGGTAATAATTGATATGATGCAACACACACTTCAAACAGGTTTTTATTAAGGGTATTATTGATAGGTCTCTTCTTACAAGATTCCACATTCAAAATAATCGACTTATCACTTGATAAGCGTTTTGACCTTCTCTGCACCAGTGTAAAACCGTCATCCTCTATTAATTCTTGTTCTCCACTATCACTTCTACACCTTTTATCTGGCCGCGTAACGCAACTATGCGGTAGTTCACTTGAACTGGCATCGTTTACGCGTAAATCTTGGCGTTCTAATTGTTGTTCTTCATAGATATTACACTGCATAATATTCTCCTCACTCATAGAACTTCCACTTCTGAACCTAAATCGACCTCGTCCATTGCTGCACACGCTAAATAACTCAATGCAAAATTCAAGATACGTCGCTTGTAAACAAACACAGGTACGTGGAGCGTGGAGGTGTACTCGCTATGACGCACCGCGCGCGGCGAGATATTACTTCTTATCCGTAGAAAAGGTCTTCCTGTTGTACAAGGTGTCTGACAAGAAAGTTTATATTTATTTAGCATGGATAAATCAGATTATTATTTAGCTTACTGCATGAACGCAACGAATCCGAGGGGCACGGGGGTAATGCCAAACGGTAGCCTGGCCTCTTGGACCTCTTGGAAATTCAGTCGCTATGCTCAGATTATAAAACAATAGGCAGATGGAGAGCGCCGAACTCGCGAGTGTCGCCACCTCTATAGTTATGTGTGCGTGACAACGAGCCACTGCACTGTACGTACACGTGCATCTGTGTGCGTGTAAAGTTACTAGATATTGAAAAATTAACTCCCTCATTTTTGTAACAAATTGTTATAATATTGGAAAGTTAAACGTTCTTTTGTAACATACAGTACTAAAGTAATATATCGATAAAATAATGGTTTATAACTAAATAAATTACAATAAATAAAGAAGGTTCGGTAAATATATCACAATTCATTGTTTATTTGTTTTTGTTTAATATTTTAATAGTATCCTACTTTTCTAATTATTACACATATATCCGACAGTTTGTGAGAATGGAAGTACGTATGTATGGATGTTTATTTCTCTTTCACGCAAAAACGACTACACTGATTTGGATAAAATTTGGCACTCAGATAGTTTTTAATCTAGATTAACATACAGAACATTCCATCGGACTCGCCCATCTCGGGTTCCGTAATTTGTAGGTAACAAATTATTTCTGATTTTTCTCTTCACAGACTGGAGATTAGAGGAGGGGGGCCATATATTTTTTTTCCTTTATTTGTTCTATAAAACCTAGCATTTTGCCAAATTTAGTGATTCTAGGTCAACGGGGACTACCATATTATGGGTTTTCGACCCAAAACCTATAGGGTACTTCCGGTTGACCCAGACTTATACCGAAAAATAAAAAAAGTTGAAAATTAAGGTTAAGTTTGGTACATACACGATTTCGCGAAAAAGACGGACCTTGATTTTTATACACCTAATAGGGACTATAGACTTCAATATCTGGTATAAATTTCAACTTGCTAGGTCCACCCGTTCCTGAGAAAATCGGTGGTGACACACGGACAGACAGACTGACAAGAGTGTGATCTTATAAAGGTTCCCTTTTTACCTTTTGAGGTGCCGAACCCTAAAAATGGTGCGAACGAGACAAATATTCGCATTTTCAACTTTATATAAAACTTGACATAAAAAGTATTTTCTAAGAAGTCTTGAGGTTTTTTTGGAAAAAAAAAACCGTGTGAGCGAGACTTATAAAAAATATTCGCATTTGCGATATTAAAAAACAAACTTTCGTTACATTACTAACCCCTAGACCTTCTAAATGTAGTTTTACCAATAAAACGGCTAACTAATTTAAATAAATACTGGCAACCCAAGCGCATGACTGTCGAAGTTTTGTGTTCCGAGTCACATGTAAGTTTATTATGTTGATTAAAAATTATATAAAGCCAAATAATTAATAGTTATCTGTGAAAGGATATTCCATCTTCTTTTTTTTCTTTTTGGGAACAACTTTTACAGTATTTAATAACACAAGACGGTATTTTTTACATTAAAATTATGAACCAGTCGTTACGTGTTGCTTCGGACAAGTCGCGTATAGCACTAGCGCGGGTTTGTATTTGCTTTTGATATTGTATTCGCTTTGGTGGCGACACTCGCGTATTCAGTACGCTCCATCTGCCTTTTGTTTTATAATCTGAGTCGCTATGGATATGGAGCGGTTCTCGGGAGCAGACCGCGCGTTGTACTTGCGAGAGTTTTACAAAAACAGTGCGAGGGTTTAAAAAATATGAACCTTCTTTTGAGATACATTGTATACAGGGTTATTGGTTAGTCGACCTATTCCTGTTAAGGGCGCGTAGTTTACATCGTTTCGGACATATTGACTTTGAAACACATTGGGTGTTTCATAGTCTCACCGTTGACGATATATTTGAATTTAATTGTTTTATTATTTATAAGTTTTGATCGTCTACAACGACTTATTTATTCATGTTACGTACAATATTGACAATTGAGATCCTTAAGCATCTTATTTTACATGTAAAAACAAATAATAGTAATAATAAGACTTAGTTACATATTTCTAAATTCAAATATCTCGGAAACTGTTAGATTTAGGATAGGGTGTTGCATAGTCAAATCAGTCAGAAACTGTGTGAACTACACGCCTGTAACGGGAATAGGTCCACTTACCAATAAATGTATATACAATCATTTTTCAGTTTAGGCTCATAGGCTCAGAGCAACGGGTTGCAGCTAGTTATCTTGTCAGGGTCGACATCAGGTACGACAAGGCAGAAGATACAGGGTCAAATATTGTTCTTAGGTTGTGTTTTTGTGTAGTTTAGAAAAGTTTTTTTATACTAAGTACTACTTAATAGATTAGTGGTATAACTACTACGAGTATCTGACTTAATGGTGATGCGGTCGAAAGACTAAAAATACGGCCTTTGTCACAGTCTAAGCCCTTCTTTTTCGGCTTTTAGAGTTTTAACGGTGGAAGAGGTTACTCTGCTAAGTGTCAAGGTTTAGGATATATAATGGTGGTAAACATAGCTCCGACTCCATGATATATATTGGTGTAGTCTTAATAAAACGTCCTATAATTCTCAATGATAGTTTTGTACCTTATCCAATTTAGAAAGGTGAGTTTTAGTTTGCGGCACTATAGAGGATGTGTACCACGTGTTGACGGAATGTGTGCAGAACGTAACTCAGCGTCGAGCACTGCAGTGCAGTGTACGTGGGCAATTGTAACAGCATCTTAGCTTCTCCAGTTTCTGATGAAGCCGAGATACTGGCCAATCTGTACTGTATATGTATGCGAGGTGACTAGTACACAGTACACACTAGTAGACAGGCCTGTTGGTCTAGTGGTTAGTGACCCTGACTGCTATGCCGGAGGTCGTGGGTTCGATTCCCACCCAGGACAAATGTTTGTGTAATGAGCACGATCATTTGTTCTGTGTCTGGGTGTAATTTATCTATAATATGTATGTATTTAGAAATATATAAGTATGTTTATCAGTTGTCTAGTACCCATAACACAAGCTCTGCTTAGCTTGGGAATAGATGGCGTTGTGTGATAGTTGTGGAATATTTATTTATTTATTTATTTATAGTACATAAAAGTTAGTATAGGTAGACATATTCTACGGGAGTGACACGTCACTACTGACAAAACTCCTCTACATAAGAAAAATAAAAATAAAAGGTCAAGGATATGACAAACCCTTCTTTTTGGAAGATACAAAAGGGGATGGCTTATTCTCTTACTCCTCCGCCCCTGTAGGAGTGATTTGTATTCGGTATGAAAGCGGTGACGTTCGCGGGGGCCAGAAAAATAGCATAAATCATTTAGATTGACGTTGTCAATGTCAATCGACATTCCAATGGTCGAATAAAAGGGAGAATGTGCTCCGGTGTGTGTTGTCCATATCAGAGAAGACATAATACCCAATAGAACTTTATGCTGACAGATAGTGTGTTCGAATAGATCACTTCTGACCGGTTTTGGCGAAAATAACGCTAAAAACGCTCACAAAGGGCGTTCGAATTGAGAATCTGTGGGTGAAAATGTCGTTCATGCCTCTTTTTGACCCACGTCCGGAGCATGGTTGTTCGTGATCGTTATTTGACAGCTATGTATTTGACAGCATAATCTTGCGATGTTAGGTCTTATGCTCTGTTGAGCGTTCGAATAGGGTGCGGGCAAAAGTGCCAAAAATAACGTTATTGAGCTTTACGAACGCTTTAACAAAAGAGCCATCAATGACAACGCCACCAATGACCTCATAAGCTACACGAACGCACCTAACGTAACGTCTTCCAACATAAAAAGGTGAAGAAGAAGAAGGAGAATGGAGCCGTTATGCAGAGTTACTAAATGGATTTGTATTATTTGCTTGCAGACCGGGCGCGAACGCGCTGTTGAATACGCCGATAGCAAGACGTCAGTCAAAGGTAGGAAATATATATAACCTATAAATCAATACTATCCGGCTATAAATAATTACCAATATTATTCTTATAACGGTGGCGGGAAAAATGCTCTATAATGGCTATCGTTGATTTTGTTTAAATTTCCTAGATTTTTGTTTCTTAGAGCTTTAACGTGTAATACTTAATAGTGACATCTGTTCCAACTAAGACCTATATCGGTGTTATTTACAAGTCAAATGCAGTCTAGATGTGAAATCAAAATCGGAATACACGTCATCAAGTGTCACTTTGACAGCTGTCAAATATCTAGATCGACATTTTCAAGCCCAGGGTTCGAAACGACTTGTACCATGGGTAATTATATTTGTTTTGGTACTACTCTACCAGTACCGATATAATTTGTTATTTAAATAAAGTTGCTTCAATTGATTGAACCACAGGCAAAAACATTTGCCCATGGTTCAACCAGTTGAACTCGATTGAACCACGGGCAACAAACGGTTTTAGTAATGTACAGAAGTACGAGACCAAATATAAAGGAAACAAGTTTATTACTAAAAGTTTATATGTAAGTCAACACAGTCATGTTGTTCGCCACTGATTGAAACATCCCTGCCAATTGTTCAAGTAGATATGTATTATTTATCCATCCACATAAATAAAACTTCTCTATCTATATATCTACACAAATAAATAAAATTGTAGTATCTTGTATTGTGGGTGTAATTCCAAATTAAAATCTTTTCACAGCATATGAAAGTTACGTATCCGTATATGTAACCTTCATATGCTTATACTTACATAAAAATATATATATTTAAAATTTTTGTTTGTCTGTCAGTTTGTTCCGGCTAATCTCTGAAACGGCTGGACCAATTTTAACGGAACTTTCACTGGCAGATAGCTGATGTTATAATGAGTAACTTAGTTTTTTTAAATATATAAAAAAACGCTGTCTACCTTATCACGCTTAAAATCGGCTGAACGGATCGTAATCAAATTTGGAAAGGTAATATATATATTGTGACGAAACGACCCTGCCGTAAGGGGTCCTCAACGTCACTCTGGGTCGGAAAATGAATCAAAACAGAATCTCCGCCGGTAATAGGTATTGACCGTGGTCAGTTCAGTAGTCTAGATGCCCTGATAACAAGTACATACAGCACCTTACCTTAGCTATCCAGCCTCCAAACGTGCCTCCCAAGCTTTAGCGAAGTCTTATTACTCGTCGTTATCTACTGTAATGGTATGTCCATCCGCGGATTGGTTCTTCACTTGTTTATTATGGGTTTTAGATAGTTCGCACCACACTACACATTATTATTATATTCTTAGCTCCTGAACAAAAGGAAGCTGATCGCAAAAAGATTTCCATACGTTAGTGATCTCTTCAGGAGGATCCTCATCCCATGAAATTCCAATAACCCATAGTTTTTGCAATAAGCATTTAGCTTGGATGGTTAGAGGCGATAAGAAACCCAGAGGATCAAAAATTCTTGCAATCTCACTGAGAATAATTCGCTTCGTACATGGTCTGTTTGATGGTTTAACATCAAACAAAAAAGAGTCAGATGCGGGGTCCCATTTAAGTCCCAGAACCTTCAAAGTAGAAGATTGACCATCAGAAAACGTTATATGATCTAGAAGACAGTCTTTTTTTGGAATATCTGTCAATAAGTGAGGGTCATTACTGGCCCATTTTCTTAATTCGAAATGGCCTAGCTTGAAGAGTTTAATGATTTGTGACTTAGCTTCTAGCGCATCATCTCAATTCTCAATTCTCAATTCTCAATTGTTTATTGCAACATATGTAGCTACATGCAGGTCTTATTTAACATGTTTGTGTGTGTTATACATATGACCCTATAAGGGTATGGCAATGGTAGGAACGGAACGATCTATTTATATATCATTGAATTTATCATTGAAGAATTCGTCTAAGGTATAGTAACATTTAGATTCAAGTAAAGATTTTAGGTTTTTTATGAAACATTCTACCTTTTCAATGTCTTTTAGCGTATTAGGCAGCTTATTATATATATCTATAGCCATTGAATTAGGGCCGGATCTGTACATTTCTAGATTGGACTTTGGTTTTATCAGTTTATGCCTATATTGAGATCGAATATCACGTCGTTGATCGGTATATTTTTGGAATAATGATGGGTAATTTTTTACAAATTTGCAAATTTCTAGAATATAAATAGATACTAAGGATAGAATTTTAAATTTAATAAAATATGGTTTGTGAAAATTTGGTATATTGATGTTAGGTGCTTTTATATTGGCAAGTATCCTAATACATTTTTTTTGAGCGATAAAGAGGTCACTGGCGTCTACGCTGTTGCCCCACATTATGATACCATAACTAAGCCACGAAAACGCGAATCCGTAGTAAGCAGATATAGCTGTATTTTGGTCTGTGGCTCGCCTAAGTTCCCTCAATGCATATGAGAAACTAGACATTTTACTTTTTATTTTATTAATATGTAATTTCCAGTTAATGTGCGTATCTAGTTCTAGGCCTAGAAGTGTCGCCGCATCGACACAAGCTAATTTATTATTATTGTATGTAAAATTAATGTCAAGGGGGGGGTTTTTGATATGGTCTAAATTGTATTATTTTTGTTTTTGCTAAATTTAAGTCAAGATAATGGTTAGTCATCCAATTTATTACATTGTTGAGAATGTCAGTTAAATGATTATTTAAATTCATGTTATTTTTAAATGATGTCAGTATCGAAATGTCATCCGCAAAAAGTATACAGGAATCGTCAATAATTTTTGGAAGGTCATTTATGTAAATTAAAAAAATTGTACACCCAATGACACTACCTTGGGGTATAGCGTGGTTCATTTCCGTAATTGACGATTTTATTGTTTTTATAGTTTTTTCGTCATGGTCAAAATGTTCTATTTCAACATACTGATTTCGATTCCTTAAATACGATTTAAACCACTCGTGAGATTGTCCGCGTATTCCAATGTCGTATAATTTCTGTAGTAATATCTTATATTGAACTTTATCGTAGGCCTTTTTCATGTCCAGTAAAATACCTACTGCGTATTTTTTATTATCACATATATCTAAAGCTTTTTGGACATATTTGTAGATAGCCAAGACAGTTGATCGATTTTTACGAAACCCATATTGTGTGTCATCAAATAATTGGAATTTTTCACAAAATGAGTTTAATCGCCTTTGCATGACTTTCTCAAATACTTTTGAGGAAGTAGGCAGGAGTGCAATGGGTCTATAATTGTCTGGGTCAAGTTTGGACGACTTTTTGTGAATTGGTTTTATTATTGATGTTTTTAACAATTCTGGAAATGTGCCTTCAATAAAAGATTGATTAACAAGTAGGTAGTAGGGTAAAGTTAATTCTTCTGCACATTTTTTCACTAATATTGGAGGTATTTCGTCAACGCCGTAGCTATATTTACTTTTCATATTTTTTAATATTAGATTAATTTCTTGAGGTCCAGCTGGACTTAGGAATAGTGTGTTACTATTACACTTGAGCGGTGGCGGTGGCGGATGGCAACGCGCTGGCTCATCTTCCCCATCGCATGCCCCGACTGATGCGAAGAATGTATTAAAAGTGTTTGCAACATGGAGAGGATCAGATATAATTCTATTGTTTATTTTTAGCTCAATATTAGTTTTAGATTTTTTGAAATACTTGTTTGTACGTTCTTTTATTATTCTCCACATCGATTTATTTTTGTTTTCTGAATTTGTCATTTCGCGTATAGATTGGTATCTTTTAGATTTATTGATAGATTTTTTCAATATTTTTGTGTATAATCTATAGAATTTTTGAAGGGTTGGGTTTTTATAATGGTTCACTAAAGGTTTTAGCAGTCGTTTATTTTTGCAAGAAATTTTAATACCTTTCGTTAACCAAGTATATTGTTTATTACTCTTAAGTTTTATTAGTTTTATGGGAATGCATCGGTTTAAAATTTCTAAAAGTGTGTCATTAAATATAGTGTAGTTTTCGTTAATAGTTTTACTTGAATCCATAATGAGTATTTTTGTCCAATTTATATTTTTTAATTCATTTTTGAAACGATCGATATTTTGTTTATTAAATAATCTTTTTTTAATTTTCCATATTATTGGTTTATTGATGCTATTTAATGCGTTCTTCATATTTATTATTATTCCTGAATGGTCAGAAAATCCAAGGTTTTTTACATATACACTTAACTTATTTGTATTACAGTTAGCGAAGACGAGGTCCAGACAAGTAGCTGTGGTACTCGTAGTACGGGTTGGTTTATTTACATATTGGTGAAAATTATTCTCTAGCATTAAGTTTATAAATTCAGTAGATTTTGTTGTTATTTCTAATGTATTTAAATTGAAATCACCGCCAATTACAACGTCAAACCTATTATATTTATTTTTTATCAGTAGAAGCAATGAATTTAATTGTTTGATAAATAAATCATTCCGTTTGCCGTTCCAATAGATTATAATTAAAAGTACATTTATTTTATGAATGAGTACGGCACATATTTCAATAGCATATTCAACTGACAGTTCTTCTATATCTTTCAACTCTGTATATTCGAAGTCGTCGCGAAGTAAGATTAAGGTTCCCCCTCCTCGATGAACTTGTCTACAAAACGGTTGTGATCTAGATGATCACAACCGGATACTATGTCATCTACGTATATGTCGGTACTTAGTATCTGTTTCGCCAGAGGAAAGGCAGTGCCCTCATCCTCAGCTAACTGTTTAATTGTCCTGCAAGCGAGGGAAGGTGCAGAGGAAACACCGTATGTAACAGTATTTAATCTGTACTCGTGCAAAGTTTGATTTGGTCCGCTTCGCCATAAGATCCGCTGATAATCTCTTTGATCATTAGCGACCAAAATTTGTCTGTACATTTGACGTATGTCAGCTATAAAGACAACCGTATGGATCCGGAAATGTAGAAGAATTCCACCTATGTTAGGTTGAAGTTTAGGTCCCTTTAGCAGCGTACTATTCAGTGACTTATTTTTTGCATCCTTCGCAGAGGCGTCAAAAACAACACGTAGTTTTGTTGTGACACTGTCTGGTTTTAAAACGCAGTGGTGAGGTATGAAGTATCGCCCAAGATGGAGCTCTTTACGATCAACCAAAGTCATGTGGCCAGACTGGTGATAGTCATCCATAAATTCAGAATATTGCTTGTGCAATTCGAGATCACGCGACAAGCGACGTTCGATAGCCTTGAATCGTCGGAGAGCAATTTCGCGAGAGCCCTCAAAAACTGGTTCCACACCATCTCTGAATGGAAGCCGTACAACATACCTTCCAGACGAATCACGGCAATGATCTGCAGCATAGGCTTGCTCGCAAAAGGTTTCCTCTAGTGTAAGAGGCGAAGCTTTAGGAAAATCGTCGATTTCCCAAAATTGTTGAACCACTGAGGCCAACTCGTCCGAATTCGATAAAACTTGTAACAAAGTAGAAGTGACAAGTGGCGTTCTACCCAACAAAAGCCAACCAAAGACAGAGTTAATTGCGAAAGGCTTATTTACGTTTCCCTTAATGCGTTTACTAAGAAGCGATTCTGCAAATATATCTGCGCCCAATAAAATGTCAATAGGACCCGGAATATCAAAACCTGGGTCTGCCAACGGTAACGATTGTATATGAGACCAACCCGCGGTATTTAGTTTAGCGATTGGTTGATCACCACAAATATGTTAAATAACGTGCATGTCTACATCAAATAATTTGTCATGGTTCGAGGCGATAGTACAATGGACTAGGCCAGTAATATCAGCTGCAACGCCTCCCAAACCATTGATATTTGTCGTAGATGGGACTAGCTTTAGGTTCAAACATTCCACTGCCGCACTAGGAACGAAATTATTTTGACTGCCAGAGTCGAACAATGCACGGAACGAATGATACTTGCCATCCGAATCTTGAAGTTGTATAATAGCAGTAGCTAGCAGTACAGTTGTGTTTGTTAACGATTTGGTACTTGATGTCGCCATTGAATCCTTTGAAAATAGCGATACGGCTTGAAAGCCCGCGCTGTGTGTGTCTACGTTTGACTTATTAGGAGTTTCATCCCTATGGAGCAGCGTATAGTGTTTGTGTTTACATTTCAAACATCTGAACATAGATCTACAATCTTTTAAATGATGAGACAATTTAAGACAGTTAAAACACCATCGCCTTTCGCCAGCAATAGATTCATTCCCGTTCATCTACAGATTTGGCTAGAAACTCTTTACATTGTGTGATAGGATGACTATCGGCGCAGTATGAGCATTTTGATACAGATTTACTAGTTTGATGTGTCACCGGTACCTTCAAATTATCCGCGATAAGAACGTGAGACGTATTAGAACGATTCGAATAGTTATGATCGGGTGCCTTAGATGAGTCTTTTATGGGATGTGCCACCTTAGTCAGTTCAGTAAAATGGTTATCACGCACAAGTGCTTCACACTTCGAATGTAAAAAATCTTTCAATTCCTTATAGCTCGGAAACTCAATGTGAACACACCTTTCTTCAAACTCACGAGGCAATTTTGAATCCAATTTTGATAAAACATGATAAGCCATAATAAAATCCCACTGTGCAACCGGTAGTTTGAGTATTCTCAAAATGCTTAAATTCTCATGGATGCAATCTAACGTTCTGCGAAACTCATTTGCATTCTGAAGTTTAAAGTGAATGTTCAAAATATCCTTCCAGCAAGTAAAGGCTGGCTCTCGCTTGTCTTGGTAACGCGCAACTAATGCCGCGTACGCATCCACATAGTGATCACCTGTCACAGTAAACGTTAAAACGAATAAGGGCTAAGGGATCACCACTTAAAGAAGCGATCAGATAATGAAATTTCTCGACATCTTTAAGCGACTGACATTCATGTATGAGCGCATTGTACGTATCATTAAATTCAGGCCATTGTTTAATATGACCCGAAAACGTCGGCAACGGTATTTTCGGTAGCTTCACGTGGACTATAGACGAGGGCTTAGTTAAGACCTCACAAGCATCAGACAAAATTGAATCGCTCTTTAATAAATTACGCCGTATTGACATAACCTCAAAATATGTATCATCAAAACAAGCTCGTACCTCCTCATCATCAACAGGGCCATCCTCGGATTCCGCGTCGAATCCGCGAAGTCGCGTTGGTTTAAGTCGCATCTCGCTACCTTACCCACCTCAAGTGTCTTGGATATCCGGTTCAATGCTATAGTACGCTTTCGATGTAATGACGGCAAATCTTGAACAGAATGGCTATCTGCTGCCGCATACTTTGTTTTAGACCTGCTCGTTGAACTAAGTTTACGGATAGTACGTTTAGGATTGAAAGGCATAACTACAGTTTCTAAAAAAGGGAAGCACTAATAATAGAAGTTATCTAGGATAAATATTTAAATATTTTATATGTATAAGGCTAAGTTGCAGGGAACTACCACGATTCGAACGAGTGTTGACCGAATTTCAACTGAATGAACATTCAGCGAACCTTTACGAGTAACGTGACTAGATGAAAACAGCAAAACAATTAAAATGTGATGTATTTGTATGTGGCACACAAACGCATGTTCACCGATATACTATTGAGTGGCGTATTTTAACAAATCACCCGTGACTAACGAATGAATTATTGGTAACCGAATACTAATTATTCTAAAACGGAACAGTTAGCTAGGCGATAGTTATATGTATTTATATATACATGTATATCCACTAGTAGGATAAATATAGTTACGTATATGATCTGCAACAATTCGTATATTCACTAAATAGATTATGGAAAAAACCCAAATCCAACTGATCATACAATGTGGTCGGGTAAATTCTTTAGTAACCTGACCTCCGCTAATAAACCCCTTTGGCAAATGTACAAATAGTGCGAACTCAGTAATAAGTAAACAATAAAAAACTCTTTGGACACTTACAGCAAATGCACAAATCATGCGAGTCTAGAACAAGAAGAAAAAACCCAACACTCTATGACATTGGCAGCTGTGTATGAATGAACGAAGGGTTATATGTTAGGAACGGATCTGTTTGAATGAAGTAATGATTGTGTTTATGAACAGATTAGGTAGTAAAAGTATCAATATTGTACCCACATTCGATTAATAAAATACATTGTCCGCATGAAAATGATAAAGGAACCGATAGAATTATTTAGACGATAGGTTTAGTTTTTACCACAAGCAAACGTGACAATACATTTCATGAATATATTTCATAACTTTAATTATTCAACCATAATTGATTTTCTAACTTCTAGGCTCAGACAAATATTTTTGTTTTGTCTGAGCTAGGTAGATAGGTACTCAGTTACAATTTACGAATTTCATTCCAAGTGAAGATATCAGCTATGTAGTGATGCAATTTGAAATATGACCTCGAATAGAGTCAAGAGACGAGTCCCGGGTTTCGGCACCAAATGGTGTGACGAAACGACCCTGCCGTAAGGGGTCCTCAACGTCACTCTGGGTCGGAAAATGAATCAAAACGGAATATCCGCCGGTAATAGGTATTGACCGTGGTTCAGTAGTCTAGATGCCCTGATAACAAGTACATACAGCACCTTACCTTAGCTATCCAGCCTCCAAACGTGCCTCCCAAGCTTTAGCGAAGTCTTATTACTCGTCGTTATCTACTGTAATGGTATGTCCATCCGCGGATTGGTTCTTCACTTGTTTATTATGGGTTTTAGATAGTTCGCACCACACTACACACAGTTATCCACTCCAAAACGTTAGGTTGTCGGTTTTCGATTGACAGTTAATATGAGACGTGTTTTTCAACCTTTGTTGACATCGAATGATTCGGCCGCTCTTCACTTCACTCAACCATCAAGCACAGTTTGCCGGAGCCAATCAGAGACCAGAAAGGTGCGTACGCTCCGGACCAAGAGCCTTGTTATTGGCTAACCACTAGACCCACGAGCAAGACGCGCAAATTTGAATTTATTATATAGAAACTAGAACGAATAGTGAACATATATATTATATCCCGGGGAAGCACATATACTTTTCATCATTATCATCATCCACACTACGCGGGTGAAACCGTGGGGCGCAGCTCGATAAACGGAAACGCTTACGATTTTTTCAGGCATCATTGCTTATTGACCAAGATGACGCAGACCAGCTGTTCCGAGACACCGGCTTCAAAGTACAACCCAGGAAAAGACCAGCATGAGGATATGTTAACGCTTGTACGTACTTTCGATCGACTGTAGTGAATGCATTATAGTCCGATTCCCCAGGTCCTATTTAATTAATTTTGATGTTTGAACGGGCGTTTATAAATCGGATTTAATTTATTTTAAATATGCTAAGCAGTTCTTTGGTAGTCCTCACGAGTAGTCGTATAACTTGAGAACAGCTGGACGGATTAAGACCTGTTTTAATTAAATATATAAACTTTTATTGTCAATTTTAACTACGTGTTCCGGATTTCAATTTCGGTGATCTAACAGACAATAATGTTCCAAATTGTTATAATTACCTACTTTTATAACAAATTGAATTTTTTGTGGTAATTACTCGAGTCATTAATAGTAGATTATGCACTGAGGGAGTAAAGCAGTGTCTTACGTCAAGGGCGGCATATTGAACCCTGAGTATAGCGGGGACTCTATAGTTAATCCCTGGGCGCAGCGAGGGGATTAAAATGCAATTCCCGAGCGAAGCGAGGCAGTTATGTAGAGTCTTGAGTGAAGCGAAAGGTTAAAGCCGCCCAAGACGAAGACAGGCTTTATCCTCGAGGTGCATACTCTACTTTTCATACCTACTGCGAGACAATAAAAACTCAGAGCTATATAAAAAAAGCAGTTATTTAGTTAAAAGTAATATAAATTAATATTAATATTCAAATTGGACACATATTGTCTCCAGTTATGGAGGGACAGAGTAATACTTTTTGAAAGAACATTTTATGGAAAACACTGTTTTAGACTTTCACGGTTGTTAACTAAGTTATAATTAGTACTCACGAGATTTAGGCCATGATCTAGTTGCTTTTGGAGCTCCCGATATTTCGGTACAGTTACATGCACCACGTTCTAAATTATAACATTTTTATTATATTAACATTATACAAACACCACCGTACCAAATTCATTACAGATTGCGGCACGTAACTTGAACTATGACCTTGAATGCGCAGAGGGGCCATGTGTAACCATAGCAACGCAGAGACGCTTAATCCCAAACAATCACACTCCCTATAGTACAATCGCTCCTTTTTTCTGTATACTGTCTGCGTACTAAGACTTTTCCTACAACTAGCGTTCCAAATGCAAATTGCTTTACGCCCATGGGAGTTTCATACAACATTACAGCCCTGGGGATGTTATGCCTTGCTTTAGAGCTTCCGTCGCGATTGCGTGATATATATATATTTTTGAGCAGGTGGTATGAGAAAGTTTATAAATACAAAACAATTAGCGTAACCATAACAAACACATACAAGCAGCAAACATAATGACGGACAGACACAAAAGTCAAATTTGATCCTTAGCTACGTCGGGGTTTCAAAAAAATGTTATTGATAAATATTTTATTATTAGTCTTGTTTTGCGGCTTTTATGGATGGGCCACCACAATTTCGCCAGCGTCACTTAACGATAGACTAGTAATCGAAGCATTGTACGGTGAACAGATAATTATTTTATACTAGAATTCGTTCGCGTAGTAGGCTCGGTCTTGGCCTCGCCATAACCTCCCATCTTTACTTACTTTTTTTTATGTAAGAACCTTCTACAAAGTATTAGAAAACATAAAAAAAGATAGATAGATAGATTAACTCTTTATTAAAACACCACAATACAAATATATGTTAAAAATAAACAAATAAGAATAAAATAAAAATACAATTAAAAATATTTCACAATTAAATACTTAAAGTTAAAAGACTGAACTCGGTAAAGCCATTCTCAAGTTATAGCGTGACCAGGAGAAATAGGGGTCTATTTTATATAATAGATATACTTTCCTACTAGAAGACATGCTTAATAAATAAAAAACTGACAAGTTGAATGATGATAATTACTAGGTGTTATATCGGTAGATTTTAACTACCAATTTGTTCATCATGTTTTTATATTGTGTTATATAATTTATTACTTACATGTTTATTGTTTTTATTACGAATTTAGTCTACCACCAATATATTAAATTGTGACTAAAACACTGCGGTTTTATTACACCTCAGCCCTTTTTTTAATGTGGAAATGCTGTGCACTGCTGTGTGGGGCTAAAGCTACTAAAAATCAAAATTTAGCAGTCCTCCAATCAGGAGGAGATGGGGTCGCGCTAGCATACACTATCTCGCCCCAGCGATGGACCCGGATTGATCTTTTAACCGGGCCTCAGCACCCGTGAAGGGGGTCACCTTGCTCACCAAGGCCACCCCCTAGACGTGTGGGGCCATGGGAGCGGAGTCCACCGACTCTCCACCAGTACACCACTACAGAGGAGGTTGGAGGAGTGCGAACTGACTCCTACGTTCCCCCGTCTGTCTGCGTCGGAGCGTGACGGAGAACGATGGCCGGGCTTCTGCGTTTATCAACGCTTTGGGAAAATTGGCCACTTTCTGGTATAATAAGCTACTCAATGGGGGCCACCGTCTGTCACGATCTCTTGCTGCTAAAAATTACCTCCATCTGCTTGAAAAATAAATAACCCAAAAAGCATTTTCTGCTATTAATGTAGCCTCGTGTTTGTATATCTGCTATCAAGTAACGGACGGGTCTGCACCTGATAGCAGTACGTACTTACACCAGCTAATGAAAATTACAATGCCTCACAGAAATTAAAAATTCAGCTTTACGTGGTAGTACTCTGCTCTCGTCACCCCGACAACTACACATTAAAGTTTTTGAGTATCATTCGCCCCAGTAAATTTAACTTAGTGCTATATTATAGCGGCAGAATATCTGGCATAGCGGTGGGACCACCCAAGACGGCCCATTACAAACGAGGCCTCTACTACTATCTAGTAAATTATGATGATAGATAATTATTCCTTTACCCTCTTCCAACGTTAAAATGTTCAGTCAAATCTTAAATTACGAAATTTAACGATTTCTTTGTTGTTTAGATGGATTATTATAAGGTACCGTAGTACTTACTACAAGACACCTTTTAAGCGGATCTGCCTAGACAAGATCATTGAGCTAATATTACTACATAATAATAGCTCAATGATCACTATAGATCTTATAGATGATGATAGGATGCATATACGCCCGCCAAAGTGGCTTATATTTTTCTAGTATATAACTATATTATAGTAGATCCAACCGTTTATCCTCTTTTTGACAGCACCAATAGAACGTAACATGACGATGTTACGCAAAAGTTAACTTATAAATGCGAGGTTTTAAAAATATGACAACTGCTTAAATTTGCTCCTTGATCCCGTATAATAATCATCTTTCACAAAATGAGTCCATAAGTGCAGTAGTTTTTTTATAAATTCCATAAAATAACAAACGTTTTTAAAAAATTACGTTCTATGGCTATCAACATAGTGATGTTACGAAGTTACGATTGAGATATCGATATTGTTTATGAACTATTTTTACACGGGTGTTTTCCGTTCTCGGCACATAATATCGGATTTATTTTTATGTAAAACCGTTATATTGATGCGCCTCAGGAAAACATACAGCATTATTTGAAGACGTGTTTATCTCCTGGTGTATATCCAAAAAAGAACAAGGTTATGATGACTATGATGATTACAAGTACAAGTCATACTTGACGAAGCTGTTACCGGTTAAATCTGGGATGGCCAGCGAGCAACACGGAAGGGAGTAGGCATACACAGCGTTTCCCCTCTGTCAAAGTACAAGTCCGCATGGACCATGGAGTTTGATAATATACTGTGGGGTGAGGGCGGGGCTAGATTTGTGAATGGTGCTTTATTTTTTATGTGTTAGTGATTTGGTTGTGTGAGTATGATCGGCAATGGATCGGTACAGGTATGTTTTGTATGTAATAGTGCGGCTTTGCGCTAGTGTGCAACTTCCCCTCCCGCAAGAAATGACAGAAAGATTTGAACAATATTTTTTAGCTAAGGCTACTCCCTTCCGTGTTGCTCGCTGGGGATGGCAGACATTAAAGTCTGCCGTTTGGTACCAGAAAATAGTAAAGTTTGAGCAACCCCAATTCCAATTTAAGCAAACGAAATCTAATCTTTTATTTTTATTTATTTATTAATCAAAATCAGATTCATCGTTGCTGTCACTCGAGCTATTGCCGACATTTATAATTAATTGTTGACTCATATAATCTATCGCCACGTGTTTATCCCAATCTGCCATTATAGTTTCTTGTGTTTTTTGAATTACATTTTGCCAGCTTTCCGCAGTTACTTTCACACATGCATTTTTTAATAAATTTACCATTTTGTTTGCCGTGAATGGGGGTTTTGTGTTATTTCTAGCAGCGTGTCCTTTAACTTGAGCCCATATTAATTCAATGGCATTGTATTGACAATGATAGGGTGGAAGTCTAAGAACCCAATGACCATGTTCTGCAGCTATTTCGTCGATCACATATCGTTTTGGGAAGTGTTTTTTTGTTCGTAATATATTTAGTAATTGTACTTTTAGTAAGGAGTTATCAACATTTTCACCATGTCGTTGAAGCCAGTCAATGATTACTTGTTTTTTGTCGGCCTGGGTCGGCATTTTATCAATTTGGCGTGAGTGATAGGATGCGTTATCCATAATAATAACTGACGGTTCTTCCAATGATTGTACCATTTCCTTAAACCAACTTTCGTAAACCTCAGAATTCATTTCTTCGTGGTACTCAACTGTTTTTTTGGATTTAAAGGCCAACAAAGCATCTGGCATGAATCCTTTCACAGACCCTGCATGGCAAATGATTAGACGTTCTCCTTTTCCCATCGGTACTGAGGTAGTGGAAGCAGCGGTGTCATCAGTCCAGCTCTTAGACACTGTGTGGTTCGCATTCAGCCAAGTTTCGTCAGTGAAAACAACATTTGACCAATCTGTAATTTTTTTGGCTTCGCTCAAAAATTCGCAACGAGCAAAAGCTACGTCGCGACGCTCCATCAATATTTTGCGTTTGTCCGATTTTTTATAAGTAAATCCAATTTCATTCAAGACCTTTACCAATGACGATTTTTGACCTCGGAACAAATCACATTCACGCAAAGAAGCAACAAGTTTTTTAAGTGTTGGAACTTCTTTACGTAAGTAATAGTTATATATATGACGGCGTATAGCGTCTGCGTCAAAGTTGTCAACCGAAGTCACACGACGTGGTTGGCGTTTTTTCTTCGGCGTACGAAGCTTATTCTCCTGCATGCCGCTTGTTCCGTAGGCTTCGGTAGTAATTTTTGTAATCGTAGATGCACTAATACCTAACGCGGCCGCAACGCGCTCTCTCACTTGCGACAATGGTAAAAGCGGGCCGCCATTTTGATACTCTGCTTCAAAGTAATTACGAAGCTTGATCACCATTTCTCTCGTCTGTCCTTTCAGCACTGATCCTTTCGGCATTTTATAGTTCCAATATAAAACTCAGCAAATAATTACTAGCACGGGCGTCTTGTTGCGAGTGACAGTGACAAATACAAAACGGCGGTGGACCATTGAGTTTTACTACCTTGATAAAATACTACTGCTTACCCATAGACAAAAAAATTGGCAGTCATAGGAATTGCCGATAGAAGTGAAAACTTATAACTCAGAATTTGATAGCTTACCTTGGAAACTACACGGGTGTAACCGGACGGCGTGGCCTCGCCATCTGGGCATGGCCATCTAGAAATGCGTCAGCATTTCCCATTGGCTGATGCGTTTCTAGATGGCCATGCCATGACGGCCTGTCCACGCCCTTTCAACATTCCCCATTGGCTGACGTATTTCTAGATGGCCAATAGCCATGGTCATGGCGCCATTCCTAGGACTATTCTCTTTCCGCACAGACTCGATAGAAAAATGAATCGAAATCGTGTCCACTATAATCACTTGGTCACAACACTTTAACTGACAAATTAGATCTGTCAAAAAGAGGATAAACGGTTGGATCTACTATAGTCTATGGTAGTTTGCGTTGCCTTCCCTGACGATGACTTGATTGTCTCTAACTAGTATATATTTTAGTCTATGGTCTCTAATGAGTTTTCTCGATTTTAAATTATTGTTTCTTACGAAGAGAACCTATGAAGAATATAGACTAGGTTATCACCTAGTTTTTTAACTCATTAGAGACAATCTCTTCCAAAGAGTATTGAACTTAATATACCGGATCTCTTCTCTGATAGAAGCAAAGAGGGTTGAACTCTACTATTATAAGCTGTGCTCAAGGATGTCGGGAAAATACCCAACAAGAGCTAACAAGATTTAGTTTAATTTAAGTAGATTTGTAAATGCTGAGAAATGGGTCACTTCCACCGTAATTCGTTTGCGCTTAGGTCACGTTTGTTCTCCCGTGTTTCTTGCTAAAATCAGGTTCAGGGATCATTCGCTTTGTGAGTGTGGCCTAGATGACGGTACTTTAAATCACATTTTCTTTTCATGTCCTAAGTTAAATTCTTCTTTGTATGATAAACTTAATTCTGATATCGCTAGACCCACTGATATTAACTCTCTTTTATCGCTTGTTTTCACACCATTTATTTATATGTTATGTAATTTTATTAAAACCAATAATATACGTTTGTAAAAGCGAAACCAGTTTTTAATACTTTTGATATTCATATTACTTTCATTTGATTCCGTACCGTACAATGGTCACTCCTTCAGGGTTGGGGCAAAATATCCGCCAAAACATGACACTGGCAGAGTAACGTCTTTCCACGTTAAAAAGTCACATAAGAAGAAGAAGAAGAAGAACTAGATTTGTGTTATCGAGTTTTGAAGTGTTATAGTGTAGGTAGTGTTCGTAATATAAATGCACGAGTGTAGGCATTGTAATTACAAAACCATGAAACACTTTTGTGTACTTATTTCCAATCGCCATAGAAAGTTTTATTAATGCATCCACTGCTTTACTAGAACGTGCTTTGACAGAATAGTTATTTAATGACAAACAAACACAAATCATAAAAGTTTGGATCACTAGCATAGGCTGATATAATTTTTAATACTTAATCAACAATCTATGAATAAAAGAAATATATTAAATATAACTCCTCCTCTGGCTTGAACACATGCGATGATGGGCATGCTGAGAATCAAGTTATCCAACATTTCTTGGGGTAACCTGTCCCAATCATGAATAGCCGCTTCCCTGAGCTCTGGCACTGTCTGCGGACGTGGCTGAAGGTTCCAAACAGCTCGCTTTAAGAGCATCCCACGCGTGCTCTATTGGGGTTTTAAGTCAGACGAGCCGGCAGGCCAGTCTAACCTTGAGATGTCGTATTCTCGGAGAGCAGCGTTGACTCGTTGAGGTCGATGGGCGGGCTCATTATCATGGCCAGTACAAATTGGTGCACATGGTGCACTCGGAATGGTCTGACAATTCCATCAATAGCAACTAAATGACGAAGAAATCATAAAATAATCTAACGGTAACAAAAAAGATTTCGACTTTTCAAAGTGATCGCAAACTCTTTTTGATGTGTTTATTTTAGTGAGAACTTGAGTCTGACTATTTGCCTTGATTTCCGAGTAGCGTCAAAATCACTTTTAGCGATATTATCACTATTTTCCATTCCAATTCAATATCGCGCTTTTTACAGGTGAGATCTGTCAGCCATTCGGAATGGGTTGAAATCTCAACCAATCGCTCACGTTGTTCACGGCATGGAATACACGCACACACAGACAGAAGCTAGCTATCGCATCACGCACACATCAACAAACTGTCATTTTTGACGCACTGCTCACGGTGGTTTCAGTTTGTAGCGTGGTCGTTGAAATCGCTAAACGGTGTCCTTGATGACGTTATCCATGACGTCACATGGGTCTACGTTGTTGCGCTTTCGTTGATTTGGAATGGTGATCACAGCGCTAAAAGTGATTAACGCCACTCGGAAAGCAAGGTTGGTTGAAAATAACACTTGAGGCAAATACAGTTTTTTCACATAACTTAAGAATGGCAAATGTAGGCAAATAATAGTACGAAACCTTTAACAGAGAACAAAAACACTATGCTCAATTTACAAACTCCACACGGTGCACCGCGGTGTATGAAAACTAGCAGAATTTTATGGTGACAATTCCTCTGACTCTAGAAATCTCTAGTACACATACTCTAATCTATGCTAGAAACCAAAGAGGGCAATTCACCAAAGCCAAAGACAAAACAGAATAGCAAAAAAGTCAAATCATATCAAAACATACACGCGCAAGAGGAAAAAATCCTTTGGATTATAAAATAATGTTCCAACAAGTCCTTTTTTTTGTAAACCATGACTGAAGCTAATATAAGAAGCTGCACGAGTCGTGAATCATTACCGTTTAACAGCTTGGCTTGGTGTCTATAAAAGTTAAACAAGTAAGTTTACTTCCCAAGTATATACTAGTAGGTGTATCTCGCAGTGGTACTTCTCTACCATTATAAAAGTTCTAAAAGCGTCATTGCCCACATTTTTAAGCCCTTCCGGTGAAGTGGCAGATGATAAAGTTTTATTCCCGTCTGCCCCCAGTGGGGAGAAACGGGAAAAAAATCCCATCTGCCCCACTGGGCCAGACTAGTGGGACCACATGGGAATAACTCGAAATCTCTACGTGTTAGCGAGACTTTAGCGACCGATCACCACAGACTCAAAATTTCCAGGGCATTCGTCGCTAAGTCATGCTATAGCATGTAGACCTTCGCCCCAGGGGGCACACTAAAAGCTTTTCAAACAGGACTCAGAAAACTGCCCGGCTTAATTGTAGGATGACAACATTACAGCAGGCCTGCCAGGCCTAGGTATCTGCTAATGAAGAACCACAGAAAACACTGTTCACATTTCACTCAATTCGACTGTTTTTTTTTTATGTTTCTTACCTCATCACTTTCGACTGGGTGAACCAATTCTCAAAATTATTTTTTGTTTGAATGCTGGTGCTTCCCGTCTGGTCCCATTTAAATTTCATCAAATTCGGTCCAGTAGTTTTTGAGCTATACTTTACTAAGGGGTAGGTCTCTAATCTTGTGCAAAAGGCGTCTTGGTTATTCCGCATTACTGTACTGCATGGGCGACTAAAAAGTAAAAAGTAAAAAAAAGTCGTGTGGCACTCGGAGACTGCCGCGGTATAACTATTGCATAGCTGTTTTTATCAACTTATACAATTATAATTATTTAACCAATGCCATCTAGAGGCGAGTTGCTGAACTAAAGAGACAAGCGTGATATTTCAAAAAGTCATTAAAAGTTCTGGTTTAGGTTAAGGTTATTTTCGTTACGGAATTTCTGGATTCGGTCTCCACGCTCAAGGCCCGCGATAGCTTAAAAAGTAAAATCGTGCAAGTATCCCCAGATCGTCAGTGGAAAAGAGTCGGTTCCGACTTGTGAGAACTCCTTGGATCAAGTCTCTGAATCATGACTGAAATGGACGTCAAAACCTTGTCCAACTTAACCCCACAAAGACAATGTCTATGCACTCTTTGCCAAAAAAGATCCATTCGCTCCTGCGCCACAGATCCAATTAGGATTACCCCTGAGGATCTTTAGCAGTATTGGGATCTTTGACGTCGACATAACGAATGACGTGCAGCTTAGGGGTCACATGGAGAGCAAGCGCAGTGCAGTCCCACGCAAACTTTAGCCCTTAGGGTGCTATCAGACGAGAGTGGTCACGTGTTCACGCGGTCAGTTATGCGTTCGTTACATAGATATACCCAAACAGGAGGCGTTCTGACCGCGTCGGTCAACTGTGGGTAGACTGTGGGTATATCTATGTAATTTAATACAACACAACGAGCGCAAAACTGACCGCGTGAACGTTAGAACGCGTGCGTGACCGCTCTCTGCATGATAGCACCCTGAGCTCTGGATGACACTGTCACGGTCATCGGCAGGCGTAGTGCTTACCATCACGACTTGCTCGTCTCGTCTATTGTTAGTAGATATGAAAATACTAATTCACTAGGCCTAAAAAGAAACACAATTTAATTATGGTAGTCCTTATATTCTGTCAATACTAAAATCCAAAATCGTGTAACTTTTAGGAATTTTTAATTCAATTTTGGCTATTTTTACGTTAGTTTAGCGAGCACCAAGTTACGTGACGACTAAACTGTCTAAAATATACCCACGATAATTGTCGTAGTCCAGTCACTCTATACATTTCGAAAATAATGTGAACCGGGAAAGTTGAATTTTGGATATTACGTGCGGGAGGCCTAGACAAGCTTAACTTGAAAAACTCGACCAAGATTAATTCTTGGTTGTATTTTCCGCCATCTTGAATAAAAGCGTTTAATTCAGTTTTTTACACTACCTCAGCTAACGAAAATTTATGTTTTATTCCTTTTTTAAGATTTATAATTCTCGTTTTCCAGATATCGAACGAAGAGGTCAAAAATTTATTCGTGAAATTATTTTCTTGCAATTTTTTTTGGTGTTTGATATCGAAATAAATTCTAGTATAAAACTTGTAGAATGTGGTCAAACCTACAATTTGTTTCAGTTTTTTTAGTTTTAATAAAAATAACGACCTCTAGCGGCTCGCAAAGTCTGTGAGTCTCTGCCCTGTTTGATGTAGCCGCTCGCACGGTATATCTACACGTCAAAACGGATTACAGGTTGTTCAAGAAGTTATTGCGATACAAAATAAATAAAATAAAATATCTACTCTGGCGAATTATTGCCCGTTTCTCCAAGTGCAGGAAAATAACCGAGCAACTAGTTCCTGCTTTTGGTGCACCCAAAAGCCTCACAATTTACCACCTGTATGAAATAAGTTTTAAAAGTCAAGGTGGAGCGGGTTCGGCTGTACCAGCAATTGGTTCAAGCCTTTGATTAATATGTCTCCAAATCCATTCCTGAGGATCTGAAAAATTCGAGCCTTGTTTGCACCTGCAGATACGACCGGATGTGCTGGCGGACAGCGCTTTTCGATGGTGGAAGTAGTGAGAGGTGATCTCTTTTGATGCGATCTACTTCATCAAAAAGCAAACGACATTAATTTATATCCATATTTTGGCAGCACGCATTGTGAACACTCACTGAATCGACACTTTCTAACATGTGTTGATACCCCACATGTCCTCCTCGCCGCTAAGAGAGTTCGAACACCTGTCTTTTTAGCCACAAAAAATGTATTAATAAGAGTTTTTTTGCAAATAAAACATTCGCCCATTATCACAAAATTTTCAAAACACGTACGCTCGCTTCGGAAGACTCTATCTAGCTTCACCTCTCATTTCGACGCGATTCGGACTTTTATGCCATGTGGCAACTGACTGGAATCAGAATGATACGAAAAGGAGGAGACTTTTTAAGACTTTTTTATAACAACTGTAGGGGGTATATTAAAAAGTATTTCCATACTTCAAGACAATGACACCCGCCTCTTCAGTCCGCTCGTGACCACGATCAATGCAACTTGATCGAAACGTCGAGGTAAATAATAGTAGATTAGTAGCCAAGGGCTGTAAGGCATCAATTGCAGCCCGAGATATTTAATATTGATGCTTACACCCGAGCTAACTACTCTGCTTTACATCTCGATTGTGAGGTAAGAAGAAAAAAACCGGCATTACAAAAATAAAATGATGACTATTATACTCATACGAAGACAAGGCTGAATAGCGAAGCGACCTTTTTTGTCATTGGGCTGAATGCATGATGTCTATTGCCGGTATGATGGTTAGATGTACGCGAACTTTTGAAAGAGTGAAGTGTTTTTTTTTAAATACTTACCGCCCTAGGACTTTTCTAGCTACATTATTACCCTAGAGCGCTAATTGGTCACCTACAAGCTCCGTTTGTGTTTTTTTAATTACTTACCGCCCTAGGGCTTTTCTAGCTACATTATTACCCTAGAGCGCTAATTGGTCACCTACAAGCCCCATTTAGGGGTAATAAGGACCTACTTACCGAATATGAGAGATTTAAATACTATCTATTACTAACGCGATTAAGCCCCGTTTATATAATATAAATAAGGAGCAGACTCTTCGACACGAATACGACCACAAAAGGTATGTGTAGCCGGACGCTATCTAAACGCCCGGGACACATATTGTATTTTTGGACACACAATGTACTGTAGGGCGCGCTGCGCTCAACTTTAGAGGTCTTGTAGAGGTAAAAGTATTAGAGGTCTACGCTAGAGCTAGGTGGTCATTTAAGCCCAAATAAAAAAAAATACAACAATAACTGTAGATCTCACAGGTACAGGGCCCCGTTTCATAAAGCTACAAGTAACAATAATTGTAAAATAAAACAGCAACAGTGGCCTAAACTGGCAACATTATTCAGAACGAGTGTTTCACGTAGGACATTTTCTACAATTGTTGATTTTCTGGCTACAATTCATCATCATCATCATCATCTTAGCCGTAGGACGTCCACTGCTGAACATAGGCCGCCCCCATAATTTTCTAAAAGGACCAGTTGGAAGCGGCCTGCATCCAACGTCGTCCTGCGACCTTTATCAGGTCATCTGTCCACCGTGTCGGTGGACGACCTACGCTGCGCTTGCCGGTCCGTGGTCTCCATTCCAGAACCTTCCGGCCCCATCGGCCATCTGTTCTGCGTGTTAGGTGCCCTGCCCACTGCCACTTTGACTGGCTAATATTCTGGGCTATGTCGGTGACATTACTAGAATTACAAAGTTACAAATATAGACAAATTGTCTTATGTTTATTGTTACATATTGCAAGAGTCAAACAAGTGTTTCATAAAAAATCGTTATTTTTCGGCACTAAATATATATTTTAACTGTCATATTTTTTACAAGTCCACATAGCTTCAGAGTTTGGTAACTTGTAAAATCGTTTTATCCTCGGTGCGTAAAAATAACTATATTAAATAAACTACGATTAAAAATCTACGATAATCCCTTGAAGTAGCTTACCTAATAATAAAAATATTTTGGCGCCAAATCGAACGGAAAAAGCGCGCGATAATGCATTTTTTTAAAAATTAGCACAGGTCGCGAGCGTTTGCAGGAGTTAAATCGTAGAAAAACAGTTATTTATTCTATTTTATATCAGTAAACGGCGTAAATTTACACTGGTTACCCAGTACATCTTGCTTTATTCTATTAATATGTTATCTGTTTCTTTTTAGTCAAATTATAGAGGTAAAGTCAACCGAAAAAATACATAAAAACTAGAACCTCAACAAAAATTAACATGATGAAATAAATTCTACAAATACCAATTTTATCTCTCAAGCAGGTGTAAAAAGAGTAAACATACAATCACAACGGTATAATAGATTTTGAAAACCTTACTACCTATTTTATAAATTATCCATAATAAATCCACAAATTGTCATACAATTTATTTTTTATTTTATTTATTTATTTATTTACTTTAATTAAAACGGTACAAACCAATTACATTAATTAAATACACATTTATACAATAATAATTGACAAAACAACATTCATATATCAGCTTTTTCACAAAAACGCAAACACTCCGACAATACCTCCATCCATCCATCCGCAAACAGGTCGCAGTCAGGATTGGCGCGCAGGAGTGCGTTAAGATTTGAGTGAGAGCGCGGTATGGGCGAATTGGCGCGGGCCACCGTACGACACGCGGCCACGGCGAACAGCTTATGCCGTCTGCTGCGAAGGTATTTGTCAGGAACAAAGAATCGAAACAGCTCATCATGTAGATCGGGTGCATCAATTTTGCCTCTAAGAATTTTACACATAACGACAAGTTGATGCCTATTCCGTCTGACTTCTAATGAATTATACCCAAGAAAACCTAAAAGAAATTTTGTTGGGTACATAAAAGGATAATATCCGCCAATACGCATGTAAAGGTACCTAAGGAATTGTAATAAATAATTAATTGTAATTAATTATAATGATATTATTAATAAAATAAAATTAATAAATTATATAAATTATTAAATTATATATTAATTATATTATATAAATATATTATTATATTATTATTATATTAAATTAAATATATTATTATTATATAATTAAATCTATTATATATATTATATAATTAAATATATTATTATATTATTATATAAATATATATATCGGCGCAACTACAACAGTTCGTCGAGAATAATTAAGTTTAATCATTTGATTGCCCTAAAAATAGTTTATAAATCATCAGTTGATTATTTTTGAGTTGATTACGATGTAAAATTAATGTTATGATTGTAATTTCAATACTTTGCCAACAAACTTGTAAACTCGTGCACGTGCGCCGAGTCCTATAAATACGGCCGCACTGTAGGTGCTCGTCTCAGTCGCTCTCGAGTCGCCGTACAGTACGGACCTCTTTGTGACGTTGTTACGCTGCTCGTTGAATATACGAAGCTTATAAAAGTACTTGTGAAGTTTTACTTCGAGGACCCAAAATGAGTGATCATCATGAAAACAACAATTGTGACGTCAGCAATGCTGACGTCACACTTTTTAAAAACACTCCGGAGGTGCTTTCTCCGTCATCAGAAGTGGGATCAGAACAAGCTCTGGTCCCAACCACATCCTCATCGACTTCGGTTCAACCTGTCACGACTGGAACAGCGCAGGGCAGTACCAGGCTGATAGGCCCTGCCTCATTGAACACTTCAGGAGTGCCAAAAAGCAGCTTTAATACCGTGCAGCCCATCACAACGGGAATTACCACAGGCATGACGTCTACACCAATCGCTGCGGGAATACCAGCTTCCGTCGGGATACCATTCATGTCAATGGGACCCACATCTTACAATCAAGAAGTATACCTTTCAGGGGTACCCATCGCTGCTGGATCGTCCCAAACAACGAATATGCATCCAACTACTCATATAGTCGGATGCCCTCCCCAGTTTATGATGCAAATGATGGATATGATCTCAATACACTGCAAAACAACGTTGCAACCGCCCCTGATTAAGTGTGATCCACATCTCAAGCTGGCCAGTCAGTCCAGATAACTCACGACGACGAACACGCATCATCGGATTAAAACCGGCGAGTATAACATTCATTATGTTTCACGATATTTGCAACTAGAATCTAAAAGAATAAAATGTCTGGAGAGTGATACCTCTGAGCTAAACCATGTGTTACCCTTGAGCTAACCACGGGTCCTTGATGCATCCACAAGTGAACCATGAGATACCGTGGGGACGCCTTGTGGAACTATGGGTAGACACGTATACACCACAGATTCTTAATTAATAAGGCAGTGCACTTAAGATGTCTTAGTGTACTGTAGTAATCTACAAAAATGTCTGGAGAGTGATACCTCTGAGCTAACCATGTGTTACCCTTGAGCTAGCCACGGATCCTTGATGCATCCACAAGTGAACCCTGAGATACCGTGGGGACGCCTTGTGGAACTATGGGTAGACACGTATACACCACAGATTCTAAATCAATAAGGCAGTGCACGATGTCTTTGTGTACTGTTTACTAATCAAAAGACTCCTAAGGTTACATAACAGTTGTGTTAATGTAACAAACAAGATAAAGCAACGTAAGTTGTTTACAGACTCACTACTCAGAGAATATCTCATTCTTTGCAGGCCAGCCATAATTAACAACAATCTACGAGAACCAACGAGGCTGGTGCAGAGCGCGCACCGCCTGTCAGTATGGCCGTATCGGCGCAACTACAACAGTTCGTCGAGAATAATTAAGTTTAATCATTTGATTGCCCTAAAAATAGTTTATAAATCATCAGTTGATTATTTTTGAGTTGATTACGATGTAAAATTAATGTTATGATTGTAATTTCAATACTTTACCAACAAACTTGTAAACTCGTGCACGTGCGCCGAGTCCTATAAGTACGGCCGCACTGTAGGCGCTCGTCTCAGTCGCTCTCGAGTCGCCGTACAGTACGGACCTCTTTGTGACGTTGTTACGCTGCTCGTTGAATATACGAAGCTTATAAAAGTACTTGTGAAGTTTTACTTCGAGGACCCAAAAATGAGTGATCATCATGAAAACAACAATTGTGACGTCAGCAATGCTGACGCTCCCGCGCTAACTCTGTTGGCAACATCTCCAACGACGGGTTCACTACCGTCGGAAAGAGAAAGCGCGTCCCCAAAGCCGCCTCAGAGGCTCCCTCCCCGCCACCCAAAGCGGCCTGCACCGCCCCGGGAGCGAAGCTATCAGGCTCTCTCGCTCCCACCCCCCGCGACCCTCTCGCTCACTCCGATGCTCCCGCAAGCGTCGCCGCGTCTCAACGCGACGTCTCCTCTCAAGGAGCGTCAGTTAGACGCGAGAAACCGCCGCCGCCTCTGTTCCTTCAGGACAAGGCGAAGTGGGACATGGTCTCACGACTTTTGACGGATCGTAAGATCCAATATACTAGCGCCCGCTCAACCCAACTGGGTATCAAAGTCCAGGTGCCGACCCCAAGCGACCATAGGGCGCTCACCAGAATTTTAAAAAACGAAAGTATAAGTTTTCATACTTATGCTCTCGAGGAAGAGAAGGTCCTACGCGTTGTCATACGCGGCGTGCCAAAAGAGGTACAGACCGATAGTGTCCTCGCCGATTTAAAGGCGCAAGGCTACCCCGTCCGCGAATGCCACCGGATGTACAGTGGCAAAGATCGCAGGCCCTACGACCTACTATTGGTCATCCTCAATCGCACGCCAGAGGACAAAGCGATTTTTAATGTCAAAACGGTAGTGAACCTCTCGGGGATCACCGTTCAACCCCCATTCCGAAACCGAGCGCCTGGCCAGTGTCATAACTGCCAATTGTACGGGCATGCCGCCCGATTCTGTTTCGCCCGCCCGAGGTGCGTCAAGTGCCTAGGGGATCACGGGACAGCCCAGTGCTCTCGCACTAGGGACTCATCAGACCCGCCTAGTTGTGTCCTCTGCGGCACACAGGGACATACCGCCAACTACCGCGGTTGCCTTAAGGCACCCCGCGCACCCAGTGGGCCGGCTAGGAGGCCTATTCCCCCTCCTCGCCCGGTCACTACCCGCTCACAAGGCAACGGCCCTAAGCCTAACCTTTCACCCGCACCGCAGGCAACACCTGTTGTACCCGCGCCCGCGCCCGCGCGCAACGCTTGGTCCAAACCCTTGAGCATGGTACAAGCAAGCGCCCCCCTCACCCCCGCCCGCCCGCAGGCCTCTGTCAGCGCGCCGGCTCCTAAGCCCAAACCGCCGCTCGCTAGGCCTCCAATGGCTGGGCTCATGGACGCCCCAGGTCAATCTGACCTGGCGGCCGACATAGCCCTTGTCATGGACTACGCGATGGTCATAGATGTGGACGAAGTACGTGCATTCGCGCACAAACTTCGTACTGCCACAAACGACCAAGACCGCTTGCGAGCCACGCTCACACACGCGGGTTTAATCAGCGCAGTGAGGCGCTACGCCCTCCCCAGCGTTTCTTAGGTATCATCCAATATGGATAGTACACCGAAACGAATTAAGCCCCACTCAGTCACCGTAGCGACTTTCAACGCTGACGGCCTCTCTAGTCAAAAGGACGAAGTTCACGAATTTTGTAAGACCCATCAGGTCGATATCCTATGCGTGCAGGAGACCTTTCTGAAACCAGGTACAGCGAACCCTAGGTTTGCAAATTACCGTTTGGTTCGTAATGATAGAGTGGCCACCCCAAAAGGTGGCACTCTCATCTATTACAAAAGAGCTCTTCACTGTATCCCAATTGTTACTCCACCACTTAGAATACTAGAAGCCTCTGTTTGCTTTCTAGCGATGTCAGGTCATCAACCTGTCATCATAGCCTCATGCTACCTCCCCTCTGGTAAAGAACTATTACAGACAGACTTGGAAGCCCTCTTCTCTCTAGGAAGCTCCGTCCTTCTGATCGGTGACTTCAACAGTAAACATGTCATATGGAACTGTACTAGTAACAATAGTAATGGTAAAATCCTTGAAGGCTTGGTCAGCCACTTAAACTTTGATATTCTCTCCCCTCTGGAGCCCACAAGATATCCCTATGTTGACAACCAACGACCAGACATACTTGACATAGCACTTCTCAAGAACGTCACCCTCCGGTTGCGCTCTATAGAAGTGTTACACGAACTGACTTCAGACCACCGCCCTGTATTGTTGAAATTAGGCCCCGACCCGACGGACATAACCCCTATCACTAGAACGGTAGTGAACTGGAAGCAACTGGGGGAATCCCTCCAAGCTATCAGTTCACCCGCTCTCGATAGAATCCCCGATGACATACAGACAGTAGAAGACGTGTCAATTGCGATCGAGGCTCTCAGTGACCACCTCCGCACCGCAGTAGGTGAATCCTCAAAGCAGGTCCAAGTGGCGGATGGTCGCCGCTTCGAACTGCCCGAGGGTGCGAGGAGGTTACTGACAGCTAAGAACGCCGCCACTAAGGCGTATGACTCGATGCCAACCCCAGAGAACAAAGCCACCATGCGCTATTTACAGCGTGCTGTAAGGAAGCGCATGAGTGAGCTGCGTGATCAAAGGTGGGACGACAAACTGTCAGAGATTGAGCCAACTCACCAGGCATACTGGCAGCTGGCTCGAACTCTGAAATCTGACGGACAACAGACAATGCCTCCACTCATTAGGCCACCTCCCCTCTCCATAGCGTTCCTTGACGAAGACAAAGCCGAGTGTTTAGCTGATAGCCTTGAGGCTCAGTGTACTCTAAATGTAGATCTCGTCGACCAGAAACACCTCGATTCGGTGGAATCTGAAGTCGAACGTAAAAGCTCTATGTCCATCTCTGACCTCCCACTCCTCTCACCGGTAAAATCATCCGAGGTTGTGTCTCTGATCAAGAGCCTCAAGACCCGTAAATCCCCTGGTGCTGATGGTATCAGCAACAAGGTGATTAAACACTTCTCAGTCCCACTAGTCCATCTCTTAGTTAGCATCTTCAATGCGGCTATGAGCAACTGCTCCTTCCCAGACACTTGGAAGCATGCCATTGTCATTGGTATTCACAAACCAGGCAAACCGGCAGCCGAGCCCTCCAGCTACCGTCCCATAAGTCTCCTCAGCTCTCTGGGGAAGATTTACGAGCGGCTCATTGTGAACCGACTCTGGTCCCACGTTAGGTCCAATAACCTCCTTCCCGATGAGCAATTTGGTTTTAGAGCCAAACACTCTTGCGTCCAACAAGTGCACCACGTAACGGAGCACATCCTAGGCGGTTTCAATAAGAAACCAAAGCCCCAAGGGACCATAGCTGTCTTCCTCGACGTAGCGAAAGCGATCGACAAAGTCTGGCACAACGGCTTGATATTCAAGCTGTACCAACTGGGTGTGCCAGACCGTCTTGTACTCATCTTACAAGACTTTCTCAGGGATCGAACGTTTAGCTATCGCACCGAGGGAACGCTCTCCTCCCCGCATCCCATTCACGCAGGTGTCCCTCAGGGCTCTGTACTCTCACCCATTCTCTTCTCGCTGTACACCAGCGACATCCCACGATCTGAACCTAATGTTCAGATCGCTCAGTTTGCGGATGATACTGCAATCTACTCTACTGGCTGGTTCAAGGTCAGGCAGAGATGCGCCATCCAACGAGCCATCACCGTTATCGGTGCATGGTTTCGTAAATGGCGGATTGCAGTAAATCCTAGCAAAAGTGCAGCAGTGTACTTCACTGAGACCCGGCGGAATCTCATGCCGTCACCCATAGTCCTATTCGGCGAACCCATCCCTTGGGCTAAATCTGCCAAATACCTGGGCGTCACCCTTGATCGCCAACTCACTTTCGCGAAACACATCCAGATTGTTCGCAATAGGGCGGCCTTCATTATGGGTCGTCTTAATCCCCTCATAGGCAAAAACAGTAAAATGTCTCTTAGAAATAAGACGACTCTTTACAAACTTTGCATCCGCCCAATCATGACTTACGCATCTGTAGCGTTCGCCCATGCTCAGAAACACGACCTCCACAAACTTCAAGTGATTCAGAATCGCTTTATGCGCAGGGCAGTGGGCGCTCCGTGGTACTTGCGGAACGCCGAACTGCACTGCGATTTCACCCTCCCCTCTATTACGCAGTATATGAAAGACTGCTCCCGCCGCCACTTCGACAAAGCTCCCCACCACTCGAATCCCCTCGTGGTCGAAGCGGCGAACTACTCCACTGACATAACCGATCCCCACTTCCTTCCCCCCCGTCGCCGTCCAAGGCATATTTTGGGTGACCCGGACGACCCCATCGCAGTTGTTACTTCGGCAGCTTTAGCGTCGTCCCAAGGGAACCCCGGTAATGGTTGTAGACCCGACCAGGGCTGTGATCCCGATCGCATTGTAGGCTCCGGCCGAGATCTTCTTCGCAGCCCCAGTCGCAGTCGAGGTAATTCACACACACACGATTGTAGTCCCAGCCACGGTGCGGGTGGGAGTATACACCGCGGCCCCGGTCGCGATGTATCCTCCGGCCCAGCAAATGGCTGCGGACGAGGTAACACTGGTTTTCTATGTAGTCCCAGCCACCATGGCTGTGGGCGAGGTACTTCACATTTTTATTGTAGCCCCACCCAAAGTACAGTCATGAGTGCACAACGCGACGATCCTGGTCGCGGTGTGGACCCATGTCGCAGAAATGGGGGGAGGCGAGGTTCACAAGGTTATGATTTAGTGGTAAACACAGTCAAACACCGAGCTCGCCGGCGAGCTCGAGGCAAAAGTTATGTCTTGGTTAGATTCTCTCCGTCGTAGAGTTAAAATTCATAGGGCCCACTTTCAACGGTACACTTATGTACCGGGGCGATTCTCTCCTACTCCCCTCTCTCCTGGCGACGGCCCAAGCCGAGGTCCGTACCCTAGTGGTGCCCTTGAGCAAGTCGCCTACTCCTCTCCTTGCGGCGAAGCGTCTTCAACGCTCGCCTTAGGCGGTGCGCCCTCTGCGCCCGCATCTGGCTGAGTGCCATCTGCGCTCGCCAACCGTCCGGTGACGCTGTAAATGCCGGTAGAGGCAAACAGCATTAGTCCGTTCTTTAAAAAAAAAAGGTGCTCGTCTCAGTCGCTCTCGAGTCGCCGTACAGTACGGACCTCTTTGTGACGTTGTTACGCTGCTCGTTGAATATACGAAGCTTATAAAAGTACTTGTGAAGTTTTACTTCGAGGACCCAAAATGAGTGATCATCATGAAAACAACAATTGTGACGTCAGCAATGCTGACGTCACACTTTTTAAAAACACTCCGGAGGTGCTTTCTCCGTCATATATAATTATATATTAATTATATTATATAAATTATTAAATTATACATTAAATTATATAAATTATTAAATTATTAAATTAATAAATTATTAAATTATTAAATGATTAAATTATAAAATTATTAATAAAATAAAATAAAATTATTAAAAAAATAAAATTATTAAATTATTATTAAATTATAATGAATTGTAATAAATAAATAAATAATAAAACAAACATATACTCTAACATTAACCAATTAGATCTCAAAATCGTAGTCTCACTCGTTATCAAACAATATGGCGGCTGCCTTTATCAAATTATGGGAATTGCTCACAAAACCATAATATAAGAGGATTATAAGCTTTTTCTTAGGTTTTTACCTCGAAATGGTACTTAATCACGAAAACAATACAATAGCACACGCACACCTATGGTATCGACGCCCATTGGTTTTTTTTTACTAACCTACTGATAACCAAAAAAAAATTATATTTCTATGTAAAAATGATTTCTAGGTGCTTATTGTATTAAAAAACATCTAATAAACCGAAATATATTCTATATTTGAACAGTTAACGTTTATGTTCAGTCCTGATATGGGTTTTGACTGCGGTACACCGGTGTACCAGCGCCGCTTTGTGCAATGTATAGATTTGGCCACCGGTGTACCGGCGCGGGTTTATAGGCTAAATCTGCATAAATGTGGCAATTAATGGATTCCTCTGATTCCTCAGACGATGAAAACAACCGGTTACCCAGGACTTTTCGTCAACGCATATCAACACAGAGTTGTAAATTATTATTTGTTACTTTTAGCTTTATGAAACGGGGCCCTGGTGTAGAACACAATCTACAAGTTTTATACTAGACATTTTTTCGATGTTTATTACCAAAAAAAAGAAAATTGCAAAGGTATAACGAATTTCACCCCCTACATTTTATTTATATTGGTCAATATCTCAATAACGATGAACGATAATATGTGAAAAATGTATATGACCTAAATTATAGAGCATAAAAAAGCAACAAAATTGTATTCCATCATAATTTTTGTACCTCGACGGAGAGCCGAATAATTGCGTAAAAACTGAATTAAATGCTTTTTTCAAGATAGAAAATGCAACCAAGAAGCCCACGGATGAATGGGTCGGCACGACCGGGGAGGTACTCGTGCCACACTCCCACATAACACCGAGGTGAAGTTATATAGCTTGCTATTGCGTTTCAGTCGGTTTGTGGGACATTCCGGAGGCCTGCCCTCCTCCCCGTCCCCGCTATCCTTCCCCTTCCCCCCTTCTATGTCTTCCTCAAAGGTCGGCAACGCATCCTCGAGACCTCTGGTTTTGGGGATGTCCGTGGGCGACCGTATACTTACCATAAGATGAGCCGCTTGCTCGTTTGCCAACCTATCCCATAAAAAGAAACCTTGCTCGAGTGTTTCACGTCAAGCTTTTCTAGGCCTCCCACGGTCTTCCCCCTCCACGTAATCCATAAATTCAACTTTCCCGTTTCACATTCTTTTCTAACTTGTGTATTTCGACATGACTGGACTAAAGAGTACCTAATTCTAAATTTTAGTGCAGTCATTCGACAATTATACCTACCTACTCATTTGGATTTTAGCCCAAACACAATAAGAACTGCCATAATTTTGAGATTTTTAATGTAGAAGATGCTTGCCGAATCTACACTATTTCGTGACTTACTCATTGCTCAACCATTGCCCAACTAGTTGAGCAGTGACATAGTTTGAATTACCGGACATTTTATTTCCTATAGCTCAACTAATTTTTGCTCAACTATTTGATTAGTAGGTCGTCCTGGTCAACTGCGTCAAGTTGAGCAACGGCTGGTAATCGGTCGACTAATGGAGGATCCCAATAATCTGTCTATCCACGGTTTTCCTTACTACCGATAGAAATTTGACATAACGTCCATACAAATAGTGTCAAATATCTAACTCCAGTAAGGTAAACCGGCGATAGATAGATTATTGGGACCGGCCGTAAGTGTATGAATTGTTTAGAAGTGCGTAACAACTGATTAAATAAATCTGCACAACTATATTTATAGACTTGAACTAAAAATCGTTCTATACCGTTCTATAAGAGTTTTTTACTGTTTGTTTCATGGCGAATGTTCTGAAGAGCTATTTAGTCTTATTCCTTCCTCACCATCGATCCCGAACTACTCGTTCCGGCCTAGCATTGCATCCATATACTGTTCAAAACTTCTTACCACGAACCAAAAAGTTTGGCAGTTGCTACCTCTGTCGTGTAAATAAATTGTGAATATTTCCTTGCAGCTATGACCCTAGACCTTTCAAGCGGGGCGTGAAAAAGCAGAAGGAAAAGGTCATCATAGGGGTGGTGATTAGTGCAGCTTACGACTCATTGCTTATTGATTCCGACTTAGCTTTCCATCAGGCAAGAGTGACTCCCACAATGATGAAACATTATAAAAAAGAAACTTCAAACCACATAATAAATATTTTTACCCGCTGCTAATATATCTTAAAAAACAAAACTAAGTATTCTTTCTTCTTACAACATAAGAGTTAAGGAGCTTAGACAAATATTTTAATTACCCTACTATACATGCACTAAATAATATATATATGTCACACCCACTTACAATTAAATTTTAAAAGTAAAAACGATGTTTTTTTCGTATTTTTTTTTCTAGTGCGTGCCAGATTTAAATTACTTTTTTCATTTGAAAAGATTATTAAATAGGTCTTATCAATAGATTATAAGTGGCCAGTGCCTCAAGAGCATGATGATCTGATCAACTAAGTTGAGCAAAAAATAGCTTATAGAGCATAAAATGTTCGGTAATACGAACTGTGTCCGACTGCTCAGCTTGTTGAGCAATATAGTTGAGCAGTGTGTAAGAAGCGGCAGTTGAGAATCTAGTTGAGCAGTAAAGAAAGAGTTGATCAGCGGGTATTACCCACTGCTCAAGTATTCATAGTTAAGCAATTACCAGTTGAGTGAGCAAACTAGTTGAGCAGTAGGGAAGTCACGCACGTTTACTTAAAGTATCAACTAGTAATTATTAACATTTGTCTGATATGTTTTGTCAACAGTTGCCACACATGTGTTGTTGTTGCGGAGGGAACTGCTGCTGCCAGTGCCTCCGTTGTTTGTGTTGTATCACACTTTGCACAATGCTGTTTCACCTGTGCGGGTGTGATGAGGTGTGCGAGTGCTGTAATGACGATTAAAATATTGTTTGTGGAGACTTGACAGCTCTCAGGGCGTAGTTCTTAATGTGCCTTTATAAGTTTATATTTAAATTGATGTTTTGAGGTTGTTTTTTAGATGTTTTATCCTGAGGAGAAATAATATCAGGAAGAGTAACATATGTCTTAAAAAAATTAACCAATAAAAGTGCTAAATCAATAACATCGTTCACGCCGCTATGACTCAGCTGTCATAGTAGACGTTGCAGCACGCGCGTGGTCCAATCCCTGCTTTCCTTCTGAAATTTAAACCAATCACCGAACATGTCTGTAACCTCGGAAGTAATTGGTATTTGGAATCGTACGTCGTTTTGGTTTGAAGGACCACTTTTTGTGTAGAATTTGTTCTGAGTTATGCTTCCTGACGTTATTTCTTTGTAGGTTTTATCTGTTTACAAATTAAAATGCTTATGAGTTACTCTTGTTTGTATTTTAACATACGCGGACGTTTTTTCGTTACTGTATTGGAATTACGTACTTACTAAAGTTTTGGATGGCGGGAGAAACCCAACAATGACCTATATTATAGGTTAACTAGCTGCGACCCGCGGTTTCACCCGCATCAATGATGATAATGAAAATATCATATGTGCTGCCCCGGGATGTACCTAATTTATAGGTATAACCTTGCTAAATCAGTTACGATACGTTCAGCCGTCTAGGCGTGATAAGGAGTTACAAATACAGAGTTTTAAGTATTAATATACTAATAGATATTGTTTTCTAAAATATAAGTAGCCTAAGTTACTCCTTATAAAATCAGCTATCTGCCAGTGAAATTCCCGTTTAAATCGGTCCGGCCGTTTCAGAGATAAGCCGGCGAAGCGTCTTTACGGCGAAGCGTCTTTACGGCGAAGCGTCTTCAACGCTCGCCATAGGCGGTGCGCCCTCTGCGCCAGCATCTGGCTGAGTGCCATCTGCGCTCGCCAACCGTCCGGTGACACTGTAAATGCCGGTAGAGGCAAATAGCATTAGTCCGTTCTAAAAAAAAAACAGAGATAAGCCGGAACAAACACAGTCAGAAAAAAAAAATTTAAATTGATTTGTGTATGTGAGGTTCCTTATCCTTAGGTACCGTATATACTTTCATATACATTTATTGAAAAGTTGTTAATTTGGAATTACAAATAAACTCTTCAATTTAATATATCTGTATAGATTTAAATGTTCCTAGATTTGTGTCTCAGGATTATGACGTGCAATAATTAGTTGTGGACATTATGTGTTCCTAACGATTAGTTTAGTCAAATTAGGATAAAGTCTGGACATAATTCTGACAGTAGTAGATTCTTCTGGAATCGTTAGGAAACACAGCTAGGAGCATCTCCCCGGTCTGCACCGTTTCTAGCACCTATGGGAGCATGTTAAATATATTAGGTATACCTACACTTTAACGGTCCGTTAATCAGAAAAATTCAAGGAAGTTGGAATAGTTTATTGTATTTATGAATAAAACGAGCTATACGAATACGAATACGAATATTATTAAAACGAGCGAGGTACGGAATTTTTTTAATGTTTTTTTTTATTTGCGGCTCTAGGAAAGTTCTCTAGGAAGTATAATAAACGTTATAATTTTGCACTAATGTTTAAGCTAGGGATCGCATAGCGTGTAACAAACATCAACACGGAACCCTATAAACGAGTTGAATATTTATGAAATATTGTTTGGTAGTGTAGCGGGTAACGGCAATGTATGCAGATTCTAAATTTAATAAAATAAGGGGGAAATAAGGGGAATAAAATTCCCTTCTGTACTACCAGTAGTGCAGCTTGGTAGTGCAGCGGGGAATGACTGGATCCTTTCTATCGACTTCCAAAAAAAGGAGGATTTTCTCAAGTCGACGTTTATATTTCTTATGTATAATCATGACGCATACCTTTTTACAGAGAAGTCCAATTTTAATAACAATTTTTTGTTTAGTAGAATATATGTCTAAGGTAGTCCGGATAGTTAACTTTTCAGTTTGTAGATTGTAACTTAAAAACCGATTGTCTGAATTTGATAAAATTTATAAGGGACTACCTCGGACGTACACTCTACCGAACAATAAAAGAACTACGAGTATTAAAACCGGATTACTCTGCAAAAAATTTGCGTGATTATACATAAAAAATATACACGTCAACTTGAGAATATCCTCCTGTTTTTGGAAGTCGGTTGAAAAATACCTACTTAGTAAGAAGATAGGTAGTGATCACGACTCTTTGCCGAATAAAGTTATGCAATTTCAAAGTTATTACTCGATTTAGCCCTCTTCCGGAGGTTTACTTTCGTTGGGATTGAGTTAGACATGATTCTTAAATCATACTAAACCATAATATATAAAAACCCACATTCGCGAATTACTTCCACTCCTTTGCAAAATATCGCCTACTTTGACTGGACTATAAATGCAAGAGTGGCAAAATATACAAGACACAAACACGTTGTTTTTTGTGTTTTCATCGTCATAAAAAGTTTTAGTAGGTAATGCATTCATCTCGTTATTATAGGTGCGTTCGTTTAGCTTTTAGGGCATTGGTGGCGTTGTCATTGATGACTCTTTTGTTAAAGCGTTCGTAAAGCTCAAGCTCAAGCAAGCTCAGTTTTTTTTCCCACTTTTGCCCACACCCTATTCGAACGCTCAACTGAGCATAAGACCTAAAATCGCATGACTATGCTGTCAAACACATAGCTGTCAAAAAAAAAAAAACGATCACAAACAACCATGCTCCGGACGTGGGTCAAAAACTGCTAAAAAACTTTTTGGTGGCAAAAATACCTCATTTTAGCTTTCCGAACACTGAACAAAAATTGACATGAACGACACCCACAGATTCCCATTTCGAACGCCCCTGTGATTGTTTTTAGCGTTATTTTCGCTAAAAACGCTCACATGTGGTCTATTCGAACGCACTACGACGCATTCGACGTGAGTTAGACATGACAGTTGATAGTTGAATGTGACATACCCAGGTACGTGTTTATGTCACTTGCAGGGCTATTAAGTATCTCTTGACTTGACTTGACTTCTTTGTTAATGGCGTGTCTGCTTATTGCAATTCTGCCAGTGTCTGTTCCATGGTAGTTTCATAAACTTTTGGAGGTTGTTTATCCAAGCGTATGATCGGTGAGTCAAAGGGAGAGTCCACTAGACTTCATAATATCCAATATGATTATACTAAAACATAAAAGGGGGGGGGGGGGAGACAACACAAGTTAGTACCAAACTATGTTAGATTACAATTTAAAACTATATACAAATTTACAGTGATATTAGTTGGTAATTAGAATTTCATATTATTTGTACATATAAATTTACATAAAATATTAAAAATTAGTGGGAAAAAGGAAAGTGATAAAATACATTTGAAGGAAATGGGACGAGGGATGCTAGGAGGGAGGATATCATATAGGGAGTATTGTAATTTTGGGCACTCAAAGAAAATGTGGTTCACGTCTCCTTCGTCCAAACCACACTCCCATATTGAGTTATCCCGGATCCTGAGTTTCGCCAAATGAACTGGTGTGCATGCATGGCCTAAGCGAAGGCGGCATATGGAGGAGGTCGTGCGTTTATTCGCCGTTCGATATTTAAAGAACCATGGGATCTTAGGGATATCCGGTTGTATATCACCATAGTATTTGCCTTTGTGTTTTTGAGATGACTCCCAGTACTTTAACCAATGATCGAGGAATATGTATCTCAGTTGCTAACAAGATTATGTTGATTGAAATCTTGATATTTGGCGGCTCTGTCAGTTTTGACTGTAATTCCAGTAAGCAAAAATGTTTATTTGATGACTGGAGCTGACAAAAGTGACATAAAGCCGCCATTTTTTAGATTTCAATCATTAAAATTTGTTTGGACCATATTCTAAAAGTTTAAATTAAACTTTACCTAACTTTAATTTCTCCTACAGTTTATGAAACTAGAACTTCTATCGTGTAACAGATACTGGCAAAGTTGCGACACTCAAACAAGTCGCAGGGGCCATACACAAAGAATCTAATCTAAAATTTGTTTGCAACTGATGTACCTACATAACTCTGCTGGTTGACGACTTTAGTGAAAATCACACTTGCTTGATACAAAAACTTTTGAATCGAATAATTGTATTTTATTTAACTCAACGTATTGCAAATGTACAAAAGTACGAGTCCACTTATAAAGGAAAGAAATATCTCATGACATGACCGTTAATTTAAGTCTTCAGTCTTTGGTGCGCAACAGGGGCTACAATCACAGCATTGACAATCGCATTCCACGCCACACAAATGAAAAATATATGCACAAAAAGTAAAGCAAAATATACACCGTAAACTACCACAAAAGTTACAGCAGCACATTTTGAAGTTTCGTTATTCTTGCTCATGTATTTTGAACTTTGGCTACGTGAACGTAAGGCTTACATTTGAGTCCACTAAACTGGTAATAAGATTTAAATTAGGTTAGCATTTTTTGGCAAGTGAGTGGTGACAGTAAGAAATGACAACGTAGAGTAATGAAACTCCTTTGAAGTTTCACAAGTTGCAGCAAGTACTTGCAGCGCTTAGCGCTTTTCATGCGTTTTTTATCGCTCATGGTTCGAGGGTGCGTAGGGTTGTATGAGCGACATAAAGACACATAAATTATAAAAGTCATATAAAAAGATATAAGTATTATAAACAAGCTGATCAAACCGCGCCTTCGCACATGGCTGGGCGGGAGAATGGGCTTTAATTTTTGTACCCTAATTAAAATGTTTCTAAAATCATCATCATCATCTTGAAGCGGCTTGCATCCAACGTCGTCCTGCGACCTTTATCTGGGGGCATACTCCCTTACAGCCCTACTCTAGCTTTTACGAAACTATAATAAAATATCAGGAACGTTTTGTAACAAGCTTACAATAATCATACTAACTCGTACTATAGTACTCCCACCGACACAGAACTTTTTACCCGAAATCGATTTTAATGGTGCGTTCCGCATTCCGCAGGTTCAACACCAATAATGCCCAGCGCGAATAGAACACTACCGCAATCGCAAAGTAAGTAGGTACCTACACGAATTGAGTGCACTATTTGATACGTCATCAAAACATCTATCGTAATCCATTATTATTTAAGCTTGCTATATTGACGTGGTGGTACCAAATTTAAAGGTAAGGTCTAAATATTACTATTTTCCACCTAGTCGGTGTACGACCTACGCTGGGCTTGCCGGTCCATGCTCTCGACTCCAGAACCTTCCGACCCCATCGGCCATCTGTTCTGCGCGCTATGCGCCCTGCCACTTCAACTAGCTTATTTTCTGGGCTTTGTCAGTGATCTTCATTCGTCTACGAATCTCCTCATTTCTAATTTGATCACATATTGAAATCCAAAGCATAGCCCTCGCCATAGCTCGTTGTGAGACTTTGAGCTTATGAGGCTCATAGCACAGCATAAAATCGTACACACACATAAGTTACATAGGCTGTGCTCATAGTAAGAGACCACGTTTCTAATATAGGTACAAGTAGCATAATATATTAAACCTTATGACGGTTATCCACCTATCAATGTTATTCCCATCCCTAGATTTATTCTAAAATACAAGCTTATAACATCAGCTACCTGCCAGTGAAAGTCCTGGATCATTCATTTCGGTGAATAGCCATAATAAACGCACATACAAAAAATAAGCATAAAAACAGAAAATTACCTTCGGAATCTGGTCCTAATAGTTGTATAAAAACATATAACTTATAATAGATCTTATGAAAAATTATAAACTTGTAATAAACCAATTTTTAACAGTAATTAATCCATTTGTGTACATTCTTACACAAAATTTCAAAACAAGTTGTAGTTCATGTTCATGCAAAGCATCAGTGTTTCTTCCCAAATTCAGTAGTTTTTTTGGTAATAAACTCAATTGATTATAATTAGGTACTTTAAATAATATTTACATCTCTCATATTCGGTAAGTAGGTCCTTATTACCCCCAAAGGGGGCTTGTAGGTGACCAATTAGCGCTCTAGGTTAATAATGTAGCTAGAAAATCCCTAGGGCGGTAAGTACTTTAAAAAAAAACACTTCACTTTTTCAAAAAGTCGCGTACATCTAACCATCATACTGGCAATAGACATCATGCATTCAGTCCAATGACAAAAGAGGTCGCTTCGCTATTCAGCCTTGTCTTCGTATGAGTATAATAGTCATCAATTTTATTTTTGTAATGCCGGTTTTTTTCTACTTACCTCACAATCGAGATGTAAAGCAGAGTAGTTAGCTCGGGTGTAAGCATCAATTGCACCCTCGAACTATAGGCGCCTATCTATAAATATATATATATATATATATAGCCTATATATAAATATCTCGGGCTGCTATTGATGCCTTACAACATTTGGCTACTAATCTACTATTGAACGTGTATTAGGAGAGAAAAATTTGTAGATTTTCACAATATTTATTATTACAATATTTGTTACTATATATATATATATATATATATATATATATATATATACTATACTTAGATCAGCGTCTGCGCAGCATTTGCTATTGGACGCGCCTTAAATGAATCCATCCGTTCTCGGGATATGAGTCGGTACTGTTGAACAGCGTTTATATTAAGTATAAATAAGTAAATAGATGTTATTCCCCCTTACTTTGGACAGTACCATTACAAAAAACAATTACACCTACTTACTTAGATACACAGCAGGGCCTCGATTATTACTTCAATGACTCCCCAAGCGGTACAGTTACGTTGTTACTACGTACCTATCTACTTATCAAATCTATAGATATCATATCAACGGTAATGCTGCTATCTGCATCTGTTATTTACATCATTTAGAGCGATAAGGCATTCCTGTAACTTAAACCTTGAGTCAGACGAGGCCGAGCTATTGTATCGAGCTGACCGTCACTGACGTCGTTTGTAATAAGAATTAGTCATCAGTTTATCAATGTATCGCAACAATCTTAGTTGAATAACTCTAAGAGTCAGTGACTAATTTTGATGTGGAAAAACTGCTAGTAGCAGTGATTTGTTTCACGATCTGGACATTCATTGGAGAAGACGTCATTGTTTAATCCATTGGTTTGGATAAACTTTCCGAAGGTGGACATTATTGTGAGGATAATTTCGTTCAACAACCTCATATAAAGACATAAGAAGTCATGTGTTGCTCCTGCAGTTGTGGTTGTGGGTCCTGTGGAAAAATCCTGAGGTGTCTCCTGTGTGTGACCCTATGCGTGTTTCTTGCCAAAATGTGTGGGTTTGAAGTTGATGACGATTGCTGTGGTGGGGGTGAGGGAGACTAATGCAAAAGTATACCAAAGTTAGCTATACGAAGTTACTTTCTTGTGTTTGGTATATATCCGTCTTAAAATGTAGTGTCTATTGTTTATTTTATTGGTAATACAGTGAACTGTCTATAAAATAAAAACGGGTTCCAACGAAAATGTTATGGGTATTTTTTTACATTCTGTAAATAAAGTAGTTACAGGGCCGAGCACGAATAACTGCGTAAGTGTAATGTAACATGTCGTTCATGTGAAACAGTACATACTGTCATTTATCTAGGACAACTGTGACATAGATAACTCATAGTTTGTACGCCGAAGCGTCTCTTATGATACGAATATTTCTGGGCAGATTGTGCTAACGGCCTGTTTTTTGTATTTATCCCTCTTTAAATGTAGTGTCTAAGGCTTATTTTGTTTTTAATGCAGTGTTTTCAAAATAATAAATTGTAAACGGGTTCTAACTATGAACATGTTTAGTGTATTTTTTATAATATTCTGTTAATAAATAAACAAGACACCTGAAATTAATTTTTAATATAATGAGGTTTTAACCCGTTGATTCGCGAATAATACAATAGATTTCGTTGAAATCAACCTACTTACTTTGCCAGAAACTGCTACATAATGTGGTTAAACAATATTTCTGTTTAATTCAACACTATCCTTTAAAATAAGTAAGTACCGGGTAAACCGTGCTTACACTGTGACAATCTTTGAAGTTTTTTGCTAATAAGTTTTTTGTATGTTGTTGCATTGCATAACTAAGCAGGTTTTACCATCTTGGCGATATATTTAATCGATTTAGTATACAAGCATTAAGAAAAACAGCATTATTCCCTATGTTATATATAACCTTTCAAAGTGTGGCACAAAGTTTGACCTTAGGCACAAAGTTTACGGTACCTAGTTTTTTAGGCAGGTATTAATATCTCCAAACTACGAGAAAGGTTCCTAACCTATAGGTACCTAGGTTTACTTGAACTTACTTACAAATTTTTTTTCAATAAAACATTCAACATTTGCCATGCTGTTATATAAAACTACTACAACAGCTAGACATTACATCAATAATTAAATTACCTGAAACATGTTTTCATCAAAGCAAAAATAAAGTAGGTAGCAACTAAAAATACAACGAATAAAATCACTTTGACATATCGTCGGCTTAGAGTGTAAACCTGCTAACTCCATATTAGGTAAATTTTCAGGAGAGACAAAAAACATTCCTAAAAAAATATGAATATAATTTATGAAAAGACTTTTATATTTTCAAACTTGCATTTGTATACCATACAATTTGAAATAAAAAAAGATAATTTACTTCAGCATTTATTTAATTAACACCACTTTTGTGACTTAGCAGGTTTTCGTAATCAAATATTTATTTTAAAAAACAACTTAACAGGTTTTCATAAACCAAAACAAAATTTATAAAAGTATTGATAGCATTCATAAAACAAAAACAAAAGAAAATCTCTAAAAATTAACAAAAATTAGGTTCTGTCTTTATGTCCTTAATTTAAAAACATAATTTTCTTTCAAGATCAAACAAACTTATATGGTTTTATACTAAAATTAAAGTTTTGAAACTTTCAGTTACAATCTTAAAATTATAATATTATTAGGTACTTTTAAACAAAACAAACTCTCAAAATGAACAAAAAGTAGATTCTGTCCTTATAAAATCTAGAAACATATTTTTTATTTTCTTTTTATCGTAAACTAAATAAAACCTTTATTCTTATAATTAAGCAAATATTACTCAGTCTCAATGTTCAAATCAGTCTCAACTTTAGTTTTCTACTCATGGGGTAAATTGTCGTAATAATTACGGTAGTCTGCAGGTAAGGTATCTTTCAGATATTGCAGATCGTCAAATTTTCTTTTCGTTATTTTCCTCCTAGTAAGGTGCTGATTTCGGAGAGAATCAAAAGGCAATGCAGTAACTGCCGGTGATTTTCTTTGCGGTAGTACTGTCCAATCTTCTGTGAATCTTAATTTGAAGAATATATTACCATCTGGAGTATACCGAAGAGCTTTCATGTCAGTTACTTTGGGGTCACCTTTACCGCGTCCAGGACGAATGCTTTTAAAAAACCCAACGTCATTAAAGCTTTTGAAAAAACTATGGTTTAAGTAAGTTACGTCGTAAGGTCTGGGGTGTTTTCTTGCTGATTTGCAAATGGTGATGTACTCTGCGGGCACATTGATGTTCTTGTTTTTAAGAGCCCGTTCAACAGAAGAATGAATACTGTCAGCTTCCATCTGCGTATGCCCAACTTCTAGAAATTTCTGTTCTATGATGATGTTGTTGTTCATAGCCGTGCATAATAATGCATTAGACATCACACAGTTTCTGTTTTGATAGGTACAACCGTCGCTATAAAAAAATATTTTATTTGGTTTTTCTGGCTCACTTTGCAAAAGCTTTTTTTCTATTAAGCTTACCCAAACACTTGCAAACTCTTCAGAATTCAAGCCTCCTTCAGTTTCGTTCCATAGATAACAATAGCCATCTTTGTTGTTTAAATTAAAAAAGGCAAGATTGTGTATTTGGAGCTTTGTTCTATAGTACAAACTACTAATATTTGATTTAGGGGCCATTAGAACCGCCTGCAAGTCTACAGTAAAAACAAGATTTTCTTCACGTATGTCTTTCTCCTTCTCAGACCTAGCTTCTTCTTTCTTCTTTAGATGTTCTGAATATTCTTCTTGGGATTTATTTCCGACTTTATAGAGAGCACATATTTCGCACTGATCTTTTTTAAGGTGAAACAATCCGAGATTAAGATTGTCAAATTCTTCATGAAATTTGCAGATGGATAAAGCAACTACATTACGTGTTTTACACCAATCATTGACATAAAAATCATAAAGGGATCGCTTTGAACGCCACTCTGGCAACAAGTACTTCTTTTGTGTACTAGCACGACAGTAGTGTGATTCCATCGCTGGCAGTGATTCTAAAAACTTTTTCAGCTCCTTACGTTCTGATTCGAAAGGCTTAGAAGATGTTTTTGTTTGTTTGGAATCAAAATCCTTGTCATTCTTTTTAAAAGCTGCCCCTATTTTATTTTTCCAATTTAAAACAGTCCATCTACCAATCCCAAGCGTATTCAAAAACTATGTTCTGCAGACTTTGATTGGCTCATCATCCTTTTTTAAATGATAAAATAAAGATTGTCCTCTTTTCGATTCCTCATTATTAGTTTTTCTTCCCCTTGGTCTCTTGACAGGCAAAGCTGTCACAAGATTATTAACAAACATTTTTTTTTCTGCCCAACTCATTGTCCAAAATTCTTTAAAAATATTCTGCCTATCTGTCTCTGTAAACATTGAACATTTCAAAGATCCTTTTTGAGTTTCTTTACACGAGCATCTATTTTTCATAGTTCTAGGTTGCCTTGGAACTTCATAATTCCACTTTTCTTCTTTTTTTCTTCCATAGTATGTTTTTCCAGATTCTCTCAACTTTCTGTTACTTTCAGCATACCAGTTTGATTTTTGAATGTGAATCCTTTTTCTTCTTTTATTGCTTTTCTTTGGATAGTTTTCGCAGTCAGACTCAGAGTCAGAATTAATTTTGTATGGTACCAGACCTTCTTGCATACTTTCATCTGATATCAAATCATCTATTTGGATGGATGGTCTTGACGTAACAGAATGGTCGATAGTACCTGTAAAAGAATTTCTAGGACTATTTTCAATTTGCTGCAAAGTGCTCTGCTCGATAGTATTTTCAGAAACCAGACTATTAGAACAGTTGTGGTCATCAGTCATTAATTCAAGCAAAGGGGATTCATCTAAAGGGGAAATCATTATATATATCTTCGAATTGGACTTCTTGTTCTGTATTTTGAGGTTCAATATGACTATTGTTATTTACTTCTTGGTTCAGAGTTACATAGTCATCTTTAGTGTCATTATTTTGTGGTGAGAGTATACTAGAAATATCTCCTACAAGTACATTATTCAAATCGGCAGGTGAGAAGGAGTCGCAATGTGTACTTAAGCTTAAGTCATCAGATATTTCTTTAGATATAATCATTTTAATTTCGACATTTTCAACCACAGACCATTCTTTGGGGAAGGATGCTTGAGATGATTCCGGTGCTGTTTGTCGATTTATATCTTCTTTGCTTGCACACAAGTCCAGGATTTTACGGCCACGCCAATGCTTACTCGATGACATCTGCAAATAAAGAATTAATTAATACATTCTGATAACAATAACTAAAGGAAATAAAGCGAAATAAAATTAAAATTATACTATACGTTTACACTCTAAAATTACGTCCCAATCTAAACGTATAGTTCCTAATTTGTCAATTAGATTTAGAAAACTTGAATAAATGCATTAAATACTTGACTATAACCCATTAACAGAAATCTTATTACGCAAAATATTAATTAAAACATAATTAAAAGTTAATTTATGATGATACATAATACCTGCTAAGTACAATAAATGTAAGATTTATTGTAAGGAAAAACTGCTAAATCCCACATGTTTGGGCTATAGGTTATCTGAAGTTTTACAATAAATATTGGTTAATTTATCATTACAAACAAATAATAAGATAACAGTATAAACACTTACCTTTCAGTCCTTTAACTTTCAACCTTTATTTACACTGTTATCACAGAAAACATCAATTATTTGTACGAGAACATTTGCCGGCATCGGAATCGCGGTACAAAATGGCGGCTTACACGGAGTTAGCAGGACACTTTTGAGGTTACGGATTTGACAGTTTTACTCAGTACGCGTTTTTGTACATTTTAAAGGAAAACGGACTGTGGCTGTTTTTCTAGATTATGTATTTCTTTTTACACTTTCGAATGGTATGAATAACGTCATTATAGTCAAAAAATGGATTTGGCAGGTTTACACTCTAAGCCGACGATATATGATTTGTCACTGATTAGCATTCATGCAGCAGGTAAATGTAGTCGCGATTTTCCAGATGACTCATCGCTAAAAACCTTGAAATCGTCTCTTTCCATACATTTTAAGTAACTTGTATTATAATATAACCACTTTACTAGTAGTAGGTAATATGTAATAAGAAATTTTGATAAGACGTCGGAACAATCATTACAATCCACGCACTTACAATCACTACATCCTACTACGTTCTCAGCGACCCATGCCGTGATGCCGATCAGGATGGGTGTGATTTTATACACTGAATTAGCTACGCCCAAGATATACCTACTTAGGTATACCTATAGATACACAGCGCGCTCGCAGCGGAGCTCGACTTGGCCATCTTAACCGATCAACAAGTTAAGCAACGCTTGCTGCGGTCAGGAGTTGAATGGGTGAGTGCTAGTAGCATTATTCAACTGAGCGCTTACATGCTTCGGAGGGCACGTTCAGCCGTCGATCCCGGTTGTTTGTCTTAGGCGTCTATGTCGACTAGGCCTTCGGGCGGCCTGAAAACTTCGACATGGGTTGGCCACTAACCTATCCACCAATCCGCACTGGGCCCGCGTGGTGGATTATGGTCCAACTCCTCTCTCTGAGAGGAAGGCTCGAGTCCCAGCAGTGGGAACTAAATGGGCTGGTTATGATGATGATGATAGATACTCAAAACCAGTAGGCAATGTTTTATCCCAATACTTCCGAGTAGAGAACTAATGTGATAAAAAGTCTCACTCAGTAGTTCGGTGTGTTCTACAACACCGAACTTGTTGGAATAAATGTTCATCAACTGAACTTTTCCTTGTTCGGGCCATAAGTCACGGTAGTCAATCTAAGAACAGCAGTCGCTAGGCTATGTCGGTCGGAGGCATTTAGGCAGGTTGAAAACTTCCAACACACCACACTAGGCGAGTCATTTTCGGCTCTTTGAAAGGAAGGAATAACATGGCTATAGCTTGTAGGTAGATAACGTATGGTCTCACTTACTAAGCATGTTTATATGGAAATTCCAAAAATAAAATCACTATCATATTTACAAATAAATTTATCGATATTCTGATAATAGTATCTTGGTATTACTCTGCTGTGTAGTAAATGATACTCTTATCAGCCCCCCGAGGCTAGGTAGTAAGGGAGAGTAGGGTAATGGGAGTCAGCGGGCAATGGAAGTAACCCTCACAAACACGAAACACTACACGAGACCGACGCGTAAACAGCGTCCTCAGCCCCCACTCCGGGCCCCCGCGCAGCCACGAACGTCTCGCGCCAGTCAACCCATGCGCCACTGAGAAACGACCGTGTATTGTTTTTACGCACCGTTGATGTAATTTTACGTTAATACAAATTAGAAGGTAAGTGCCGAATATCTTGCAGTATGCGATTATGACATTTACACTTACTTAGACGTTCCAAATTGTAATGTGCAGTTCAGATTGTATCAGTGTGTTAAAGTTTTTTTTTATTTTCATATGTATTCGCCCCACACCCTGGGGGTGATCACCATTACCCCTACGTTGGTGTAATAGGAGTCAAATCTGTTTTTTTTTTCAACTTTTATAATTTCCAAAGTTGATTGCCAAAGTGATTGAAATTGATCTCTAATGATAATTAAAATTTTATTTGAGTTCTCGCTTAAGTAAGACCCCCATTACCCTCTTTTACCCTAGAGTGGTGAATGCTGCTACAACTTTGGGTTCAAAGTAAGTAAGTACCCAAAGTTTAATTGTACCTATAATCCTATTTTTCGAAGGCAATGGTAATGGACCGCACCAAAAAATTGGAGCACAGAGGGACATTACAACTAGACTACGTACAGGACTTCATTTACCTGGGCTCCAACATTAACGACACTGGCTCCGGGAGAGATTGGTATGGCCAAAAATGCGATGACCCAACTAGCCGGAATTTGGAAGGACAAACATATCAGGAAAACACCAAAATAAACCTGGTTAGAAGTCTAGTGTTCTCCATTTTCCTATAAGCGGCTGAAACTTGGACCCTTCAGGCAAACGACCGAAGACGCGTAGATGCCTTCGAAATGTGGTGTTGGAGGAAAATGTTACGCATGCCCTGGACAGCCAGAAGAACGCGTCTATACTCGAAGAACTAAGTATTACCACTAGGTTGTCATCTATATGCCTCCAACGAGTACTCGAGTACTTCGGTCATATACCACGCATAAAAGGTGACAACCTAGAGAAACTTGTCATCACAGGCAAGTTGGAAGGAAAAATACCAAGGGGAAGAAGTCCAATGCACTGGTCGGACCAAATCCGTACCGCTCTTGACAGTAAAGTCCATAATGCGATACACGCTGCTGAAGATAGGTCAAGGTGGAAAGACTTCATTCGGCAGAAGGTGATCCGAGGAAGGGGTCTGACCCTCAGCAATGAGGAAAACGATGCTAGGAGGAGAATTATTCGAAATGTGCTAAGTGTTACATGAATTTGAATTTAAGTATTAACAGAATAAGGACATCATAATTAATTTTTAGTTCGGTAGTTTAGTTTTTCGTACCAGTGAACCCCTGCCATTGTCAAGTATTTTTCGTAGTCCTCACAAATAGATATGAAGAAATCCGGTTTAAGGATTCATCCGCGTGATAAACCCTAATTATTTTTATAAAATAAGTGTAGTACCTACTTATAAGTCACCTACACCTTATAACATCCAGTTGTCTGCCAGTGAAAGTTCCGTCAAAATCCAGCCGTTACGAAGATAAGAGGGATCAAACACAAACATAAAAAATAAGTTTTTGTTTTAAGTACCTACCGTATGATTCTTTCATATTAATTTTACCGCACACGTTGTGTTAATTGGCCGAGCGAGCGAAGCGTCTGCTTTAACTGGCCAAATTGACTTTCATCTGTCCGTATGTTTGTTAGGTTGTGTGTTGGTCCTCCTGTACAGATCTTGACGAAACTTAGTATCCATGTTTCACTATTCAATATATTTTTTTGTCATCAGGAATTTTGAATCAGATTGAAGACGTTCTGAAAAAAGGCCAGGTCAAAAGTACCCTAAACCGACGCTTATGTATGAAAGGATTGATGAGTATAGATGAAGCGAAAGAGATATGTCAGGATCGTAGTAAGTGGAAATCCGTGGTCTCTGCCTACCCCTACGGGAAAGAGGCGTGATTTTATGTATGTATGTATGTAGGAATTTTGATTGGGGGAGTACTTTTTCTAAAAAGTGAGAAGTTTGCTGCGGTACTATTTACTGACCGATTTTGATAAAATTTGGAACAAACATTAGGCACCTCAGTCTAAAGAGGAATTTAAAATATGAGCATAGTTGGTCAAATTGTTTCTGAGATAATAGGTTGTGAAGTACTGCGAAAAATTGCCGATGAAGAGACTATGCGCTCGCGAGGTATACTCTTCGCAGAACTACTAGTCTGTATGTATAAAATTAGTATTTTTTTCGCAGTACATACACTAACAAAACTAGATACGTACAGGCACGAACTGTGCAAACAAATCTAGTTTTCTATCCAACCAAAACCGACCTTACGTAGACCGACTACGGTTGATATCGCCTTGCTATATGGCGATAAGATTTCTTGCCATGGAAACATGTTACGGCTTGATAAGATCTTAGTAGTATGCGTTTTGATAACAAATAAAAAGCAAACATTTTTATACAATTTACATATATTTTTAACGAAATAAATTACTTTACAATATATTTTTTTCTAACATCCACATTCTCCATCCAAGACTTTCAGATCCCAAACTAGACAAAGCTTGTACTATATATATATATATATATATACTATAATATGGTAACCTGATGACTGATATACATACTTATATATATATACCCAGATGCAGCTCAGACATGTTCATACATATGTCACACTAAAAGTTTCTGGAATTGGCCACTTACATAAACAATATTTAAAAGTTATTACTACATTTGAAAATGGAACTCCTTAGCCGTGGAATAAAATTTGTTTCATCAGATTGTCAAATGTTTTCACATTGTGGCGTCATTTTAAAAATTGCGTGATTACAATAAAATGGATTCGGACAAATTTTCATTGCATGATTTTATTACTTTTGATTTAGATTAATAGAATTTTTTTATTATTGATTCAGGAAACTTTTAGTGTGCCCCACGTACACGCAAATGTTTGATCTGTCCGAGGATCGAATCCTGGACCAGCGGCTCAGAAGGCAGGGGTGCTACCAACTGTGCCAACCGGGCTGTCTATTATATTAATACAGTTTATAATCTTATCTTAAAACAGACAAACTTGTCCAAAATTGGAAGCCGAAGGTTGGCTGACCGAAGTCCCGTCTAGTACAGGCAGGGAGCAGCATTCGTTGGGACTTTTAAGAAATGAGAGCTATTCTGCACTTACATTAAAATTAACTATTTTCTTAGATCAGAAGCAAAAATGTACATAATGATCGAATAGCGAATACATCAAAAGCTGTAAAATGTATATGAATGAAATAAGCTGCCCTGGCGACCGGTTCTATTATATAAATTTTACTCCAACTGTAATTCGTCTGTACATTTTTAATATAAGTATAAGCACCTTAACCCGTTGACTCGCAATTCGCCATATTTGACCTATAATACAATAGATTTCGCTGAAATCAACGTACTTTTTCAGGAACTGCAACGTGTGTGGTTAATATAAGAGTAGGTTCACAAAACTACATTGGCGAAGTTTCTAATGTTTATCAGTAGGACTATTATGTATCTCAGTTGCTAACAAATGTTGATTGAAATGGAAAAAAATGCCGGGTCTATGTCACTTTTGTCAGTTCCAGTCATCAACTTACTAACATTTTTGCTTACTGGACTAGTCAAAACTGACATAGAGCCGCCATGTTTCAAGATTTCAATCAACTTATTTTAGCAACTAAGATACATAATAGCCATGCTGGTTGCACAGGTGAGTTGCGTGACCGTGGTACCCTGTATGTATATCGGGTAGTCCCGAAACTCTACGATAAGCTGGTACAATCTATGGTGGTAAATCTTAACTAAACGTATACCACCGAAACCGTCTAGAGATATATATGGTATATCTATGAAACTTTTAAATTGGTCTGCGGCAACTATCGCGCCAGTACTAACAGAGCTGTATAATCGTTACATTAGTGACGGTAAATATCCTGAAACCCTTAAGATCAGCAAAGTGTCACCGATATTCAAAGGCAAGGGGAAGCGGCAAGACATTAATGGATACAGACCAGTATCCATAATACCTGCTGTGGCAAAGATACTCGAAAACGGTATAAGTTCTCGGTTACTGGATTACCTGTCATCAGTGGAAGCACTATCAGACCGACAATATGCATACCGGGAGGGAAGGTCGACCACGTCGTTAGCGCGTGAAGTGGTGCGCCGCGTTGTTGCTGCCCGTGAGAGAAAGCAGCACGTAGCAGTGCTCTGCTGTGATCTCTCTAGAGCTTTCGATGTGGCGGACCACAACGTTCTCGCTTTAAAAATGCGACACTACGGCATACATAACAAAGCACTAAGCCTGCTGAATGATCTCTTGCACAGTAGATCCCAGATCGTGGTAGGTGATGGTGGTAAGGAAAGATCCGACCCCATGACCACCACGATGGGAGTCGTGCAGGGATCATCAGTATCAAACATCCTGTTCTCTTTGCTTCTCAACGACCTCCCTTGTGCCATCACGGAGGCTGAGGTTATGATGTATGCAGACGATGTCGCAGCGGTTGTTGTTGCACCTTCAACGGAAGAGTTAGAGCAGAAGCTTAACGATGCTACATCTCAGCTGGCCGCGTGGTTTAAAAATAACGGACTGGTTTTAAATCTACAGAAGACTCACTTCATACGCTTCGACCTGTCTGGCCGCCAGCGAAATAATCTAAGTGTCTTCGTGGGTGGATCCAAAGTTGAACAATTGCATAGCACAACCTTTTTAGGATTCGAGCTGGATAGCGGCCTCACGTGGGAATCCCATATTCACAAGCTTTGTGGAAAATTAGGTGGAGCATGCTTTGCACTGAAGCGGCTATCCAGGTTCTTACCCAAAGAAGTGGTGCGATCATGCTACTTCGCCACCGTACACTCACTGCTGCAGTATGGGGCAGAACTCTGGGGACGCGGTGCAGACTCAGAACGCGTATTTCGACTTCAGAGACGAGCCGTACGTGCCGTGGCGCGAGTGTCACGAGATACTCCAGTGACAGATCACTTTAAGTCACTCAAGATTCTCACCCTACCAGGTATAGTTATTTATCAAGTAGCCGTATATCCGCGGATGAACAGTGAATCATATGCGAAAATTGGTGAATATCACCAGTACAACACCAGACGCACAGGAAAACTAGTATCGGTGAGTCGAACACTCGCTAAGTCGGAGAAATTGACACATGTAATGGGTCCCGCGGTGTATAATCGACTACCTGAAAATGTTCTCGCCGCACCTAATTTAGCAGCATTTAAGTCAAGACTAAAGCATTGGCTTATTGACCAAGCGTTTTACAGTTACGCGGAATTTATAAATAAACTACGACATTAAAATTTGATAGAATTATTATTAATATTATTATTGAAATAATGTTTTGTTTTATTACTATTATTATATTTATATAATTATAATTATATATTATAATAATTTTTATTACTATTATTATCTTAGATTATTCGATATATGTTTTATTTTGTAATACATGACGTTTTTTTCATTAAATTGTTTATATAAAGGTATGACATAGATTTGGTGCCATGTATTTATAAATTACTTATTTGTATGTGGTAACAGTAATCCAACATGATTATGTAGATACTAATTATACTTATGTATATAATATATGAACAACAAAGTACAAATGTACTATAGTACCTAAGTTGTTTATTCGATTCTTGACACATTGTTTATTTTATTATCAATATTGACGTGTATGGATTTTATACCAATAAAATATGATTATGATGATGATTATGATTATGGTACAGATATTCTATTTCACGATGAAGGTTTGATCTTGTTTGTTGTTAGCCGTGCACATGCACATTGAGTTAGTGTGCGTAACCTCGGGAGCGCTCAGTCACGATCGCGACGCGGTCCGAGTCACTAGTGTTCTGTGCCCCGCGCAAGATGTCAGCACAAAGTACCGTCAGCAAGGCAACTAAACGCAGAAAAGTCGTCCACAGTGAGGTAATTTCTTTTTTTATACATTCAACTAATTTGTTGAATTAGTTGAAAGTCACTAATTCCGATTTGTTTTATTTTAGGGTCGAAGAATGATAGCTAACGTTTACCATTTCCTAAAAGAGGAGTTTGAATTTACAAAATCGGTTATGGAGCTGTGTTTAGCTGTTGATTAGCTGTGATTTGTCTCATTTACGTAATATTACACAGCGTACAGCTGAGGCCACAGGTGTTTCTCTTTCAACTGTCCAACGGATCTTAAAAGAGGAGAAGGAATTGCCATGCGCTTCCTCAGAGTTTACTTCTCCCATGAAGAAAAGAAGGAAACGAGATAATAAGATAGAAATAGATAATTTCACAGCCGATGTTATCCGGAGTACGATACAAAATTTTCATGCGGTCCATAAAGAAATTCCAACGTTGGCAAAATTAAGAACAGTTTTAAATGAAAAAATTGGCTTTGAAGGTTGTCTCGAAACGCTTCGTCAGTTATTGCTGAAATTAGGATACAAGTGGCGTAAAACAGAAAATAACCGTAAAGTTTTGACTGAACGTCATGATATACAGATGTGGCGCCTAAAATATTTAAAGAAGATGTCAGAATATCGCTCTCAAGGGCGACCAATTGTCTACACCGATGAAAGTTATGTCCTTTCAACACACGTGCGAAACAACACCTGGGCACAAAAAAAAAGAGAGCACGCCATTTTTGAAGAAGATTAGCACAGGCACTCGATTTATATTGGTGCACGCGGGAACAAAGGATGGCTTTATTAAAAATGCCTGTTTGGTTTACAAGGCCAACTCAACAGCTGGCGATAACCATTCGAATATGAGCTATGATAATTATATTAAATGGCTACACGAAAAACTTTTAACCAATTTACCCGAAGGCGCAGTCATTGGCTTAGACAATGCTTCTTATCACAATACACGAGCTGAAAAACTACCAACATCGGCAACAAAGAAAGCAGAAATCCAGCAATGGCTCAGAGATAAGGGCATAGCATTTGAACAAACTTGCCTTAAATTGGAATTGTACGACATAATTAAAAAACACAAAGATCAACACATAACATACAAAATCGATAACTTTATCAAGACCAAAGGTTTTGATGTTATACTTCTCCCCCCTTATCACCCAGAATTAAATGCGATTGAAAATATTTGGGGAATTGTAAAAAAATATATTGCTTCAAAGAATATTAAAGAGAGAGAAAGCTTGAACAAAGTTACTAGCGAAACATGGCATAAAACCTGTAGTCATGTTGAAAAAATTGAAAAGGAATACTTGAAATATGTTGACCTGGATTTTGAGTTTATGATTAATCTGCAAAATGATTCCGATGACAGCGAATCAGAATCCGAAGACGAATCTAGCAGTGATTAAAATAGCTAATTATTTCAACTTTGTTTTTTTGATCTATTCTTTATTCTTTTTGCAAAATAAAAATTTATGACATGACAACCTGAGTATTTCTAGTAACTTATCATATTTTATTCCGTTTACATAAAAAATATGTTGTAGGAGCTAAACACTAATTATTTATTAAATCGCAGTAAAAAAAAAATAAGGCTAAATTTAAAAATGTGTTTCACATTTCTTTGCTAACGCTCCTTCAGTTTACACACACAGACGCTTCTGTCTGTACATGTCACTACTACAACCATGGCCAAACCTTCATCGTGAAATAGAAAGTCTGTACCGGGCGAGACGCCAAGGTATACCAGTTATAAAAATAATACCATATCACTTAGCCAAGCGATAATAGACATTTTTCGAAAAAGTTAAAAACATTTTATAGACAACTTTTAAATAATGTAAACTCAAATAACAGTTCCATTAATCGCCGGGACGACATGTAGATTCTTTGTCCTCTTATCCCTGTTACGTCCAGTTTTGAGAGAGCGTAGAATTTGAGTCCATGTTGGCCGTTCAGTTCTTCCATTTTATCGACTGAAAATAATAATAAAATATTTACACATGTTTCAATAAAATTGCGTATTTTACAGAATCAATAAGACATTGTCGCCCCCTGAACTTTATGAATTTTACATCATTCAGTGTATATCAGCCGAAATGGTGGTAGTGATTACAAGTGGCCTGTAGCCAATATATATATATATACATTAAACATATATAATAAAATAGACCCTATTTCTCCTGGTCAGGCTATAACTCGAGAATGGACGGAACAATCCCGCTAATTCTGTTTATATTGTGTCAATTATTGTCATATGAAAGAATTACCAAGAAAATACGGGAGGTTATAGCAAGGCCAAAGGCCGAGCCGACTACGCGAACGAAGTCGCGGGTAGTCAGTAGTGTAGTATAAAAAACAGAAACATTTAGGATGAGAGTAACATGGCATATCTATCACAAACATGAGTAAAATGGTAGGGCTATTGACATGAACTATGAGTGATAAGGCAACGGACGAGACTACGGCACCTGCCAATTATAGCCTTCTCTTAAAACATTTAGGCAGGTGACTTGCCACCCACTAAAAGGGTCTCAATAATTGGCGACGTAAGGGGCAACTTTGGTGTGGATGTGGAGAGGTGTGCTTCCGACTTTATGCTCTTTATCATTTCCACCCATGGGGCTTTTTGGTACTGGTACCACCCTCCAGACGGCCAATTAAGGCCTCATCGACGGCTCATCACAAAGCCCCTTCAAAGTTAGTATTTTTTTTTATTTATTGGGTAAACAGACAGTTACACAAGTTTATTAATAAATAAGGTATTAACTAAGAGTGCAGTAATAAATGCTTAGAGGAAGAAAGCTATAGAGGATCGGGTAGCGTGGCCACACATGAGACAAAAAACTAAACTCAGTGATACCATAAACCTTACCCTCTACCCAGACACAGGGAGATTTAAGTACCACGCAGTTCCAACGCGGAGCGGAGCACAGATTAGGAATATAACGTGGCGTGGAGCGATATAATAATAATATATAAATTATAGCATATTCTATCGTATATCGTGATATATAAAAATATATATTCTTCTACGTAGTTATCAAGCTGGGTAGTTAAAAGCCTCGTTATACGATCGGATTACGAGATCGATGGTTCACTTTTATCAATGGTTCATTATATCACCAGTTTAAATTTTAGTTCCTCGAGAATAAAACAAGGGTCCAAAAATAAAGGCATTACCTGAATCACAATCAACATTTTTATTAATGTAAACATACTATATAAGACCACAGAACAGAGAGAATCATTTATTGCCCTTTGAATAGCACTAGTTTATTATGTATATTACGAATCCTATCTCTGGGTGCAAAAAACTGTTTGGTACTGTGGTGAATCCTTACTTCAAAGTAATTCATGGCGACTGCTTTCAAAAGCATTATTCTATGATTTCCAATCAGTATTTGGTCATTATTGTGAAGATTTTCAAACATATAAATGTCACATATACAGTCCTTAAAACATGAAAGTATTAATTTCTGCATTAAGTTTTTCTCATTGTAAAATTTGATACCTTCATGTGAACGCAATCTAAATATTTTTTCAGCACGTTCGCATATTTTAGTAACGCTCCTCGATGGATAGATCAACCCTCCTTTATCTTTTTTGGCAATAAATCCATCATATTTATTGGAGATTAAAGATAGGAGGCATTCCTCACATTTAATTACTTTTCTCAACTTTTTAACAACGAATCCGGCTATGTACACAATGACTTCTTGTGTGTACAAAGAAAGCCTAGAGGGGTCTGCCAAGTAGTCATGGTCACCATCGACAGCTGGTAGGCTTTCTACTGACTCGTAATTATCAATAGATTCAGTTGTATGCGTAAATAAATTAATTTTATTTTCGTACCGCATCTCACTGAACGTTAAAATTTTTATGTCTTCTAGGGGGATGCAATTTCCTGACGTAATATGTTTTGTTTCCCCATGTATAACTAGTCTTTTATATGCGCCTTTAAATTGTATAGCAGTGGGGTTATTGTTAAATCCACCTTTGGCACGAATAGAGCTAAAAAAACATTCCAGGTGATCCTGGCTCATTTTGTACAAGGGCACAAAATTCAAAATCTTGGAAGCGATTAAATTTCGGTAAACCTTTTTAAGACTCTGAATACAAATATAGAATCCAAAAAAACCTACTTTTCTATTAGTCTGTAATATTGGTTGATCTTTTAATTTTAATCCAACTATATAATTTTCCATTTCATTCAAGAAATTTTCAATGTCACTATAGTTCTTATCATTCATAGGTTTTTTGAAACCAAATGTATGGAAGTTTCTGCTATTTAAAATATCAAATATGCTATTATGTTTTTTTATAAATTCTACTGTAGCTTCTGAATCAACAAAATCTGCTATTTCTAAATCTTTTCGACACAGTTCTATAGATTCAGCTACAGAATAACTGAACGTTTGGGCTGCCAATTTCACTTTCATAATTTGTTTAGCAAAATTGATATGTTGGCTTCGGAGTCGATTAGCCAAATGAAGGCCTTCATTGTTTTGTAAATTATGAAGATTAACAATAAATTGCCAAGATATTTTTTGACCATTTAAGTTGGTAAGCTCTTTTTTTTCTCCAAGGGTGTTTCTCACTAATTTCAGCATATGTGCTGGATCGGGAAAAATAGAGATTTCTTGATTCTGAATGGTAAAAGAAGTTTTAAGATTACTCAAATCTAAAGGATCCAAAAGACAGTCAAGGCATTTGGCCATAGAAAAATTGGCAGGGCAACCGTCAAACGTCAGTGATATTATATTAACTCCACATGAAATTAAAAGTTCCACACATTGTTTTACCAAATTTGCCTTTTGTGCCCCTGTACAACCATCCACCAAGAAATAGCCCACTGGAATTTTCCAACTGTCGTTTACAGCGGTGACCATAAATACTAGAGCTTCCCTAGCAACAGCAACATTATCTCCATCTAACACTTCTCCAAAATTTACTAATCCCACGCATTGCTTACCATCCCACTGAACATGTTTCCGAATCGCCATTTCATCCAGAGATAGAGCGCAATAAATTGTTTTACCTTTAGCACGTTTAACTAATAACTTTATACATTCAAGTGATTCATCAGTAAATCCTGGGCTACCGTCAAAACTCTTATACCATGAACGTAAAGTAGACGGATGTGGTAAACAAGAATTGAATGAATTTCTTACAAAATTGTATGCCTTTGGGCTTATATAATGCAAGCAAAGCGCAAATTTTCGGAGAGCTGGAGAATACTTAGCAGGACCAGGGCTAATAACTTTTTTCAAGAAGTCTTTGTTGCCGCATTCAAGTGATCCAATTAGGTCGCAATCTTCTTCACTAAAAAGTGATCTTGACTTCAATTCTGTTAGAATATTTTCTAAATTTGCCACTTTCTTATTCAACCGTCGCGATTTTTCTCGAAGCGCTCTTAATTTTTTCATTCTTTCTTTAGATCGTTTTTCTTCATTTTTCCATTTTCGTTTCAGAGTTCTTGGTGTTAGTTCAGGTGATTTTTCCTAAAAGAATTGTTACATTAAGTGAAGTACTTATTTCTATGACAACATCATCCTAAAAACTACATAACAAAAATTAATATAAGTGTTGAATATATTTATGAATGTCAGTAGGCTCGCCTCCTATTACATGGGGCTTATTAACTGCGAAACTTGGGTGTAGAAACACCTGTAATAGGAGAACACATCTGCCTACCCCGTCGGGGTTTATAGGCGTAGTGATATGTATGCATCTTATTGTAAAGATAAACTTACAGGCAAACATTTTGTTGGTTTGCCTCTGGCAGAAGGAAGGATTGACGGATTAATAAAAGGAGAAGTAGACACTTACAGGCACAGATTGTGTATCGCATTGCAACACGTCAGTAGACACAGGGTGACTATCTGTGATGGTAGTCAACGCTATTGCTGCAGATGCTGATAGATGTTCAGATAGCTTTTTAGAATTTTCGTCATCTCCAAGCTGAATAACAAAAAAATATCTATTTATTTTAAAAAACATGCATTGTCATCACAGGCTTACCTAATACAATAGTGTACTTATCTATCTAGTTAGTTAATTTCATAACACTACTGTATAATTTAAGTTGAGAGATTAAATAATTGTCAAACATTAACGTATAATAAAACACCGGCTAAGTGCGAGTCAGACTTGGGCACTAAGGGTTCCGTACCAACAGTATCACCATTATTTCCGAAACTACTGAACCCTTAATTTTATTATAAAGGGAAATCATACGATAAGAATCAAATTTATATAAATATTTCTCTCACGATCATAACTGGAACAGCTTCAGGATGAATGTAAGTATATCTTCCTTTTTTTAATATATGGTCCGCATCAAAATGTCTGCTGCACATTTTAGAACTCTTTTTTGGAACCCATTCATTTCGACCACAGGCAGCAATCCATTTTTTTCGAATATCAGGGTTATACGGGAAACTGTAATATAAGATAAAATTAAATTATTTATTGAAAATGATGCAATCAAATAATTCAATAGGTATCTGCTTCTATTTTTGATTATATATCTTACATTAGGTATTTATCTAATTACTAATGTATAAATCGTTGTTACAATGGGAAATTGCACGACCCGACACTAGCAACACTGAATTTTAGGTTATGATAAAAACATTATTTTAAATCGCGATTTTAAGTGCTTTGACCACTCTTATTATGACAAAAACTAATACTATGCCACTTAAATAAAACAGTTAACACACGGTACATTGTTATAATAACCAAATGTTTAAGAAAACTTGAAACTTACATATGAAAGGATAATCCAGGAATTTTCCGCTCACTATCACTTTTACAGTTAAGTACACTACACCGCATTGTTTTATAGGTTTATCTCTGCTTTAAAACCATATATGCAAGCAAATATATTTAAAGTGATACAGAAAAATGCCAAAATAAACTTCACAATTTTACAAAGACGAAATAACTGTCAAAGTTTGTTTAGCTACTTATGTCGCTGGCCTTGAAAAAGCTGGCACGCTCTTAGAGACGGATATAGTATAGCTTTGTCCTTTTCTGTTACTTATAATAACTCAATACTATATCTCTTTCTTGTTGAAATGAAACGGAGCTACCCGCCGTCTATTCTTTCCTTTGTCTAAGAATAAATGTTACACCAACACCGTTTACCACAGGTTATGTATATACGCATTATATATGTGGCAGTTGAAAAGTAGGTAGTACTATTCTATTATGAAAGCAATTTACGAATATTATCTTTAAATATACTAGGACGCGTTGCCGCAATATCTATAGAATTAAAGTTTTTATTATATGAATCCACCAGTCTATGAAGTGGAGAGCGTTTACCAGCGTTAGTGCGGCAGCGAGAAGTAGCAAACAATTGACAAGGGTTACGGCAATGCGTTCTAGAAGCACGCTGGAAGTGTGTGCTGCATGGAGCCCGCAGCGGCACACGCTTTCAGCGGAAATAGGCGGAGATCTCTCCCTACCGAGCGTGGTAATCTCCATGCTCAGCAGCGAAAGATCGTGGCAGGCGACCTTCTGCGAAGCGGTGATGGCGCACAAGGAGGCCGCGGAGCGGATCAGGGAGAATGATGGCCAAGCTGAAGGAGAGGCTGAGGAGACGGTTCGCACGTCTCCTCCTTCCTCCGTAGTGGGGTCACTGGTGAAGAGTCGAGGGACTCTTCGCCGGCTAGCACGCCTCTACACGTCTAGGGAGTGACCTTGGTGAGCAAGGCCATCCTTTCGCAGGCGCTGAGGCCTGGTTAAGATCAATCCGGGCCTACCACTGGGGCGAGATAGTGAATGCCAGAGCGACCCCGTCTCGCCCCACCATGGTGGAGGACTGCTTGGGGGTTTTAGTGGGTCTGAGCCCCACATACCCCTTTCCGTCACCCTCGCGGCGGAAGGGAAGTGGACAGCATTTCCCACACGCAAAAAAAAATGCGTTCTAGAAGGTACTCTATAACACAGCTTATTAATTATAGAAATACAATCATATCTATTATGGCACAGGTCATATAACAATAGTAATGGTAAGTGACTTACCAAATCTCTAAGTGTGTTCTCAGCTAAGATATACTCTTCAGACTGCGGGTTCAGTGTCATTTTGTAGTTGGTGAGGGCCAGTCTGTCTTTCTGCTTCGCATACGTTTCAATCACAACGGAATGTATCTGCAAACATGTCATTATTCAAATACTTTACCACCTTCCTACTGAATCCGAAGCGTTTGCCTAAAATTGTTCGTATCGTAAAAGTAAACAAGCGCTTCGTCGTACATATACGTCGTGCGTTCGAATAGACCCCTGTTGGCGAAAATAACGCTAAAAACGCTCACAAGTGCGTTCGAATTGGGAATCTGTGGGTGAAAATGTAGTTTATGTCTCTTTTAGTCCGGCGTTCGGAAAGCTAAAAAAGAGTTATTTATCCCACCAAAAGTTCGTTTTTTGACCCACGTCCAGAGCATGGGTGTTTGTGATAGTTTTTTTTAACTGTGTAATTGATTGGGCAAAAGTAGCGAAAGTGCTACGAAGAAATAATACCAGGAAGAGTAACTGCCATAACAAAATGACCCAATAAAAGTCGTGCTAAATCAATAACATCGTTCACGCCGCTATGCCTCAGCTGTTTAGTTTTAACCTCTGAACTGCAGTTGAAAAATCGACGCGCGAGCATATTGCATCTGATGGACAGATTCCTGAGCTCTCGTTCCATATCTTTGTCGTCGCTTAAATCCTCCGTGGTAAGTATGAGTGATACCTTATAAACATGGGCGAGCCTCATCCTGTCGTCTGCGCCAGCAATTTTATTGACACAAGTGGCCATCAGCCTCTTGCTAGCCTTCAACTCGCTCAGCCGAGAGAGGAGCGTTTCTATCGGTATGTGAGACGATACTGTGGTACGACCAAGCCAGTCCTGTAAACAAAACAATGTTTCAATCAACGTAAGTAAGTTCACCAATAAAATTATTTCTGTACCAGCTGTGCGTTCTAAAAAGTATACTATACAAGTACTATTTGAAAAAATTAATACCGGCTTCCATTATATTCAGTTAATGGAGTGTAACTCAAAAACTACTGGATCTAATTTGATGAAATTTAAATGGGACCACACGGGAAGCACCAGCTTTCAAAGAGAATCGGTTTACTCAGTCGAAAGTTATAAGGTAACAAACATTTAAAAAAATACAAACGAATTGAGTACCTCCTCCTTTTTTTGGAAGTCGGTAGAAAATAGTTTTTATTGCGCAGAGCCCCAATATTTTATCTAAAATAAAAGTAGTTTAATATATATCCGACTCCTAATGCTATCAGCTATATGCCAATGAAAGTCCCATGTAAATCGGTCGACCTATTTCAGAGAATTACAGGAACAAACGGACATACAAATAGACAAAAATTAAAACTAGTAGTTCTGCGAACAGTAGACCTCGCAAACACAGTCTTACCAGCGGCAATTTTTCTCACTCTGGGCTAACTACAAACAGTACTAAATGTTCTTTACTTAAATCGTCCAGTTTTTAAACTTCACAACCTATTATCTCGGCAACTACTTGACCAATTATGCTCATATTCAAAAGTGCATTGTTCTCTCGTCATTAACTGTAATACATATCCAGACATAATGGAATCATGTTACCAGTATACTTACTTAAATTATTCGTACTTTATTTTTATGTTTTTGTTCTGGAAACATATATATATATATATTTCTTATAAATGTATTGTTGGTTTTATGGTCATCAAATACTTAGTACTTAACCCGTCCGCATCAGCGCAAAAAATAACAATAGATTTATGAATGAAACTTAACTCGAATGAGTCTTGCTGATTCGGACAGATTAAATTCTTAGGGAAACTGTTGTAACTATAATATACCTCCGTGACGTCACAAACCGGCCCCAACGGAAGACCAGCGCTGGCTTAGAACTAGCTATGCTGAGTTGGGACCGATTTGTAACATTTGACATTGTTATTGTTCTTGATTACTTTTGTCTTTTACTTTGTTTTATATTTAGCAATGTTGCTGTTACAAATAAATATATTTTCATTTAATTTCATTTCATATTCAAAATTTCTCTTTAAAGTCAGGTAACCTAATGAGGGTACCAAAATTCCAAATCAACCGATTTCAGAACAGACATCAAAATCAATTCATAATTATTGGACAAACATGAAGACGAATTGGGAATCACCTTCTTTTTTGATGACGGTTAACAAAGAAAAAAGTAAGTGTTTGAAAAAAATCTTCTTTCCGTTGGATAATGCTGCCACGCTGTTCAATAGCGGCCGTTTTCAATAATCTATCTATCCACAGTTTTCCTTAATACCGATAGAAATGTGACATAACGCCCATACAAATAGTGTCAAATATCTATCTATCTAGTAAGGTAAACCGACGATAGATAGGTTATTGAAAACGGCCGTAGATGTCGCTACGTCCCCATAAGACGGTTAATAAAATCAAATAGAGTTTAAATTCGATGGTCAGACGGTATGTCTTGGTGGTCATGGCGTCTGACACGATTAGTAAGAACTAGACTGGACAGGATAGTCAGGCCGGTCAGCCTCCTGAGCCGCTAGTATTGGGTTCAATCCCCAGATAAATAAAACATTTGTGTGCATGAACATGTATGTTTTAACTGTGTCTGGGTGTGTATATGTGCATGTGTATTTGTGTATTGTGTATCAGTAACCAAGTTGCCATGGTACAGGCTCTGCCTAGTTTGGGATCTGAAGACCTTGTGTGGGTATTGACCCGTATTATCATTAAAAAAATTTATTTCTCTCTAAAATATCATAATATACTCACTTTTTTAGTAAACAGTGATTCCACAATGTCCCATTTGGCCGACTTTGCGTGCACGTTCAAAACGACCCAATCGTACTGTAGCGGACTAATCTGAAACAAACAGAGGTTAAAACATTTTATACCAGCTGCGCCCCCTGATTTAACCCTCGTGGTGATAGATGATGATGATGATGATAAGTATCATAAAAGTGAAAGTAAAATAATTATTTATTGATGCCTATTATTTAGTTGTACAATTATTTAGTGAATCCATAGGCTACCGAACTAGTAAAAACTGTGTTTCAGCAGCCAGTGGCTTCTCCCATCCGGTAGACGCTAGTGTAGTTATGTCGAACATTCTGGACAACTTATCTACCGACTTCCAAAAAAAGAGGAGGTACTCAATTCGACTGTATTTTTTTTTAACTATTTGTTACCTCTTAACTTTCGATTGGGTGGACCGATTCTTAAAATTGATTTATTGTTTGAAAGCTGGTGCTTCCCGTGTGGTCCCATTTAAAATTCATCAAATTCGGTCAAGTAGTTTTTGAGTAACACTCCAATAACAGATTTTTACTAAAGTAATGGAATGGAAGTCGGTATTAAATTTTTCAAATTGCACTTGTTCTAATTTACAATTAAAGATTTAAAATAAACAAAAACAAAAAAGAAATACATATTTTCAACAATGGAGCAACGTTTTTGTGTGTGTGTGTATGTGTGTGCTTGGTATGACATATATACCAAGCACACACATACACACTGTTCCCCGGGATGTTGTATAATTATCTCCTTGCCAAATTTTATCACAGACGGTAAAATCGTTTTCAAAGTTATAACGTGACCAAGGGAAATAAAGATAAAATTTTAGCTCATCAAACAAATACACAGGAATCGAATTGGGGACCCTCTCTTCGAAGGCATGGTTAAAATAAAATAAAATTAAAAGGAAAATTTTATCCAAACATCTTCAAGTTTGTTATTGTTTTCTCCGTTGACTATTCAGTCAACATACAAACTCCGAGCATCATCAGAAGACAGGTCCATCAAATGAAAGGCGCTTAGGTCGAGTAGCTAATTTCCATCAGAGTAAATAGATGATATAGCTAAAGGAAAATACTGGCAGACTAGAGTCTGTGCAAATTGCAATAACAAGTGCAATTTGAAAAATTTTATACCGACTTCTTTTCCTTTACTTTGGTAAAAATCAGTAAAAATTTAAATGGGACCACACGGGAAGCACCAGCTTTCAAACAAAAATAATTTTGGGAATCAGTTCACCCTATCGAACGTTATGAGGTAACATACATAAAAAAAAGATACAGTCAAATTGAGTATCTCCTCCTTTTTGGAAGTCGGTAGAAAATACTGTCAGGCTAGAGTCTGTGCAAATTGCAAAAAGAGACGCGTCCTAGGAATTGAGGGCACATGTGTATTTGCTGTTTTAAGGCGCGTCCCACAGCAAATTTACAGTTATTTCAAGAGTATTAAACAATTTTTTCTACATATTATTTACACTATTTTATATATTATGTTACAAATCGACTGAACAATCGGGATCAACAACAATCGAATCGGGAACAAAGAAAATTAAAATTTAAAAACCTTTTATTATAAAGACATTTATTGTAGTGTATTATAACTACTAGTCAATTCCTTTAATTTGATACCCATATTGAGGGATTAGTGAAAAAATATGTAATCCGTCATTTTGTAGCGGCGGCCATCTTGGACCGATTTTAATCAAACATATCAAAGAACACTCCCGACTAATTTGAGTTTCAAAAAAAAAAAAAAACCGTGTGGCACTCGTAGACTGCCGCGGTAAAGCTATTACATAGCTGTTTTTATCAACTTATACAATTATAATTATTTAACCAATGCCATCTAGAGGCGAGTTGCTGAACTAAAGAGACAAGCGTGATATTTCAAAAAGTCATTAAAAGTTCTGCTATTCATCGATAGATGGACATCGGAGTGGGGGGTGTTAGGTTATTTTCGTTACGGAATTTCTGGATTCGGTCTTCACGCTCAAGGCCCGCGATAGAAGCTATGCAATAGCTTAAAAACAAAATATGTTCTCAAACATATCAAAGAACACTCCCGACTAATTCGCCTTTCAAAACAAAAAAAAACAAAATTTGTTCATTCGTCACGCTAAAAATTTAAAACAATAAACACCCCGTCGTTTTTGCTGTCGGAGGTTAAAAAACACAGAATCTCTACACTTGCTTTGAAATTTACCGTAATTTGTTATATTTAATACACGTTTAATTTTTTTTGAAAAGACCCATGTTCATATGATTTTCAAACAATTATCAAAATCAGTAAGCATTTTCGGCAGAGTACCGTGCGCAAAGTCACGTAGCAATCAGTTACCTAAGTAGATTCTAAAGATCATTTGCTCTGGGATGCGCCGCGAAATAATGCTGCTAATTTACTGTTTTATAATTGTATAGAGTCGAAGTTGACACTCGACAGTTGCGTGACGGACATACAATAGCTGGATTGGGCGCCATATAAAGATCTGAATGTTAGTTCAAGGTAACGTCACGTCTATATAAGACTACTAGCTTCGCTCCGCGGTTTCACCGTGTGATGGATGATGATGATTAAATATAGCGTATGTAACTTAGACATAATATAACTTTCTACTAAGAATTTTTTGAACTGGTTATGTAGTTGTTTGCGTTTATCTGTTACAAACAATCAAATCATTCATCTTGATTATTAGAGTAGATAAGGATTTACACCAAGGTACGAATAATATGGCCTAGTTTGTACCGGCGTTACTATTGCATATTTTAACACGGAAAAGTTGTTATTGTGACAACTGTAATAGACATATTGTATTGCATACTTTTTGTAGACATTGATGTCTTCTATAAAACTATAGTAAATCGCTTTCCTCTACTGTCAGTAGTTGCCGCATTGTAAGCGATATAACGTTTTCACGGCGTTACTATTGCATATTGTAAAAAGAAAACGTAGTTATTGTGACATAACTGTAATAGTTAGACATATGTTAATGCATACTTTTTTGTAGACATTGACGTCTTCTATAAAACTATAGTAAATCGCTTTGCTCTACTGTCAGTAGTTGCCGCATTGTAAGCGATATAACGTTTTTACGGCGTTACTATTGCATACTTTAAAAAGAAAAAGTAGTTATTGTGCCATAACTGTAATAGTTAGTACATATGGTATTGCATACTTTTTTTGTAGATATTGATGTCTTCTATAAAACTATAGTACACCACTTTGCTCTACTGTCAATAGTTTTCGCAGCGTACGCGATATAACGATTTTTCGGCGTTACTATTGCATATTGTAAAAAGAAAACGTAGTTATTGTGACATAACTGTAATAGTTAGACATATGTTAATGCATACTTTTTTGTAGACATTGACGTCTTCTATAAAACTATAGTAAATCGCTTTGCTCTACTGTCAGTAGTTGCCGCATTGTAAGCGATATAACGTTTTTACGGCGTTACTATTGCATACTTTAAAAAGAAAAAGTAGTTATTGTGCCATAACTATAAAAGTTAGACATATGGTATTGCATACTTTTTTTTGTAGATATTGATGTCTTCTATAAAACTATAGTACATCACTTTGCTCTACTGTCATTCGTTTGCGCATTGTAAGCGATATAACGTTTTTACGGCGTTACTATTGCATACTTTAAAAAGAAAAAGTAGTTATTGTGACATAACTGTAATAGTTAGACATATGTTAATGCATACTTTTTTGTAGACATTGACGTCTTCTATAAAACTATAGTAAATCGCTTTGCTCTACTGTCAGTAGTTGCCGCATTGTAAGCGATATAACGTTTTTACGGCGTTACTATTGCATACTTTAAAAAGAAAAAGTAGTTATTGTGCCATAACTATAAAAGTTAGACATATGGTATTGCATACTTTTTTTTGTAGATATTGATGTCTTCTATAAAACTATAGTACATCACTTTGCTCTACTGTCATTCGTTTGCGCATTGTAAGCGATATAACGTTTTTACGGCGTTACTATTGCATACTTTAAAAAGAAAAAGTAGTTATTGTGCCATAACTGTAATAGTTAGACATATGGTATTGCATACTTTTTGTAGACATTGAAGTCCTCTATAAAACTATAGCACATCACTTTGTTCTACTGCCAATAGTTTCCGCATTGTACGCGATATAAGGATATTTCGGCGTTACTATTGCATATTAAAAAAAAGTAGTTATTGTGCCATAACTGTAATAGTTAGACATAAGGTATTGCATGCTTTTTTTGTAGACATTTATGTCCTCTATAAAGTACACCACTTTGCTCTACTGTCAATAGTTTGCGCAGTGTATGACGCAGCGATATAACGATTTTTTCGGCGTTACAATTGCATATTTTATAAAGAAAAAGTAGTTATTGTGACATAACTGTAATAGTAAGACATATGGTATTGCGGACTTTATTGTAGACATTTCACATTTCATTTCTGACATAAATTTTTACATTATAATTTTTTGACATAATTTGGTATATTTTTTTAGATTTTATTAATTTTTTGATATTATTTGGTTATTTGTGTTTTTTTGTTTATTTTATCTGTGTGATAATATGTAATTGTACTTTTAGACGTTTATTATCACAACAAATTAATTTGAATTTGATTTCACCTGTTGCCGTTGACACAGAGTGAGTGGAGACATCATGTTCCCGGCGCCTTCGTGCCAATGGTGCATACACGCATGAGCTAAGCAGTACAGCGCTGATTTGTTATTCAGCTCTGATTTGTTCACGTGTTTCTGCCATTCTGGACCAAAGAGAGGAACATTTATTTACATTATTCTATGTTCGCTAAGAATATCTAATATAGTGTGCTCTCTCTTGCACAATTGTATGAAAGAGAAAAGGCCGGCACTAGCAACGTGAATGGCCGGTGATTGGTACAGACCAATCACGTGCGTGACCATTATTTAAAAGTATTAGAATGCGTATTGCGTAAAAAACATCTTTTATTTGATACATCCTTCAATATATCATGCATTTGATATAGTCTCAAGGAAACTTTATAAATATTTTATATTAGCGACTGCCCTCGACTTCGTTCGCGTAGTGGGCTCGGCCTTCAGCCTCGCCATAACCTCTCCCATCTTTTCTTGTTTTTTTCTTTCATAAGAACCTTATCCTGGCAATAATTAACAAAACAATATAAAATAGAGAGATAGTTCCACCCTTCTCAAGTTATAGCGTGACTAGGAGAAATAGGGGTTCATTTATGTATATATATATATATATATAGAATATAGTTTTCTAAGTAGATGAAAAAGGGCGTAGCCGCCTTTCTGTGATTGGGTTCGCCGGTGTTATAGCCTAGTATAAATTAATCAGTCCAAGCACACGCCAAGTCTCGAGCAAGCCAAATCAACGTTAAATCAAATACAGACAACACACTACAGGTAAGGAGCACCAAACGACACGTCCGCACCGCACAAGATACAGATAAGACTGAATTTTACTCGCAGAGAGTACGTGATGGGCACGCGCCTTAAGTTCGTTATCTGCAACCTTAGAGTATACATAAGCAAGCTATATAGCCTGAATAAGTACGAACCGTAAGCACAAGTATAAGTTATGTTTATCGGCAAGTAATATCATTATCTAATAAAGCTCAGTACCATAGATAAGTATGTATAAACATTTGCTTACAATCGAAACACACTGTGCTCTATAGCTTGCTTATGTATATTCTAAGCCTGCGAACAATGCAGTCCCTTTAGACATACTCAGCGAACAGAGCATTAATAATTTATTAACTGGTCACTTCAAAATATATAAGAGCAAAAGAAATTATGCTTTGGATAGCGGATAGACCTATTCTTACCAAGCAGTTTGACATAGTCCTGTATTAACTTAACGTGGTGCGCGTCTGCAGAAGGCTGGGAGAAGTGCGTGCCCACAAGGTTGGTTAGCTTCCGTATGGCGCCGTCCACTGAACCTTGCGTTTTCACCACATACTGATATTGGTACATCTGTAGATATACAAATATATAACTTGGAGCACAATATTTTTTTAATTTAAATCCACCTAATTTTGTCAGTAATGTTGGTAGTGATTCAATTGTTCAAAAAACTAAACTAAACTAGGGAAATAAAATTTAATTACGGTTGTCCTTATTCTGTTAACACTAAAATCCAAATTGACGTAACACTTAGAAAGACATTTCTAAAAATAGGATTGTGCTATTCAAAGTTGGGTTTTTTTACGTGAGTTTAGCGAGCACCATGTCACGTGACGACTGAGGAGAATATCTAATTTTAGTGCTGTCATTTGGAAGTGTTATACTAATTTGGGTTTTAACCTAAACAGAATAAGAACTGACATAATTTTTAGAGATTTTTACATTAGAGAAGGCTTACAGTATCGACACCATTATCATACTATAACAATCCTTTTTTTGAGGGGATAAGCTGTCCACTTCCCTTCCACCGCGAGGACGGAAGGGGGTATGTGGGGCTCAGACCTACTAGAACCCCCCGTGAGCAGTCCTCCGCCAAGGTGGGGCCAGTTGGGGTCGCGCTGGCATTCACAATCTCGCCCTAGCGGTAGGCCCGGATTGATCTCAAAATCGGGCCTCAGCGCCTGGGAAGGGATGACTTTACTCACCAAGTTCACCCCCTAGACGGGCCGTGCAAGCCGGCGAAGAGTCCCCCGACTCTTCGCCAGTGATCCCACTACGGAGGAGGGAGGAGACGTGCGAACCGTCTCCTCCGTTCCCCCGGTCGTCTGCACCGGAGCGGATCAGCTCGAACATCGTCCTCCCTGACCCGCTCCGCGGCCTCCTGCGCCATCACCGCTTTGCGAAGGTGGCCACCGCCTGCCACGATCTCTCGCTGCTGAGCATGGAGACTACCACGCTCGGCAGGGAGAGATCACCGCCTATTTCCGCTGAAAGCGTGTTCCGCTGCGGGCCCCATGCAGCACACACTTCCAGCGTGTGCTCAATCATTGCCCACCTGATGTGATAAACTCTGCCGAGAACAGATGCATTCCGTCACGAGTGAGGAACTGCGCTCACCACCCTGAGACATTAAGTTGGTCTCTTGCGCCTGTAATTTCACCGGCACCATTCAAACCAGAACACAGTATTGCGAACACTACTGCTCCGCGGTAGAAATAGGTATAGTGGCAAACATTCTCCGGACGAACTCCTTCACAAAGAGTGAAGCACGAAACTGATCAAAGGATTAGAATTAAATTTCGAATGAAAATAGCTTATAACCTATTAAAGAGCAACACAGAACAGCACAGTCAACACTCACAACTGTCGCGCTCCGGTTTGCCATTCCCTTTGGTTGACAGTGATAGCTCGTATAAACCCGCTCGTTGTGGTCGCGGTGTGAGCGTTTTCGGTGACGTCTTCGATGACGTATCGAGTTCGCTCAGTCGCTCACGATGATCGTGGGAATGGGTGTGCGAACGCCGCGAGTGATTTCGGCGATTTGGCCTATGTATCTCAGTTGCTAATACAGTCACGTTGATTGAAACCTTGGTTGATTGAAAAATGGTGGCTCTATCGTTCTATTAGATGTCACTTTTACAACTCCAGTGTGCCTAGCACGAATAACTGCGTAAGTGTAACGTGATTTGTCGTTCGCGTGAAACTGTACAGTGTCACTTATCTAGGACAACTGTTACACAGATTGTTTTAAACTATCACGGTTGTTCTCTAAAGTTATATGATTATTAACGGGATATTTACCGTGGTAAGGTTGTGGAATGAGCTCCCGATATTTCGGCGCAGTTACATGCACCATGTTCACGGGAAGACTGGAAATATCCCGTTAATAATCATATAACTGTTACACAGATAACTCATAGTTTGTACGCCGAAGCGTGACGCGTTGACGCTTACGGTACGAATACTTTTTCGCAAATTGTTTGTACTCCGTCCTCTGTAAGCAAAAATGTTAGCAAGTTGATGACTGGAGCTGACAAAAGTGACATCGAGCCGCCATTTTCTACCTACTTCCAAAAAGGAGGAGGTACTCAATTCGGCTGTGTTTTTTTTGTTACCTCATATCTTTAGATAGGGTGAACCGATTCTCGAAATTATTTTTTGTTTGAAAGCTGGTGCTTTCCGTGTGGTCCCATTTAAATTTCATCAAATTCGGTCCAGTATTTTTTAGTTGCACTCCAATAACTGAATAGAATGGAAGTCTGTATTATTATTTTTTACTTGTACTTGTTTTCGATTTCAATCAACATTAGCTACTGATGTACATAATAGTCCTACAGTTAACTTACTCACCGCTGCTTCTGGACTCCTACCCAGCATTCTGCAAATAAAAGTAGGTAAGTATTTATTTATTTATTTATTCTTTAGCACAAAACAAATGTACAAGGAGGACTTAATGCTAAGTAGCATTTTCTACCAGTCATCCTGGAGGTGCAAGAAAAATTGTAGCGGTGCAGTAAAATAATATATTTGTAGAGAGATATTAAAAATATAGTAAATACTATAAACAATTGTATAGAACCAATAATGAAATAACAATATATAAAACATATAGAGAGTAACAGCAGTAAAACATTACATTTATCTATAAGATAAATATTTTCAAAACGAGACATGTTTAATATACATAAAAGACAAATGGTGGTGAAATTATTAATTAAGTACTGTTTACATTAGTAGGACAGATCAGGAACATGGGGTTTGCGGATGAACTTTTCTAATGTAAAATAGGCGAACTTTTCTCTTAAACGCATCCTTTGAGATCGACCTTTTAAGATCCATTGGTAATGAATTCCACAACTTGACGGCAACAACAGAAAACGAATTATCTAAAAACGACGTACGGTGATGAGGAATAGAGAGTTGTAAGTTGGAGGATGATCGAAGTTCTCGCTCGTGAAAGTATCTACAGTCAGTAAGTACAGCTTTTGTAGTGCTAGGACTTTGGAAGAGTCTGAAGTACCACACCTTTACCTGTGGCTCTACCATGAGTTGGCATCGTAAATGTCATCTATAGTCGATCCTCGATCTCGCCTACCTATTAAGCTTGTGATTGGCGTACTCGCTGTCAATTTTAGTTCCACAATTGACCGCAACGTGGCGCTGTTCATTTTTCCATACATTTTTTAGCGGCAGTCAATAGCGAGCGTCGGTTGGTGTCAATGTTGTAAACTCATGGTAGGCCTACAGTTATTCAACCGTGAAGCAATAGTGTGCAAACATTACTGTCTTTTGGTTTGACGGGCAATGTTTACAGCTAAATTACAGGGCAAGAGACAATGACCTTATATTAAAATGGTAGATGTTATGTTAGAATTGACGCGAAGTCAATGTTGTCCCAGCTTACGCGCATACAAGAACGTATTTTGCCGAGGTACTTAGACGTCATTCTATGACGGATAGCTTATATCGTGCAATTGCCACATTTCATCATCAAATTGCCGCATTTATACGCGAGTATACCATATCTACCTCTTTTTAATATCATTGTTAAGATATATTATATATAGCATGTTATATATCTCAAGGTGTTAAGCGCAGGGTTTAGAACTCTTGCAGTTTAAAATTCTAAATAGCACTAAACTGTTATGAGCAAGCTTGACGCTTAAAATCAGGTGAGCGACCTGCTCGTCTCGTCACCGGTTGACATAATACAAGTACAATTTGAAAAATGTAATACCGACTTCCATTCTATTCAGTTATTGAAGTGTAACTCAAAAACTACTGGACCAAAATTGATAATGGGACCACACGGGAAGCACCAGCTTTCAAACAAAAAAAAAAGAAAGAGAATCGGTTTACCCAGTCGAAAGTTATGAGGTAACAAACATAAAAAATACAGTAGAATTGAGTACGTCCTCCTTTTTGGATGTCGGTAAAAAAAGTCAGTTCATTACATTCAGTTTAAGTACATATTCAATTTATACCTACTATTTAGAGACTTATTATGATTTTAGAGATATGCAAGTTTCTTAGGGATTCTCTACAGTCCCAACAGCTGGATTGATTTTGTTATATTTGGTATAATGCCGTTTATATTAGCCACATGCTTGACATAGGATATAATATTAAGATATAATTATGTCACTTTATCCAATGTGGTTGCTATAAACCACCATACTGTTATATTTTGTTTGTCAAAGTCAAAGTCAAAATCATTTATTCAATTTAGGCATCAAAGACGCACTTATGAACGTCTACTTTTCATTATAATGTACTTTAAAGACTACCGCCGCGTTCCATAATATATAGAACCCACGGAGAAGAAGCGGCAAGAAACTCGGGGCCATACTTTATATATGGATTTTTACAATGTTTCTACTTAGGTACTTCAAATATTACATTTCATGGGTGGCAGAGAGACAGCTTGCCAGAAGTGGAGTATTCCAAGCATCTTTATCTTCTATATAATGTCGAACTTTATAGTAAGCTTTTTTTATTAAAACGTTTTTTACAGTCAACTTGAATTAGCCCTCTGTGAGCTCAGTTATGTGCTTTGGGATTTTATTGTAAAAACGCACATAATTTCCTAGGAATGACTTATTAGTCTTCGCAAGTCTAAAACTAAGTACAGCTATCCTATTTGTATTTCTGGTATTAAAAGTGTGGTGATCACTATTTAACTTTGGGGCTGATGAGTCCTGCATCGCATCATCATGCACTGAAGGCCTGCTTGGGATGTATTGTCCACGTAGAAAATGTCGTTTTATCTGTGTTTCCAAGCAGTTAAAACTGCTACACCAAACTGTTTTACCGACATTGCAACACTAAAGCTACTTGACAATAGATGGCGTTGTTAACCAACACTAACGGCGATTTTCAATAATTTATCTGTCCTCAGTTTTCTTTACTACGGATAGAAATTTGACATAATGTCAATACAAATAGTGTTAAATGTCTATCTCTAGTAGGGTAAACCGTCGATTGATAGGTTATTGAAAACGGCCGTAAGCCAGCGAGTGTTTGCTTTGAGGATAGTGCAAGAAAATCAACTGTTTACAGTTTAATGTGAGCAAAACTTGGTGAAACCAGATACTTTACATTATTTGAGATGGTTCCTACTTACGTCAAGAGATCCGTGAGTTCAGTGATCTTTCCCTCGTTCTGTAGAAAGGCTATGTAGTGGTTGAGAGCTACAGGCCTCGAGGACAGAAGCTCGTATACCAACTTTTTGTTTAGTGTTGTTATGAGGAAGAGCACTACCTGAAACAATTTTTTTTATTTTTTATATTTTAATATTAATTTGACAAATTTGCTTTTATCTGTCCGGATGTTGGTACTAGTGTATACGTTATGTATTATTCTATATATTTTTTTTTATATATGAGATATATTTTTGGTCCCATATGATAAGGGGCGAGCCTATGAGCCTATTAACTACACCAAGACCGAGCAGACGAAGTCGCTAGCGGGTCAGCTAGTAATTAATACAACCGATTCTGACGACGTCGAATTGTCGAATTTACCGATCGCAAATGTCAAATATGACATTTACAATTAATAAAACCGATTCTGTCAACGTCGAATTTATCGATCAACAATGTACTGAATGTACTTGAACTGCAGTTCTAATTTTTTATTAGTGACAGTGTAGGCCAAGTCTAAAGTCTTGATGTGATCTGAAAACTACTATTGAACAGGGGCTCTTTACGGTACAGATATAAGGGTTAATCACCGTTTACGCATTTCGGTACAGGTTATTGTAACCGAAAACTTTCTACACTTATTAAACCGTTATCACATTTCGGTACCGAAATCGGAAGAGCGCGGCGTTGCAGAATATTTAATAGAGTCGCATGCATTGTTTCGGCGCAGAGATCCGAGTACCTATCGTTCTATCTATCGCACTCTGACAAAGATGCCGCGCCGCTTGCGCTGTTTCATTCTACCCGCGTGCGCGCGTATTTCGGTACCGAAATTGTATACCGGTGCCTAAAAAAACCAATACCGAAATGATAAGGTATCGTAAAATTACGGTATGACGTCATACCGAAATTTTTAGATACCATTATTTTAGCGGTAGCTAAGTCCCTGCTATTGACACTAGGGTTGGCCACTAGACAGTCTATCAACCTCTACTCATTAAACTACAGTCTTATCAGACAAAACACTGTGATTCATCAGTGGGAACATATAGACTGATTGGTATCACATACCGTGAGTATAACATTCCCATCGTTGATTGCTACAGCCCCGTCTAAGAGCTCCTTCTTGGACTTCATACTGCGGTGCACATGCAGAGAACAGCTTCTGCCCAATGACAACCTCTTCAGCGTCACTGCTACAGTTTCTTCAGTTTCCGATGACCATTCCTTATGAGGTTCTTTGCCTGATTGGGCAAGGATGACTGGAAAAAAATATTAATAGACTTAAGGCGCGGTCCAAACCTAATTTTAAAACAATGTACGATACTTTACATAAGGTTGAGAATTGATCATCAGATTGGACTATGTAATGCGAATATCCAATTGAATACGTGCTAATACTTTTTATATTTATTTCGTACAACCAAATGATTAAATTTATATGATAAAGAAGTCCATAGTTCACTAATAAATTTCATTGGGAATTCGAATATGATACACTCATTGAAATATATTTGCCCATATTTGAATAAAAATGCTTTTTCCAACGGAGCACGTAAGAAAAATTGCAAAATTTAGGGAATGTTGCTGATTTTTTTCTATCGAGCCAAGTTTACTCGATCGTGTATTGGCTCCCATACTGCATAAGAACGTATATTCAATTTACACTAGGTTTTTTTTGAACTTTGGTTATCAGGTTTAAGCATCGAAATATTAAGTTTTCGTGAAATCGAATCATGAAATTTGGTCGTGATCTACACTCATTTCGCCTTAGCCACTCTGCATCCTGTTTTCAAATAGAAGAAAACATTTATAAATAAAACTAAGGTCATGAGAGAGACACTAGTAATACACCCCAAGCGGGACGTCAACTTAGCGCCCCCACAATGAATAATTCGTAAGAACTAAGTTAAGAGATCTGTGGGCCTAGACAAAGTAACATTCTCCAAGCGCTACCGCTTAGAGAAAAGTTAAAAAATGTACGGGATTGACATAAGGAAGCGATATATCACGTGATCATCGAAAAGGAATAGACAATTGGTAGACAATGTACAACAGTTATCTCTTCGTTAAAACGAAACGCTACCGTTTCTATTCCGTCAGACGCTAGTCCATACAAAGTCCTAGACAACACGCCATGTTGACAAGCGACAACGCCATCTATTCTATTCGTTTGATCGCTAGGTTAGCGGTTTCCGATACCCTGCAGATAACGCTACAAAATGGCGTCTTTTAGTCAGCTGACGAACGAAGTGGTGTTTTGTATCTATTATTTTTGCGATTTATTCAAGATGCATGCTTTAAAATTGATGTGGGCTGCGCATAATAAATAAATATGGCTTAGAAGGCAGGCGAGAACCAACAATACGAGCATATTATTTTAACTTACTTTTATCCGTCTCGGTATTACTAAACATTGAAACATATACTTACCTAGTACACTAAAACCTTTTATATTTTATTTGAACTCTGTAAAACATTACAATACAAATGCTTTTTATTGCGTACCCAAATATACAGAAATTACAAGAAGACATTAAACTGTTATGTGACGTAAAGTCGAATGATGGGTTTTGTTTGTTTTTGCCCGTTTTCTTCGTCCCTGCTGAGTGCACGGTGTGTACGTTGAGTGTTGCGGTGATGGTTGGTACGAGTAGGTGGATGTTTATGGTGAAGTTGGAGGCTCGCTTCGACGACTATAATATATACTCTGCCGAAGCCGTCGCCCGCAGCGAAAGCAATTCGGCTTCTACTTGTGGCAGTGGCGGTCGGTGGTGGTAATGGTGCTGTTGTAAAAATATCTGTAAAAAAAATAAAAATGTATAATGTAGGTATATCTATGATAACAAATAAAGATTTTAACTTTTTTTCAAAATTTTATTCAAAAATTCACGCATTTCATCCGGTTTTTTACAAAGACATAAGTGGGACTGTAGCCAACATCTTAGATGCCTGTTTGGTATAAAAAATACAAAGTAGTTTAAGAAACAGAAACATTTAGGATAGATAATATCATTATTATTATTATTATTACATATTTCACCTATACTCTTTTTTAAAAGTTGCCTTAAATTAAGGTACATGGTAAACGTTGTACTGAGTTAGGTTTTAGCAAAAATATACTTGTGTATATTTAATGATTTTGTTCATAACTAATACAACATTATGAAAAAATGGTTTAATAATCAGTTTTCGTATTCTAATATTAAGATAAGAAAACAAATAGTTTGATTATCAAGCCCATCGGCACAACATCCGATTTAACAAAGCCGAGCTAACAAAGTTTGTATAATTTAATAACAATCAACTAATGTAGTGTGCTTAAAATGATGACGAAATTGTTTATATTTGACGAAATTGTTTATATTATGTACGGCGGCTCATAGTAAGGACAAGAATGGTGCCTTTATAACATTTATTATGCACTTTTCTAGTCTAATAATTACTTCTACGTAACTTCTTGTGAACTTTAAATAACACAAACATCGTTAATTTCAAAAGTTATATTAAACAAAAGACATAAGTACCTCTCCATAAATTCAAGTGTTATCCTGAATTATTCCGCTTGGGTTCCATTGGCCAAAAGTAAACTGGAATTTAAAGCAACAATATTATTCTAAAGCTAGTATGTACTCGTAAGTACAAATTATTATTTATATAACACAATTACTTACTTTTTGTCACAAAACACTTCACACAATACTTGAAGATAGTTCAAAACAGACACTTTTCGCGGGTCAAGTTAGCAGCGGGAATGTCAGTTTGATATTTGCTACGCTAACCATAGAGCATTATAAACTTTTAGCGCACGAACGAAGAGAAGGAGCGTTCGCCGCGAACGCGTGACGTTGTCTACCAATCTCCTAGCGCAAACGCTGAAGCGTTAGCGACTGGAGAAAGAGAATCGCTATGAAGCGATGGCATCTTGTCTAGGCCTACTGAGCCTCAACCAATTTGCTATAGATTTAGCCCAAAGTATTCAGTCAGAGTCGCCATCTGACTCTGCTAGAGCGGTTTTCAGGTTGTGTTACTAAATTTTAAGATGTTATATGTATAATATAAATGTATAACCCGGTCACATTATCTCGAGACCTGGCGTCGATGACGTCACGTCGCGTCGGCGCTCTGATATGGTGCGCAAAACAAGCATCCTCTAGTAGGATATTATTATAAACAATAAGATTTCCAACAAAACAAATATTGTGTTAATTAATTTAATGTAGGTAATATTATAATGATATGATTAAGGCGCGGTCCAAACCCAATTTTAAAATAATTTACGATGCTTTACGTAAGGTTGAAAATCGCTTGTTAGATTGGACGATGTAATACGAAAATGCGTTAATTTTGTACGTTTTATTTATATTTTTCGATATATACTAACAGAATCGAAAAAACTGCTGGTTATAACTTTAGTACTATACGTTGGCTATGTATTACTTTCTTTTCCTATTCCTTTTCTAACCTAAGTATTTTTTTCATAATATACTACCGATCTGTTTCGTTACACTAGATGTTTAAAAATTCTGCTTTTTACTATTATCAGGATACGAGCGCGTCTTAAAATGATGAAAAATAAATGAAACAATCTTGCTTAAGTGGGTACAAGAAGTGAAACCAAAATGTACATACTTAACAAAAATGTCCTACAATATTTTAACGTAACAGCAATAAAAAAATAACAATAAAAGTCCAAACGTAACAATGAAATGTTTAAAAATATACCACGAAAACAAGTCGACGCGTATCGGCAACGAAAGTGCTGACCGTAATGATGCGTCAGCATCTGTTAGTCTGTGCCGTAATGACGCGCCGTGGCGAGCGCGGGGAGGTGAAAGGAGACCGGGGCGGGAGGTTCGCATTCCAGCGAGGTCTCGAGATAATGTGACCGGGTTGTACTGGCACGGCTGCTATCTATGTTTGCTACAATTATTATGTTAGATACAGTTATTACATAGACCCGCCAAATAAATTACACAAAAAAAAAGAATGTAATATCTACACATCTTCTTTTGTGTAAATACATTTTCAACACACTATCTCATACAGTGGCTCTAATTTCCCCGCAATTAGGCACATAATGACACCTGTAATCAAGCTGTGACAATATACATTGCTATTAATCACAAGTGAATTATAGAGTTTTTTTTTATTTGGGTTGAGTTGCTTTGTTCTTGAAAAAGTTTAGTTACAAAAAAGATTGTGTTCAATAGTACAAATAAATTAATTTACCTACTGCTTGCTCATTTCATGCAACTTCGTATTTAAATATTATTTCATCTTGTATGTGTTTAATAAATCAAACTTTCACTAAAATATAACTTTTGTTTTCTCTGTAATAAAGTAAATTGAAATTTTGTATGTGGCTAAAACGCTATATGCAAAAAAGAAAAAAAAAAAGAAACCTCATTCTTTTAATCTATGGCCGATCACCATATTGTTAGATGCGCGCGCATAGAAAACTTAAACTTCTTCCCGAAAAGGCAGTAAGGTCGTCAAGACTTATAGCCTGGCCAAAAAGGCCGAAGGAAAAAAAAAATTAAACTTCTTCCCGCCATTACGAAAAATTTTTCACAACTCGTTTTCACTGTTGAAATTACAGTTATTTATTAAATTTAAAAAAATATACTTCAATACTATTTTCTACACAAGTGTGTTGAAAAACGTCATAGGTCATGATACAAATGTGTATTGATGATTACCGTCCTCAGCTCTCTTAAGACCCTCTCCAAACGGCTCGGGTCTCAATGGCGCCTCTGTGGTAATCACCAACCTTACACATTTTTACCATACTGTATTATTATAATTGCATGGTAATTATTGAAATATCAAATGTTAATTATGTATAATGTGTTGGCCTCAGACAAAATAAAAAAGTCAAGACAGAATGTTGTGAACAGAAAAGTGAAGCCGGTAAAACTACGCCTCGCCGTGTACATACACAATTACACACACACACACGCACAACGAAACTACGCCTTGACTCGTCAGTCGAACTATCGCTGCGCGTGGAAGCAACATGTAAAGTAAATCAACAAATTTACCAGTCAAAATGCCGAATTGTGTCGTGAAACGGTGTATAAAACAAACATCAAAATATAAAAAGAAGGATGGAATCACATTTCACACGTAAGTAACTTGGAAAGCAATATTTTAAATAAATAAAATAAAAATAAAGGTTATTGCTTGGAACATAGAAAGTGTTGCCATGGTAAAGCCTGTAAGGTTTACCCTATTATTGGGTAATCTTAATATTTAGTATATATGTTACGTTAATACGGGTACGTTTTTATAATAGTTTATCAACGTGTTTTGACCGACTTCAAAAAAGAAGTAGGTTAAGAAAGTCTAATTGAGGACTTTTCTTTAAATATAATATTGTATGACACTCGACGCAATATCTTTATACAAAACCGGTTCCGTCGTTTGAAAGCAAATTAAAAAAATCGGCAATTCTTTTTTTTTTTTAGTTTATTTTCAACCGACATCTAAAAGGAGTAGGTTCGCAATTAGGTTCTATTGTTTTAAATACTTGTTACCTCATAAGTCCGTTATTTATAAAGCGATTTGAACAATTATTTTCTTGTTGAAAACTTGATACCTTTAATATGGACTCGCATTAATTTCACACTGGATTTTCAATTTAGTACATATTGAAGACGGTTATGTATTTTTGTAAAAATAAACCATATTTCTATTGAAGTCTTTTGTTTTCAGGGTGTATCTATATTGAATGTTGTTGTGTGTAAGTTAGTATGCGGAAAGTTATACGAGATGGTCGACCAGTCTTTGTCATCACGCGATTTTATAAACCAGTCGTAGAAGAAAAATGCAAAGCAGGATTCATAGGTACATTAATAAATATTAAAAGTTTAAAAGCGCTTTATACGAAGTACATAGAAAATGAAAAAAGGCTGTTTATTTTATCTACTTATAAATCAAACAGGATCATTTGGAGATTCTATTTACGTCTATTAGGATGCATGGAGGGTTCAACGATAACCCTAACGTAAGACAGTTTAAAGCAAGCTACAAAAAAATACTATGTCATTTAGAATTAAAATGTCTTACAAAAAGTAATTGTGTTCCTTTAGAACACATAGCAATACTTAATTGCACTTCAACAACTAAAATTATAAATAGCACTTCATCGTCGTATAGACACGAAGAAGAAGAAGAAACCATTGAAAATTCTTCGTTGCAACTTCTTAATGAAATTGTTAATGAATCATTTGATGGGGCCAGTTGTTTACATGACAATTCATATTATGGTGACTACAGAAAAATGATAATTGGTTACATATCTGGAAGTACAGTGCACTATCTTGTTAAAACCATAAAATGCTCTAAATGTTTAGATGCCTTGCAGACTGATGAGAAACTTTATTTTTACAAGCTCATTAGTTTAAAAAACAAAGGCGGTCTTCGCTTCCCGTCTAAGGATCTTTTAGACATTTGTGTCACTTGTGAAGCAGTTGTTCGAAAATTATTGAATGAAAATATTGTAATAACCGCAGAAAATCAACACCAAACTATAGGCATATTAAAGAAATTCATTGGAAACAATCAGATTTTTATCAATTTAGAGTCAAAACATGAATATGTTGGGCAGGAACATAAACTGAATTTAATACGGTGTGTAATTGAGAAATACTTAAACATTAGATTCCACCATATTGCTAAATTAGAAAGTATTTCTAAATCAGTGCTAAGTAAACGACAAGCGTACAAAAAATTAATTCAGCATAAAGGTTTTTAAATAAAACTAGCAGTTACACTGAGTAATTTTATTTCTGAAACTCTTTGTCTTTTCTCTTTCACCACCCAATGCCACTACTTTTTACCGACACCTAATGTAGGAACCCTATTATTATATTAAAACTAATAACGTTTTAACTTTATTAAATTTATAACGTTCATAATTTGATAACGTTATTTTTATGGGGTAATTTAAATTATCATGGCAGCACCGATTCACGCACTACATGCATAGAAAACCGGCCTTACTGCTCTGTTCACAACATTCTGTCTTGACTTTTTTATTTTGTCTGAGGTGTTGGCTATAAAGGCTTATAATAATAATAAAAAAGAAACTTACTCAATTCCAGGACCTTGGAAGATACAAGACTTGTAATAGGAAGTAGTGTTGTTTTGACACTTATTTTGTTTGTTTCAAATATATTTTCCTCACTTTGTCCCAAGTACGATTTCTGCCCAATGGCAAGGATCTCTTGAGGCGACAACTGAGAACACAGAAAAAAACTGTTAGTAGATGAAGAGCTGTCCTGCGTGTGGGTAGTTTTGCATTGCTTGCTATTCACATCTCATAGTTTTACTTTACAATTTGGCTTCCTGTCTGTCACTTCACTTTTTTTATTTATATGGCTTTTGCAGGGTTGCACAATTTCACCGGTGTGTGGATAAAGAAGGAAATGAATGATGGAGACTGTTCGGTGTTGTAAATACTTACAACACCAATACTTACAGTCAGTAGATATGTCTGTAATATTCAAACAAAAAGTAATTCTGTGTTCATAAATTTTTCATTTCAAGCAATAACTTGCTTAATAACTATAAAGCCAGGCCAGTATTTCAGAAGTACACTCAATTGTTAATGTCGACTTGGGTGGACATTTGACAGTGAAACTCTGTAGTCAAGATGTACTCAACTCGTGGTTAACCACCGAGCATACTGGAATATGGCCCTCAATTTTTCACCACAAGCACTGATTTTTTACAAAAAATTGTACTGACTTCAACACCAAAAAGTGTGAAATAACTTGTTGAAGTCGGTACCATCATAGTTCAAAAGTACTTATTAAGTATCACAATATTGTACGCATGGTACCAGCTTTGACAAGTTATTTCACACTTTTTGGTGTTGAAAGTGGTTCCATTTTTTGGTAAAAAAAAAAAACCATTTTAAGCGACTATTGCTACAAGTACGGATATGATATACGGGATTGATTGTGATTCACTGTCAATGGCAATACCATCAAGATAAGTGTAATAATTTTCAGTTATTTTATCAAGAGTCAAACCTACCATATACTATAGAAACTTCACTGTTCTGTGGTGAGTTGACCTGAGGGGTTGGAGTGTGACTCAAAAACTACAAGACTGAATTTGATGACAATTAAATGGGACAACATTAAAAATGTACCTACTACTCGTACTGTAATAAAAAAAACTTATTGTAAGTTTGTATAACATCTAAAAAATATGATTTTAAGCTTCATGTACCAGTACGCTAAAGCCAATTGTAATAATATAAAGTTTGTTAGGGTAAGGTTTATGTAAGCCAACCGAAATAAAGTAAAAATACAACAAGGTAAAATAATGAAGTTTTGAATAGTACCTTGTAGTAAAAAAATTAACAATTACAAGTTATATTAAGTAAGTATATGTAATGTCTAAAAAATATGTATGTGAGCGCTCCTGTAAAGTGATAATCTCACTAAGTTATCTAGAAAATGGATAAAAGTATAAGTTCGGGCGCCTGGAGCCACCTCACAAAACGTTTATATATTTATATATATTAAAATAAACAAAAATTTACCTGGAATAGCAGCTGTAGAGTTTCGGTACTTTTAATCTTCAAGCGGGGGAGAAGTTGAAATAAGCAGCAAAGCATTTAGTTTAGTTCAACTTTTATTTCCAGGAAGGAACACAGTGTTACAATTTAGAAGAGTTTTATACTAGTTTGATAATGTCTTAGCAATTATGCAAGGTCTGAAGGACTTTTGCAGCTATACTGATGTGGTAGACAGCCTGAAGGGCTTTATAAGCTTTCCCATAGTAAGCTAAAGTGACTTATCTTAGTTTTATCGCACGCTATCGTTATTGCACCCTTATTTAAAGGAAATTAATTATTTTATGTTTTTATAATTACACGTGCCAAGTAGCGCGGAATGTAAGACAAAGAATTGACAATACCTTACTCCGACACGAAACCTGTGCTTATATCATGACGCGGAGAAGAGATTCTCCTTCCAGAGCACGATGAAATGCCAAGATGTCGGTCCTCAACTTCCCACGGTGGACTCATGGTGAAAAGTAAATTCGGAAGAAAAATCCGAAAGAATAACTCCAAAACGTGTAGTAAAAAAACTCCATAAAAAAATAAAAAAGGAAGAAAAAAACGCCAGTGGCTGAAACAATACAAAACCACCGTTTAAAAGAATGTCCGAATTTCGAGTATCACGTAATTTTGACTAAACAGAAAACGCACTCACCGTTTTTCTTTTTAGATTATGGCAGACACGCCAAAAATTCCATTATTTTGGTAAAATCACGTCGAATATGTAAAGCCCTTGACTTGCGGCTTCTAAATTTCGCCTCAACATCTTGAGAAATCGGCTCCAAACTCAGATTCGAATGGATTAAAATAAAAAGTAAAAATTATCGACTTCACATGACAACTGTTGGTAGGAAAGTGGCGTCTTCCAAAATGGCCGAGCTCTCTCATAGCCAAGACGACGCTCCAGTGTGGCCAACCATCTAAGCAAAAAAATGTAGAATTTGCGTCCTTGGGTTGCCAAAGGTGTTACCCTTGCAATAAAAATGTTACCAGAATAGCTTCCTCTAAGGATTGGCAAATTTAAAAACGAAATTTAAAAAAGGAAAAACGAACGTTACAGTACCAAACAAAAAATGGGTTTTGAGAATCAATCTACAAATGGGGGAGAAATCAGTGAACATACACAAAAAAATGCAAACAATCGAACATAATTATAACCTCCTACTTTTTTAATTCGGTGAAAAAGAAATTTTTTTAGTTATGAGAAACATATATGATGTTTTTAAGATTTTTCTATACCAATGTTGACATTACAATTCTTTGCAACATCTATTAAACTGGAATATTACAAATATTCTTGTGACTCAACTTACAGAAATAAAGCTAAATTTCCTTTAAAATCACTCGTAATGGAAAGTTCATGCATGCAAAAAAATATGCAGTGTTCTAACTGCAGAAGGGCAGGCCTACTCATTTCATCTGAGTTATAAACCAATAAATTATTTGAGGGTTGATAAAGTGCAGCAAAGGCTGATGTACCTAGCGGTCAAAAATAAATACAGGTTTTGATTAACACAAACATGGCACCCATTTGCAACCTTGTTATTATTTTATAGTATATAAATTTATCTTATAGTATATAATGTAGCTGTTAGTTATTCCGAAATAAATAAAATAAAAATTATACCAGGTTGGGTTTGACATGCCTGATCAATGTTTAGTAAGAAGGTAATTGGAACTATTGATCTCAGCCTGGAATTCCTATAGTGGTGAAAATAGGCTACAGTTAAGTTTCATGCATAAGTAGGTAAGTTAATTTATAGACATTTTAATAAATGTACATATTTCAGACAAGATAAGATAATCAGTATTTGCAGAAAACATGAGTTTTATACACACACATAGTTTGTATAAAGATGTAGTTTGTCATAACATTAAAGATTGTCATGTTTTGCCCATATAGGCGTACAAATTTGTTGAGAGATGGCAAATAAAACAATACAAGAAAATTAATCTGTAAATAGAAGTCAAATAATAGTTGAATAATTAAATATTAATACATTAGAATGCCAGGAAGTAAAAACAGTCATAATTAATAGAATAGTGTCATTTCAATTCATGGAATGTCATAATTTCACAAATACTAGGTGCTCAGTTAAAATTCTTATCAGCTAGAAAATCACTTACACTATAATAACATTTTGTCAGTAATATTTTTTTAAGTTTAGTTTTAAATAAATTTGTACTTAAGTCCTTTATTGAATTCGGTATTCTATTATAAATAGCGGGTCCCATACAAAAAATGCTATTACTCATAAGAGCCTTTTTTGTCGTGTGCATGCTGAGTTTATAGTTATCACGTCTGTTACGCTTAACTTTCTCAGACAGTAAGGGAAAATAATGCGGATTTGATTTTACAAATGAAGCTACTTCTAAAACATTCAGATCAGGATCATATATTAACAAGTAGATACCATAAAGATTTTTGTTTAAAATATATTTATCATGACAAACCTTGATGAATTAAGTAATCGGTAGGTACCTAAGCACTGCTGATCAATACCATTTTCTCTAACAACGTAAAGTTCAAAAATTTACTTTAAATATAATAAAAAAATGTAGCATTCTGGTTTAAAAATACTTACAACATCGTCGTCAAAGCTCAAAGCTTTAGATTTGGTTTCGCTGGTGTTCCAATAGTCATCGTCATCCATTCTTATCGAATTTGTTAGCTCCCCGCTTCGCGCAAAATTAACTTCAACTTCAACTCTTCCTTAATGGGCTTTTTTTGGTGACACGATAGACACGATTTCGCCAATGTCACGTAGAACGATAAACCATCAAACAAAGGAGAATTGTTCGGTGAAATGAGATCTGAATGGTAACTTTACTTATTTATCCAAGCTGAATAACGACACTACACCACACTCAAGCAGAAAATATTTATGTACTTAGTAGATAAATTAAATTTACAAAAGGAAATTAAAGGTAGGTAGTTAGGGAAACTGCTTACATTACACATAAGTAGTTTAACTTATTACTTATTTTTCCTAATGCAACAATATATAAAACAACACATAAACACAAAGTACAAAAACACAATTTCTTCTTCTTCTTTTAAAACGTTGGCATGGCAGACTCTGCCAATGTCAAGTTTTTTCTTTTTACGTGGACTCGTATAGTGCGTTCGAATAGATCACTTCTGATCGTTTTTGGCCATAGAGCAACACGGGCCGTCCGGCGCTCCGGTCCGCCGGACGGCCCGTGTTGCTCTATGTTTTTGGCGAAAATAACGCTCATGAGGGGCGTTCGAATTAGGAATCTGTGGGTGAAAATGTCGTTCATGCCTCTTTTTGTTCAGCGTTCGGAAAGCCAAAAAAAAGGGGAATTTTCGCCACAAAAAGTGCAATTTTTGACCCACGTCCGGAGCATGGTTGTTTGTGATCGTTATTTGACAGCATAATCATGCGATTTTAAGTCTTATGCTCAGTTGAGCGTTCGAATAGGGTATGGGTAAAAATGGCAAAAGTGGCAAAAATAACGTTTTTGGCTTTCCGAACGCCTTAACAAAAGAGACATCAATGAAAATGCCACCAATGCCCTCATAAGCTAATCGAACGCACCTGTAGTGTATGTAACATTTCATTACCATTTTCGCTGTAATATGCATACTAGATAAGGAATTGTTAGGTTTCGAATCAAGTTGGGTCGTTCATCGGGTTCTCTAAAGAAATATTGTCTATGTTTCGAATCGAGTTGGATCGTTCATCGGGTTTTTGAACGATAGATTGTCTATGGGTCGGTCGCCCGCCATGATAGTTGTCAGGTATGGATTCATTCGGTTGGGAGCAGCGGTAGCGATTGGTCGTACATTCGTAGCAGGCATCGGAACAGTTTCGGAAGGTGACGCAGTGTGCGTTACTATCTGTGGACTCGGTGATTTTTAATGTGAGTACTAGAATAAGTGGAGTGTTTAATAAAGAGTTCTGCTTCTGAGATATATGTTTTACTATAGAATGTACTCCTTAATATGATATTTTAAATAAGACAGAGCAATCACTTGGTACTTTACATTTTATTCAATAATTCACTAATCACTATACTTCGCATTTAATACTATTCATCTCTGTTTAACAATGTTAAACTACAAGTATAAATTATTCAAATTATTTATTTAAAGTATAACAACATATCCCTTTAAATAAAGTTATATATTTATAGTTGTTCCGACATAAATTCGACGCTCAACGATTCCTAGTGTTCACCTCGGCTAACGAGAAGACTGCCCACTATCCGCCACGCTTACTACTTTTATAATATTTTGGCGGTAGAACAACTCCCCCTCCATGATCGTCAACAATGCCACCTTGCGGTGAATTCAGAAAACATCTACGAGTCAAATACATTCCATTTATCTAATAATACAACAATTATGCTAATTTTAACCTACTGTAAATAGTTTGTCTATAATGTATGTTTCTATTATAGTGAAATAATTATATATTGTTAACATTCGTCCATCCTGACATAACCAGCACGTCCTCGTGCTAAAGTAATAGACGAAGTAAAGTAATGGACGAAAACGACACTCACCCTAATTAGCCATATATATACATCATTATTGAATTATGTGTTATAATTGTATTATTATATTTTAACGATCATTATTCAACGAGTAGACATAATTTTATATAATGATACCCTCTCTTAAGCCATTTTATTCATGAATAAAATGGCTTATCAGAGGAACTTAATGTCAGTACCTAGTAGATCTAAAACCAAGCTACGGATGGGTTTTATCTACGTTCATAATGGCACATATAAGGCTAGTCCTTTTCCATGTTATAAGTGTATGTCTTACTTTATACCATAATTTAGTCATCTTCATCAATTCGTGGTTTCGTTGTACTCCGTTCTTGGATGTAAACCTTTTGCTTTTTTTTCCATTCCTGTCGATCTTGTGCCTGGTGAATCCAGTCCCAGCCTGCGTGTCGCCTGATGTCGTCAACCCAGCGCTGCAGTGGGCGGCCTCGTCTTCTTGTGTCGGCCCTGTGTCTTCGCTCAAGAACTCGCCTCATCCATAGACTCGTATCCGTTCTCACCATGTGTCCTGCCCATGTCCACTTTTTCTTCGCTATTGCGACCATCTTGTCACCCACTCTAGTTATGCTTCTGCTTCATATCCGTTCCATTTCGTTTCCGGTCGCGCAAGACGATACAAAGCATAGCTCTCTCCATTCCTTTCTGGGCAACCCCAAACTTCTCGACTTCTTGCGATTAAATCTTATTCTTTGTCAGTGGTGTGGTAACAGCGTTAAGTACATGTTTTCTACCATGATACTACTCTCAAAATTAAAATACAGTCATTTATTCTGTAAAGTCCTACGGGGCATTTACTTATTGTTATCTTAGATTTATTTTTTCTTAAATCTACATTCAGATCGGAAAGCGACCACGACTGAGAAGATCTGGCAAGAAACTCAAAGGGCTTGTCTTTGTACATATTTTTTTATGCCAATTACCTAATGTATTTAACAAATGTTCGTTTATTCCGATCCTGGAGTGATCAGTACCAAGCCGTTCTACCCTCCAAGCAATCCGAAAATTTGCGATAAACATTTTGACAGAGCTTAGTCCCAATAGCAATTTTAAACTTATTAATATGCAAATCTCGGATAACATTGGGAAGTCCATTATAGAATCGCACACATTGTCCCATAAAACAATGACTCACTCTGTGAAGACGCGTCACATGATCGGACAGCCCGAGCTTATTCCGCGTGCCGATGGAACGAGCATCACTCCCTTTATCAAAACTGCCAACGTTTCTCCTAACATACATCAGACTTTCATAGACAAACTGAGAGAACAATTAGCATGTTTATATATTTTAACTTTTGTCTGATGGAAACTCTGGTAGCCAAACTGTAGATAGTATACTTAGCCCCTTTTAGCAGTATAAAAATAGTACCAAAATCTGCAGAAAATCCCCAGAGCAGCATGCCACAAGTCACTATGCTACGGAAATAACCAAAACAAACCACCCCAGCGGTGTCTACATCAGTCAAAAATTTTTTTTTTCAACATCATAAGCCGCCGAACCGAGTCTACTAGATAACTCTATATGGTACACTAAGAACAGCAAAATAGTTCAGATACATTTATAATGGTGTTACTTGTATTCTTAGACCGCACAGATAACAATTACATATATGACTACTCATTTTCAGACATATCTGTCTACCCTATTTCTCAGTCTTTTGCTACGCGCACTTTTGGAACTCTATCGTAATTCTCGACAGAACACGCTCACTGTATCAGTACGTTTTCCGAGTCCATATTAGGCCGTTTATTATCCTTTATTAAGTTTAACTCGGGGTTCCATGTGCTTGACAATCTAAAACCATCTTCACGATTAAAATTACTGTGTTCAGTGATTTCAATCGCTTCTTTGACCAACCTTGGAATGTAATGGCGCTCTGTCGATAGGATACGCAGCTTATAAAACTCAATCCAATGGTTTGGGCTCGATTCCAGCAGATGTTCGGCTATGGCAGATTTATCATCATAATTTTTTTTCACAGCTTTGATATGCTCTGTGATGCGGCAGGAGACAGTTCGTTTCGTTTGTCCAATATATGAGCTTCCGCAGCTGCAACTGATTTTACAGACCCCCGGGTTTATTTAAAAAAAAATGAAAACCGTTGGATAATGAAAGTCCATTCCATTATACCTGGTGCTGATGATAAATAGTTAACTTCAATTATTTTGTGTATTTTAATTTTCTATCTCTTCGGTCGTATCTAATTATGCTCAAGTCTAGTAACACTATGTATATTGAAATGGGCAAGACCAAATGGCAGGCAGACCTCTCATAAATTAGTTTATCAGTGAAGTTTCCAAAAAGTATCTCTGTTCTTCTATATTCTATATATATGGAATATTTATCAGCCATGTTCAGTTTCAAAAATATCAATCAAAATTGAAATGTAAATAAATACAAAAATATACTCTAGAGATTCGAACTCTTGACTCCATCGGATGTTCGTGGCTACGAGTCAGACGCCATATCACCGTACTATTCTGACTCATGACAAATGACGAACCAAATATCATTTTGAGATTTTCAAGGTATTATACATGTCTTACTCCCTGGTAGCGGTGTGGCATTACACGCACCCCAAATAGGTACGTTTATTCAAAAATAACCTTAGTTTACCAAAGTGCATGTGGTATGGTTTTCTTATATCATTCAATAAAAACAAATTATTATATGATACAAAAAAATCTGTCTTATCTGCGGGCACTGCAAGCATTCAATTATTAAATTGGGAAAGAACAACTTTCCGTAAGTTCCGTAAGCAAGTTATTTGAGAAAAAAAAACCATAACCCGTGGCGTGTGGATGTGATCTATGGTAACACAGTTCCGTATGTGTCTTGTACCCAACAAGACCGTTTCGGAGGGTGGATGTCATCAAACCCACGATTAGTACAGTTTGTGATGATCTTCAAAAGCAGCTCGTATACCATATTTAACTGCTGTATATAAACACATTGCATCCTACAAACACAAATGTATGTAGGTATTGTATCGAGTGAACAATAGCACGACAGTTATATTATCAGCTTTTTGATAATTCAAACAATAGACTTCGCAGAAATCAACCCACTTTTCCAGGAACTGCAACGTGTGACGTTAAAAACTGAATAATTATAAACAATAATGAGGAATGTTTGCAGGAAAAAAACACAAACAATAGTTTCTTTTTAGTTTCTGTTTTTTCGGCACCAAAATACTTCAGAATTCTGCCGCATACCCATATATAGATTACCACCATAGATATATAAATTACCACCGTATAGCGAAAGAATGTCGGACGGAGGAATCTTCCACCAAAAGCTAGAAGCGGTTTTCGCAAAGTTTTGCAAAGTAGTTTGAGGAGTTATTGTCAGCAATATACAAAAAAAATCCTAGTGCATTGGACTATAGGGTATTTTGAACGATTTGTCTGACCATTTATAAAGTAGCTGAATTTCATTGATTTGATGCACCCATGTGCTATACTTTAGTTTTTGTAAGACGGATTAAACTCTGGCACAACGTTAATATTAGCAAATTTTCATGATTATCAGAACTGGCTTTACTTAAAACATTCGTAATATTAAATAACAACTCACTGCTGGAGTAATCTCTTCTCAATCCACGACAGAGCACTCGCGTCTGCGGTGACTCACCTCAGAAAGCTCATGATTGCACTTACTGCACACTTACGTCGCACATCGAAGCTCTCACGTGTCTCACTCACAACGGAGCCTCGCGTCTCGTATGTTGCCAACAGATATCTCGCGTCTCGTACCTCGCATAGTGGAGACCTCGTGTCCCGTAAGTCGCATGGCGGAGCTCTCGCTTCTCGTAAGTTGCATGTCGGAGCCCTTGGTGGTCGTACATCGCATGGTGGAGCCCTCGTGTCCCGTAAGTCGCATGTCGGAGCCCTTGGTGGTCGTACGTCGCATGGCGGATCCCCCGCGTCTCGTACGTCGCATGGCGGAGCTCTCGCTTCTCGTAAGTCGCATGTCGGAGCCCTTGGTGGTCGTACGTCGCATGGCGGATCCGTCGCGTCTCGTACGTCGCACGGCGGAGCCTTCATGTCTCGTACGTCGCACAACGGAGCCCTCACGTCTCGTACGTTGCACAACAGATCTCTCGCATCTCGTACGTCGCACGGCGGAGCCCTCATGTCTCATACGTCATATGGCGGAGCTCTCGTTTCTCGTACGTCGCATATCGGAGCCTTTGCGGCTCCTACATCGCATGGCGGAGCCCTCGCTGTTCGTACATCGCACGTCAGAGCCCCCAAGATCCTTGTGATGGCACGTTTTTTTGCAAATTGGGCGATATATCTCGTTTCTATTTCACATTACCACTGGTATCAATCTGAAAAAAAATCTTTCAAGCGCAACTAACATCTTAATGAAATACAGTTTGTGAATAGTTAAATATATATTTTTTTAATTTAAACAGCTTTACGTGAGTAATCCCGAATCTGATTTGTAACATTTCATTACCATTTTCGCTGTAATATGCATACTTGATAAGGAATGTACTCCTTAATATGATATTTTAAATAAGACAGAGCAATCACTTGGTACTTTACATTTTATTCAATAATTCACTAATCACTATACTTCGCATTTAATACTATTCATCTCTGTTTAACAATGTTAAACTACAAGTATAAATTATTCAAATTATTTATTTAAAGTATAACAACATATCCCTTTAAATAAAGTTATATATTTATAGTTGTTCCGACATTAATTCGACGCTCAACGATTCCTAGTGTTCACCTCGGCTAACGAGAAGACTGCCCACTATCCGCCACGCTTACTACTTTTATAATATTTTGGCGGTAGAACAACTCCCCCTCCATGATCGTCAACAATGCCACCTTGCGGTGAATTCAGAAAACATCTACGAGTCAAATACATTCCATTTATCTAATAATACAACAATTATGCTAATTTTAACCTACTGTAAATAGTTTGTCTATAATGTATGTTTCTATTATAGTGAAATAATTATATATTGTTAACATGTAGTACTATTGTCATTCTTGAAGTTTAATTTAGTTAAATCATTTATCAAGGCTGTCAAGTGAGTTTTATATTCATGTAGTTGGGTTCAAGTCACAGTCACCTGGGGCCTTACTATCAGCATCATAAAAACCATGCAAGTTCCGTGCAGTTCTTACACCTCACATAAACAGTTTTGTATGAAATCATACCATGACGCTCATTTAGGTGAACTGTTTGTGTATTGTTTTCTCAAAGGTGAACGGATAATATTGTCTCTGGCATTCTAAAAATTCACTATAACCAACATTGCAGACGCCTAGACATTTGTAAGCTAATAAACTGGAGTGGATTTAAAGTGAAATGATAACGAGAGTCCATACAAAAAAAAACAGGTGAACGGTTGAATAGTAGGCCTGGGCAGGCCTGCTTTAAAGATTTCATGGTACGAATAAACCGGGCAGTTGTCTAGAAGTCCTGCTTTAAGAGCTCATAGTAAGCCCCCAGAACAATACGTCTGTCATTAATCAGTGCCTTGTCCAAGACTCGTTCTAGTAATGAGGTGAATGCTATACTAAAACGCACAATAAATGACACACAATAATAAATATTTCAATAAAAAGGATTTTGTGCAATTTTCCTACACTCGTGCACAGTTATGAACACGGTTAATAATCCTCCACTAGTATACTATACGTCAAAACTCAAAGCACAACACAAATCTAGGAAAACTTAACGTGATAAACGATCACCATAGGGTTTTTTCTCTCTCTTCTCTCTTCTTCTAACTAGCAAACAATGCTAAGCGAGACGGAAATCGTGCGCGTAGAGATATGTACTACGCTTAGAATAATAAATAGAATTACGCTTCTACCTACCCATGATAGTTGGGCCGCGTTCAGAACCTCGGTGAGAGCGCACTCGGAGTGCATTTGGAGTGCAACTTTACGCACTAATGCCGTTCCGAACCTCAGGGTAAAGCACTCGGTTGTTCTAACTCGAGCGTTCCGAACCTCGGAGCGTCGCAACTTTTTAACCATAAATCGATCGGTAAAAGGTTGCAACCCGCATCTGACATTACTTTGACCAATCAGACTACAACAAACTTCTTCTTATTCTCTCTTCTCAAAGAAAATTAGGTACCTAAGGATCAAGTGATCTGTGAATGCTGAATTTGTCAAAGTATATTTGAGGTTAGAAAACAACCGTGCCCTTCCGTTCCTCAGAGCGAGTTAGAAAACAAATAAACAACCGCGCTCTGAGGTACGGAACGACCCCTTGCTATTTTTTAACACACTTTAAAAAAGGAGAAAATTATATGTTCTATTGTAAGTAATTTTTTTTATTAATGTTTCGCAAACGGGACAATACAACTTTTACATACTAAATTAAATTGTGACAATTAAATCTACTTCGCTTCTATCGAACGCCGTTCTAGGTGCGAACACAACATGCACACAAATTATCAATTTACATTCGGTAAATGATTTAAACATAATTATTGCAAGTTACATTATTAGAAACAAAAGGAGAAAATACTAAGTTAAGAAATAATTCTTAACTTAATATTCTTACATATATACATAATAAACATAGGTAGGTATTGCTACTTACGGGATGAGAACCGTGGCTAGCTCAATTAAATAATTATCACGGTTTTCATCCCGTAAGTAGTAATATGTTTATTAAAAACAACCGTGAAAGTTTAAAAAAGTGCATACTTGTAGATATATATATATAAGATTATAACCAATTTAGGAAACATTACGATATAAGAATGATTTAATACTATTTACCTTATTTTTTGTGTATGCTAGACGATTTCTTCCCCATTTGTGGACCGATTCTCAAAATTTTTTTTGTCCGATATAATATTTTTTATATATTTACTTATTGTATTTTTTTTTCATTTTAATTTTGTCAAGTAGTTTTTGAGCTACACTCCAATAACTGAAAAGTGTTCGCTTATCTTGATGATGTCGACGGTGAACAACAATCGATCCCGTAAGTATAGCAATGGGTCACTAAAAATGATACAAGTACAATTTGAAACCGACTTCCATTCTATTCAGTTATTGGAGTGTAACTCAAAAACTAATAAACCAAATTTGATGAAATTTAAATGGGACCACGCGGGAAGCACCAGCTTTCAAATAATTTGAATTTGAGAATCGGTTCATCCAGTCGAAAGTTATAAGGTAACAAACATAAAGGTACGACTTTCCATTGACTGCCGCCGAATTAAGGGGGGAGGGGGGAGGGGGAGGGGGGGGGGTTTCCCTCCCCCCTCTTCTAATAATAAGCACGGGAACCCCCCCTTTTTTACTTTTTTTTTAATTTTCCTAATTTTTATGGATTAAAATTAAGATAATATTTTTTAATAGATTGGCATGAAATAGGGGGTTGAAGGGGGGAAGGATAGGGTCCTCCCCTCCCTTTTTCACCATTTTTATTACAAGGTAATGCATAGTTTTTGAGTTATGCTTATTTTTGTAAAATCATGACCTCACGTTATTTAACACTTCGCTGATCTAATTTATTGTTTTGTTGGATGTGTAACTGACTTTTTAGCGTTGGTTGTCGCAGTTTCAACCTAACCTAATTTTTTTTCGTGTGGTGTTCTTATTTATAATGTCGTTAGATTTCTGTATATTGTTTTCTTGTAAAATATGCATAAGAGGGTTATTGTTACCATCAGAGACCAAACCCTTACCCATCCCCACAACATTTAATATCAATCTTGTGCCAGTCAATTCATAATTCAACCCAAAATTAATAATAATTGTAAAAAACATGGTAAGACCATCACCTCCGCAGCTTCAGCTTGTTGGTCACCTTTGACAACCAGCCTCAGCGGCTCTGGCTCGTCTGATGCCTACAATTATAACAAACAGCAGGCAGAGGCAGCTAAGCGCTTCAGACTTTATAAAAACACTAGAGGTAGGACATTCTCGTACCAAGTAGAGTGAGAGTCAATCAATTCAGTTCTTTGATTTAAGTTGAACCTAACCTTTATTTGATATCTGCCCTAATAGGTACTGTTAAAATAAAACATATTAAATACTAATTAATAATTTATTAATCAATTTTATATACATATTGTATTGCTTTTATTAGTTCTTCAAAAACATCTTTATGTGCTATTTTTATTTTTCTTCGCCATGAATATTCTATTAACCAGTCTGTGAAGTTTCCCTTATAACCATCCCTACCAAACATCACTTTTAAATTTCGCCAGTGGCTTTCAATTCTCTGAGTGTGTGTCCCGTCTGGTGCCACAAATTTATTTATGGGGTCACTGTGATTGACCTTCTTGTGCAAGTATCCATATTGAGGTAGGCAATCATAGGCTCTCCAAAAATCAGTATGGATTTCAGTGCCTACCTCCACATGCTTTTGTATTAGCGGCACCAACATTTCTGCAGATCTAACATTATCGGGACACACTTCTAATCTCAGATCATCTTTCCGATTTTCAATCATGCCTAGCACCCAGTGGCCTTCAATATGTCTCCCTCTGTTATACTTTCTTTTTCCAAATTTTGATTCGTCGATTTGCACTATTTTGCCTGGACCACCAATCTTGCCACTAATTTCCTGGTGCTCCAACTCATAAATAATAATTGTCTCCCGACAGTAAGAAAACCAATCTGCGATTGTCCTTGTTGATAAAACACTTTCTCTATTTTCACGGGCAGTCTCTAATTTTACTTGATGATAACTGTACTTTTGGCTGAACATATACATTAATAAAAATTGTAACTCGATAGACAGCCTCGCATTCTCAAACCATGTTCCTGCTGCCCGACTAAATGCCTTAGAGCGACAGTTGCTCTTCCTGCATCGGAAGAGGCCAAACTGCCCGGTCTTGCTGCAGGAGCTTAACGACATTGGTTTTTTATGGTGTGAGCATATTTTTTCCCTAAGAAGGAGCCCATTCTCTTCAGCAAATGCAATGCACTGAGCTGGGGTATTGAACCTGGTTATGATTTTAAACATATTCCAGTGAGACCTAAAACAAACAAAAATTACCATTATAGAAAACTAATTACTGCTCTACTCGTCAGCTTTTTCTGTGAAGTTTACACATGTGGCTTTTAAAGAAAACACTGCGAACCAACCTCATTTCATCGGAATTATATTGGACTCTTCGGCCAGATGACCCAGGAGCTCGAGGCTCCGCATCACCCACGCTGCTCTCAGACGATGTTGGAGACGCAGGCGGCAGTACCGACACGGTACTGAGAACGGCGCGGGAACTACCAGCTACTGGTTTTGATGGCACAGTCATGGGCACAAGTGGCTCACTAGAGTCCAACACTTGCACACACGGGGGGCCTGCAGAAGAGCTCGCGACAAGTGGCTCATCAGAGTCCAACACTAGCACTACACTCGATTCTACAGACGGAACGGCACCACACGAGGGGCCTGAAGAAGAGCTCGCGACAAGTGGCTCATTAGAGTCCAACACTTCCACTACACTCGATTCTTCAGACGGCACGGCAGAACACGAAACCTGGGGCTTCGGAGACGCCATGTTAGTAGTCAAATGTTGTTTACCGACAGGAGTACGAAAACGCGCTCAACTGCAAGGAACACAAAAGATGACTGACTGACGATGACAATGACAATACGAAATGGCGTCAATTTTACGTTTCGTTTCACAAACCGGCAAGAGACGGTAAATACTACCCATTTTAATAGCTAGTAATGAAAAACAGCTGAAATAAATACGAAATATAATTATTTACGTAAAAGTAATGAAAAACAGTTGAAATAACTTCAAAATATAATTATTTACGTAAATTTATATAAAATAAAATGTTACCGAATGTACCACAACTTAACTGTAGTTAAAACGAAACGTTCAATTGCGAGAATTCTACATAATCTGTGGTATGGATTCACGTAAATATTGCAAAAATAATTGATTTTCAATAATTTTTTTCTCAAAAACTACGCGTTTTCTGGTATTGAAACTTGGCGTGTGTTCATATAATAACGTGACCTTTCTGTGAAAAAAATATCAACCCTCAAACCGACGTCAGGCAATGGAAAACTGAGCCAACATAAAAAAACTTACAGTCGAATTGAGTACCTCCTCATTTTTTTGGAAGTCTGTAGAAAAGTTTTGCTCGACACTGCCCTGCGTTCATCACCGAGACGTTGGTTTTGAGTCCCCTTTGCGCAGTTATTTCATTTGTGACATTGCCCTTCACACAGTTAGAGAAATTCGAATCCCGTCGGAGGATGTGAAATTAGCTCTCCAAAATTGAAATGTATCTTAAAAGTATTTAGATACCTACATATTAGGTACGAATTGAAAGTAGGAACTGCTAATCAAAAAGACGTAAGGTATAAGGTATTATTTATTCTGTGATTTAGCCTTACAGCAACACCTACCTACAACCTACATATTTCAAAACGTATTACAGCACCGGCAACAGGAAAGTGAGTGTGTACTTACTTACCTAAGTACCTAGATGTTCAAGGGTATAGGTGACAACTTTAATTTTCATCGCAGATTCTGCATTCAATATTTTCTCTTTACCTTCCTTAGCAGTATCATATTATAACAATATAGAGAGGGAGGTATACCTACATATACCTACCTACCTCTTGGATGTAAGCCAACCTACGTACTGCCTACCTACATCCGCTAGGATGGATCAACTTTTTTCTATGGTTGGCAGTGACGTATAGCTATCACATTGGGTCCGCAGGTAAAAACTAAAAATCTCGGTAGAGAGTTAAATATTCCTTGCTAAAAATCTAAACGATCAAATCATACTCATTACATGAAATGGGTACATGCTAGTTCAACTGCATACAAACAATAGTTACTTACCTATAAGTACATTAAAATACAATTTAAAAAATGTTTACTATATGTAGAAATGTTAGTATATGTAGCGGGCATAAGTGTTTTATAGCTATACTAGCGAAAGTCCGCGACTTCGTTCGCGTAGTAGCCTAGGTGCTCCTTCGGCCTCGCCATAACCTCCCATTAATATAAGAACCATCTGCGAAGTATTAGAAAACATTTAAAAAAGATTGAATGAAATCGGATAAGCCGTTCTCAAGTTATGGCGTGACCAGGAGAATTAGGGGTTAATTTTTATATATTACATATTTTATATACTTATTCATATAGATGAGGCAGCAACTTTCATCTGAAGTAACAGTTTCTCCTTAATTAAGTGATGATAAATATGGCCAATTCAATATTTTACAATCACTAAAATAAAAAGTTGCTGAAGTTTGTGCCCGGCAGTGAAGTATTTGGAGCGCGCGGCCTCGATTTACCTTTGCCGACAATTACAAGTTGTAATTTACAACACAGAGTAAGAGAGCCAGTACATATAGGTACCAATCCCACCAATCAAAATTCCCAAGAATTGAGCAAGTAATAAGCTTTTTTGACGTGATAACGTCTTATAAAACGATGAACGCCGGCTGCACGCACGAAAAAGTATGACTCATTGTCACGTTCCGCCTGGGCCGAGCGTGCAAGTGAGAGCGCGGACCAAGCGATAGATGGCACGATCGGCTTGTCTTATGACGTTATCATTGCACGTAAATATCATTAAAATCAATATATCTCTTGTCTTAACTACCGCCCCATAAGCCATGCAAAGCAATGGAAAAAATATTGCCTGCAAACTAAAATGCAATTTACACTTCAATAAGTACAGTAGCGAGTTAACTTGCGACATCAGCGAGTTCCAGAAGATTAGCCAGTTGAAGTGGCAGTGGGCAGGGCACATAGCACGCAGAACAGATGGCCGATGGGGCCGAAAGGTTCTGGAGTGGAGACCACGGACCGGCAAGCGCAGCGTAGGTCGTCCACCGACACGGTGGACAGACGACCTGATGAAGGTCGCAGGACGACGTTGGATGCAGGCCGCTTCCAACCGGTCCTTTTGGAAAATCATGGGGGAGGCGTATATTCAGCAGTGGACGTCCTACGGCTGAGATGATGATGATGATCAGCGAGTTAAGCTGTTATTGTCGTTTGAACGGCAAACGCGAGTTAAGTAGTAAGTTGTTGATTAAGTTGAGTTATCGAACCTATTTTTTGGCAAATCCAGTAGGTAGGCCCTTCTCTCGCGTCTCCTGCACCCCACCAACTTAACTGGCCAGCATGTACCTACTACCTAGACAGGCGAGTTTAGTACTACAAAGTACATTGTATATTGCATCAAAGGTCGCACGGCCAGACACAATAGAATTTTCATTGTTATAATGACATCGACCTTTGAAGGGATATAGTACAGTACATAAGTTTATACACTGCGGACTCAGACACGTGTTATTTTTGTGTTTCGGTGTGCGTTTGGGTGTAATTTTCAATGGGTTGTAAAAGTATTGATACTATTTCTCTTGCACGTAAATTGGTATTCAGTAATTCGACATCCATATTCTGAACAACTGTCTCGGAGGAACAAAACAACCAACGCGACTGGTCTTCTTCTTGGACCAGTTACTTATGACTTAGTAGTCATAAGTTACTGTTATCGCTGTTAGACATAACTCGCGTACGTTTGGACGCTACTTACTACTTGCTACTTAACTGACCGGTTACTTAACTTGCTACTGTACTTATTGATGTGTAAAACGGGCCCTACCAAGGAAAGAGTACCTAATAATTTATGAACAACATGGCTTCAACTCAGGGCGATCATAAGAGGCCAATTTACTTTCATGTGATATGTGGACAAAAAATTGGGACAATCGATGTTATCTAGGTACCTAGATTATGAAAAAGCTTTTGACCACGTGCTTGCATGAGTGCTGGTAGATTTTGGAATCCATGACAAACTTCTAAAACTATGTAAAAATGCTTTAATATAATAATGAATTATATAAAATTACATAGCCAAATTATGAGGTTTCATGTCCAAAGTCTAGTGAAGCTGGAATGATTTAAGAACTAGTGACTCCTTGTCTCAGTTCATGAATCATTTCAACCATCATCATAATTAACTTATATAGGTAGTTATTTATTTATAGTTTTATTATCTTATTAGGTATATATAATTTTGTAATGTATTAATATTGTGTTAAATGTGTATAATTTGTATGTAAGGCTATGATGGGACTGTCATAAACACGATGTTCAGAAGTCCCTAAAAAAATAGATAAAAAAAAATTAAAAAAAATTATGAGGTTTATTATACTTATCTATATCGATACTTAATTGTCGCGACGCGTATCTACTCATATTTTATAGTACAGATTTTCCGCGATTTTAATGATGTCGTATGCTAGGGGGGGGGGGGTCCGATACCCCTAACCCCCCATTATACAACCCCATGATGGTTGGTAAGGAACCTGCCTTCCAAGCGCGGGGTTCCATGTTCGATCCCTGCCCACAGAATATTAGTTAATTATTGGCAACACTTTGTCATGTGACGAGTGATGATTGTTGATGTCGGGTTGATGATGATAATAGTTTTGTTGTCTGTTTTAGGATACAGCCTAGGCGTCTCTTTATGAACCTACTACTCAGATTTGCACGCCATATATTTATACTTATATGCAAAAGATCGCAAGACATTTAAATCTACGAGTACCATTACTTTTGCATAGTATCCATCTACAATAAAATTAAGAACTAGGTAGCTTATCTACTGCAGCAGTAATTGGTTCTTCGGGAGCTAGCCCTTTGTTAAATCACATACCTATATATAATTTTAAAAAAAACCACATATGATACTTTCCATCATCAGCATCCACGCTGGCCTAACCTGGGGTGCAGCCAGTATAAAATAAATAGGTATGTAATTCCTAGTTATGATTGTAAGTAGGCAGTATATGTGGATCAAGGAAATAGGACTAAGTCACACATCTCTTGGTAGAGAGTAGCATAGGTAAGTATATTTTCAGACTCGTCACAATGTCATACAGATAACAATTCACCAATCCACTCAAAGTTCATGTCACAATGCTGCACAGCACTATCCAATGGGCCTGGCTCGAAAATGTGTCTCAGTGTAAATCGTTATCGTATTCAGAAACTATTATATATCTAGTATAGCTGCAGTGGCACAGATAACTCATAGTTTGTATTGTATATGTTAACGATACGATTACGTTACTCTTACGCCAATGCTAATTTCATGCTAGGTCCACAGGTGGCCAATTACTTATGTACTATTTCACAACGTTTAACAATCGTGAAGAAGCATCTGTCAGGTCATCATGATTCCATCTTCGCTTCAGGCGAGAGGGAATCACTTTGATGAACCACTAATAAAAAAAACTATCCCGCTGCAACTGTAGTTCGGCTCTGGTTGTCATTCGATACTTACCCAAAAAGCTATTTCTGTCTACGAATAATAATAAGTATTATTCGTAGATTTCTGTAGACAAATTGGAACGTAACATGTTAAATGCTGATATATACTTAGTATATTATACATGAGTTATCGTCGCGTTCATGATCTATCGAAGCAGAATATAAGTCTTGGATCATTCGCTCGCATCAATAGAAACGTAACCACAGCTAAACTGTTTTCTACCGACTTCCAAAAAAAGGAGGAGGTACTCAATTCAACTCAAATAACTTTCGACTGGGTGAACCGATTCTCAAAATTCTAGCTGGTGCATCCCGTTTAGTCCCATTTAAATTTCATCAAATTAGGTCCAGTAGTTTTTGAGATACTACTTTTTGAGATAGTCTATAATTGTGATCATATAACTTTTCGAGCCATAGAGGCGATTAGATAACTTCTTATCTGGACCACCATGGCTCGATATGCTATTGGCAAGTTATTTTAAGACACACCATCATTTTGCACATAAAAAGTCGAAAATATTACTCTAATTCTACATAAGTACTTACATTACGAATTCTTATATATATATAAGTTGCCATATTGTAGCAGTTTTTCATTGCCTGAAATCACGGATTAAACGATGTTTTCTAAAAATGAAACCTAGCTAGATCGATTTATCGCCCTGAAACCCCCAGCATACTAAATTGCATGAAAATTATTGTATATTAGGTATAATAGGTACAAAATTGTTTGTTAAAAGGTATTGGATAGATAGATTATTGTTCTTAGTTCCTTATAATACTCATATTATAAAGAGGAAAGATTTGTATGTAAGTATGTTTGTAACGAATAGGGTCAAAAAGTACTAGACCAATTTCAAAAATTCTTTTACAATTCGAAAGCTACATTCACCCTAAGTAACATAACCGCGGAGAGCAGCTAGTCACAGGATAAAAACGTTCCATTCGGTGCAACGGTTACAATTAAAGAACGAAGGTATACATTTTATCATAACTACCTGCCTACAGGGTAAACCAATATTCTAACTCTAATTTTTAATTTTACTTTACTACACAATCAATAAAGTTTAGGGCAAAATCAAGCCGAAAAGTCTAACAGCCTTCGTGTTACCACAGAATAAGTGGTGTTGCCCAGACGTTTATTGCGTAGGTACTTTAGTTTAATGATTTCTTCGAAGTACAAAGAACACGTTCAACAAGAAGACATTCTTAATGAAAGAAGTATGACTAAATAAGTACCGTGCTAAGTACATTATCTGTATCGGTGTTCGAGTTTTTAGTAGTACCTACCTACTATTATTTATTCTTTGGTTTGGGACGATCAGTTCAATGTTATTCTCAAGTCGGAACCACACCGCGCTGCGTGAACACGTATTTTAGCTTGGATGCGCGATAAATACGATTTCTTCTAACACGGAACTGTTAAAACTTGCAACTAATAAAACTAGTTTTACTACATATTGTGGTATATTTAATAATTTATTAATAAATCCAATGTATATAAACTAATTTGATTTTCACAAGTAATTTGTGTATCTAATAAAATAAAAAGAAAAGTGAGTGATTGAAACTTTAGTAAGATTTCAGTTGTGTTGTGTTCAAAATGTTTCAAAGTTTCGGACCGATAGTTCGACAATATTTCATAGTAATAACAGGTAAGTGAGTACATATTTTATTAACTGACTAAAAAGGAGGAAGTTTCTCTATTCAACCGTTTATTTTATGTGTGTTGACATAACTTCGTTGTTTGTTAACCGATTTTGTTGATGATTCGTTTTTCGTTTGGTAGAATATACTTCCGAGTCCCATGTAATAATAATTAAATTCGGTCCAGCAGTTTTTTAGTTACACTCCAATAACTGAAAAGTATTTGGTATTTTTTATGATTTAGTTTAGCAGCTCGTGAAGAAATTAATCTGTCCGAATCAGCAAGACTCATTCGAGTTAAGTTTCATTCATAAATCTATTGTTATTTTTTTGCGCTGATGCGGACGGGTTAAGATTGCGAATTCGTTCCACGTGCATTTTTAAATATATACTGAGACGCATTTTCTACAGACTTCCAAAAAGGAGGAGGTACTCAATTCGACTGTTTTTTAATAGATTTGTTACCTCATTACTTTTGACTGGGTGAACCAATTCTAAAAAATATTTTTTCGTATGACAGCTGTTGCTTCCCGTGTGGTCCTATTTAAATTTCATCAAACTCAGTTTAGTTATTTTTGAGTTACACTCCAATGCCTGAATAAAATGGAAGTCGGTATTAAAAATTTTCAAATTGTACTTGTTGTTAGGTACAGTATATACTTAATAAGTAGGAACCTATATATAATTTCTTGAAACCTACAATCGCCTTGAATCGCGCCTACGCCTACGTGCCCCTATACTCAACACTAGAATAAAACAGAGCAGGGTAGATTTTTTTAGCAAAGTTATAGGTAATAGGTAAAAGACGAGTTTTTAAAAAGAAACTACAGAGGCTTTATTTCAGGAAATAATCATCGCATAAAAACGAAACTGAACGAACGAAAATTTACAAACACAGATCGGAAGCAAAAGAAAAAAGTGTGACGAGGCGGTATAATACCTATGGTACTTTTACCTGCCCAAAATAACCGAATTAAAATGAAAAATTGACAAGAATTGTACTTATTAAACTTACTTTAACAAAGAATTAGAACTAAAAAAAAACACCTTAAGTAAATCCATTATGTAGGTAGGTACTATTTATGTGAAAAAGAAGATTTTGTGATTAATCCATGAAGCTTTCACAGAAGTGACAATATTTAATTAAAATATAGGTAATATTTAATATTGTAGGGTAAGTAGGTACTTATTTACTATATAATATGTTTAATAATAATAATAATAGTGCTTTATTGCAGACTCGAGATCCATAAACAAACAGGAAAACAGATTGATTATTCAAGATTATACACAAAAATGTCAACAATTCAAATATTATAAAATATTAAATATTACTAGGTGGCAGTAGCCAGCCATTGTCGGTACGTTGCAGATCGCAGCAGACGGTCTGCCAGGCTTCTGATTATGGTATTTAAATTTTTAATCCTCTCACTCCCCATTATTTGAAAGAACAATTCAGAATTGTAGCTGATCTGAGGATAAGTGAGTGAGAAGAGTTTAGACTCTTCTTGGCTATTCATAAGACTTTTCGTTCATATTACAAAAGTGATGTTGTATAAAAATGACATTCGCACACAAATCTGAACTGTGAAGGATCTAATTCTGTAAAAATTAAAATACCATGACAACAACCTAATACAAGTGTAAAAAGATACATGCAAACTGGTAGGGTTATGTCATGCATTTACAAGTAATTACTTGTTTAAGTAATTACGGCTGTTAGTTAATTTATTGATTCAGGCGTTACTTTGCGGAAATCCATTGTCAAAAAACGATATAAAAAATATTTAGTGGCTTCTTTGGGGGTGTGCAGAACTTAAGAACACTTAAGTCGAGATTCGTTATCGATCGGAATCATAATCATAATCAGCCAATTATGCGCCCACTGTCGGGACTCGAGCATTCCTTTCAGAGAGAGATGTTGGGCCATAATCCACCACGCTGGTCCCGTGCGGTTTGGTGGACAGGCTTTATATACCTACTATATAGGGTGTTTGGTAGAGGGTCCGACAAACCAAATGAGCGTGTTCGGGGGCCCACTTGGAGAATACAAGTTGGCCAAAAAACATCCCCGACCCCCCAATTTGTTTAACTTTTTTTGGTGAATTTTCCCTTTTTCTCCGAAATTGTACCTATTTACCACCATAACATTTGTACAATCTATTTTAGACCGGATGTTTTTCGTTGAATTTGGTCTCTAATTCACCTTCAGGCCACGCAAAACAAAATTGGATACAAAGCAGAGCTAACTAACTGATTTAGAGCTCAAAGAGTGAAAAAATGAAATAAATTTTACCTCATAGTTCAACTTTCCCAGTGATCTAAAAAACCACTAGCAATTCTGGAGGTAATATACATTTAAAAACTTCTCTATTTATCACTTATTACAACGACATACTAAAGTTTCTAGTCTGTAAGTAAGCTCTGTTTTGTATCCAATTTTGCTTTGCGTGGCCTGAAGGTGACACGGTGATTGACAATCAATCCCAGAAGTCGCAAGGGATAAACAATTTATTTTTACCAAAAAAAAAGAACTGGCGTCAGTACGAAATACTATAGTATGAAACACTTCTAAGTACAGTCGAAATCGGTACCATGCACACAATATTGTGATAATATATACCTAACTACCTACTTTTGAACTAAAAAGTGTGAATTATCTTGTTTGAAGTCATCAAACAAGTTATTTCACACTTTTTAGTGATCTACCAGTGGTGAAGACTGTGAAGTGCTCATAAACAATATAGATACTTCTATCCGTCTGTCTGTCCCGTCCGTCTGTCTGTCTGTATGTCTGTCTGTCACCAGGCTGTATCTCATGAACCGTGATAGCTAGACAGTTGAAATTTTCACAGATGATGTAGGTATTTCTGTTCCCGACAACAAATATAAAAAACAGAGTAAAATAAGGGGGCTCCCATATAACAAATGTGATTTATTTGCTCGTTAATGCTCGATATTGATAAAGGCAATACGTACCTAGACCTACAAGCTTGAAATATTCACAGAATATTGAATGAACTTATTCACTGTGATGTACTATGTGATGGATAATTAGTATTACTTTATGCCGTTTACAGATACAAAATATCTTCAATAGATATTTTACTACAACTAAATTACCGCGACCGCGCGCATTTTTTTAAATGGCGGATTTTCGGGGGGTTTTTGCGAACACTGGGTCGCAAACTTTAGTTATCGTTAACGCCCCAAGGGTTAAAAATAAATAATTAAATTAAAATAAACTATATATTTAAGGGGGCTCCCATACAACTAAACCGATTCTTTTCCAATTTCATCTCTGTCTTAATAACGATAAAATAAACTAGATTTGTTTATTATAGGTAATGGTACGGACCCCTTCATGCCCGAGTCGGACTCGCACTCAGCCGGTTTTTTTTTAAATTGTAGCGTACTTACCTATATTCTTCGCGATGACGATCGCTGACCTACATTCAGTTTTTGTAAGTATCTAGATTTCTTATCAAATTTTATTACTATTTGTTCGTACGGATCACTCATACAGTAAATATATTAAAAAACAAAGTATGCGTCCTTTGATAAGTACGTTTAATACTGTCATTTACCTCTTCCTTGTTGACCGAAGTAATCTGTGCCGAAGACCTATTGTGGCGCGCAATTGGTAGTTAAGGACGTGACAATGAAAGTCCATTGTTTGGTTGGTGATTCGCTGTGTGTGCTGCATCCATTCTATTTTCTACGAACTTCTAAAAAAGGAGGAGGTACTCAATTCGCCTGTTTTTTTTTATGTTTGTTACCTCATAGCTTACGATTGGGTGGACCGATTCTCAATTTTTTTTCGTTTAAAGCTGGTGCTTCCCGTCTAGCCCCATTCAAATTTCATCAAATTCGGTCCAGTAGTTTTTGAGATACACTCCAATAACTGAATAGAATGGGAGTCGGTATTAAATTTTCTACCGACTTCCAAAAAGGAGGAGGTCTCAATTCGACTGTACTTTTTTTGTGTGTTGCCTCATATCTTTCGACTACGTGAACCGATTTTCAAAATTCTTTTTTGTTTGAAAGCTGGTGCTTCCCATGTAGCCCCTTTTAAATTTCATAAAATTCGGTCCAGTAGTTTATGAGATACACTCCAATAACTGAATAGAATGGGAGTCGGTATTAAATTTTCTACCGACTTCCAAAAAGGAGGAGGTCTCAATTCGACTGTACTTTTTTTGTGTGTTACCTCATATCTTTCGACTACGTGAACCGATTTTCAAAATTCTTTTTTGTTTGAAAGCTGGTGCTTCCCGTGTAGCCCCTTTTAAATTTCATAAAATTCGGTCCAGTAGTTTTTGAGATACACTCCAATAACTGAATAGAATGAAAGTCGGTATTATATTTTTCAAATTGTACTTGTTAAAGGCCGGTTTACTAACCGATGACCATTGTGGGCCGATGCAAATATCGAAGTGAATAAATGTGAACGTTTGGTTTTTACTCAATCACGCTAAAACGGCTGAACAGATTAGGATGAAATTATGTAGGTATATAGATCGATGAGACAGTTAGACAGCTAGTCATGTTCATATCCGCACGTGCTCCAAAATAAATGTTACGCCCTCAGAAATGTCTCTTATGGTACCTACCTCGATTGCAAATACCAAATTGAATAAAGTAAATATGATTAAATTGCGTTTATAATTCTGATAAAAGCGAAAGGTCACTCACTCATCACGAAATCTCAGCAACTACAAGTGCTAGGAGTTTCAAATTTTGCATGCGGGTACTTTTTAGGACGTAGGTGCTCACTAAGACGGGATTTTAAGAAATTCAACCCCTAAGTATATTTTTTTGGGGTTGATAGTTAGTATGAAACTTCTTTACTGCGAGTGCTAAAAGTTTAAAATTTTGCATGGATGTTCTTTTTAGGACGTAGGTGCTCACTAAGACGGGATTTTATGAAATTCAACCCCTAAGGTCAAAAAGTAAGGGTAAAATTTATTTAGGCAGAAAAAGCCAGTAACTGTCCAACCCGGGGATCCACGCAGGATCTCGAGGTTCCAAAACGGCACTTTTACCTCTATACCAAGACCAAGCGAGTGAAGCCGCTGGCGGGTCAGCTAGTATATATTAATATTAGTATGAGGCGCTCGCAGCGGAGCCTGACTCGGCGATCTTAACCGATCATGAAGTTAAGCAACGCTTACTGCGGTCAGGAGTTGGACGGGTGTTAGCTGGTGGCATTGTTCAACTGAGCGCTTCCGTGCTTCGGAGAGCACGTTAAGCAGTCGGTCCCGGTTTTTTGTCTTAGGACAACAGTCGTTAGGCTATGTCGAAGGCTTTAGGGCAGCCTGAAAACTTCGACGTGGGTTGGTCACTTACTATACAATATCCACCAAGCCGCACTGGGCTCGCGTGGTGGATTCTGGCCCAACTACTCTCTCTGAGAGGAAGGCTCGAGTCCCAGCTGTGAACGAAATGGGCTGATTATGTATAGTATGATTAATAGATTCCTTTATGATAGCATCAGCTATCGTGTAAAGGAATCATAAAAGAATCATAAAATTGGGTTACCTATATGATCACCTATTGGAAATCTCTACATTAATAACAATAGCGTAGCAAGCTACCTATCGCTAATTAATAACCTTAGATTAATCATTGGTCTCGCTCGAGAAGCGCGCGCGCGGAGACTAATCATTAATTTAAGTTAATAACATGCTTGCAAAAGAAACTCTCTGCAGTCGAGAAAACGAGCAAAATATGTCATTACAATAACGAAAAATTATTCATGGAGCGCACTCCAATACATCATTAATGTAATGTATTCATTCGGAGTAATGTCACGGTAATATTTAGATTATACGAGTATTACCGTGGCAATGTCATGCAAATGATCCTACCAAACACTTTGGGGCTGCCAAAGTGGTGGCAAACAACGAAAAATCGTTAAGTTAGCGATGACAGTCGATAGCTGCGACAGTTGATTAATATCCCTAAGTTAATAAGTATATTTATGCTAATAAGGTACTTACCATAATTACATGCTAATAACCAAATACTCTATAACTTATCTTATTCTACCTAAATCTATACTAATATTATAAAGAGGAAAGATTTGTATGTACTTATGAATGATGATGAATGATGAAGTTATAAATCGACTGATAAATGTTTATCTGTGGGTTTCCAAGTTGCGTAGATAAGTAACATAGGTATACACCAAACAATTTTAGACAATGTCAAGTAAAATGAAAACGATGTAGGTACCTATTGGTAAACTTACTTCCCTTCGAGGCTTCTCAGACTGACTTTTAACAGATTTAAAAATATATTCTTATCTTTGTTTCTGTTTGTAAATTTTATAAGGAATCTCTTCGTCGAGTTCGAGAGATATATATTATTCGAGAGGTATATAAATACGAAACTTAAATTTAATTTTTTCTTTTGTATTTATATCCGTTTTTAAGATCATAAATAATTTCAAGCGATACAATGCATTACGAAACTCTAAATAGGTATGTACACAAACAATAAAATACAAAAATAAACTCAACTCAAATGTAAATTTTATTAGGTACCTACGTCAAAGACAAATGGCGAAAAATAAACCACCGATACTAGCCCGAATCCTGGTTTAGCAATGTTGTAGAATGTAGTAGTGGGTAGTAGTATAGAAGAACCTGGTTTAAAGGAATAAACCTGTGACGCTAATAATATTCTCGGGTTTATTGTCAACTGTAGCGTTAGCTACACTTGGTTTAAGCTTTCACCATAATAAGGTGATGTAGGTGCGTTTATAAACATACGACATTTTTTCCCACAGCCGGATGGGCCGGCACGACCGGGGAAGTAGGTAGGTACCTACCACACTTCCATATAACACCGAGGCGAAGAAACATAGCTTGCTATTGCGTTCCAGTCAGTCTGTGGGAGTTTCCAGAGACCCCATTTCCCCCTCCCCCGTCCCCCTATCCTTCCTCCTCCCCCTCCTCCCCCTCACCCCTTCTATTTTTTCCTTCCTATCTTCCGTCCCCAAAGATCGTGAACGCATCCGCGAGACCTCTGGTATTGCGGATGTCTGTGGGCGACGGTATCGCTTACCTATCCCTTAAAAAAATACGAATGTCCGAGCATTAGATTGCAATTTTAATTGGTTGTTTACAATGAATCAACAGTTTAAAATATGACAAGATATTTTATAAACTAACGATTCTTACAATAAAATTATCGGATATACCGCTTGATTACAACGTGACTTAGACTAAGTAATCTATATAAGTATAGGCACCTACATAAAACTGAACCCCTATTTCTCCCGGTCACGCTATAACTTGAGAACGGATGGAATAATCTCGCTAATTCTTTTTTGTTGCATTATTTACTTCTTGTCAGGAGAAGGTTCTTATGAAAGAAAAACCAAGAAAGGATTGGAGGTTATGGCGAGGCAGACGGCCGAGCCTACTACGCGAACGAAATCGCGCGAAGTCGCTAGTTAAATATAATTGTCACTTGATGCAAATATAATTATACAGGGTTACAGAAATAATTCGTGATGATATATCAGCAAGACGGATGTCCTGCAAATTTTGGAAATATTAGGCGATGGCTCTCTAGCCATTTTCCTAATCGTTCGTTGGATAGGGCGGGGCGGGCCCATTCCATTGTCTACGAAGAGTCCGGACTTAAGGCGCGGTCCAATCCTAATTTTAAAACAATTTACGATGCTTTGCATAAGGTTGAGAATTGCTTACATGAATGGACGGTGTAATGCGAAAATTCAATTGAATACGTGCTAATACTTTTTATATTTGCATCGTACAATGGAATGATTAAATTTTAATGATAAAGGAGTCCAAAGTTCACTAGTAAATTTCATTGGGAATTTGAATATGATACATTCAGTGAAATATATTTGCCCATAATTGAATAAAAATGCTTTTTCCCAGGTAGCACGTAAGAAAAATTGCAAAATTTAGGGAATGTTGCCGATTTTTTTTCTATCGAGCCAAGTTTGGTCAATCGTGTATTGGCTCCCATAGTTCATAAGAACGTATATTCAATTTACACTACGTTTTTTTTCGAACTTCGGTTATAAGGTTTAAGTGCCGAAAAACTTAGTTTTCGCGAAGTCGAATCATGGAATTTGGAACTCATTTCGCCTTAACGCCGCGCATGTGTAATAATAATAAGCCATTTTATTGATAGGTACTCGTACCAAAAAAAACTTTGTAACTTACACTTAACACAAAACACAATATAAAATAAATTTCTATAATTACACACAACACAAAAGCACACAGTGCTGTAAGTATAACAAGTTAGTTATATTGTGACTAGGGGATACAAAATATATATAAGCTTACAAAGTTAGACTGTTTAGAACCCTAGCTCTCACGGTAGGTAGGACACCCTGTGTTTGTGAGAGCTTGTTCTTCTTAAATGTGCAAATAGTTTGATATTTATAGCAAATGTCAATTGCATATCTGGAAGGAGTTATTTTATTTTATTTTTTTTTTCCATTCTCAGACAACAAAATATGGTCCATTAGATATATATACACTTATATTATACAATAATGTCAAGCAATAGTTACAATTAACAATAAATACATATCAATTATATATACAACAATAACTTCGAACAATATTTAAAATAATCATGACACTTTGAAATTAAAACGCTATTTATCTCATTGTCTGATCTAAAGAATAAGGCTCTAAAACTGGCAATACGATGTCTGATCAGTGCATCGAGAGCCGGCACGCGGGCTTCAGCGAACATCGTGGACGCGCTGCAGTAGCGCGGGAGTCCAAATATTATGCGGAACGAGTCGTTATACTGCACCTGCGTACGGTAACTTTCCAATTTATACCGGGACCATAACTGTGGTGTATAAAGTGATGTACAGTATGTCTTAAATAATAAAATCTTAGCCTCTCGTGAACATTGGGTAAACCTTCTACCAAGCATATTAGCCCGTAGGGCCAGGGCACGTCTTTCTCTGTCAACGTCTTGGTCGTCTCTCAGGTCACTAGATACCATATGTCCCAAATACTTATAAGAAGTAACATACTCCAACTTATTTCCGTCCAGATACAATGGAAGACAAAATTTATCATTGCGCGTGACTCCAAATATTACGAGTGTTGAGTTTGGTCAGATGTGTTTGTATTGTCCTGTGTGTGATTTAGATTTGAATTCGCAGTAGTTGTTCGGTGAAAGAGTGGTCTAACGATAGAAGGTACTCTTTTATCATCCGCGGAAGAACTCAAAATATTATAAACGCTGCGCGGAATAATTTGACTACTTCGGTAATTAAGTCACTCTGAAAAAAATGCGATTTTTCGTAAGTACGCAATAGGACAACTTCGAGTTAGAACTTTTTTAGTCTAAATTACAAAACGTATTAATTGTTACTTATTATTATTTGTTATTACTACTAAACTAATACTGGTAGCAGTTTTAAACAGTTTTTAGACGCTGCGAGGGATCTGTTATTCATATACTAAGTGGAATCATCCTACTCAAAAGCATTCCATCGCTAGGCGTAAAAAACCACATAAAGAGCGACGCCGGATTCGCGCGTAAAAAAACTGTCGGCGTCCGCTGTTTTTCAGTGCGAATCATCCTACTCAAAAGCATTCCATCGCTAGGCGTAAAAAACCACATAAAGAGCGACGCCGGATTCGCGCGTAAAAAAACTGTCGGCGTCCGCTGTTTTTCAGTGCAACAACCGTCGATAGCAAAAGGTTAAGACGCGGTCCAACCCCAATTTTAAAACTAATTTACGATGATTTACGTAAGGTTGAAAATCGCGTGGTATATTAGACGATGTGATGCGAAAATGCATTAATGTTGTACGTTTTCTTAATATTTTTCGATAAATACTAACACAATTGAAAAAAACTGCTGGTTATTACTTTAGTACTATATGTTGGCTATTTATTACCTAAAAAAATATATAGTTATCGCTGAAAATTCTGAGAGTTTGGACGTGAAAGTTTATTTTTATGGACTTATTCAGGATCTTTTTCTGCAGAGAGCGAGTAATATTTATGAATTCTGTTCGGTTATTACTCTTTGCCTGTTCCTTTTCTAACCTGAGTATTTTTTCATACAATATTATCGATCTGTTTCGTTACACTAGATGTTTAAACATTCTACTTTTTACTATTATCAGGATACGAGCGCGTCTTAATAATAAGTAGACAGTTAATAGCTTCACAAATGTGGAAAACGTGACAAAATAAAATTACATTACCTGTAATTCTACATGACGTCATTGTACTTATTGTCGGAATAATAATAATAATATGGTTCAACATTCTCACAGATATATGCACAACTGCTGTGCGATTCTCTAATGATTCGTCGATATGCTCGACATGCTCACCGATGTCAATACTTTATGAGATATCGCCCTTGGACATAAGGTTGTTTTTCCAACGTTTCTTGTCATCTGGTCATTTGTTTCACGGATGTTGTCAAAGATGCAACGATGTTTGTTCTTAGAGGATCGTACGGTAGGTACCTAGACCTACTCGTACCTACATACACAGCAGCGTACGTATGCTTGGCTAAACAAAATATTTACAAACAACAAATAGATAACAATAATTTTATAATGCGAATGTTACAAGTTTATTTTTCGTTTCGTCCTGTAATTTCACTCGCTACGGTGCCCTTCACACCCTAATACAGTAATCTAAGGCAGAATATCTGGCACTGCGGTGGTACCCACCAAGACGGCCTCATACATGAGGCTTACCACATAAAGTAAGTCAGGTTTCCTCGCCTCTCACGATTCACGTCTTGACGTTGGAGGGTATATTCTTTAATTCCCCACGACTTGCTTAGGATGGATTTGCAACAGTACCTACCGGCTAACTATTAATTTAACAGCTACGTTCGCAGTAAAATGTTCTATAATTGTATATACTTATATGTACCTAATGTTGTTAAAATTAAATATACCAAGCTAATATTAGTAGACATACGTAGCAATGATGACACACCATCGTGCAGCAAACTATACCTATTGCGACTAGGTGAAGGGAAGTCGTCAATTTCATAATCGCGTGGCTTCGTGTAGGTACCTACCTACTCATGTCGGTTCATGGACAATTTGTTAACAAAGGCCATGCAATTTGTATCTCAGTCCCGTAGTCAGGGGCCTTAGTATGAGCTCTTAAAGTAGGAGTTTTAGACAACAACTAGCGGTTTATTCGTACCTTGACAACTTTAAAGCACTCCTACCCAGGCCTACTATTAAAAAACCGTTCACATGTTTTTTTTTTGTATGGACTTTAGTTAACATGTCGCTCTAAATCCACTCAGTTTATTAACTTACAAACGTCTAGGCGTCTGCAATGTTGGTTATAGTAAATTGTTAGAATGCCAGAGACAATATTATCCGTTCACTTTTGAGAAAACAATATTCAAACAGTTCACCTAAATTAGCGTCATGGTATGATTTTCATTCAAAACTGTTTGTCAGGTTTAAGAACTGCTCGGAACTTGCATGGTTTTTACGAAGCTGATACTCGTAGTAAGGGCCCAGTATGCTTGTTATCAGACTACTAGTGGGTTGGGTGGTACTATTGGGTGGGACCTATTTTTTTTGTGATGTTCGGTAACGATGCGACTCTTTGGTTTTATCGTTATTTTTTCTAAATGGAAACCTTCTCGAGACCCTAAATCCAGAACTACAGACAGTTCCTAGATCGCATCTACGAGTAATTATTTTGCTAGACTTTTTATTTTGATACTGAGAGACAGATAATTTATACATACAGAGAGTTCGATACAGCACATCGCAATTACAATAGAAATATTCCATTCGAATTTTATTGTTGGATCAATAACAAAATGTAGAATCAACGTAGTTACCTGAATACTAAACTGGTTGAGTGAAATAAAAGCAAGCCCAATAAAGAAAGAAAAGCAAGTGTATTTTTTATTATTTTTGGTGTCAATATAATATATCAATAAGTTTAAAATTACTATTAAAACTAAACTCTGTCAAAAAGGTTATTACAAAATTTCGGATTGCTTGGAGGATAAAACAGCTTGGGACTGATCACTCCAGGATCTATCTACTCGTGAACTAAGAAGTCAAAGTGTAGCGTGTCTTGCCCTACTGATACCATTATTATGTTCTCTTTTGTAAGGCAACACACTGGAGCTAATATTTGTAGTACCTAAGTAAAAACATTGTAAAAACATCTATATAAAAAGAATGGCCCCGAGTTTCTTGCCGCTTCTTCTCGGTAGGCTCTATATATTTTGTAACGTGGCGGTAGTCTTTAAAGTACATTATAATGAATAATTGACGTTCATAAGTGCGTCTTTGATGCCTAAATTGAATAAATGAATTTGACTTTGACTTTGTCATAAGTTAAAATCTGGTTGCATCCATTACAATGTCAGATATAATTTCCTAGTATATATTTTAGTCTATGAGATATAAATCTCTCTTCGGTCGTTCCCTCATGACTGAGGATCGTGATCATCATGGCAGCACTTTGGTTCTGACGAACTGTCTCCATCGGCTCCAGTCTGTGGCCATCTCCACCGCGGTGTAAATACTGCAGATATAAATACTGCACTCTTTTGTAAAGAAACAGGATAAATTAAGGTTATTATGATTTTTTCAAGCCTTGTTTATACATATAATAAAGATAAATAAATAAGCATATAAAAGCTTTGTGAGACGCTTCGTATCTCATATTTATATTCTTAAGTAAATACAATTTTGTGTAATACAAAAACCTGACTAAAAACCAATAAGTACTAATTGTAATAGAAACATTGCAGTTTTTGTCCACTTTATTTTAAACATGGGCAAAACGAACATCAATTTTAAGAAAAAAATATGTGATCGTCTATTTTACTTATTATTTTTTTAGTCTAGCAGTACTAATTATCAGTTGGACCAAAAGTAAATAATACATGAAGAAGGTGATAAGGATTAATTTTAAATCAAGTCCCAATTTATTTGGTGTTATTTGGTGGCTAAGTAGATTAGAGCTGCTGGACGACTCCTTATTAAATTTGATTTGTTAATTTATTTAATTAGAGATAAGATAAAATTAAAATAAGGATAAAAAAAAATTGCCTCATATAAAGACCTACAAAAAGACGTTGAAGAGAAACTCTATCGCTGGAAATACACTTGTAAATGGCAGATGCGCAAGACGCGCAGAGCCACTGCGCGCCACTATATTTGTTCTACTACGAACGCGTTTTTGCTTTACGAAACCAAGAGGCAAACTGCTGGTCCTCTCATTAGAGTTTTAGTTGGCGAAATATTTTTAGTTTAATGTTTAGCATCGTTTATACTAAAAGTTCCCAGTTGGTATACAATTATATATTTGGTGTAGCTATCAGTTTTTATTTTATACCGACTTCCAAAGAGGAGAAGGTACTCAATTCGACTGTATATCTTTTTTTAATGTTTGTTACGTCATAACTTTCGATAGGGAGAACCAATACTAAAAAATATTTTTCGTTTAAAATGTGGTGCTTCCCTAGTGGTACTATTTAAATTTTATCAAATTCGGTCCAGTACTTTTTGAGTTACACTCCAATAACTGAATAGAATGGAAGTCGGTATTAAATTTTTCAAATTGCAGTTGTACTATTATAATTTTTTTTCGAAGCCGTACCGCGAAGTGGTCAAATATAGGAGCTGGCCCCTGAACCAGCGCAATCACCCTATGTCAACCTCCTTCCCATTATCTGTTAAATGTGATTTTTAGCCAAATTAATTAAAGATAATGTACTACAGTTACCAGAAATATATTTGTGTAATATTCTTAATTGACTCTGATTAGTTTACTGACTTTTACGATGTGATGCGCATTACAAAGATGCAGTGCAAGTATCGAACTTACCGATCGATAAATTTATTTCTTGAATTCTCCATACTTCGAATAAACTGGCTATATCGATCTTGTGTCGATCATTGCAAGTAACAAAATTAAGCGATCAGTAGACAAATTCGATAAGCTTTTACGATTATAACGATAACCTTTGGAACTGTTAAATTACGTTTGAGATCGTCGATTTTAGCGATTGTTTTGTCAGCTTTGAAAATGACCTCGATATAGCTTATCGACAGACGACGGGAATCGGGATATTGTTTAGTTGCGTTTGATCCTACTAATATAATAAACGCGAAAGTATGTGTTTATGGATGAATGGATGTTTGTTATTCTCTTACGCTCAAACGGCTGGCTCAATTTTGATGAAACTTGGCATGGAGGTAGATGGGTTGATTGAATTAACACATAGGATAACTTTCATCACTATCATCATCATCATCGATCACCATGCGGGTGTAACCGCGGGGCGCAGCTAGTAATCAATAAATAAAAATAGACTTCGGCCTTATTTGATCGTAGAAGAGCGAAATGCTCATTCTTCAAATGACAGGACACATTGTGGAATGCAAACAATTCGTAATAATCGATATACTGTCGACTAGTCTACTGAATTTTAGAATTCTTCGCTTTCTCAGATAAAAGCAGGTTAGCAGGTACCTATTCGCGCCAAAACACAAATTTGCAGGCTTGAATAACCTCCACATATTAGATGTTCATTTTAGCGGTATTATTTAATTATTGCTATCTCTTATTTCAGTAAACCTCAGCGTGCTAGCCACGGGTGTGGGGCTGGTGTGGCCATCGCCAGTGCTTGTGAAGCTTAGGAATGCCACGGAGACAGTGCTGCCAGCGCCCATCACGGAGGAGCAGGGCTCCTGGATCGTCTCCATTGGTTTCCTCACTGGGATGGGCGGTATGGCTCTAACAGTCCACTTAAATTATATTATACATGTACTATTTGTCCAGTCGTTTATGATGCCTTTAGATACCATAAAGTAAGTTTGCGCCGTTGTTCAGAATTTTCCTATAGACGCAAATTAAAAAAATTACAATAACAAATATTCCGTACGTCGCACGCCTTTTTAAATAAACATATTTGTACTTTAATAATATCATATTAATTTATACTTAACAAAAATAAAATGTGGGTAGTTGAATAAAAACACCCGCCCCTCAAGATGCAGACACCCGCTTCTCCAGAACCTGTGAGCGAAATGTCCCTTACTAAGTATTATTATATCTAAACTTTTTCACGGCATTGTTATCCGGTCCTTTACAAAGGCATAAGTGGGGCTATAGCCAACACTTAGAGGCCTGTTTGGTATAAGATATACAAAAGTGTATAAAAACAGAATTTAGGATGACGGTGACATGGATTATCTATTACAAAAATGGGTAAAATGGCAAGGCTATTGTTATGAACTTATAAATGATAAGGGAGATATAAGACAATAGACGAGACTAAGGCACCTATCAATTTCAGTCTCATCTTAAAATTTAGGCACCTTTGGTGACATCCACTAAACAGCCCCCCTTAATTATATTTATTTTTATTTTATATTATATTATATTATATTATATTATATTATATTATATTATATTATATTATATTATATTATATTATATTATATTATATTATATTATATTATATTATATTATATTATATTATATTATATTATATTATATTATATTATATTATATTATATTATATTATATTATATTATATTATATTATATTATATTATATTATATTATATTATATTATATTATATTATATTATATTATATTATATTATATTATATTATATTATATTATATTATATTATATTATATTATATTATATTATATTATATTATATTATATTATATTATATTATATTATATTATATTATATTATATTATATTATATTATATTATATTATATTATATTATATTATATTATATCATATCCATATATTATACAGGCGACTGCCCGCGACTTCATTCGCGTAATAGGCTCGGCGTTTGGCCTCGCCATAGCTTTCCATATTTTCTTGATTTTCTTTCATAACAACCTTCTTCTTACAATAATTCACACAAAAAATAGGATTAGCGAGAATGTCCCATCCCTTCTTAAGTTATAGTGTGATCAGAAGAAATAGGGGATCATTTATATATACATATAGAGATATACTTTCTTAAAACATGTATTTAATTCCCGAAAGTTTAGAAAGGGTTTGAATTTCTGCTTGATTTCTTAGTTCAAATTCAATGTTTAATATATTTACTGTTGCAGCGAACCTCCTTGCAGCGTTCCTCGTAGACAGAATAGGCCGGAAGTACACGATCTTCATGGCTTGCTTGCCTCGGATCGCAGTAGGATTTCTGTACCTGTATGCCACTGAAGTTTGGATGATACTCCTCGGTCGTGCCATAGTAGGAGCTGCCGACTCCTTCGTGTTCACCGTACTGCCTATGTATGCTTCGGAAGTAGCTAGTGTGAGTATGAAACTAAACTGATGCTACGAGATATTTTTACCACATTCATGTGTTAAACCAGGGTAGTGTTTCATCACTTTCTCACTTGATGGTCAGCGATGATGCGGTTGAAGGTGATACACACTAGAGCTAGAATAGCTCGTGGCTCTCAATGACAGCTGCCGGAACACACTGTTAGGAGCTTAGCGGCAGATTTTTTAACTTGAGGGTGGTAGCTATCCAGGCAGACACCGGAAGTGCCCTACCATCATACTGTGGGTTTTATCACCATGTTACCTTCACTGAAATCTCAAGCCCAAGGTAATCAAGTCATCAACCTGGGCTATTATAGCTATCTATATATTCTAGTCTATCATAACTTGAAAGTGCCCATTGCACGCGCTAAAGATTATTGTTTGTTAACTGTACCTACTCAGATTTACTTATTTAGATTAAGTGTAATGCTTTTGTTAGAAAGTATTACCAGTTGGTATATCCCTAAAACCCTAATCTAAAATACCTAATTCAGTCAGACACTGAACTCGTCGGCGAGCTTGAGGCAAAAATTATATGGTTTACATTGGTTAGACTCTCTAAAGGCCTAATCAAACCTGGGCGTTATTCGCTACCGCGAGCGATAGAGAAATCCGAAAGGGTATGCGTTAATTTCACTGTTCACACCAAAGTGGATATCTCTCCGATTCTCTCCGACTCCCCTTTCTCCAGGCGACGGCCCAAGCCGATATCCATATGTGCCCATGAGGAAGTCGCCTACTCCTCTCTGTGCGGCAAAGCGACTTTAACGCTCGAAGGCGGTGCGCCTTCTGCCCCCACATCTGGCTGAGTGCCTTCTGCGGTCGCCACCCATCCGGTGACGCTGCAAATGACGGTAGAGGCAGACAACAATTAGCCCGTTCGAAATAAAAATAAAATACCTAATTTCTACTTAAAAGTCCTGATATTCTAAGAACGTGCACACGGTGTAACTTACGTAGTAACAATTAAGATAACACACTGTTAAGTAGATAGGTGTTATATTACATTTTCACGGTTCTGGAGGCTAATGCTATTATTTCACAACGTTCAACAATCTATCCAACTGCAGCTCAATTCTTGTTGTCGTTAGATAATTAGGCAAAAAGCGAATGTAACTCAAACGCTATTTTGTAATAAATATTTATTAGACACTAATTAATATGAGTTAACAAAGCGTTCCTGATCACTGCAGTCCGTTTCGCGATATTTTTGCTCAAAGTGATGTCGTCTACCATACCCGGTCCGAGACAAATATCGCGACTTTGACAGCTCGTGGCCACTGTAAGCCCATTGATCAATCGGACTGGAGTTGTAACAATAACGAACAATCATTCGCACGCTACATCTCAATGACTTCTTAACTGCCGCCATATTGACGCTTACTTGAACCATGTTCTACACCAAAATCGTCGTGAGCGTTCGGTCAAAAGTGACAGGTGTTTGTTTGTTTTTACAAGGTCTTTAGTGTTTTGCCCTTGTTTTGATTTAAAAGTTGTAAAAGTCGGTCCACATAATGTTTCTTTACACAGTTAACCTTAACACTATGCACTTGTTTTTCGTGCGCCAATGCTTGCTAGTTATTGCTACAAACTGTTCCGATTGACGCTCACAGTGCCACGAGCTGTCAATGTCTCGGTACGGCTATGGTAGACGATATCACTGTGAGCAAAAATATCATGAAACGGACCGCAGTATTGGTGTAGAGCATGGTGCAAGTAATTGTCTATGTGGTAGCAGGTATGACGTCATCGATGACGTAGGGTGGGCCATCGTAATCACGCTCACGGTGAAAGAGACCGACTGTTATCGCTCTGAAATCGATTATGGCTTGATTGGGACCACACTGGGTTATCTATCGAGCAGATTAATGTTTAAAGTTTTGATCGATCGCTGACGTCAACAGAAACGTAACTGCCGCGGGACGCTATGGTGCAATTTGATTAGTGGAATTGACCCCCTGACCTTAAAAGCGCAATATATTTGCGCTATGCTGTCGACCGTCCAGTGATATGACAGAGACAGGAAACCGTGTACCGTTTAAGAACAGGTTAGTTGTTTAGGTCTATCGTGGACAAAAGAAAAGAAACTAACTTACGATATCATCTGTCCGGGCTTTTTCCACTTCTTACGAATCATTTTACAGCATAATAGTTTTTTTTTTTAATTTATTTATAAACAAAACGAGTATATACATAGTAACATAACATAATTCTGCCAAACTGCGTAGCGGTTTGTAGGCAGGTGCTAACTCTCAAGACTTATTACAATTATATACACGTACGTGTAGGTAAGAAGATGTATTATAAGATTAGGTACTTATATAAGTAATAATATTTCTGATACATTATTATTTATCTATATATATATATTTAAAATATCTATACTAATATGTAATATTTATTGTGCTCAGGTAGGTAATCTATCCAACAATAACTTTTTCAGTGCTATTTTATAACTTTACTTGGTTTTTCGAAGTCTGCGGGTAAATCATTACACAATCTAGGCACTAGCCATTTCCTAGTACGTTTGCCATAATAATTTTTATATTATTATTAATTCATTTATTTTCAGATATATCCATAAATTTACACTTTTCATTAATTAATTGATTTAGAACATGTCAAAAAATATTAAAATTACATTTAAAATTCACAAACACGGTCACAGATAAAAATAATCATAATAATTAGGACATCATACAACACAAAAACACAAATTATTATTTTTTATCCCAATAAGGTGTCCATCCACTTATTTTGTATAGGGCAGTCTAGCCTGTCACTTATCATCTTTATAGAATGCTGTTACGGCTGCCTCGCACTCTCTTTCGTAATGAGGCAACCTTCTTACGGATGATCGCATGAAAGTCATCCGTATGTGCTTCAGCGAACATCAGAGGTGCACTGCACCAGCGAGGCAGCCGCATCAGCATCCTAAACAAGTCATTGTAGTGGATACGTAAGGCGCTGACAGCACGCCGAGTGTGGTTGACCCACACTGCTCGAGTAGAAGGATTGGCAAAACGCCTTAAATAGAGTAATTTTCACTTCCCTCGAGCAGCGTGCAAACCGGCGCGCAACCATGTTTCCTTGGACTGCCAGAGCCCTGCGCTCCCTCTCAATGTCCTCATCATGATCAAGTGTCACAATATGCCCCAAGTATTTAAACTTTGTTACCATTTGTAGAGCCGCACCGTTAAGCATAATTAGGCGGAACATGAACTGGTTTAATGTGTTCACTTTTGAAGACAACTACTTCACTTTTGTTAGAGTACCCCAAACCATGCTCCGCCGCATATGCTTCACATATTTTTACTAATTTGCGAACTGATCCCACTGACGGGCCCAGCAGTACCATTTCATCAGCATTACTTATACTATCGACAACTACTTCATTTATAATACATCCTGCATGCGTACTGCTGAGCTCGCCAATGAGATCATTAACATATATGTTAAACAGCAGAGGAAAAGTTATACCACCCTGCCGAACTCCGCACTCCATGCCGTACGAATCGGACAGTGCTCCCCCCATCTAACTTAGTTCTTCTGAATCCTGTACCATTTTGCCAGCAAAAAGACTATCTCAGAATAATAGTTAAAGAGAAGAACCAGCTTAGTACCGTCCCCCTACCCTACATGCGCCCCCCGCACACCAGCCCAAACTCCGCTTAGGGCCGTTGCTTACCTTGTTTACGTTCTGGAAGTCATAACCGTGCTTGGCCTAGTTTTTCAGGGATGAACCTTCCTGAGTATTAGAAAAGCTTTGGTTACTCATAACTCGGAATGTTTACTACTTCCTGGGACGCAGTAGTTAGGTCCCAATTGTATGCAAACTTCTGCGTATGTGGTTTTAGTATTACTACACCTTTTTGTAACACGCTGTATATGCATTATAATATATGTTTTTGGGTTAATATTGCGATGCACAATACATAATTATCAAAGACAAAACAAAACAAAATAAATAACAAACTACTTACCTACTTAAATGCTTATTGTGAGTTGGTAATGCTGTCATAAGAAAGTAGTTTATTTTCAACGACGAGAATTATATATATATAATAATTGGTTTTTACACTGTTTTAAACTATCACGGTTGTTCTCTAAAGTTATATGATTATTAACGGGATATTTACCGTGGTAAGGTTGTGGAATGAGCTCCCGATATTTCGGCGCAGTTACATGCACCATGTTCACGGGAAGACTGAAGAATGCGGGTGGTTGTTCAAAAAGTTTAAAAGTTAGGTGCAGACATAACGATCTACCCTCTTTCTTAGTCTTTTGCTACGGTTATCACTGGAACTCGAACTCGATCCTAAGTCCCGACAAAACACACTCACTGTATCACTGCGTATAGTATTTTGAACACATTTTGAACGCGGACTTTTATTTTTAAAACAACCTAATACTGGATTCCACGCACTGGCGAGTTGAAAACCATCACCTCGATTGAAATTCTGGCATTTCGAGATCTCAATAGTTTATAGATAAAATAGGTCGAATTCTTGACAAATATGCTATCAAGACCATATTTACTCCTCATCAGAAGATTGCGCAATGTCTGCGTTCCCCTAAGGACAAGATTCCTTTTCAGCATCCCGGGGTGTACAAAATTAACTGCAGCTGCGGAAGTTCGTACATAGGACAGACGAAGCGAACTGTTTCATGCCGCATCAAGGAACACATAAAGGCAGTAAAAAACAATGAAAGACACAAATCTGCCATAGCTGAGCATCTGCTGGACGCGGGTCCTAACCACTGGATTGAATTCCATAACCCTAAAATCTTGTCCACCGAACGCCATTACATACCAAGGCTAGTAAAGGAAACTATTGAGATCTCGAAATGCCAGAATTTCAATCGAGGTGATGGTTTTCAACTCGCCAGTGCGTGGAATCCAGTATTAGGTTGTTTTAAAAATAAAAGTCCGCGTTCAAAATGTGTTCAAAATACTATACGCAGTGATACAGTGAGTGTGTTTTGTCGGGACTTAGGATCGAGTTCGAGTTCCAGTGATAACCGTAGCAAAAGACTAAGAAAGAGGGTAGATCGTTATGTCTGCACCTAACTTTTAAACTTTTTGAACAACCACCCGCATTCTTCAGTCTTCCCGTGAACATGGTGCATGTAACTGCGCCGAAATATCGGGAGCTCATTCCACAACCTTACCACGGTAAATATCCCGTTAATAATCATATAACTTTAATTGGTTTTTGTTATAATGACGTAAGACAAAAAGTAAACATGAGTTTCTTCGTTTTTTAACTTGCAACGTTGTTGATCAAAATAGAAGAATAAATATAATTTAGGTAATTGGGCTCTGAAACTCCGGCCGGAATCCTGACAGGAACCAAAAATCCTGACAACTGATGTCGAGACAAACCTGAAATTTAGTAACCATATGTGAAATAGTGTTTTCCACCTACACCTAGATGTAGGTATCTGCAAAGTTGCGAGACACTGCTTGTACTTATTATTCTGTGACACTGCTCCATAAGTTAGCCTTCGGGTGGCCAGAGAACTCTAACACTGGGGGTGGCCACTAGTCTATCTGGCTAGACACATCCAATAGAAGAGCAAAACTATCTCCTTGTAAAATCCGTAGGTGTTTATTCCAAGAACTTGTGAGAATAACCTCAAACGACTTCGGATAACCGAAGTTCTCTCCTTGTCAAATCTGCAGACGAATTTTCCATGAACTTTTGACATTATATATTAGCATCGGCATATCTATGTCACCCTTTCTTGTAAGGCGGTAATTGACCATGTTTTGTGATAAGTCTGTTTCCCTAATTCAATATTTTCACGATTCAGAAAGTAAACTGCCGTAAACGCCTGAGTAAACATCTGTCTCCAGATTAGGTACAAAATTGTTATTTTTATGAGTCACCCGACTCATACAAAATAATTTTACGATTTGCTATGGACATACGTTGTAGTAGGAGTCATATTTGACTAAGCCAACGAAATAATGGAACTAAGTTATAAGGTTATACTGTTATTTAGTAAATACCTATATAGGTAATAGGTATTAGATAATGGAATGTACCGCTTTCGAATTTATTATTTGATTATTAATCTTTCGATTCCATGCACTCTTTGTATCTCGTGAGACTGATCAAGGATAACGTTACGTATTGATGGAGTTGGTACTAAAGAATATCTTCCGCTGTCAGGTTATGAACTTCCAAGTACCTTTGTCACTCGTTCACCAAAACATCATCAATAAAAAAGTAAAATTCTAATTTCAGAAAGAAATCCGTGGATCTCTCGGAACCATTCTCCAGATCATGTGTTCCATCGGCGTGGTGACCATGCTGAGTGTCGGACCCTTCACCTCCTACATTACCCTCAACACCATCTACACCACCATACTTGTGGTCACCACACTACCGCTGGCGTTCTTGCCTGACAGCCCCTATTTCTTATATTCTAAAGGTAGTGTACTGACATATTTTATGCTATTAATTATGCGTGAGACGCTAAAACTATTTGCCCAAAGGTCACGGGAGTAGTGCAGTGCTGCACAAATATTCATGTCACTTTTGACACAGAGTAAGACTGTTCCAATGGCAAATAGTATTGAAATAATATTGTTTGTCTCTATTATGTGTAGTGGGCCCCCAGATTGACCAATTCCGCTGATTTCTTAGTCGTTTTTTTTCGTAATTCAGGACAATGGTGTCGATTCTGTAAGCATTCTCTTAACTAAAAATCTCCAAATTATGGCAGTACTTATTCTGTTTAGGCTAAAGTCCAAATTAGTATAACACTTCCGAATGACAGCACTAAAATTAGATATTTCTCTTCAATTGTGGGCATAATTTAGACAGTTTAGTCGTCACGTAACTTGGTGCTCGCTAAACTAACCTAAAATAATCCAAAATTGAATAGAATAATCCTCTTTTTAGAAGTGTCATTCTAAGTGGTAAATGGTTTTGGATTTTATTGTTGACAAAATAAGGACCACCATAATATTTTTTAGTTCAGTAGTTTAGTTTAGTTTTTGAACAAGTGAATCGCTACCAATGTCTTCAATATATTATACAATTTCCTAACAGGTACCACATACGAGTATATAGTTTTAGTTTATTACGATTAATATTAACTAATGTTTCTTCATCTTCTTCTGGAAGTGACTTTCCAACTATAGTGTAGGTTGACAGTCAGTTCTGCATTTTTTACGTATATGTAACTGAATACGATGTGGCAATACAGATAGGCACTTGCAACGCCGCCGATCTATTTTTGAATGTGGATCCAATCAAGATTTTTTCTGCTGACAGCTTTTCAGCGTTACACAGAAGGACACCTCTCTATTAAAATTACAGTGTCACCCAATACTATTGCGACATTAGGCTGTGCCTGTCTTCTCGTAGTTCAGTAAATGGATGCCATGGAATTGACAATGGACAGTTATGTTTAGAATGACAGTAAGAAGGCATGCAAGTAGGTTAAACGATGATGAAGAAGGATGTTTTTAGTCACAGCAATACCGTACAGCGCCGCACTTATTGCCACTATAACTGTTATGAGCTGTAGCAGGGACTGGAATGATTAAATAAATAAATATTCCACAACTATCACACAACGCCATCTAGTCCCAAGCTAAGCAGAGCTTGTGTTATGGGTACTAGACAACTGATAAACATACCTATATATTTCTAAATACATAAATATTATAGATAAATTACACCCAGACACAGAACAAATGATCGTGCTCATTACACAAACATTTGTCCTGGGTGGGAATCGAACCCACGACCTCCGGCATAGCAGTCAGGGTTACTAACCACTAGACCAACAGGCCTGTCGGATTGGTGAACGACTTGGCCTTCGCATCATTTGAACTATTAAAAAAGCTATTTCATCTGTCTTTACATTTCTAATTGCTTGTTTGAAAATAAATTGCATGAAATTTTTAATTTACAGGTCGAAATGAAGAAGCTCTAAAGGTTCTGACCTTCCTCCGAGGATCAGATGTCATAGCAAAGAAAGAGTTAATAGAGTACGCTTCAACTGATTCTGATGAGAAGATCAGCACACGGGAGGTCTTTAGGAAACGAACTTTCTGGAAGTCTTTCGGAATTGTACTGGTTTTGGGATTGGGGAGCCAGTTTAGCGGCTTCAACAGTGTGTCGTTTTACCTACAGACGATTTTAGGTAAGAAGACAAGAGTTTCTTCCCATTGTTACTATGCTTACAGTATTATCATTTAGGGCATAAGGTTCATTTCATTCTGTTTTTATGTACCGCAGTATACTTATTTTCATTTATACCTAGAGGTATGTTTAGGTTAAGACTTCAGTTCCAAAACCAAGTACGAGTAGAGCCTGTACTATGGTAACCTGATGCCTGATATGTACATACATTATATATGCACACAGCCAGACACAGGTCAGACAGAGATGTTCATACACACTAATAATTGACCTGTCAGAGGATCGAACACAGGACCAGCGGTTCAGAAGGCAATCTACCAACTGCGCCAACCGGCATAATGTCATACCTATTTTATTTGTCTAAGCAGTATCTTTACATTTCTAAAAAGTCATGTGGCTATCTCTTCGCATGTATTTTCGGGGACCGTGCCATTACGAAACAATATATAATACTTTTAGAGAATCCGTCCCATCAACCTCCGCTGTGTAGTAACAGTCAGATGACATACTAAGCTCCTTTTCCAGAAGTACGCAAAAGCAGGGAATCAAGGTCGGAGCACAGATTTGAGTAAATTTGTATGGTATTTAGGTACTGCTGCATCTCCACTCGAGTCGAAATTTTAAATTGAGTGTCTTTCCAAAAAACGTCCTCTCTGTCTACAGTCCTTCGTAGGTACTTGGTATGAGTCTCCAAAACCAATGTTGTGACGATAAGGAAAGCTTAGTACTGACCATGCTTCTATCTGTCTGCCTAAGCCAGTTTGTAATGTAAGAGGTTCTATCTATGACCTACACTGCGTTGATAACCTATCAAGATAGTAACTATAGTAACTAAAAGAAATAATAAAAGGATCTTTAGAAATTAATAATAGTTATAATAATACATGACCTGGCAAAGTCTTAAAGTTTACTCCAGCTTTTGTTCATGTAACGTGCTCCAATACATAAAGCTTGCAGCTGGGAGATCGAGATGTCTGGATCACTCTGGATGAAGCTTGCTCAACTATTTTTGGTTCCTTCTGACATGCAAGTTTCGTTTATCCAATGTACCAACTGGTTTTGAGTAGGCATTTTTACTGTTATCTAATATTATACTAGTGTAATCTCATTGTTTCTCTTCAATTAATGTCACAGCTTTGCCGGGACAACTATTGTCGTAAAATTAGGTTTAGTACGCCAAAAGCTCAAGTCTCACATGTATAATTTAAAAAGAAACGTTATTCTATTACAGAGTCGACACAAACGAGTGTGAAACCAGAAATATCATCGGTAGTGATCGGCATGATACAGCTGTTCGCCAGTTTTTGTACCACGATGGTCTCCGATCGGTTTGGGAGGAAGCCGATACTGGCGAGCACTGTGAGCGGAATGGCCGTTGGAATGGTATGTTATCATTGCAGGCTTTCACGACTTTCAGTTGCTATGAATCTGACACACCTTCTTTTTCTCTTCCTCCACGTTCATCAATCCTTTCATACAAGGGCTTTTATTTAGGATCTTGACCTGCCCTTACTCTCAGACCGTCATTAATCTGATTTCGGAAGGTTCACCTATAAATGCCTTTCCTTATTTCTATACCATTTGTATCCGATTACGATGACCCGTTGTAAGTTGTTCTGTGATCGCCAGTAAAGGCTACAAAATGGATAATACATTTTTGTCCGTTTTGAAACCTACTTATTAAGTAAAAGAGGTATTGCAGAGCATTTCAAGAAATATGGTTAGATAATATAAAGAAAAACAGATAAATTTACATTACTAAATCTGCATACATAATCTGCAATTATTCAAATAGGCAAGGATGTCATTGACATTTTAGCCGACAAAAATGGAAAGGTCACTGACGTAAGTTGCGGAAATTGTCGCGGATACTCTATAACTTGCGACCAGTTTCGGTCTCTTCGCTGATAAAGTAGTCAACACGTCTGCCCTGCAGCTGCTACCCAGAACTTAGCACCTAAGTTAAGCGGGGAACTACACAGATCTCGTCTCCACCAGGCGTGTACCTCTAAATTTCGACAAGTTTAATAGTTCGGCAATTCGCTTACTTCGAAAAAACAAGTTCTACAAGTCATTGCTTCGACAGGACATTTCGATATGAACTTTATCCCAAAAGTGCTGCGTTATATCCTTATCTAGGTGTAGGTTAGGCTGATTCTGGCGCTTTGCCGTCCGCTGCCGCGGCACGCTCGCTGCGCTCGCTCGGCTCGCACGTTGTGTGGTTACCATTCAACCTAATGTCGCAACTATCATTACATTGCTCTGAATAGATACTCCGCTACATTCTGTGGTGTTAATTCTTGTCGAATATAAGTTTTGCCGCAATTACTTCTCGAACTATGTTTTTTCAAAGTAAGCGACTGTGTGTCGAAAGTGGTGATTTCAAGTGCAGTTCTATTCATACCCTAACACAATGTGCGCTATAGTTTCGCGACACCATATCTGGCACTGCGGTGGTCCAACAAAATGTTCTCTTGCACAAGAGACCTATCACCTAAAAGACATATATAAGGTCTCCTGCGCTAAGATGGCCCGTGTTTTTACATAATTGTATAAAATGTCGAAAATAAGTTATTAATGAATTTAATAACATCCACGATGTAGCTTGTATATATGACATAGCAATAGTGTGTTCCTTTGTTTCTTATATGTAAAATACGTAGCTACTAATAACATTTTATTAAACATGGACTGTGGGCCATCTTAGAAACATAGCGACCCATCATGGCCCGCATTAAAAATCTCAGTATTTACGTTAAATTTACGACTTTTTCATAGGTTTAATAAATAATAGCATTTTAAAGCAATTAAATTTAAGTAAGAAGACCTTGTATTCTTTCTTAACAATTTATTAAGAGCTGGGCCATCTTAAATTTATCAAAAATAAAAAAGATTAAAAAACAAAAATTGTTTAATTCAAACTAAACAGTTTTCCGTGGTGTATGGTTTTATAACTTGTTTTTATAATTAAACGAAAACAAAGCTGAATTCAGATCATTTATTTGGAAACGTAATTTTAGGTGGGCCTTCATAAAAATATGATATTTTTTATTGTGAACTTACCTATAAAAAAGTATAACAGCGTTTTTTTAATAGGTACTTTGAACTGTCTTTATCAAGCACTTAACTATGTAACTATGATATCTATAAACAACAACAACAACAATTAAAATAAAACAGTGGGCTCTTCAATCAACATCAAAAATAATTAGTGACTGAGATAGCCCGGGCCATCATATGTCATTATGGAGTGGGCTATCATAGGGATATTTCACAGATGTAGGTAAAGACAACAAAAATATACAATGATAAGATAAATTAAACTTACTTACATGAAACTCGATGCTAGAAAGATTGTTATTTAAAGTCCACTCAAAAAACAACTGAATTTGCGCTTTTAAAAGTCAAAATGGAAAAAAGTTTGTCAAAGTATTGTTATAACGGGCACGATTTTTTGGACGTCCAAGCCTAACTGACGCGCGATTTCTAAATGGCGTCTCGCGCGTTATTGTTCTAAGTTGCCATTTTGTGTACGGGTGTGTTCGGAGATTACCATGGAATCTGATAATTTTTGTGTTAGTGGAAGTTCGTTTTATAGAGAGTGGGCTATCTTAATCACTGGGCTATCTTAGCTATGGATACCTTAGTTATAAAAACTCTCTTAGTTTCCCTTTCGCTGTAAATGATCATGCATTTCCGTCCCCTCTACCCTACATGCGCCTTCTCTCCGCGCCGCAGTCCAGCCCCAGCCCCTTGTTTACCTAATTAACGTGCTGGAGGCCATTGTCGTCTTTGGCCTAGTTTTCAGAGATGGTCCTGCTTGAGTTTTACTTACTCGGAATTTTTACTAGTTCCTGGGATGCAGTGGTCAAGTTCCAATTGTACGTAAGCTTCTGCGTGTGTGGTTTTATTGATACTACGTTTTTGTTACACGCTGAATATTGTTGCAAACATGCTCTCGGTAAGTTATTTATCTTCAGTCTAGTTTAACAAGTTCGCTTCAAATATTCTGTTATTCGACAGGATGCAAAACCAGCCTGACGAGTCTAATAATAACATTGACCGGTTTTGAGCCATGCGAAACTCTTGTGACATACCTACCTATCTATCGCGTACTAATAATAATATTATAAAGAGGAAAGATTTGTTTGTTTGTTTGAATTGAATAGGCTCTGCAACTACTGGGCCAATTTAAAAATTCTTTCAACATTAGAATCTTACATAAGCCTTGATGAATATTGGCTATAACATTTTGATTCAACATCATCATCATCATCATCATCATCATACATCACCATAACAAATAAAATCAAAAACTGATTGACTAATTTCAAAAATTTTTTCGCCATTGGTATGCTACATTACCCCTGATAGTAAAGGTATTTTTTTTTCATTCATGATCGTCATCATCCATCACCACGTTGGTGAAACCGCGGAGCGCAGCTAGTAATGTTATAAAGAGAAAATATTTGTTATTTGTTGGTTAGTTTTAGTTGAATAGGCTCCGAAACTACTCGACACATTTGGACACAATCCTTTCATCATTAGAATCCTACATTACCCCTGATGAACATAGGCTATATATTCTAAGTCATCATCATCCCTCACCACATGGATTAAAACACGTATCTACAGCTAGTAAACAATACACTGGGTCGTTAAAACAGCGTATTGATTTAAAAAATGTGAAACCTTTTAAAATTCTTGATCAATCCTTTTAAAATAAGAGCTGAAGTCAAGTTTAGTTTATTGAGATATAGGAAGAATAGTAAAAATATGGTGCGTTGTATAAAAATATGGTGCGTTGTATTCCACATCGATTACGACATCCTATCTACAACGCCTTAGTCAAACCACACCTACAATACCTCGTCGAAGTCTGGGGTAGCGCTGCCAAAACAAAATTAGCCGATATTCAAATCGCACAGAATAAAATAATTTAAACACTCTTTCACTTACCTTACAGAAGTCCAACCCATAAAATCTATGCTGAAACTAAGATAACGAATATGAGACAGTTATATATTTACAATATTTGTATTTTTATTAAAAAAAAACCCTAGACAAAAACATTCATACCAACGTGACATTCACTAAACTAAAACAAGTGTCTAAACGCAGCACGAGACGAGCGAGTTTCATTGTTCTACCAAAGACACGAACAAACTATGGCAAAAAAATGGTTACGTTAGAAGGAGCACAGCTTTTTAATAAAATACCCTCAAGTATAAAAAATGCTAGATCATTTAGCACTTTTAAGGTTCAATTAACCCAGTACATAATTAACAATAACAAATTACTTTAATAAAAACATTTGTCAAGTGTTTGTTATGATACGTGTAAATAAGACGAAACGACGGTTAAACTTGTTGATGTATAATATTGTTCTCATGTAAGTGATGTTAATCTTTTTGGAGAATATTTTTTTTAAACCTTATAATAATAATAATAATATATCAAACAGGCCTCTAAGTGTTGGCTACAGCCCCACTTATGCCTATGTAAAGTGATACAATTGAAATACTAGTAGGGACTTCCTTTTAGGTATAGTGAAATACCTGTGCCTAGTTAATAATTTAATATTTAAGTAAAGATTTATATAGGATATAGGAAGAAGCCTAAAAATATATTAAAAATAAAAAGGTTTCAAAAACCTTTTTCTTTTTAATTTAAAAATGTTTCTTGAAGAGTTCAATAAATGTGTTACAGTATCAAATATGCACAATTTTGTATTTTGTATTACTACCGATCTGTTGATATAACTGTTATACGCTTTGGCATGTTCAGAAGCTCTGGAGGCAACATAAAATAAGTAGTTAAAATATTCCTCAAATATTTTAAAAGTTATCACATTTTTATAAATTTTATTCATGGTTTCTTTGCAGCCTAGTGTACCATTATATAAGTAGGATACTTAGAAATATTTGCGAAAATAAAAAAAAAGATTTATAGGTACTTACATATATTCATTAAATGTTTCAAAGTACTTTCCAACAGCCTCTATACAAAGTTTCATGCATCTGAACCAGTTTTCTAAACACTTTTTCAGGTCCGCTTGCTAGATAAAGTTAGGAATCGTAAGAGTAACTTGCTTGCCTATATCGCAGATGATAATATCGTTTGTTGTAAACAACGCTTATAATCCACTCTTATAATGGAATACTATTAACAATTGTTCTTAAATATAACAGTGTTCGTTATACTGGGTACGTCATAATATCAGAAATGTAACTTTTTTTTTTTTTAATTTATTTCGGTTCACAAGTTTTTAGAATTATAATACATTGGGGATTCCTTTTAAGCAAGATATGCCTGTAATAGGAGTCCCCGCTCTTCCTTAGTATAGCACATCGTAACACGAAATAATTAAATCAATACAAATTAAATTAAATTAAATTAAATCAAATTAAATCAAATTAAATCAAATTAAATCAAATTAAATCAAATTAAATCAAATTAAATTAAATCAAATTAAATTATTTTTTTGATGAAAGTTATTTAGTTATACAATGCAAAGTAAGTTAAACAAATACAACAACTTACGTTTTTTACAAATTCTTAGTGTGTGCGGTTGTATGTGTGTGTGTATGAGTGCACATTTATGGAACCTGTATCAGTTTTTCAACTTCACTATAACTAAGTGGAGTTACCCACTTGCTGATGCATTTCTTACAATCGTATAATATCTTAGGATATATATCTAACTCTTTGTTTATTTTATTATATAAAGTAGCCGAACGTGCGTTACACTGCTTACAAGCAAATTTAGTTTTGTATCTAGGTATCTGTGTCACTGAGATCTTCCTTCTTTTTGTTGGGTTCTGTACATTAGTATCATATGGTAATAATTTATGTTTTTTAAGAATTATATTGATGAGATAAAGTTTCCTAACTGATAGTAAGCCGCTGATCGAATAGATGGATTCTGTGGAGTATCTAATCTTTTTAAAATACATAACTTTAATCAGTGCGCGCTGAGCCCGTTCAACAGCTATAAATTTAGTTTTAGATGCGCCTCCTCTAGATACTATCAGAAATGTAACTAGTTACATTTCTGATATTATGCACACTAATACTAAAATCTTGCCCATTTATATAGACAATTCTCAATGTATTTAAGGGTGCTATCATGACAGAGAGCGGTCACGCGTTCACTCGTTCCGTTTTGCGTTCGTTGTGTTGTAATACGTTACATAGATATACCCAAACAGGAGGCGTTCTGATCGCGTCGGTCAATTGTGGTATATCTATGTAACGTAATACAATACAACGTGACCGCTTGAACGCGTGACCGCTCTCTGTCTGATAGCACCCTAAATATTTCTCTCAATAAATCATAAATTGAGAATGAAGTAAATATTTAAAAGGATTAATATAAGTTTTTAAACTATCATGGTCACAAACATAAGAGGTATTCAAATTATCAACGGGATAATTACCATGTACATTTTCTAAGAGTTTCCGATATTTCGGCACTGTTGCAAGCGCCATGATCACGGATGAACTGAGGAATTGCGGGTGGGTGAATGTTGATACGGTTAGTGTTGTGTGTCGAGATAATAAAAAACTAACAGTGCGAACAATAGTAGTGGTCCCTCGCATAGCAAACGAGGACGGAAGAGGGTAGACCGTTTCGTCTGCTCGTAAAACATTCACCCGCAATTCCTCAGTTCATCCGTGATCATGGCGCTTGCAACAGGCAAGACATATCGGAAACTCTTAGAAAATGTACATGGTAATTAACCCGTTGATAATTTGAATACCTCTTAGGATTAATATAATTGGATTGGATTATCAATATCAATGTCTGGATTCGGAATCTGTTAAAGATAAAGAAGAAAGAAGTTCTATAATTGAAGGTTATTGTTTCAGATCGGCCTGGGAACGTTCTTCTACATCAAGAGTACGACACCAGTCAGCGGAGTTATGAACTTCATACCTATGATATCTCTGATTATGATCGTCTATTGCTACAGCGCAGGTATTACTACGACCTTACTATTTTGCTTTTTGATCTGTCCTGTACAAATGAATAACAATTGATTTTAAATTAACTTCCCGCTGAGTTAGATGCTTTAAACGTTTGACTACATGTTATTAATCTATGCTAATATTATAACGAGGAAAGATTGTATGTATGTTTGTAACGAATTGGGTCAAAAAGTACTGGACCGATTTGAAAAATTCTTTCACCATTTGAAAGCTACATTTAGCCTGAGTAAAATAGGCTATATGAGATTCATCATCATCATCTCCATCACCGCGCGGGTGAAACCGCGGAGAGCAGCTAGTATTTCATATATTGCATAAATATTTTTTAGTAAATAATTAAATTCGCGTGTGAGTTGGAGTCACGTATCAAGGTTTCCGTATTTCCGTATCTTTACAATAATTATTTGTTATATGTATTGGTCTTTGAAGTGTTTTGCTATTTATATTTTGTTAGTTGTACTATAATCACACCAAATTTGACGTTTGCAACTATGTATTATCGTTTTTATGATAGAGCAAATCGTTGAAAACGTTATTTTTTGTATGAGCACTTACTTTTTTTGCGGTTATAACATATGCTCCATGAAAATTTTAATTTAGTAGCGATTACGGTTGGACCGATACGGATCTTTTCCTATAGAACAGACAGACTGCAGAATCAAAGCATGAGCTCAGTATTAGTTTCTTACCATGCCATACTTAATGTACTATGACAAGGACATAGACATAATGCATTACTACATAACAGATCCATATGTTTGAAAAAAAAACACTGCAAAGTAAAATATTTGTTTGGATAATAGTATCCAAACAAATATTTTACTTTGCAGTGGTTTTTTTGGTACATAGGTACCAAAGAGGCAGATCTTAAAACTACATTTCATACTTAGATCCTACCGACTGCGCTAACTTATTCTAAGTGCCTTTGGATTATTATATTCTTCTTAAACTGACATGGTCACTAATGCAAGAATTAACGTTAGAAACGGGATATTTACCATGTATTGTATATATAGTGAGCTCTCGATATTTCGGCATAGTTGAAACGTGAAGAACGAAGAAAGAAACGTGAAAGGAAGAAGGTAGACCGTTTCGTCTGCTCATAACAACACCTACCCGCAGATACTTCAGTTTACTCGTGAACATGGCGCATGCAACTGTGCCGAAATATCGAAAGCTCACTATAAATACAATACATGGTAAATATCCCGTTTCTAACGTTAATTCTTGTTATATTCTTCTAATCTGTATTTTGTTGCAGGTATTGGATCAATCAACTGGGTACTGTCAGCGGAACTATTTGACGACCGTTCTAGAGGGGTAGGCCTCTCCATCGCGTCCTTTACTTCTTATATCTTCGTATTCATTGCTACCAAATACTTTCCACTTCTCATTCTTTCTATAGGAGCGGCAGCTACGTACTGGTTCTTTAGTGTAAACTGTGTACTATTCTGTCTGTTTATTGTGTTCTGTATACCAGAGACGAAGGGAAAGACTTTTGGGGAGATACAACGGTCATTGGGAGCGAGAGGAGGGGCAGATGAGAAAGTAGAAAAAATTTAAAGTTATTAACAAAGCTTTTATATTTAATTGTAGACCATTCAGTATTTGAATATTTGTCATAGGCTCAAGCCAAACTGATACAGTCAGCTAAGTGTGGGAAAAGCCAGCCAAATAATTATAGATCTGTGACACTGTCTACCTTATCTCAAAAAATAATCGGGTGGGATATAATATCCTGCGCGCGGTGGCTAAATTATCGTAAGCGAGCACTAAAATATTTTATTTATTTATTAATTTAGAAGTGATCACACGTATCGTTTTGTTATGTTAACGCTCGAATTATGATAATTAAATAATCCTCTACGTGATTTAATTATTGTGTAAGAAGGTTTATTTTATTTAATAAGAAAATTGAATAATGTAAATGTCCGTAAAATAATCTTGTGTATAATGAAGTTTGTATAGCAGATCTGAGCGAAGCGAGCGTGATATGATATTTTTTGTATGCAATTCTGTTTATAGAAAGAAACATGTTCCGTGCCATTATATTAACCTAAATATATTATCACTGTATCAATCTAATATTTAATATTTAGAAATAAACTTAATATGTATGAATTTGTAAACTGTAAATAACGTAATATTGTAATACTAAATAACATTTCATAAAGATATATATTGTATTACCGTTTTTTATTTATTTTTGTAATGAAATGATTCCATACAAATAAGTACCTATAACATTCGGAGATACGGCTTAGTTTACCTATTTTAAGAGGTGGTAGGCTTACTGATATTTAGCGAAACTGCTATCTTTTATCTACCGACTTCCATAAAAAGAGGACGTACTCAATTCGACTGTTTTTTATGTTTGTTACCTTATAATTTTTGACTGGGTGAACCGGTTCTCAAAATTATTTTTTTGTTTGAAAGCTGGTGCTTTTCGTGTGGTACCATTTAAATTTTATCAAATTCGGTTTAGTAGTTTTTGAGATACACTCCAATAACTGCACAGAATAGAAGTCGGTATTAAATTTTTCATTGTACATTCTATAGTTACATCTAATAAAACTATAACGTACCCAAATCTGCACCATAATTAAAAATTAAAATTTATAAAAAAATAAATTATGTGTAGTTTGTTATCGATATAGAGGCCAAATATATACAGGGTGTTTGGTAGAGGGACGGACAAACCAAATGAGCGTGTTCGGGGGACCACTTGGAGAATACAAGTTGGCAAAAAAAAATCCCCGATCCCCCAATATGTTTAACTTTTTTTTGTGATTTTTCCCTTTTTCTCCGAAATTGTACCTATTTACCATTATATTATAACATATAGTATAACATTTGTAAAATTTGTAAAAATTAAAAACATCCGGTCTAAAACATACTTTACAAATGTTATGGTGGTAAATAGGTACAATATTGGAGAAAACGAGAAAATTCTCAAAAAAACGTTAAAAAAAATTGGGGTGTCTGGTATTTTGTTTTGGCCAACTTGTATTCTCCAAGTGGGCCCCCGAACACGCTCATTTGGTTTGTCGGTCCCTCTACCAAACACCCTGTATATTCCATAATTTTTGTCTGTTTGCCTGTTTGTCTCTTGTACGCACATCACTTTGAAACTACGAAACTAAAAACCAGTGATAACTAATATTATGATATACGTAAATTATATTTTTATCTCATAAAACAAAAGAATTCTTAGAATTGAAATTTAAAAAGATAAGTGAATAATCTACTTGACGGATGTATAATTACTGTTCTCTGTTTAATAGCAGAAAGGTTATCTTAAATTATAAGCCATATTCATCTCTCGATCCATCGAGTCATATTGATATCATAATATCAGAGTGCTACAAAAACCGTGTTTAAGATTATGTTTTATGAGTAGAATAACAGCGTCGAACACTTTTTATTGGTTTATAGTAATGAAAAGGCTACCTCACCGATAACTTTTACACCAAACTTTAACACCAAAACTACCCATGCAGGGCTAGCACGGGGCGGAGAGAAATAGTAATAGTAATAATAGTATGCTGTTAAAAAAATTAGACTATTAACTGATGTAGACACAGCTAGAATAGTTTTTTAGTTATTTCCATAGCGTTATGACTTATGGCATACTGCTCTGGGGATGTTCTGCAGATATTAATTCTATTTTTATACTGCAGGGCTATACGAGCGATCTACAGTTTAGCTCCCAGAGTTTCCCTTAGACAGAAGTTTAAAGACAAACATTCTAACTGTTGTCTCTCAGTTTATCTATGATAATCTAATGTATGTAAAGAAAAACATTAGCAGTTTTGATAAAAGGAGTGATGCTCATTCCATCAACACGCGAAATAAGCACAAGCTATCCGTACATGTAACGCGTCTCCACAGAATAAGTCATTCATTTATGGGACAATGTATAAGATTCTATTAATAAAGTTCCCAATGTTATCCGAGATTTGCCTATTAATAAGTTTAAAATTACTATTAAAACTAAACTCTTTAGGTTATTACAAAATTTCAGATTACTTGGAGGATAAAACAGCTTGGGACTGATCACTCCAGGATCTATCTACTCGTGTACTAAGATGTCAAAGTGTAGCGTGTCTTGCCCTACTGATACCAATATTATGTTCTCTTTTGTAAGGCAACACACTGGAGCTAATGTTTGTAGTACCTGAGTAAAAACATTGTAAAAACATTGTAAAATAATCTATATAAAAAGAATGGCCCCGAGTTTCTTGCCGCTTTTTCTCGGTAGGCTCTATATATTTTGGAACGCGGCGGTAGTCTTTAAAATACTAATGAAAAATTGACGTTCATAAGTGCGTCTTTGATGCCTAAATTGAATAAATGATTTTGACTTTGACTTTGACTTTGAGTCTTTCCACCGTTTTTATCCACCTGTCAGGGGAAATAATTGGATAATATTTTTGTGTTCACCAAAAATCTAAAGGTACATCTATGTATGCATTTCTAAAATATTGATCTTAAACCCGTTTAATTGTTTTACTATAATTAAACTACTCGGCCAACAAAATATGTTACATCAAACAAATTCCAAATTAACACCAAGATATAACACTTTTTTATTGTAGTGCGCTGCAAATATTCTATTGTACAATAACTATTTTATTCTTCCCCGAAAAATACTGATCGTGCACCAAATATTCCTGAATGTTACACAAAATAGGTTAGGTTAGGTTAGCATTTTTTATTAATAAAGCTACATTGGATTAATTCGTGTTTGATTCAAATACATTTTGCAGTGCATTATCTGAAGTAAAACTAAAAAAATAAATGCTTGTTTTTAAAATTAGGTGTATTACTATTTTTACAAATTTGCAACAGTTGTTAAATAGATGCTCGTTATGACATATTTTAATGAACATATTTTGGTGCACATTCAGTATATTTGGTGGAACACAGGCAAAATTAGGTAAATGAAATGGGAATAAATTGAAGTACTTTTAAATACCATCCGAAATAATTGTCTTCTCCACCTTACAGAGCACGGCAACCGAGGAAAAAGATAAAATGTTTCCTTTTGACGTTTCTCGTAGACAGTATGTTCCGCTTCTCCCGCTATAGAGCACGGACTCGTCGAAACGTGGATATAATTCTCTCCGATTGACATAACACGAAGAAAGGTTATCACCTTCTTCGAAGTTGGTGGATAAAAGTTTATTTCCATTTAAATATGCATCGCGCATATTATTATAATTATATGTTGTCCCGGGAAATTGAAACAATGGAAAGAAAATTACACCGGAGGTATATCCGAGATGTAACAAACCCTTCGATTAGCCAGATGATTACTTCATAGAATTTAGGCACATATTTCGAGTCAATAAAAAATGCTGTTATAATGCAATGCAGCCTCGAAAACATACGAATGGTTTGCCGGTGCATATCAAGGTTATTATTTTATTGAGCCTAGGGCCCTAAACGTTACTTTTCTAATGAAATTCTGTGAAATATCTTAATTAAATAATTATTATTTGTTATTACTCTACAACAAGTCCCACCTTCCATACGCATAATAAACGAGAGTAGAGTCTTAGTAAACGAAATAGGATACTACGTATGGATAGCACACGCTACTAGAGACTTTTGTTACATTTGCTTTAAATGGCACCTACGAAGTACAAACCACAGAGAACGCTGCTCCCGCCGTCTATCCACGTGGAAACTATCCTCTGACGTTGCAGTTCCATACCCGTACTAGTCCTGCTGGAGGGTGCGTAGTAAAGTTCAGAAATTTATATTAGAGATTAATATATTTCTGTTGCGATTCACTCGAAACTTGGTGACAATAAACTTTAACGTAAATATTTATTTTTTTAATTAACGTAAATTTTAAATATCTATATTATTTCCTTAAAGAGGTAGGCAGCGGTGTTTTAAACACCATTCCACCAAAAGGATATATTTTTGGTCCCATGTAATAAAGCGAGAATTTCTGTATTAGTATATTTTATTTATTTTATTTTAGAATTTTAAGAAAACTTACAGCTAGGTACAAAAAATATTACTTAAATAAAGAAACATGCATTTCACACATGTATGCTGAAGGCCAATTAAAAGTTTCCGTAAATGTATATATTATGTAGGTTAAGTAAACGAATTAAAGCGAATAAAAATCTCTATGAAGTTTATTTTTAATGACTTCATTGAAACATACAATTTCGTAATTTCGTATATAATTTATTTATGTATTTATTTTATAAGCCAGTACTTTTTGATCCCATACAAAATTCGAGCCCCTGCATCACTTTGCATTCTGTCAGTAATATAATAGCGACTTATCTTAGTCTATGATGATGGTACCTACAGATGTTTTGCAATTAAGCAACAATTAAGGTATAACGATATGTTTGTGTTAAATCTATCTAATAATATTTACCGCTTTGGTATAAGCTACATACAATACGTAATCTGTACTACTGAGATCAAAAGTAGTATAGCTTGACAGCAACCGCGGCACCGCGCTGTAAGTATGTGTGCGGTGAGGCCAAGGGGTTCGCCGCGTAGTCGCTGCCACGGATTACACCATAGTTACTAAAGATTTCCTCTCACCACCACTTCTGTCATACCTAAGGCGCAGTAAAGCGGTTTTGATTAAGCTATAGTCAAAAATCCAGTCATTCCCGGTTTCACTACCAAACTACACTAGCAGGAGGTCATTTTTATCCCCCAATGCACTACCGGCTGGTAATACAGTGGGGGATTAAGAATCTGCATGCATTCCCACTGCACTACCAGATACTTATTAGTTCAAGAGAACTCATCTGTAGCGTTCATTTGTAGGGATGATATTTTTTGTATGCTATGTATTTATGTTTTTTAATACAGCTTTTCTTCATAAATGGATGTTAAATGAAACACATTTAAAATCAATTTACGCTGGACTCCAAAATAACACCGTTATAAGTCTTAGCTATGACAGCTGTTAAAATGACATGTCGTATTTGGTAATTTTGAAGTCTACTTAAGGTTTGCTAATGCAGCGGGGAATGACTCCCCCCGAAGGTTGCGCAGTGCTTAGTGTTACCATCATGCGTACTTTCCGTCCCGTCACTTGATGAGTTATATTTTTTATGTAACTTGTTCGAGCCGAGAAAGTAGCTCATCAGATGGCTCTTTACTTAAGAGGATTGCATAGCTAGTACTTTCCATGCTAAAAGAAAAAACCCTACACTATACTATACCTATACTATATTGCTTTTTTAGAACTTAAAAAACTGACAAAATCAAAACGTACGGGCATAGTAAACAATGTCATGATTCCATGAAAAAAAATCACTGAAATCGGACAATGTTAAGAGGTAGAAAAGAGTTTTCACTTTTAGCATGGAAAGTACTAGCTATGCAATCCTCTCTACACTACAACTATTCTAAACTACAACAGTTTAAAACTATGTACTGCGCTGCATGTCGTTCTCTCTTGCCCTGTATCGTCACTGGAAACATTCACCTTCGAACCTAAACACAGGAGTTTTTCCACACTACTGCTACACGGGTGAATAACTGACAAAGGCGTGGCCCCAGATGGACTCTCCCAAAGTCCTACCACTACAAAAACATATGTATATATTGCCACAGTAATACCAGTGCTCATCAGCCATAACGTACTCTACAAATTATCATCAATCAAATCAAATATCAGCACATTCTTTATTATCACTACATTTCTTCGCGCCCAAGATTTCCTGTATCTCCGCAAACGTCTTCCCTTTCGTCTCTGGCACAAAAAACACTACGAAAAGACATGTCAGAAGACTATTCATGCTGAACAGCCAGTAGACCGTTGGATATCCTAGAGCAGACGTTAATTTGACGAAGTATTTGCCAGATAGGAAGAGGACTAATGATGAAGCCAACATCATGACTGAGACGCCCGTCGCTCGTGCTGGACCATCGAACAGTTCTGATATGACTATGGTGGACGTGGAAGAAAACCCTGAAACAGAAAAAGAAAGAAGGTTATTTAGAATATTTTTTATGCAATTCTTTGACGAGAGGAGAAGTCATCTGCACCTGATAGTAAGCACTACGCTTGGGCAGTCGCAGTGCTAATCAGAGCTAAGAAATATAGCTTTGCGTGGCAGTGCACTGCTCTCGTCATTCCAAGATATTGGATTTTAAGGCTCTTTCTCTACAGTTCCCATTACACCCTTACACAGTATTGTGCGTGGTACGAACCAAGATATCCACTTGCAAAAGAGACCTACCACATAGTAAATCGAATTTCCTTACCCCTTACGATTCGCATAGCGACGGTATATGGAATATTCTTTAATTACATCTCCTCCCGGATGATAAAGTTGGTTTCTAGAAGGTGGCGAAACTGTTACCTACCTGAAGTTTACCAAACCTCGCCAAGTCTGCAGAGAAAAAGTCGATAAGTTTCATGACCCTTTATTTTGTACAGTAAGTGAGCGTGCAGTTTGGTGGCAGAGAAAGACATGGTGACGTACTCGTATATCTCTGAAACAACTCTTTAAGCTCTTGGAAGAGATTTCCTGAACATATTGAATAAAACATACTATCTTTCAGGAAATAGATGAATGACTTCTTTGGCGAAAACATAATAGAAAGAGTTTTTCGTTATGATAGGAGGTGACCTGATTAATTTTCCTGTTCCAAACTTGTATATTGGTGTCTGTTGTCTTATTTATGTGGAGAGATAATTCATTAATAAGTTTGTATTGAAATTACCAAATGTAGAAAATAATACTCTTTTCACCCATAGATTCATTTCACGTTTGAATTGAATTAATAAACCTATTAAAATCATGACAATAAATAGTCATCGTAAACATTTCAGCCGTAAGACGTCCACTGCTGAACATAGGCCCTCTCAATACATTTTCAAAAGGAAATGCATGAAGAATGGTGAGAAGCCAGTACAAAAATAGTAACAAATAGCACAAAACTTACCTGAAGCTTGACAGAAGAAGAACAGGATCAGAGATAGAACGGGCAAATAATTGAAGAAACCAGTCGTATTATAACCATCTCCCTTCATTTTAAAGAATAAGGCTAGTCCAAGCTGAAAAGTATGCAAAATGAATGTTAATACATCAGGTTCATATCAACATATCGCAAGTCAGTAATTCGGCATAATTGGGATTCGATTAACCTTTTTTCGAGATACAGATAATATGAATTCCGTGTTTGGTAACAATGTACGAGTTGTCACACTACATAATACACTCATTTAAAAACACGAGCCAAGCAAATAAGTTAACTACACGATACCACTGACAACTTAAACGTGTCGAATCACTTTAATGGATAAGATGGGCAAGTTATGCGCATTAAAAGTAGCACACCTGCGCATAACAGTCAGTGAAAATCTATCATCGGAATACCTAATAACTACTTATTTTTACAAAAACTTGAAACTGACTTCTATTCTAAAAAAATATTATTGCAATATACTACTGGTCAAATATAAATTTAAATGGGAAGCACACATGAGAAGCACTAGCTTTCAAAATATTTTTATAGCTATATATATTTTTTAGCTGGTGCACCAAAATCGGTTCACTGGGTAAAAACAGTTATGAGATCATCATTATCGTCATCTCAGCTGTAGGAAGCTGTAAGAACTGCTGAAGATATGCCGCCTCTACAAACTACCACAGGGACCACTTGGTTGCGGTCTGCATCCAACGTTGTCCTACAACCTAGAACAGGTCGTCTGTTCACCTTGTCGGTAGACGAGCTACGCTGCGCTTGCCGGTCTCCACTCCAAAACCTTGCTCTGAGTGCTATTGGGCCTGCCCCCTGCGACTTCAACTGGTTTATCTTCTGGGCTCTGTCGGCAACTTGAGCGCTTCTACCTAGATCTTATTTCTGATTCGATCACGTACAGAAACCCTGAGCATTGCCCTCTACATAGCTCGTTGTGTTACTTTGAGCTTATGAGGCCCATACTTAAGAGACTACGTTTCAGTGCCATATCTCATCACTGGTAATACACACTGAACAGACACTGTTGTCAGAGGCCCTGAGGTATTTTGGACGAGATTACATCTCGAACGCTGCCTAGTCAATTTGGATTCGACGATTGGTCTCTTTCTCGAAGTTGGATCTGCCTTGTTGGACTGTTTATCTTAGTTAGGTAGATGTATTGGTCAACAACTTTGAGAACGAAAATAGAAGAGTACAGACTAAATGACTACAATATACATTTAAAGAACACATAATTCCAGATAATGATCGGCGTGTCTCTGATAATGATTTCGTCAATTAAGGTGAGAGTGGCTACTAGTTTTTATGATGAAAATCTGTCCTTAAGCACCTAATAGTGTGTTCCGGCAGCTGTAGTTGAGAGCCTGTTGCTATTGTAAATTTAGTGTAATACCACCTTCGACTGCATCAGCACTGACCATCAAGTGCGATAGTGGTCAAACATTAGCATATCAGTTGTAAGTAAAACGCGTCCAGCATATATAAGGAAAAGAAACTGATGATTTACCAGATACAAAACTGAAACTAACCAAACCAACTGCAGCTCCCCCCAACGTAACTCCCAAGATGTGCTTCCTCCCAAACTTATCCGAACAGAAAAATGTAAAGGTGCTCGCTGTCACTGTTACACAACCAATAACTATCGATGCTATCTCTGGCTTCACATCTGTATCAGTTAGCTCCAGGATCGTCTGCAGGTAGGACATGATGACGTTATGTCCTACCAGCTGGCCACCAATCATAAAAATCCCAGATATGGCCAGGCTTTTGAGGAATATCCTGTCTTTGAAAAGCAGCCAGGTGTTGACTCTTCCTCCGTTGTTGGCTAGGGAGTATTGATTGATTTCTTCGTTGACCAAGATTGGACAGTTTCGAAGGAATGTTAGGACGTTTTTTGCTTCTTCTTTTCGACCTGTAATGACGTATTTGATATTGATTTGACTATTTATACTTGTGCCAGAAGAAAAATAAGGCAAGTTAGTTTTATATATGCGAAAGGAACCCTGTTTGTTTGTAACCTTGTCACGACTAAACGGCTGAAGAAATCTTAATAAAATTTGATAAGACGACAGATTATATCCTGTTGAAGGACATACGATATTTTTAGTCATCATCACCTTTCCATGAACACTCGGGTTAAACCGGGGTGAGCAGTTAAGTCTTTCATATGACATGTACACCAGTTTTACTACTTGTAGGACACTACTGCGAGTATCTTGGTATGGACAACCGCAATGTCACAGATACCTCGAAGATTTAGTGTGAAAGCAGTACTGTGTTAAGGTTGAAGTTTACTGTAGCAAGTGAAATTATGGGGCGAATGGAAGAGAACAGCTGTGTCTTAGAGGTGAGGCACAAACATTTGAATTTTAATTATCATCATGAGGCAGACACGTTGCTTCGCTTCAGGTAAACGCCTTGCAAACCCAGGCTTTTACATTTCAAACTGGTATCAAGCACTGCACTCTACCCTCTTCACTCCGAGGCCCAGGTGATCCTATTGGATTAGTGTTTTCAGCTCAATACAGCTTCGAGGCAGAATACCTGGTATATACTGTGGTGGTACCTAACAAGATGGACTCATGGGGACCACTCACCTAGTATATCACATAGTTTACGTGTGGATTCACTGAAGCGTATCTTCCCATAGACAAGGGTAAAATCTACTATTTGCTATTTATCAAGTCATAATAGAGTAAGTACATCTTAAAATACAAACAAAACACCTTATTAAAGCCAACTTTAAAAAAACATTGTTATATTATATACCGGCGTGGTGATGGATGATGTTGATGATGATTTTTTTATCCCTAGCTCACCCAATTTTTTTTGTGGTAGTGCCACGCTGCAACCCCACAGCCGCATGGGCCAGCACGACCGGAGAAGTACCACACTCCCATATAACACTGACGTGAAGTAACATAGTTGCTATTGCTTATCGTCGATTTGTGGGAGGTTCCGGAGGCCCGATTCCCCTCTTCCCTGTTCTCCCTCTTCTAAACTCTCCTTCCCCCTCCACCCTCACACCTTCCATCTCTTCCTCCCTATTATCCTTCTTATCCTCGAGCCTTCTGGTATTGCGGATGTTCGTGGGCGACGGTATCTTTTACCATCAGGTGAGCCGCTTGCTCGTTTAGCAACCTATCCCATAAGAAAACCTAAGGGGTCTTTTCGCTATGACCATCAAACACGTTAAGCGGCGCGTTGCGATATCTTCATATTCATAATTGGTAAAATTCAATTATTATAACATTACATAATACATATTATATATATATAGGATGTTTGGTAGAGGGACCGACAAACCAAATGAGCGTGTTCGGGGGACCACTTGGAGAATACAAGTTGGCCAAAAAAATCCCCGACTCCCCAATATGTTTAACTTTTTTTTTGTGATTTTTCCCTTTTATCTCCGAAATTGTACCTATTTACCACCATAACATTTGTAAAATCTGTTTTAGACCGGATGTTTTTAGTTGAATTTGGTCTCTAATACACCTTCAGGCCACGCAAAGCAAAATTGGATACAAAACAGAGCTAAATAACTGATTTAGTTAAAAAAAATTGGGTGTGTGTGTCTTTCGGTGTCGGGGATTTTTTTTGGCCAACTTGTATTCTCCAAGTAGTCCCCCGAACACGCTCATTTGGTTTGTCGGTCCCTCTACCAAACACCCTGTATAATACATATTATAACAATTATTCATAATTGGTAAAATTGTATGAATTTCACGATCATTCCCCGAAGATATCGCAGTGCACCACGTTACATGTTCTTTTCTAGATCCGTGGTCATAGCGAATACGGCCTGTATTTAAAAACTGTTTAATTGGTCCAACTGCTATCAATTTTTGGACTTAGCAACACATAATAAATTCATTTTTATTTACATGTATACTACGAAGAAATAATAAGTACCTATATTTCTTCGTAGCATGTATAGATTAGGTATGCAGATTAGAAAACCAGACCTGCTTACAACTAGCTACTACTAGACCTGATAACAAATATTAGGTAGGTATTTGTTGGATATAAATATATCTGAGTAGAGGCCGGTTTGCGGCAAAAAAGAACTAATGTTATGTTTTTATCTTAATTTTGTTACTTTTTTAATCTTTTTGTCAATTGTAACTTTATTTATTTGGGTGCATATAAATGTCATTCATGTAAACGAAAATGATGCATATTTATATACTATAGCTGACCCGCCAGCAGCTTCACTCGCTTGGTCTTAAAAATACCGTTTTGGAACCTCGAGGTCCTGGGTGGATCCCCGGGCTGGACAGTTACTGGCTTTTTCTGCCCAATAAATTTTGAAGGAGTGCCCCGTAGTTTGCAATAGACTTGCCTTTTAGGTCCTAAAAAGAACCCCCATGCAAAATTTTAAACTTTTAGCACTCGTAGTAACGAAGTTTCATACAAACTATCAACCCCAAAAAAACCCCTTAGGGGTTGAATTTCATGCAATCCCGTCTTAGTGAGCACCTACGTCCTAAAAATAACCACCATGTAAAATTTTAAACTGTTAGCACTCGCAGTAACGAAGTTTCATACAAACTATCAACCCCAAAAAAAAAACCCTTAGGGGTTGAATTTCATAAAATCTCGTCTTAGTGAGCACCTATGTCCTAAAAAGAACCCCCATGCAAAATTTTAAACTTTTAGCACTCGCAGTAATGAAGTTTCATACAAACTATCAACCCCAAAAAAACCCCTTAGGGGTTGAATTTCATGCAATCCCGTCTTAGTGAGTACCTACATCCTAAAAAGAACCCCCATGCTAAATTTTAAATTTTTAGCACTCGCAGTAACGAAGTTCCATACAAACTATCAACCCCAAAAAAACCCCTTAGGGGTTGAATTTCATAAAATCCCGTCTTAGTGAGCACCTAAGTCCTAAAAAGAACCCGCATGCAAAATTTGAAACTCCTAGCACTTGTAGTTTCTGAGATTTCGTGATGAGTGTGTGACCTTATCTTTTATATATATAGATTTTATAATAAAATGGAACAACATCCACACAAGGTCTTCAGGTCCCGAACTGGGCAGAGCCCGTTCTATGATAACCTGATGACTGGTGTTTAACATACTTATATACATATACGCGCTCGTAGCGGACCTTGACTTGGCGATCTTAACCGATCAACAAGTAAAGCAACACTTGCTGCGTTCGGACTTGGATGGGTGTGTGCTAGTGGCATTATTCAACTGAGCGCTTCCGTGCTTCGGAGGGCACGTTAAGCCGTCGGTCCCGGTTGTTTGTCTTAGAACAACAGTCGTTAGGCTATGTCGAAGGCCTTCGGGCGGCCTGAAAACTTCGACATTGGTTGGCCACTAACCTATCCACCAAGCCGCACTGGGCGTGGTGGATTATGTCCCAACTCCTCTCTCTGAGAGGAAGGCTCGAGTCCCAGCAGTGGGAACAAAATGGGCTGATTATGATATACATTATACACACCCAGATACAGCTCAAAAAGACATGTTCATACACAAATGTTAACCTGTCCGGGGATTGAACCCGGGACCAGCAGCTCAGAAGGGTTGCTACCGACAGCGCCAACGGAAAAAATACTGTTCACAGATAGTCACCAATTAATGTGATCATACCTTTAGCATACAAGAAATATGGACTTTCAGGTAGAAACATTAATGGTACTGTAGCCCCCAGGGTGACGATCGTATACAGAATGTTCATGGTTCTGTAAGAGCAGAAGGGGCCGACGCATAGCATCACCAATATACCAAAGGCAATAAATAGGTTCAGGATTGCACCGAGAGCACCACGGATTTCTTTCTGTAACATAGACAAAAATATTTTTGCTTGATTATGCTCACAAGGCAATATGAGCTAGAATCCATGTCTGTAGGAAGGAGACCATGTAGGGTACGTTCTGGCAAGCACCGTCAACGCTCACAACTATCGCGCCCCGATTTGCCATTCCCTCTGGTTGACAGTGACAGCTCGCAATGATCACGTAGACCCACCTTCGAACCGCGAGCGTCGTGGTCGCGGCGTGAGCGCTTTTGATGACGTCATCGATGACGAATTGAACGCCGCGAGTGATTTCGGCGCTTTCCGGAACGTAGACTTAGCCAATCGCGGGTGGTGTCAGTGTCAGAATGTCTAAGTACCACTGGACACTTTTCGTTAAAGCTGTTCCTAATATAAAAACGCTTAGAACTGTGAATTTAAAGTCACTGTACACTCAAATTAAAGGGCAAATTCAACAAGACAGCTTGGTACCAGCGCTGTTCAGTATCGAGCAAAACTTTCAAGCTTACAGATCTGACTTTCCCAATGGGGTTCCCATTTCATTTGAGGTTATTGAGCACGTGAGGCTTACCGTCAGGCTATGTGCTAAGGAACACATTATTTTGTTCTGAAACTTACAAATTAAAGTCTAATGCTGGAGGAAGGTGGTCACGTTGGAAATCAATGCCATTTTTACCCAAAGTAGGCACTATAATACCGGTCAACTTTATATATTCCCGATTGTCATGGCAAATGTACAAACGTTAGAGTCATCTTATAAAGCAAAAAAGGTATTCTGACGTGTTTGAATTGAAAAATTAATAGCATAGATGTAATTAAAAAACCGTTTTTTATTTAAGTGTATGATTAATAGCATAAAAGGATTCCATAGAACACAGAAGGCCAACTAGAGTTAACTATAAATAAATTTTATGAACTAGATTCAATTGTATGGCACAATACGCAAGTTGCGTCATGGACATATTGAAAAAAAAACGATTGTTTGTGACCACAATATCAGCACAGAAATTATTTATATTGTTATCACATTACCCAAGTAACTGATAAGTTAAGTATAAGTAGGGTTGCCATCCGTCCGGGTTTTCCCGGATATGTCCTAGTTTAGAGAGCGTCCGGGGAGCGTCCGGGCGGGGTTTCATTTGTATTCCGGGTCTAAAAATGTAAAGTCTAAAACAAAATACCTAAATCTAACTGATTATTAATACATTTTGTAACAAACTTCGATAAGATTCTGTTTTGCAGATACATTTCAAATGATGATAAAAGATGACTCTATTTAACTTTCAGATCTGAATATAAATAAATAGGTGATAATTGTCATTTTTTAATACACTGACTATTTTTAAAAAACCTGTTGACATGTCCGGGTTCTATGCTCTAAAATCCGGAGTTTTCGCGCTTCTTGTCCTAGTTGTCAAAATTTAGAGAGGCAACCCTAAGTGTAAGATGAAGTTACAAGTAGTAGGTGTGTATATATTTAAACATTTAAACAATGTGAATCCTCTCTTACGTAAAGTACCTACTACAATACGTGCCTGTCACTTATCAACGGATGTCACTCTAATGATGTCACTTAGATATGTACGTGTTTCTATTATTAAAGCTAGCTTATTGAGTGTAAAATAATATAATAACCAAAAGTTTGAACTGTGTTATACAGATTTCGAAAAAAAAACATTTTTTATTAACATGTAACTAGCATTTATAACTCAATTTTTAGTATTATTATAATGTCTATGTCTCTGTATATCTCCCTGTCGCATCGCCGCCGTGGCTTTGAATCCGATACAGAAGGATAAACCCTCTCAGCGAGTCCGGCCAATCACAGGCCTAGGATTGCTTACAACTGCGCCTGAGCAGGTTATGAGGCCCTTTTTTCTATAATTATTATTATGTGGTATGTATATACATATATGTATATTTATGGTGTGTATATATTATAAACAAACCCGACTGCGCCATAAAATACGTATTAATGTCTATATATTTGAAAATGCATTTTCATTTACCTAGACGACATGATGACTATTATTACGTTTTTTACTCATAACTCGAAGTGTTATAATCTCATCTTAGACATGCATATATTAAAAAAGCGTTCATACATTAATTTTAGTGTTAATTTCCTAACCCACCCCAAAGTTGCAACGATGGCCGTGGAAAAAAATAAATGCGCCACTTCCCATAGTGATTTGGTCATTGGTCATCTTTTATATTATTTACCAACTTAAAGTATAAGATTCCATAAAAAATATTAAATCACTTGGTCAGGATATGCTCATCCCTCCGTATCACCTTACTCACTAATTGTATCATGTATGTTTTACCTCAGCTCGAGCCCGATATGCACTTGGTCGGTTTTTAATGTTAATAAGTATGTAATGTCGTTTTCTTTCTACTTCCAAAAAGGAAGAGGTACTTAGTTCGACTGTATTTTTTTGTTTGTTACCTCATAACTTTAGACTGGGTTAACCGATTCTCAAATTCTAGCTGGTGCTTATTATTAAATTTCATCAAATTCAGTCCAGTAGTTTTGAGAAACACTCAAATAACTGAATAGAATGGAAGTCGGTATCAAATTTATCAAATTGTACTTGTACGAGTATTTTAAAACTTGCACTACCTACTCTTACACCACGATTGAATGTGTTGTTAACGCTTGAACGCGAATAGACGGATAGACTGAAAGACGGACAGACAGTTAGATAGGCCGGACAGGCGGACAGACCGGCAAACGGACAGACGGATAGACGGACAGACAGAGAGAAGGACTTATAGGCTGGCTGACGTCATATACAAATATAACTTTGTATCCAGGATAAATTAACTTAATTTGTACTTATGTTCTGAATTTGTATGCTCAGACGCAAATTTTTTAACCAGAAGCCGATCATATTTTCCTCCACCGACCAGTCTCCTTCGTTCTTTTCTGCTTTATTCACGCGACACTGGCGTAATTGCGGTAATTTCGAAGAAGCCATAATCTAAGAAATTAAATCGAATCGAAATTAACTTAAAGTAAACTTACACTAGCGATCTCAGAAGCATACGCAGGCAACACACACAGCAAGATGGCATCCATCCCACCCAGCAGGGCTCTTGCCATCAGCACCATCCACACTTCTGGAACCAGGGTCTGCATCACACAGCCAGTCATCTTAAGAACTGCCGCCAACATGATACTGTACTTCCTCCCGATCATATCCATAAGGAACGGTGCTGCGAAAATTGCTGCAAAGAGGATTACAAGCAAATTTAAGAACTGCAGATCTTGTGAACGCGAATGGGTTTTCACACCCAGCTACTTTATGCAAGCCGATCCAGATATCGAAGGATGTATCGTTGGATTAATTTTTGTACCTACTCCGGAACGCTGTGACGAGGATATTGTCCTACACCTCACTCGACCACAAATGCAATATTAGGTACTTTTAAAAAAAATACCATTCAACTTTTTTTAAAATGTTTTCTATTACTTTGTAGAGGGGCCTTACATTAAATAAAAAAAGATGGGAGGTTATGGCGAGGCTAAAGGCTGGACCTACTACGCGAACGAAGTCGCCGTCAGTCGCTAGTACTATAATATAAATAAAAACATTGTTTTTCACATCAGATGATGCGGTTGAAGTTGTCATCATGGAATGGAGACTCAATGGAGACTGTTTCTCAAGTACAGCTGCCGGAACACATTATCGGATTATTTGAACGGTTTTAAATCCTGATAAAGAAAATTGTATCTAGTGTGTGTTGTCTAAAGGTAGCTAGCCAGGCAGGGACGCAGAAGTCCCCTACGACCATGTTACCTCCAGGGAATGCCCAAGGATTGAACCAGCGACTGTTTACTGGCGGCCGAACTTCATCAACTTCTTACTTAACATCACTTTCATGGCAGATGTGGTTAGAGCATCCTAACGTTTGCAAGTTACGTAGGTATTGGGTTATCCTATTTCTTCTTGATCGATTCCTCATGACTGAGGGTCGTGACCACAATGAACGGCCTTCTGGGCTATGTTTTTCCAAGTATTGCGGCACTCGGCTTGTCTCATAGCAGTTGGTACATTTGCCTTAGTTGTCTCTTTGACAACGTCAGTCCACCTGGTAGGAGATCTTCCACGACTCCGTTTTCCTTCCACGTGACCCACAACAATGAGCTTTACTATGTTGTTAGCGTCTCTTCTAGCCACGTGCCTGAAGTATTGTAAGAGTCGCTGTAGGCATATACTAGAGAGTCGAATTTCGATTTTCAATTCTTTTAGGGCATACGCATTGGTGCCATTTTGGTGCAGCTCGTCGTCCATGAAATTCCTAACATTTTAGGCCAGCATCAAATTTCGAATGCATCTATCCTAGATCGTTTCCGAGCTCAGTGTCCAGGGCGTCCAGAAAAGATTAGGGTGCGCATAAGGTTGACCTTGGTATTTTGGTTGATACCTATATTCTTCCAAATCTTTTCTAACTGCTTTACTGCTGACTTAGCCATCTGAGCTCTACGGATGACCTCTTTATCACATTCGCCATCATTCGAGATTAATGCTCCAAGATATACAAATTCATGAACTGTATCAAGAGCCTTAAATGTATGCGTTCGTTGCATTGTGCCCGCCCTGTCGATAAACATCAGCTTTGTTTTCGACCTATTGATGGGCAGTCCATAGTCCTTGCTCACTATTTCCACCTCTTGAAGCAGTTTGCTGAGTTCTGCTTCAGACGCGCGAATTATTGTGGTATCATGAGCAAACCTCAAGTTATTAATGCGGTGACCTACCCTAGTTTAACGCCCCCGTTCCAACCTTCCAGTGCTATTCTCATTATCTGTTCTCCAACCAGGTTAAATAGATATCCTATTATTTCTCCTTAAAAATAGTCAATAGCTCTAAATACTCACATGCAATTCCTGTCAAGCAGGAAAAGGAGACAATCCATGAGCCTTCATCCTCCGTTATAGCCCTGGATAGAGTCGTCTGGTTCGCATCTTTTAACTTCACCAGCCCTGGGGACGACCATCCTAGTTCCAGACCGATGCTTAACGAACAGAGGTTCACTGAGAAATAACAAATAATAAAATAACATCCTAAAACATAATTGCCCTGTAACGGCTCCAAGAGGACTTTTGCAGGGTCTACCTGGGGAAATACCACACCTTTGCCAGTTATTCATTCGTGAAGCAGTAGTGTGCAAACATTACCTACTGTGTTTCGTTTGAGGGCAATGTTTCCAGTGAAATTAGAGAGCAAGAGATTTAACATCTTATATCCCAGTGTGACGACCGCCGCCATGCAGGGTTTGACCAGCAGGGCTATTATGTATCTCAGTTGCTAACAAATGTTGATTAAAATCTTGAAAAATGGCGGCCCTATGTCAGTTTTGGCAACTCCAGTAAGCAAAAATGTTAGTATTTTGATCACTGAAGCTGGCAAAAGTGACATAGAGCGGTCATTTTTTCAGATTTCAATCCAAATTTGTTAACAACTGAGATAAATAATAGCCCAGCAGTTGTAGCTTGAAATTCTGAATGTCACTGAATTGTTATGCGCAATCGTGACGTTTAACTTCAGGCGAGCAACTTGCTCGTCTCACACGGAGTTAAATACAAAAAACAAATTTACATAATGACCTTTTCCGCTTCATACTACATCCCTGCTTTCAGATGGTCAGTCAAAAATCTTTTTGGCGCTGTGATTGACATTCAAAATCAACAAATCCGCAATAACAGACGGCATTTTGCAATTTCAACGACCACGCTACTAACTGAAATCACTGTGAGCAGTCTGTCAAGAATGACAGTTCGTTGATGAGTGCGTGATGTGCTAGCCTCTGTTAATCTGCGTGTGCTTGTGTTCACTTTTATTCGTTCCGGCAAAACATATTTGTGTTCAGCTACATATTTTTATGGTTTATTTTGTTTCCATACCTTCTCATTAAATATCTTGTAAGAAGCGTAATAATCACCGCACGTCAGCCATGCCGTGAGCAACGTGAGCGTGATTTCAACCCATTCCGAATGGCTGACAGATCTCACCTGTCAAAAGCGCGATATTGAATCGGAATGAATAGCGCTGTCGAATTAGCTCTACTCGTATAAAGGGGCAAACCCGGAAAAAATATAAACAGTAGTTTTCCTTCGGAATTCGTTGGGAAGGTCACTGGCAGTCTAAATTTTGCTTTGAGTGGTTATCAATCCGTTATGCCATCTTGATTTTAAGGGTCAATTTTTGTTTATTGAATAAATCTTATATTTATAATTGAAATACTATAAACTATAAACACATGAAAAAAAGATATTAAAAAAGTGGTTAAGAATTAATTTACCTACAGTTTTGGTATATCCATTTTTTTCCTAGGATCGATATTTTTCAATTAACACCCAGAAATTTTATCATTGCATTGTCACGTTTATTTAATTTCGAAGGAAAATAATTGCTACCTATGATTTTTTTCGGGTCATATCCTAATTCTACTGGGCTAGAAGAACAGTAATAATATCGTCACAATCGGTGTTGACTCCACTTGGAATGCGGGTATGCTAGTATGTGTGCATAATTCTTTCGCAACGTACCTTCCAGCTTAGTTGAAGGATATTAGTGTAGCAAATGAATTGACTGTAGAAATGAATGAGAATAAAAATACACACTGTGAAGACGAGCTATGAATATTAAAGATCTGGTCCACACCGCAATTACTGCAGTCTTGGCATTACGATTACTACAAACATGCAAACATGCAAACGACGTGTCACTTACGAGTAATACCTATACCACCCGCGTAGAGATGGATTATGATGATAATGATGATAAAAGTCCTATCCTTAGTCTAATTCTATGTCCTTCCTCAAGCTGTAATCTATCTATCTCCTTCCCAAATGTCATTACAATCCGTACAGCCGTTTAGAGGTGATGAGGTAACACAGATACGTTCCTCAGTTACAATCGAAAGTTTATTGAAATCTTGAAAAATTACGGGTAAGATAGTTTTAGCACGTCAAGTGAGCAGAAATCTGACTGTAGCTAACAACACGTACATAAAGCCGCCATTGTATTAGATTTCAATAGACATTATATTGCAACTGAGATACATAATAGCCATGCCGTTCTGCCGTTTAGGCGTGATATGGTAACAAACAGACAGACAGTAAGAGCCCAGGTACACGAGCGACTGCACAGTGAACTAAACTCTTCTACGTACACACATACACAAAACCGCTCGAGCAGTTGCAAGTTTCGGGCGGTTGGCGGTCGAGCAGTCGCCAGGCCTACAGTGACTGACTGCACGAGCTGTCGACTGCTCTCGCTCAGTTACCTCCGCCCGCGCTCTTCATTCCACGTCACGCGCGTTTCCTGCCCCGAATTGAAATTGTCACTAATTCTTGAGCAGTCAATACCAACTGATCTAGCAGTTATCAATGGCAGCTTCAAGATGTTGACTATGACTGCAAGAGCGGCCCGTGTGTGTTGATGACTGGCTAATTGCTAGAGCAGTCCGTGTATATCGGCTCTTACGTAAACTTTTTTATAATATTAAAGTATAATATGGATACACTCACCTGTAGCTACGACAATATACTGTCTAAATATCGGACCAGTTGTTAACATTGTAAATAAACACATTCACTAAATAAAAAACAATTTCACTGCATCTATGTACTATATATAACTACATACAATAAACGCTACCGTAACGAAACTGTGACGAACGCGACTGTTTGTGGGTTTGTGTATAATATTATGTGTGTTTTGCTTTGGAAATATAATACAGTAACACAAAATAATAGACAAAGATTAAAACATGCTCAAACATTTAGTAAACCTTTTGTTGAAAGAAAAGTGCCGAGAATGCTAACTGCATTTCCACGTTGAATAGCTAAATTTGAATGTTTGTGTCACCAGAATTTTAAATATCAGTTATGGACTAAATGTACCAAGGGGCCGTCCATTAATCACGTGAGGCTTGAAAAGGGGGGGAGGGGGGTCTAGTAAGATATCACGTGTATTAATTTTTTCGTCTAACACGATACATTAAATGTCATCATATGCTTACTATAGAACAATTTATGGTTCTCGCATGATCTCGCATTAATATTATTTTTATACCAATCAAAACAACCTGCAACAACCTCTCCGTCTAGACTTTTTATCATGGTCTTTAATTTTGTAGATTAAAATTAGATTATACTTTATGCCTATATTAAAAGATAATATTCGAAAAATTTTAAGATTCTTTGTAGGTACTAAAAATACACGTGATTTTAGGTGGGGGTTTACGGGGGTTAGTCTTAAACCTCACCACACATCACCAAGGGGGTTGAAAAATGCTAAAAAAAACATCACGTGATTAATGACGGCCCCCTACTTGAAACGTATATTAACGTTTTGTTTGTATTAGCTTCCAAACAAAATAAAATTTAAATCGACTTAAAACAAGTACATATTGAAATATTTAATACGGACTTCCATTCTATTCATTTATTGGTGTGTAACTCAAAATTACTGGACCGAATTTGACGAAATTTAAATGGGACTCGGGAAGCACCAACTTTCAAACAAAAAATAATTTTGAGAATCCGTTTACCCTATCGAAAGTTATGAGGTAACAAACATTTAAAAAACCAGTCGAATTGAGTACCTCCTCCTTTTTGGAAGGTAGAAAAATTGGATTTCTCGATTCGACCTATGTTTTTACTATGTGTGTTCGCGGGTAACTTCGTTGTTTACGAATCCATTTTGATCATTCTTTTTTTGTTTGGTAGAGTATACTTCCGAGGTCTCTAATATAAATATGATCAAATTTGGTCTAGTCGTTTTTGAGTTACACTCCAATAACTAAACTGTTTCGCCTATTTTGATTATTTGATGATATCATCATTGACGCTGAACTGTCGATCCCGTAAGTAGCAAGTCACTAAAAAGGATTAATAAGTTTTTTTTACTATAAAATGGGACCCACTTCAACATTAAAAAGTGTGATACTACTTATTGAAGTCGGTACCACGATAGTTAAAAAGTGCCTATAATCACAATATTGTGTGCATGGTACCGACTTCGACTTTCACACTTTTTAGTGTTGAAGTCGGTACCATTTTTTGGTATGTTTTTTAATTCATCATTTGGGAGTGTTAGGTGTGTTTGTTACAAGTTCAGGGTTCCAGGACTTCCAGGTTAAATCTCTTGTCGAGGGAAACATTTGTGTGATGAAGATGTATACTATGTTCCTGTGTCTTAGATATTTGTGATTTTGTAGAACAGCAATGTGAGTGAGTGAAAGTTGTATTTTTAGACAAGTGACAAGAACCTAAATATCTTAGACTTTCCTAGGCCCTTACGTAATTTTTATGGAGTCAAATTTAAAGAGCAAACAGACGCATCAAACCTAAAAAAAAAAACAACGTTCACTCACTCAAATTGCTGCTCGACAAAATCACAAACTTCCAAGACACAGGAACTTAGTATAGATCTTCATCACACAAATGTATCCTTCGACCAGAGATTGAACCTGGAAGTCCTGGAACCATGAACTTGTAACACAGGGTCACTCCCAACTGCATAAAAAGAAACATACCAAAAAAGGAACCGACTTCAACACTAAAAAGTGTGAAATAATGCCCGAAACAAAGATTTTTTTAATTTAATATATCTATGAAAACCAAATATTGCAAGTTTAGGGAATGTCGTTCTTAATATTTCTTTAATGGTTTAGGTTACGCGGTGGGAACTGCAAATATCCCAAGCGGTTTCGTGACCCGTACACTTCGTTAAGGTGCTGTCAATTCACGACGTCGATAAAAATGCGGGTTTTTGAAGCAGTTTATCTCATAAGCAGCGATTTACTTAAAATTACAATAACTAATATGACATTTCTAAGACTTTGGACATTGACGGACTTAAAACATGTTTTATCAAACTAGACTACAATAAAAAAATTCAAACATACCACTTAGGCTACGTTCCGGGAAGGACCGAAATCACTCGCGGCGTTCGCACACCCATTCCCTTAAAAGCCCACGGTCATCGTGAGCGCAATCGATACGTCATCGATGATGATCGATGACGTCACCGAAAATGCTCACAACAACGCTCACAGATCGTAGGTGGGTTTTCGCGGTCGTTTACGAGCTGTCACTGTCAAGCATCAAATGTACAACCCGGTCAGAATATCTGTGCACCTCGCTGGAATGCGGCGCCTCTCCCGCTTCCCCTGTCACCTCTCCGCGCACTCACCGGTGTGACGGTACGGTTAGCATCTTCGTTGCCGATACACGTCCCGATAATTTTAATATTTTCGCTTTGTTGTTGTTTTGATTTTTAATTATTATTGTTAAGTTTAGACTGTTTACGGTTAAGTTTGGACTGGTTTGGTTGTTATTAAAATTGGTGTAGCTGTTAAACTGAAGTCATGGGAAAACAATACACAGCGAATCAAGAAATTTAATCTTGAAAGTGCTCAAGTTTTTTGAATCAGAGAAAGCAAATAAACAGTACACCATACCTGTAGACCAAGTGGTGAAACGAACCTGTGCTGCAACTGGGATATCAAAGAGGACTCTAATGAAAATTAAAAATGAAGCCAAAGTACAACCACCTACTTCGCCGGGCGCTAGTCCGACTCCAAGTACTAGTAATAATTTAGAAACCCATCCAGAACCAAAATTATCAACACCGGGTAAGAAGCGTAAACAGTACAAAAAACGCATCGAAGTAGATGATTTTGACATTTACGCAATACGAAATATCATCAACAGTTTTTATGCTGTAAAAAAATAAATCCCAACTTTGAAGAAAATTCTGGCAGCAGTTAAGAGAGACCTAACTTTTCAAGGTGGGAGAACATATTTAAGAAATATTTTAATTAACAAATTGGACTACAAGTTCAAAAAGTGTCAAAATATCCGTTGTGTATTGACACAAAAGCCGGACATCGCCGCATGGAGAGCTACCTACGCCGTATGAAAGAGAATAATGACCTTGGCGCTGATAAATAACCGGTTACCTACCTGGACGAGACGTGGATTCCACATCTATACGGTCAGTAAATGCTGGCAAAATAATACCAACAGCAGTGTGAAGAAAATTTAAATCCGGGTCAACGTTGGGTTCTTGTACACGCTGGAGGAGAAAATGGATTCATTGAAGGTGCAGAATTACTTTATAAATGTAAAAGTAAAATCGGCGATTATCATAACGAGATGGACACAAACATTTTTTTAAAATGGCTCCGTGAAAAGCTTATACCAAATTTACCACCGAACAGTATAGTTGTCATAGACAATGCACCCTACCATTCGACGCAGTCGGTGAAAGCTTTAAGAGCAGCACTAGTGGGCACTAGTGACTGACATGCAAAATTGGCAACGTGAACACAATATTCCATTTAATGACAAAATGACAAAGAGGGAATTGTATCCCATTATACTGAGAACAAAGCCGCCGAAAAAATATGTCGTCGACGATTTGATGCGAGAGCATGGCCAAGAAGTTGTGCGTCTGCCACCTTATCATTGTGACCTAAACCCTGTCGAATATATATGGAACTTGGTAAAGCAAAGGGTGGCAGATAAAAACATTGACCAATCGGAAAAGAAAATAGAACAACTTACAAAAGATGCGATTAAGTCAATTACGCCAGCTGACTGGAAAAAAGAAGTGAATTACGTGGAGAGACTACAGCGAGAATACTGGGAAAAGGATCATCTAGCAGATGACAACATCACACAACTTTTAATATCACTAGGGGAAGACAGTTCAGAGAGTTCAGAAAGTGAGAGTGAGGAAGATACAATGTCAGGCATAGAGTCAATAATTTATACTGACTGAGTTTAATAATAAATGTTTTTGTAATCAAAATTATTGTTTTTTAATAACAAACCCTTCATCAATAATAAATTGATTTGAAAAGGTTAGTAATATTTTTTTACCCTCACATTTCTCGAAAAAACTTTTTTTCACACCGTACCCAGACCGCCGATATGACGTCACGAGGTCAGGTGCACAGATATTGTGACCGGGTTGTATAGGATTCTATCGATTTTTGACAGAAAAGTTGGCGCGCTTTTCGTGACCGCTTAACCGTTCCGCTTGGGTTGAACATTGCATGCATTAATTCTAACCGGAACGCTAAACCGGGGCGCGACAGTTGTGAGCGTTGACGGCGCTTCCCGGAACGTAGCCTTAATGTCACCTTTTAAACAGGTTTGCTCTTTATTCACAATAACATGAAACGCATATCATTAAATAGCAATTTAATACACATACACTGACGTATACAGTTTTTTTTAAAAGTTAATTTCAATAAAAACGGTTTAATTATGATATTTTGTACGTTTTTACGAGATGCGCTTGCTTGATTTCAAGTGAAAGATATGAAAGAATTCAAGCACTGCTGTGCGATTCTGTAATGATTCGTCGATGCGCTCGTCGACGAGCTCATGGATGTCAAATACTTTGAGATATCGCCCTTGTTCATAAGGTTGTTTTTTCAACGTTTCTTGTCATCTCATCATTTGTTTCACAGATGTTGTCAAAGATGCAACGACGTTTGCTCTTAGAGACTCGCACGGCTGAACTGATATCGCCTTAAAAAGCACTCGTCCATCCGAGCTTGAACCTACCTTAAAGTTGGCAAGCAAAGACATTTTCAACCGATTTCAACAATTATTTATGTGTTTTAAGTAGGTACTTCAAAACTTTTTTCTAAGTGAAATTTTAATGATTCTTATTTTTAAGGGTTAATTTCCCCCATTTAAATTCAATCAACAGTATTTTTTTTTCAATGATTTAATATCAACGTTTGGTCAAATATTTTACGTGGTATTTTCCATAATATGATGGAAGTCGGTTTAACTTTTCTACCGACTTCCAAAAAAAGGAGGAGGTACTCAATTCGACTGATTTTTTATGTTTGTTATCTCATAACATTCGATAGGGTGAACCGATTCTCAAAATTATTTTTCTTCTTTTTTGTTTGAAGCCGGTGCTTTACGCGTGGTCCCATTTAAATTTCATAATAATCGGTCAAGTAGTTATTGAGTTACACTCCAATAACTGATTTTTACCAAAGTAATAGAATGGAAGTCGGTATTAAATTTTTCCTCGTTTTGGATTAGTTTTTATAAAAGTATCTATTTCTAAAATATACAATGATGGTAACGTCATCGTCGTTCTAGTAACGAGGTGGATACATTAAAACTTTCGAAGTTGATTGACGAGGACAATACTGAAACATAGTTTTCTAGTTTAACCACACACATTGCGATTCCCGGAATCGAAGTATGATTTCTGAGAATTCAATTGTATTATTGGTCAAATATGGCGATTGGCCACGGCCACATTGGATACTACTACGCATTATTAAACATAAAAAATCCAAAAACATAAATTTAGGAATATTAAACAAAATCAAAAATATTATCGCTATTGTTGAGTGAACTTGAGTGTTTTCGCGCCATCGTCCGTTTTATTATTATTATTATTTGTTGTTGTTACTTCAACCGAGTTACACAACTGTACCGCATAAGTAAAACCATCCAAATAAATTTAAAATTATTTTCTAGTCGTATTTATTTCATGTTGAAAATTGCTGCGTTACGCGAGTCCGCCCGGGTTATTATAAACATAAAACATATTCTAGTAATAACGGATGTCAAGTATTGTAAGTATGCATTATTCTCAGACTATCCTCTCTTTTGAATGTCCTTTTATTTAGAGACTTCGATTCGTACAACGAAGAGATCCCAATATTTTCCAGTAATAATTCTGCACATAGCAGTTTTATTCTTATTTATTGATTCTGTACACAGATCGTAATAGCAACCTGCATAGGATGTTTCCGTAGGATACTTTTCTGACTCATAACTTAACACATAAAAACTTTTAAACTCCTTCTTAACCTTTTTCTACAGACTTCCAAAAAGGAGGAGGTACTCAATTTGACTGTTTTTTAATGTTTATTACCTCATAACTTTCGAGTTCGTGATCCGATTCTCAATTTTTTTTTTGAAAATTTATTGATTCAGGCGTTACTTTGCGGAAATCCATTATCAAAAAACTTTATATTGTATTTCTTATTTATTTTGTATTCTTCCTATTAGCATTTTATGCGGGAGGGAGGGTGGTGCACGCCCCCAAATAGGACAAAATCATTGTTTTCTTTTCAGCGGAAGTGTCACTAAATATTTTTTAATATCGTTTTTTGAATTCTTTTTTTGTTTGAAAGCTAGTGCTTCCCGTGTGGTCCGATTAAAATCAGAGTCTCAGATTATCAGATTCGGTCTAGTAGTTTTTAAGTTAGACACCAATAACTGAATAGAATGGAAGTCGGTATTAAATTTTTCAAATTGTACTTGTTGTTACTATTTTTTCATTAAATAATTTAAAAACTTGTCACCGTCTGTCGCGGGACGGTCGCGCACGAGATTGCCGGGCTATAGGCTGAGATTTCTATTTATGTAACTCACGGTACTTTTAAAGTACATTATTTACACTGCGAAATATTTTTTACACTCGAACACTTGGTGCAAATTAAATTATTATAATTTTATTTAAACAATTTTTCTTTGCACTCTTTTTCGTTTATTTAAACACACAAACACTTTTCATTACTTCGTAACCTACTTTATTCATTAATTAATTAAACTTGTCGCTAGGCTGAGATTTCGAATTTAGAATTTTTTCGAAAAAAGAATCATGTCATTCACGATACGTTTAAAGAACATTATTTACACTACGAAATATTTTTTACACTGAAACACTTTGGTGTAAATTCAGTGACTTTTATTTTATTTAAGCAATTTTTCTTTCCACTCACAACGAAAAATCGTTTACTCATATCTAAACACACAAAACTTTTTATTATTTCGTAACCTACTTTTTTATTAATTAATCAAACTTGTCGCTAGGCTGAGATTTCTATTTAATCATTTAATTCACTATACGTTTAAATGCGTTTTAACATTATTCACACTCCGAAATATTTTATTACACTGAAACACTTTGGTGTAAATCAGACTATTATATTTTTGATTTATAACATTTTTCTTTACACTCTTTTTCGATTAATTATTAAAACATTCTGAACTGCGTCGAGACAACAAATGGCATTCTGTTGGTGCCACACGAAACTCTAAACACAAACTCTAAGACCAATCTCAACCGATTGTCTAAAGCGGACAAACAATAAGTAAAACATTATGGTTATCGGTAACCGCCGGTCTATTATCACAGTTGACTGGCAATTAACTGAGTGCCGAACCAATAACATGATATGTGGACGTTTTAACTTTAAGTAATAATACATTAGTCAATCAGCTGGAGTTATATTTATAAAACATCTTTCTGTTTATCTTTCTGCACTTCGGCTTATCCATTTAAACAAAAGACAAACTGCACACCATTATGCTACTATCGACAGTTGCAGTCATTGGCATAAGTATAGAAAGAACTAAGCAGTATGTGGTATCTAACTTCTTCATAGTAACACAAAATAAGTATCTATAAATAGCACGTCCCACCTCGTGAGTCCCATTATTTACGACTCAGAAGTAAAAACAAATATATTGGTTTAAGGGAAATATATTAAAATCATAACCCTCTATCTATTGATCACTCTACTGGATTTTCAGTGAATTTAAATGTATTTCAATAGCTTCGTATCTCATAATAAACGAGCAAAGTTGTGGGTCAGCTATAGTTATTTAATATTACTCTATTGTCATTATATGTGCTTTAGATGAATAATAATAAACAAGTACATTAATCTAAGTAATATATTTTTATACTTCATGTGATTATATAAAGCGAGCAAAGCGAAGAATCTTAGTCCACTTGGCCCAGCTGACTGAACCACATTTCCAAAATACCAAAAACTTCTTTAATATATGAGTAACATGGCCATCGTCAACTATTTTAACTGAGTAGCAGAACTTTTCAACTCATTCTGTATTTGACTGAAAGCCTTTCCTTTAGTCTCAGGCAGGAAGAAAGCCACGACGACACATACAACGATGCAGCTAACAGCAAACCCATAGTAAGTGGACATAGCACCGACAGCATTCGTCACTGCAGCAAAATATCTGACGAAGATGAAAGTGACGAAGCCGCTAACGAATACGATGATGGAAATTCCGAAGGCACGTGAAGGTCCTTCGAAGAGTTCAGCCGAGTACATCATCATTATTGAGCCCACACCTGAAATAGAATTGACCACGTGTTTTTTACCCAAACTCCCAAACTAGAATTATATTTGGGAAAGTTATATTAGGGAGTACGTATGTATAAGTGAACAGTCAATGTTTATTTTGCTGTTATATTTTTACAAAATGGTTGTCATTATAAATAACTAGCTGCGTCTTGGGGGTTCACCCACGTGGTAATGAATGGTGATGATAATAAGGATAAGTATAGCATGTGTTGTTCCAGCACATCGTCTATCTACATACCAAATTTTATCTAAATCCGATCAGCCATTTTGGCGAGATTAAGTAACAAACCTCATCCATCCAAAGATTTGCATATATGTAAGATTACTACATGCAACAATGTCATAACAGTATCATAATGTGAAACTTTCTAAACGATGAACGGGAAGACCAAAACTGTAGAGCAAAAAGATCTGTTGCCTGTATAATGGGTGTCCCGAAACGTAACGATAACCTGGTACAGGGCGAGAAGCTAAGGGTACCAGTTATGAAATAGTTAGAAAAAAATGAATGTCACTATATGTATGCGATTATAGACCTTTTTCGTCTAATGATGATGAAGTTGAAAGTTATTTACAGTGATATTTTTTTAATAATGTAATCTCAAATAACAGTGATAAATTCGCAATTTAAATTTAATCGCAACCACAAATCAAAGTAATAAAAATTGTTAACTAAGTAAAATAAATTTTGACGAGTTATGGTTTACAAAATTATTGTCATTTAATTTTGACACTCCATGTTGGAAAAAAACATTTTCTTTTAATTTTTTTCTTATTCCAAATTTATCGATGAGTTTCGGGACAACCTGCTTATAATGTAGCTTAACTCGTCCAGTGTCTACTTCTTCCGATGACTTTCCGAACTATGCGTAAAAGTTTAGATAAAAACTTCTACACTTGAATAGTTTGAACTGTTACTCGTGTACTAAGATGTCAAAGTGTAGCGTGTCTTGCCCTACTGATACCATTATTATGTTCTCATTTGTAAGGCAACACACTGGAGCTAATATTTGTAGTACCTAAGTAAAAACACTGTAAAAACATCTATATAAAAAGAATGGCCCCGAGTTTCTTGCCGCTTCTTCTCGGTTGGCTCTATGTATTTTGGAACGCGGCGGTAGGCTTTAAAGTACATTATAATGAAAAATTGACGTTCATAAGTGCGTCTTTGATGCCTAAATTGAATAAATGATTTTGACTTTGACTTTGACTTTAAACAACTAGAAAGAAGTTTATACCGGTGGAGTGTATTTGATCTGATAAAATAAATTACAAACCAGAGTTATAAAAATGTGTATACCTACATTGGTGTACGCGCAACCCGGCTTAGCACTATTTTTTGTTCGTGCACATGGTGCATGCGCGACACGCGACGGGTTAAATATTCCAACCTTTTACCCACATAGCGTACTTTATGCTATCTGCATTGTCCCACTGAATTACAATGCTGATTCGTTGATCCAAATGTGTCAGCATTTTGGTCACGCGTCAATCTGATAAGTTTTGGATAACCTTGAAGCTCAGGGTTTGCAAAGGCCCAATATCAAAGCCCAAACGGTCGCAACACCACACTGAGGTGAGTATATTTACGTCGCTTTATACTAATCGCTTACGAAACCGCAAAGCCAGATTTAAACCGTATTCAAAAGCAATGATTATTAAGATGCAAGTGACTTTCGTTGCGTACCTGCATTATAACAGAATATGGTCAGCATAATAGATAACAGAGGCAAATAGTTAAGGAATCCCACTATTTCATACTCTCTGTTCTTGAGGTAAAAGAATGTTCCCAAGCCACACTGAAAAATAAAAGTTAAATGCTCACTTATTATGATTTACTATTCCCATTAACTCAAATATTAAATTCAACGCAAAACGCAAAATACTTAACAATATCGGTAAGGATTAAGATTAAAGTTCAAGTAATGTGAAAGTTTGTTGTATTGCGCTTATCACCCTGATATATTGGGTTTTGAGTCTCTTTCGCCCAGTGATTTCACTTGATACAGTGCCCTTCACACACACACACACACACACACACACACACACACACACACACACACACACGCGCGCGCCGCGCACACACACACACTAATGCTTGCGCACTATTACTTCATGGCAGAATGCCTGGCACTGCTTTGATAGCAACCAAAATTACTCTTGAAAACAGACCTACCACGTAGGGCCTTCATAATAATAAATAAAGATGGATAGTGATAGAACAGTACCTATCAGTATTATCTTACCATGCCAAAAGCTATAAGGGTCAAACACACTGTCAAAAGGGGCTTCCTTCCTAACCTATCAGTCAAAATTATAGTGCAGAAGCAACCCAGAAGTTCTACAAATCCTATGACCAAAGATGATACTTCTGGCTTGACAGTCGTGTTAGTCGAAGCAAAAACAGTTTGGAGGTAATAGGATAAAGAGTTGTATCCTGTGAACTGCGATCCTATGACAAGAAAAAGTCCTCTTCCAAGAGATTTCCAAAAGGTAGTGTCCTTTAAAAGTTTCATTTTATCTATAGAAACATTAGGGAATAAACTATACTCGATTATTTCTTCATTCGCTGCTTCTTTAGAGCCACGTAGAGAGATTAGTGCTTCTATGCATTCTTCTTTTCTACCTGGAAAATGTAAAGTAATCGTCACTGAAAGTGATTCTAACTTTTGAAAAATAATGGTTCTTGAACATTCATAATTTTTCATTATTGAGGTTTTTAATCTTGCCAAATTATGTATGTTTTTCAACTTCTTGTTGGATGCTCCGCGCAGAAAAGTCTCCAAAGAGTTCTGGTGGAAAATCACACACGCAATACCACTTCACTTTCAACACCAAACAGACCAAGATCTCTGGTGATCTCAAATAAATCTGGCAAGATATACTACATGAAAGCAGTGTTAAAGCTAAAAATACTAAATCTTGGTTTGTAGGTTAGTGAAATTGATCCTCTTTTGATAAATTGAAAAAAGTATTATTAATATCTGATCGTACCTTTAGCATACAAGTAATAAGGCGTCTCAGGAAGAAACAGGAGAGGTGCAGACAGAACAAATACCAATATTGTGGTCATGACATTAAGCCAGAGGTAAGATTGAAACGGTCCAACTGTAAGCATGACCATCATTCCTATAGCGAAAGACATCTGAGCGATTGTACCTAAGGCCCCTCTTATTTCTTTCTGAAAAATAATAATAAGGGTAGGTTAGCTACTCTATAATGTATCAAAGAACTTAACCATAACTTTAGCCTTCTACTCTAATAACAAGTACATTTGAAAAATTTAATACTGACTTCCATTCTATTCGTTATTAGAGTGTAACTCAAAAACTAATGAATCGAATTTGATGAAATTTAATGGGAAGAAAATATTAAATGGGACCACATGGGAAGCACCACCTTTCAAACAAAATAGAATTTTGAGTATCGGTGCACCCAGTCGAAAGTTATGAGGTATCAAACATAAAAAAACATACAGTCGAATTGAGTACCTCCTCCTTTTTGGAAGTCGGTAGAAAAAAGAATAAAAATAATATTGGTTATTTGCTTTAATTTTTGGAGGAGACGTCGATAAATCATTTTGATGGGATCTGTGGGAGAGACATTTGTGAACGGCAGTCAAGAATCACTTTTTCAAAAAATATTGTTTTATAAGGTTTTATATCGTGTTCTAATGGTGGATTATTAAGTATTCATGACGTACTTATATGCAAAGTGATGAATAAATTAAATATAATTTGCAGATATCATGTAAGTCCATACTAAAAAACAGGGTTCCGTAGTTGTAATCGCAAAGGAAACTATAAAACTAACTATGGGAACATAAAACGAACGGTTTTACGAAAGTCGTTAAACATATTTCAGAAATGCCTCATATGCCACACGTCATTATGGCGAAACTAAACAGAAGACTACTACTGGAAGTTCGGACTAGAATGGTTTAAGGGTCTTGCAGCTTTATCTCTATTCCCGAAATGTCTTCAGTAACTAATCACATTTTCTTAAAAAAATAAGACAAAGTTTTGACAAAGATATTAATGTGAAAAATTATAAGTTATAAACAAGTAATAGTCCGTGTCTACACAGGGAAATGGTGAGACTGGGTTCTAAGAGCCATTCTATTTCTTAACCCTAATGTTGAAGCAATGAAACTACTTATTGAGGAATAATAAGCAACTGTGAATACACGAGGTGTAGTGCGTCAGCGCCCCATATTTGAGGAATAATTCGGTGTCGTCCAGTTAGACCTACATGTGGAACAGTCCTTTCGAGGCAAATAAGCAGTTCGCTGAGAAAATGCATAATCTTTCGTTAGATAGCTTCATTTAATTAGTTCTGTCTAATAATACAAGACACGAAGAGGGGCATGTGGTAACATCTCTTTTCCACTCTACATGTACCACACTACCACACTATTTTAATACTTTAAAATTGTGATTTTTTATTTATTTATTTGTTGTCTGCCGGGCTGAAAAAAACATTAAATTATTGAGGTAACATAGTAAATGGGAAATGGGAAACATTTTACTTGATTGAACTTAATGTGACTACATGACTACATAATTTGGTGGCCGGAAGTTCTGCTCATTATAAAACGTTTTATGTGACAAACGATTTTACGGAAGTAAAATTAATAATTAATCATTGTGTTTGCACACTTACAAGAATAAATGCCCTGTGATGATTTCATCTCTATAACGTTTTAACGCCATATTTACGACACTATTTAAGTAGGTACTGTTACGCATTTAGATCCCCAAAAGTTTGCAGATGTCTGTACACATTATTATACGGATATATACATGCATAAAACGCGAACACTTTTCTATTTATATTTTGTTGATGATGATGTTGTTACTCACACTAGCAATCTCAGAAGTGTATGTAAATACAGCACAGATGCCGAATATGTCTGATAACCCATTGATAGCCCGTCCAAGCAGAAGCATCCACACTTCAGACGCGAAGATTAGAAGGAAGCACTTCGCCAGACGTGGTATATTCAACAAAACCATGCTTAACTTTCTGCCAAACCGATCGATGATGTAACCGCTGACGAGCATGACTGAAATCGGAAAGAAAAAAGATATGATTGACCTGTTATTAAAAAAGTAAACATTGTCTAACTAAATACAAATAAAGATAAATCAAATAATAAAGATAAATCTCATCATCCCCGTATACTAAATACACATTAGGACATTATATTGCTTGTAAACAATACACAAATAAATTGCCTTATCAGCTTTACAGGTTTCGTTAATTTCAAATATTTAGTCAAGACTATACTCACAAATAGTTCCCAAAAGGATTCCGATTGATGCAACCCATGCAGCATCGTTATCAGAAATTGGGAAGGGTAGAACTGTCTGATTGGCCTCCTTCAGTTTGACTATGACTGGGGAAGGCCAACCTGTTTCAAGGCCGAATAAGACATAGTTGAAGTTAGCTGAAAGACAACGAAACTTGGATTATAACTGTATAATAAAATAGGATCCTATACATAAAAATAGGCCCTATTATAAGATCCTTTATCCTCGTGGCTCCATTTTACCTTGCAAGCTCTCAATTTGTCCGAAATTATGTTTCTTCCCGTTAACATCCTACGAGTAAGTACATGAGTGACAACTGTCTTAAACTTAAACCTGTTTTCTAAAGCATGGTATTTATGATTATTGAGAAAGGTAAACGTTAAATACTATTTTAATCTGTTCGTTTATTTGACTTCACTCCTTCTAAAGACTGATCAAAATCCAAAAACCTAGAAAATGGCACTCATTCGCTTGTGCGTACACTAAACACTGATTCGCTTGTGTGTACACTAAACTAAACTAAAATTCTCTAAACTATGGTAGTTCTTATTGTGTTAATACTAATATCTACATTCGAGTAACACTTAGAATGATAATTCTAAACATATGATTATTCTATTGAATTGTGGGTAGTTTTACATCAGTTTAGACTAGTTTAGAGAGCACGAACTTGGATGACGATTAAATTTGCACTAAACATACCCACAATTAAACAGAAACGGCAAATTTAAGAATTGTCACTTGCAAGCATTATACGAATTTGGACTTAAGCATGAACAGAATAAGAACTACCACATATTTACTAAAAATAGATTTTAGTTCGCTAGTTTAGTTTGGTGTTCTGAACAAGCAAAATACTACCAATAGCAAACGTGCAAGCAGTACTCAAAAACAGTAGTTATTGTTGTAAGCAGTACTTAGTCAATACTTCGTGAGACTAAATAGCCAATCTCTTGGAACCCGCATTGGCCTGGAATCATAAAAAAACAGGCTCCTGGCTCGTTTGCAGTAAATGGAAAATAATGCAATGCTTTTGAGATAAATGGAGATGCGTTTGCTGCATTCCCGAACATCTCGAAGGCCTTAGAATTATAAACAACCTTCTAGTCTATGGCCTACAAGTATTATGTGTGGCTTTTGTAACTTTTGAAGAGTCAATGTTATATTTTTACATCATGACTCTTGTCTTTTACAGCATGAATGGCTGCACGTTCAAACATTTAGCAAGCGATGCCGATGTACCGCAAGATAGTGTTCCCACTGCAACATTACCTCCGCTGCAAATAGGTACCAGTGGGCCTACTCCCACCTTTTACGAAACCTTCATAAATCAGGAGCGTGCTGTAATAAGCTTAGATTAATCATACTTACTATAGTACTCTTACTGTCAAAAACGGTCCAACATATTATATTTACGATGTGTTCTTTTTTTAGCCAGATCGATCCTAACGGTGCGTTCCAGGATACCTATAATGCCCAACCCGATTAGATTAGAACACTAACGCAGTTGCAAGGTACGCGAATTGAGTGCACTATTATCGTAATCCATTATTATTTTAAGCTTGCTATACTGACGTGGTGGTACCAAATTTAATGGTAAGGTTTAAATATGACTACTTTAAGAGGTAAATGGCCTCCTTAAATGTTTTTAGTTTTTGGCAATAAATTCATTTACATTCATTCATTTTATTAAACCCGATGTTATTATTAGACATTTCATTGAACGACCCACAAGCTGGTGATGTACAAATCTAGTGTTATAGGGTATATGTATGAAAAAATAAATTTAAAGAAGATTGATAACTGTATTATTTTTTCATCCGTTCCAATTCAACCTGGTAGACATTTATTCAAGGTGTTCCACTTCGTCACAGACGATGTGACTGTTGCAGACAGTCAAGATCGCAATAAGAGAATAAAACACGAAATTATAAAGCGTATGGCTACAATAAAAATGACTTTCTCACCCACAATCACGATAAGATATTGGCGTAGAAAATGATTATTAAATAACTTCATTTTTCATTAAAACAGTAGAAAATTAAATACCGAAATCACACCAGCTTCTATGAAGCACCAAGTTTTTAAAAATATTCAGACTTGTATCTTAATGGCTTTTATCTTACGACTGAAAGTAGAATTCCTGAAGCCTAATGGATAACTTATCTTAAAACTAACAGCTTAGCTATAGTAGGGATTTATCACAAAGTAAACTGATGCAACAGTAAGAGTGTCAAATACGTCGGTGTCTCACGTAATACCTACCTGGTACTCGATTGTTCAATGCTGAACGCTGGACTCTTGTTTTCACAAGAGTCCGAAAATCACTGGCTGTTTAGTGACGTCCATCCCTTTTCAATTCTTTATTGCCCATATATAACACATTATAAGTATGAATAGATGTACCAAGGCCAGCTTTGTCCATAAAAAGAGTTTTCTTCCAACAAATCCCTGACGAAAAACTACTTTTATACGAGCAGTAGGTTTTTAAGTAGATTGTAATAGTATTATAAATAGTAAATATTAATACTAAAGCTATCTACGTAGACTTTGAGTTTAATGCGATACATATAAATATACAGGTTCAAGTGATAATAAAGAAATATGGGTACACTTACATGTTATGCATGTAAGCTCGTAGGATATTCCTTAATTGGCATATTCCGCGGAGAACCGGCGGAGACCGGTCTGCTCTGAATGCTGATGCAAACTCAGGTAATCTATTTATAATATAAAAATTAATCTCCGAATGTGTTGCTAAGCGCAAATCTCGAGAGCAGCTGAATCGATTTTGAGCTGTTAGGCGGTGCGAAGTTCGCCGGATCAGCTAGTTTAACATAAAAATCCTAATCCTAATTCTTATTAAATATGTATTGTTGTCTCTTTTTTAATTATATTTAGTTGTAATAAATTTGCATATAACAAAAAAATGTCACAGACACGGAGTCTGTGGAGCCTAGTTAAAATATAATCAAAAAATGGCATATGCGCAATTGCTTATTGATTATTGCTTGAAACCTTGGGAAGGCGTTGGGTCCAAGTTTTTCCAGAGACATAGTTTAGTAATGTCTAATCATCATCATCATCTCAGCCGTAGGACGTCCACTGCTGAACATAGGCCTCCCCCATGATTTTCCAAAAGGACCGGTTGGAAGCGGCCTGCATCCAACGTCGTCCTGCGACCTTCCTCAGGTCGTCTGTCCACCGTGTCGGTGGACGACCTACGCTGCGCTTGCCGGTACGTGGTCTCCACTCCAGAACCTTTCGGCCCCATCGGCCATCTGTTCTGCGTGCTATGTGCCCTGCCCACTGCCACTTCAACTGGCTAATCTTCTGAGCTATGTCGGTGACTTTCGTTCTTCTACGGATCTCCTCATTTCTGATTCGATCACGTAGAGAAACCCCGAGCATAGCCCTCTCCATAGCTCGTTGTGCGACTTTGAGCTTATCTATGAGGCCCATAGTAAGAGACCACGTTTCAGTGCCATAAGTCATCACTGGTAACACACATTGGTCGAAGACTCTTGTCTTGAGGCACTGAGGTATTTTTGACGAGAAGACTTCGCGAAGTTTCCGGAACGCTGCCCAGCCGAGTTGGATTCGACGATTGACCTCTTTCTCGAAGTTGGACCTGCCTAGTTTGAGTGTCTGTCCCAGGTAGATGTACTCGTCAACAACTTCGAGAACTGAGTTCCCAACTGATATTGGGGTAGGTACAACATGGGCATTAGACATAATTTTCGTCTTGTCCATGTTCATCTTAAGACCTACCCGTTGGGAAACTATATGGAGGCCTTCGAGCATTGTACTGAGGTCTTCCATGGATTCTGCCATGACTACAATATCGTCGGCAAATCGAAGGTGAGTGATGTATTTGCCGTTAATATTGATGCCAAGTCCTTGCCATTCCAGAAGCTTGAAGGCGTCTTCCAATGTAGCGGTGAACAGTTTCGGAGATATTACGTCTCCCTGTTTCACGCCTCTTTGCAATGGAATTGCCTTCGAACTCTGCTCCTGTACTCGGACTGACATGTAGGCGTTTTTGTACAAACACTTCAGCACTTCAATATATAGTCAATACGGCACCGCTGGAGAGACTCAAGCACTGCCCACGTCTCGATCGAATCAAAGGCTTTCTCATAGTCCACAAACGCTAGACAAAGAGGCAAGTTATACTCTTCGGTCTTCTGTATAACTTGCCGTAGCGTGTGGATGTGGTCTATGGTACTATAGCCTTTTCGGAAACCGGCTTGTTCCGGAGGCTGGAATTCATCAAACCTGCGACTGAGACGGTTCGTTATGACCTTCGAAAACAGCTTATAAACATGGCTCAAAAGCGAGATGGGTCTGTAATTTTTAGGTAAAGTGTTGTCACCTTTCTTGAAGAACAGCACCACCACGCTTTTGTTCCATGCTTCTGGCGTTGAACCTTCGAGTAAGACGGTATTAAAGAGCTTCTGAAGGACTTTAAGTACCGGTGTTCCACCCGCTTTCAGAAGCTCAGATGTGATACCGTCGTCACCAGGAGCCTTGTTGTTCTTAAGCTGTTTCAAGGCCATTCTAATCTCGTACAGGCTGATGTCCGGGATATCTTCAGTATAATGTCGGGTCAGCTTGGCTCTTGGGTCTTTGACCGAGCTGCTAACAGGTTAAGCGACCGAGGTGTATAACTGTCCGTAGAAACTCTCGACCTCTCCTCACACTTCCGCTTTGGTCGACGCTACACTGCCGTCTCCTCTCTTCAGCTTCGTCAACTGGCTTTGCCCAATAGACATGTCTCTTGCAAACACTTTGGAGCCTTTTTTCCGCTCTATCGTCTAATGTCTAATACATAGTCCAGTAAATAATATTGAAGAGGAATACGCAGTAAGTGGCACAGTGAAACAATTCCCTCCTCAGCTAAAACAAGAGAATTTTTTTCAACTTACGAATCAGACGCTCTTAAGTTATATATAAATATATTTCATTTCTTTTAAGTTTTTTAATGTTATGAGGTGACAGTATACAAACATGAGGCCTACTTGGTGTTAAGTGGTAACCTCTGCCTATAACAGATGCATTTCATCACAAGTGACGAACTGCACTGCACCTGTAACCCCGAGACATTAAGTGGTTAAGGTTCATGTCCCTGTAATTTCGCCGGCAACCTTATCCTTTAAACTAGAACATAGTAATCCAAGTATCACTTCTTTGTGGTATTAGTAATTAATGTAGGTTATGTAATCACTCAAGAAATAGTAGAATTAGGGGAAAAACAAAATAATGAAAATGACGAACAAGTATAAGAATTCTAACGTTCCATCCACTTGGTCCACACGGATCCCCTGGTGGATTCATGTTGATTTTTCACCACAAATCCTCTAGGGCTAGTCACTTATATCTGTACATTAACCTATAGAATGTTGTAATTTTTACTGTAGGTAAACCTTGTCCAGCAGCTGGACAAGGTGAGTCCTGGAACTTAGCTGGAGCCCAGCTAAGTTCCAGGACTCACCACCCGTCCGACGACGATGTAAATGTTGGTAGAGACAAACAGCAGTGAGACCGTACGAAAACTCACCTCAATCTTAATCTAGCGCTCGGCGCGTCTAACGTCTCTTGAGGGTGCTTTTTGTGTAGAGGCGAAACACGTGCCGAAATGATTTTTTGATATTATTTATTTTTTATTTTATAGAAAACCAAACAGCTAAAGTAACTTATGAATAAAAACATAGCAACAGAGAGCTAATTCAGGTTTTCACGAATAGTTACATTATAGAAACAATTTATGAACTAATTAAAATATCGCCTATACCGCTGTTTGGTTGAGCTAGCACTCGTACAGAATAAGTCGAGATTGCTTTGCTTGCAGCGTTTATTAAATTTATCGCTAGCCCTCAAAAGAAATGAATTCAATCTGTAATTTATTCCTACAGTAGGAATGAAAATAGTAGGGCTAGATCGAGTTAATATACGTGGGGCGTTAATGTTGATCTTGCTAAGCAACTCGGGACAATCAATGATATTAGAAGTTATTTTCAATAAAAAAGATAGGTCAGTTATTTCGCGTCTTTTGGATAGTGAAAGGAAATGAAACTTTTTACAGCGTGAAATATAATTAGAAGATGTATGGGGAATTCTCAGACGAAAACAAAGATACTTTATAAATTTGATTTGAATTCTTTCTATTCTATCCACATAATAATATATATTATATATCATGCCGGGGGTTCCATACCTGTGATGCATATTCAAGAATACTTCGGACAAATGTGCATGTTTGACATGTTTTGCTTGAGTGAGTTGTATAAATCAGAAACAATCAACAAGTAGGTAAAATTAGAAAAAATTTATATCGACTTCCATTCTATTCAGTTATTGCAGTGTATCTCAAAAACTACTAGACTGAATTCGATGAAATTTAAAAGGAAAACACCAGCTTTCAAACGAAAAAGAAATTTTGAGAATCGGTTCACCCAGCCAAAAGTTATGAGGTAACAGACATAAAAACAAAAAAAATACAGTCGAACTATTCTAAGCGGGCACCCCACGGTTAATCTACCTACATATACTTAATATAAATTAATCCCTTGGTCTCGCCATAACTTGACCTATTTCGATGAAAAATGGCTAGTAGATACATTATATCCCGGAGAAGGACATACGATACTTTTCATCATCATCAACCACCACACTTGGGTTAAATAATGGGTTGCTACAAGATAACGCATGACTAAATATATGTACCTATATCTCACTCTATAATTATTGTAATTAACCCGTCGCGTGTCGTGCGTTCACCATGTGTACTTACAAAAAAGTGGCATACGTACACCTAATGTATACACATTTGTATACTTCTAGTGTGTAACTAATTTTATCAGATCAAATGCACTGCACCGGTATAAACTTGCTTTTAGTTGGTCAAACTATTCAAGTGTAGCATTTTCTTTCTGAACTTTTATGCGTAGTTCGAAAATATATCGAAAGAAGTAGACATTGGACGGGTTAAACAATTTGAAATAACATTTTAATCTTGATTTTGTCGAGGAACCATGATGACCTTACTCCATAAGACGAGGTCAGGCTGTAACAAAATTATAATTATATTTCTCTGAAATATGTATACTGTTACATTTCCATGTCCTCTTATCTTATCATAGCAAATAGAATTAAACTTATATGCTCTTGTTAAATAACCAACTATACAGATTAAACACAAGTAATACAGACCGTAATCTGTATGATTTCGATTTTACTTGAATTAGCACGTTACATTAATAATTAAATTTACAGATAAGCACCTAGTTTCACGACAGGATGTTGCCGCGAGTCTTACACATCAATGACTGACATCAGTGATATAAACATCCACCTGAGAGCCCCTTTCGAATCCTGAACAAGATAAGTTTAACCCTGTTCTCCCCAAAATGCTTGAATCTCGCCAGCAGAACATATTTTGCCGAGAGACCGATCAGAATATTTTATAATATATAATTTATTGATTCAGGTGTTACTTCATCATCATGCGGGGATCCATTATCAAAAACGATATTAGAAGATATATTTAGTGACACTTCCGCTGAAAACAATGCTTATGGCCGAGTTGCGGTGTGCACCACCCTCCCTCCCGCATAAACTGCAAATAGTAGGTATACAGAATAAACAATACACAAAACAACCAACAACAAATTATAATTTATTTTTTATATCTTACTTTTACAGACACGGTCATGGTTAATATTTTAATAAATACTCGTAGTTAGTAATCAAATGTGATATTTTATGGTTAGTAATCATTTATGACCTCGTTATATCGAAGGATCTTTGATCAAACCATAGATTTTGTAAGACAAATATTTTTTCAAATAATTTACATAATTCTCTTGACTTAACAAAAAAAATCCAGTTAGTAACAAATATTTGAGAATCATCAAATCGACATTATGTATCCTTGCGACCGCTGTTAGCTACCACAATCGAGACTTTCGTACAGGATGTTGTAGGGCGTCTCATCAAAATGAAGCTACTCACGGAAAATTAGCTTGATAGTAATCAAGTGCAAAAATGTACCATGGATCCTGTACTAACATAATATGGACATAATAACCTAGAGCAAATATGCAACGGGCAAGATTTGTTGGACAGTTAGGTGATAGTGACTCGCATCATTTAAATCATTCCGTTAGTTTGCAGCAGATACTGTTACCTATTCTTTAGTTTACACTGTGTTCTGACTTATGTTGTATTGTGGGTCGTATATTCGACAATTTTGGTTGTTCGTAATATTTTATAACACACACCTAATGCTTAACTACCTCCAAAATTGACCGTGCAGTTTCACCAAAATGACCGGCCACTATACAACAGTGTCAGAGTTTGAATGCTGTTAGTTTGAAAATACATTAAATGCTTTTAAGATACTCGAGAGTTACAAACATAGCCAGGCAATCAAAATCAAAAATGAAAAAAAAGCAACTAGAGTCCATTATTTTGGAGACTCGCTATAATTTCTTCCTAAATCTTTCTGAATCTCAGTAAAACCTCTACCCTTAGTCTCAGGGATAAAGAACACGATAAACAAGCACGTGACGATGCAGTTGCCGCTGAACATCCAGTACGTAGCTGCTGGTCCAATCGTGTTGACGATGGAACTGAAGTATTTGGTAACGAGGAAGATGAATACAGTGGATGAGAAAACGCTGAATGATAATCCGACAGCACGTGATGGCCCGTCGAAAAGTTCGGCGATTAACATCCACATTATGGAACCCATACCTGGAAAATAAATAGGACTATTCTGTAAATTGATGCTCAAGGAATATTTCGTGTGAAAAAAAATGTGACGAGATACGAAAGGCGTTCGTCTTATGGTACACTGGGACAATTTACAAACTGAGTGTTCAAACACTGGGCAAATTAAATGGGACAATGTTGGCTAGGGGAAAAATTATCCATCATTGAACAGGAGGAAGAGAAAGACCCGTTGCGGAGGCCTTGTATTTCTTCCTAATCTGTGAAACTGTATGTGTCTTAGGAAACTGCATTGCATTACTAGTATTACGCGACATTTCCTAGCTCCTATATCTTATTTTGATAGCTTTCCCTTGCTAGGCATACACAACTAAAACGTTGCCTAGATGCCCTTTTATGTCCTAATCTTACATTCTTGATAGGCCCCTTAAACAAGAGTTCGTCTTGGTTAGTACTTTTGGAAATTCTGCATCCAAGCAATAGTGTGCTTATGACATTGTGTTAGGTTTTGGAGGGCATTATGGTATTGTAGTGACATATGACTCAAAAACCAATGTCTATTATTAGATTTGCGGTAAAGATTAACAGCACATCGACACTTCAAGTCAATATTCGTTTAAGCTGAGTTTTCCATGATACACTATTTTATTTCTTTGATACGTTGTTAGATATTGAATCCGGTAACTATTCGTGGAAACAAGGGACAAGGGGGAACAAGGGGTTCCTTTGGTGCTCATATTTTACTCGTAGAACACCAAAAGTTTCAGTGTTCCACGACTGATACTTTTGATTTTAAAATAGTACGTTGGTGGTGAAACACTTCAGTTAAAAACCAAGGTGTGCCAAATGCAAGAGTAGGTTTTTGGTGGTTTTAGAATTTCAGAGAAAAGTTAACTTGGTGCCACACGGGAAATAATAACTTTTAGAAATATTTACTTTATTCACGGGATATTTAAGTATCATGTGAAGTTGATCTGAGTCTAATAAGTGGTCATTGTTGTAACTATCCCGTTTGTGACCATGATAGTTTAAAAACTGTATATTGTAAAACTGTTTATTGTAACTTTCATTCATTCTGTAGATGGATCACCTGGAGCTGAAATCTCTGATGTTCTACTCATTTATTACACGGATGTGACAGTAATCCTGTATATCGTATCTAATTCTGTTCTCGTAGTTTTTTATTAATATTCTTACCTGCGTTGAAGCAATAGATAATCAAGATGATGGACACCAAAGGAAGAAAGTTTAGAACTCCAGTTATCATTTCATTGCCATCTGTTAACTTAAAAAATACTCCAAGTCCAATCTGCAAAGTCAAATTATGAATATTAAGCCTCTCTACTTGTAGATTTTATTATTCTCGGACGATTAAATATTTAGATGTTGGTACCATAAAATGAAAGGGTTCTTCGGGAATAGGGAATGAGAGTTGAAAAATAACAGCTAAACTAATTACTTCACGGATTTTAGGCAATTTTCTCTGTTCAGTACCTAAAAAGTTAACTTAAATTCTAAGCCATGTTTCTTTCTATGATATTGAAAAGTCTTCAATACGGTCTTATCATGGCATAATTCACTATCAATTTTCTAAATTGTGGTGGCTAGGAGTGTGCGTTTCGGACGCTAACGGTCCCTTTTTCAAGTCCCAACCAGTTCAGTCTTTTTGGGGTTTTAAAGTTTTCGTTGTTTTTGGTGTCTAATATGAGTCAATAATTTTTTAAGATATTATTTACTTTGTGATAAAAATAGCCTGTATTATTATAATATTGGAACTTATGCGCAATACGATAGTCGATAGAAATGTAATAAATAAGAACTAATGAAAAATATGTAACATACTTTAAAATGTTTGCCAAACTAAAAGGTGTGCAGTAATTTTTTTAAATTTATGGAATAAATATTTCTGGTGCGATTCACTCAAAACTTGATAAATATAAACTTTAACGAAAATAATGCAATACATGTAACTTTAACAAACAAAACATAAGAAATCGTAATGAATATATTATATCCTCGAAGGGGTGAATAGCGGTATTCTCAACACCTACGTTTCACCAGATAATATGTTATTCCCATGTAATAGGGGGCGTGCCCATTGCCATCTACGAGGCACTGTCCCAGACTCTAGAATGCTATTGAGAATTTCTTTGTCATAAAAAGCCAGTAATGTCCAACTTGAGGATCGAACCTAGAACCTCGAGATTCCAAAACGGCGCTTCCACCACTACACCAAGACCAGGCGAGCGAAGCCACTGCGGTGGGTCAGCAAGTATTAATATAAACCCAATCTGCAAGTGCAAAATTGAAGCATGCGGTTTGATAAAATATTCTTCACAATACCTGTGCAAAGTACTTGGAGCGCGCGGTCTCCGGGAAGTAGACCGTCTTTGCGACAAATAGGCGACAAAAGTGGGAAGAGGCGGTGCGGTGGGGGCGGAGGACGCTTGCCGGCGATCATTACGTGAGTACTGGCAGAGCGATCGGGGTTGACAGTTTTAAAAATGTCTTTGTTTTCTGTTTAGAAGGTATGCTACTAAGAAAAAAGATCGATCGAAGATTGGTTCGTAGATGCGATGTTGACATCCCTACACGCGTCTCGCGCTACACCTGCGTGAATCAACGCTAGTGGGGAAGGCGTTCTACATACAGATATTGACTTACTTTACCCTGTGTAGAAATCCCTGTTATAAAGCTAGCGTGTAAACTAAATCTCACCATTCCCAATGCCATTCCTACTAGTGTGACTGTCAGTATGGGCTTCCTCCCATATCTGTCAGTCAGCAAAATTGTATTAATACAAGCCAAAAGCTGAATACATCCGATCACAGTGGACGCTATCTCCGGACTCAAACTCGTGCGCGTAGACTCAAAAATTGTCTGTAAATATGCTGTTACAGAATTGTATCCGATCACTTGAAATCCTATGCTAAGAAACACTCCTTTTACAATACTTTTGATTACTGTTCTGTCCTTTAAAATTTCCATCTTGTCGCAGGAAGCGTTGCTATTGAGCGCGTACTCTTTCAATTCATCACGTGCTATTTCTTCCGATTTCCTGATCGAGGTTAAAACTTTTAATGAGTCTTCTGTATAGCCTGAAAAAGGTTTTAAATATTTCAAATGTTGAAGTTCACAAAACTTTGGAATACGATAATTTAAAAAGAAAAGTTTTTGAAAAGCTTTTAACGATTTAAAAGCCATAACCCTATGAGATCCGTATTCCGAAGGAAACCGAAATTGTATTATACTTTCTAAACATTTCTTCTGGCCTTGTATAACAATAAAGAGAATGTAATTATAAATACGTATATTATATATATATAATTCAAGATACTATTTTTATTGAATTAATAATTTTAACAAAGATTATAAAAGGTACATAAAGATGAAAGGACACTAAAATTTATTAAACCATTTGTTGAAGGAAAAGTGCCCAGAATGCTGGCTGTATTTCCACGTTGAATAGCTAAGCTAATTTTTTGTGCAAAATATGAACCGGCAATCTGGTCGCCTGACGCTTCAACCAAACGTTTGGCCAAGTCCCTGAAAATTTCGCACCTGGACCCCATGGATCCAAAGTTTCTACCCCATTGTATTTTAATTTCGTATATTATTAATTAACTTTGATATTCTTCTGCAAAGATAATTGCTTTGCAGAAGAATATACTTATGTATACTTTCATCGCAATTATCTCGATACTTTTTGTTTTTCTGTATACACATATTTTGAGTTACATTCCAGTATAGAATTGAATAGCATCTATATTTATAAGTGAGAAATTGATTGTAATATGTTTTGTGTTGTCCTGCATTGGAGGAGTTTGCCCGTAATCGCCACGCTGGGCAGGCGGGTTGGCGATCGCAGGGCGTAGCTTCTCGCACCGGTGACGATTAACAATTGAAGAGGCCTATGTCCAGCAGTGGACTGCTACAGGCTGATGATGATGATGATGATGATGATGATGTTTTGTGTATCATAAACAAATAAGTAGGTATTTATAAGAAAGGTGTTTAGTTTGAAATCTTTGTACTTATTATTTTAGATGTATGAGCAAACAATTAACCCTATAAATCCGTCTAAATTTCCTTATCGGAACTATTTCACTTTCTTAGTATTTTAAAGCAGTAGGCATACATGTAAGTAGCATACATTTAAGATGGAAAAATAAGGCGGTTAATGATTTATACATATTAACATTCATAACAAATTATATGAAAAACTTTTAAACCAATGAAAATAGACATATTTCATATTATGCTCTAAATAGTAAAATAATCGCGAATGTAATGAACGAAGTATTGAAAATAGCAGAAAAAGACTGTAGTGCGGGTCAGGGATGACACTGACCCGTTTCGGTGCAGACGAACGAGGGTTCGGAGGAGGCAGGTTCCACGTCTTCCCCCACCTCTGTAGTGGGACCCCTGGTGGAGAGTCGGGGGACTCTCTTTTAGGTCTTCATTGGAACTATCCTACTATTGATCATGTGAGTCAAAGAGTTATTTCAACATGCACTTGAGGAGGAGAAAAGAAATACATTGTAATTAGCAACTTTGAACGGATTTAATCGCGTGTTATATTATTTTAATCCAAAGTTTGGAACACATTTCAGTAAACACGATTGTTTTTATGTATCATATTATAATCAAAACGTTCCCGATGCACGCATTAGTTACTCACAGTGTCCAGAGGTATTGCAGTACTGTGCTGGCTTTGGTATTTTATTAGCTTGATCACTGGATCTAATCAGGTGGTCTTTGCCAACCATCATCTCTATTGAAATTAGGGTGATTTTTTATTTCTATGGCCTCAGTTAACATTCTTGGACATAGCGCTCCCTAGCTAGAATTTGTGGGTTATCGAACCGGATGTAGTGGTTAGGCTTATCCAGAACATGCTCATATACTGCAGACTTGGTCGTCTGTATTTCATGTCAGCGATATGTTCTTTAATGCGGACACCAATGTTTCTCTAACCGTTTAAAGTTGTTTAATTTCAAAGAATATAAATCGTGAAAGCCTAAGAAATTAGCTTAAACAAACACCTGTTTAATCTAGGTGTTACAGGCAGCCCCCTATGCCGAGGCTGCATGGAGGCGGAAGAATCGGCTGCGCATCTGCTCATCGAATGCAGGAGCGTGGCGGTACAAAGGCAGCCAACCTCGGCTCGCCGACGATAGTGTGGGAAGCCTGCGCTAAGCTGAAGGAGCTGCTGGCTTTTCTGGGCGACACCGGGTGGCTGGACTGATCAGCGTTACCTGGTTATCACGCAAAATGGGCCGCCCCACAGCGGCCTGGTTCCGAAAATCAGCCAGCCCACCAAGTACCAAGTAAGTAGACATTTTTACCTTTCTTATACAGAAAGTAGGGACTCTCGGGCAGGAACAGCTGAGCTATCAACGGAAGGCATGATATTCCACCATAGATGATGTTCAGTGTTAGATATGAGACAAATGGTCCAACACACAGCATCGTTAGCATTCCAATGGATGACATGATTTGAGTGACTGTGCCTAGAGCTCCTCGAATATCCTTCTGAAATGTAGATGTATGAACACACACATTACGTACCTATTTTTATCCGACTTCAAAGAAGGACGAGGTTTCTCAATTCGACCGTATATTTTTTTATGTGTGTTCTCGGATAACTTCGTCGTTTATGAATCGATTTAGATGATTATTTTTTGTTTGGTACAGTATGCTTCCAAGGTAGCCCCATTTAAATTTCATTATACTCATAATCAGCCCATTTTTGTTCCCACTGCTGGGACTCGAGACTTCCTCTCAGAGAGAAGAGTTGGTCTATAATCCACCACGCGAGCCCAGTTGATTTGGTGGATAGGTTAGTGGCCAACCCATGTCGAAGTATTCCGGCCGCCCGAAGGCCTTCGACATAGTCTAACGACTGTTGTTCTAAGACCAACAACCGGGACCGACGGCTTAACGTGCCCTCCGAAGCACGGAATCGTTATACTCGGTCAAGCAGTTTTTGAGATACAATCCAATAACTGAAAAGTGTCTCGCCAACATTTATGATATCGCAACACGGTGAATGACTATCGATCCCGTAAGTAGCAACAGTCACTAAAAAGGATGAAAATAACATTTTTACCAAAAAAATTAACCGACTTCAACACTAAAAAGTGTGATCAGTTTGTCGACGTCGGTACCATGATAATTCAAAAGTACCTATTACCACAATATTGTGCGCATGGTACATTTTCACACATTGATTGATAATGTTGGACAGGTTCCATTTTTAGTAAAATAATTTGTTTTATAAAGTATTTTGTTTTATTATATTTTATTTATATTTTTTATTTATCCTTGTTGACAGAACAAGGATATACTCAAGATAGGCGAAACATTTTTCAGTTATTGGAGAGTAACTCAAAAACCGCTTGACCGAATTTGATGAAATTTAAATGTAACCATCTCGGAAATATACTCTAACAAAGAAAAAGAAGTAACAAAATTATACTACTCTGAAAATGTTATGCGTTATACACACGTACAATTTGAAAAATTTTATACCGACTTCCATTCTATTCAGTTATTGGAGTTTAACTCAAAAACTACTAGACCGAATTTGATTAAATTTTAATTAGACCACACAGGAAGCCCCAGCTTTTAAACAAAAATAGAGTTTTGAGAATCGGTTCATCCAGTCAAAAGTTATGATGTAACAAACATAAAAAATACAGTCGAATTGAGTACCTCCACCTTTTTTTGGATGTCGGTAGATAAAAAAATAGGCGTCTATTGAGAACCTTCTCCTTTTGGAAGTCGGTTGAAAACAAAGTAATATATTTAATATTTCAAAATGACTGAAGGATAACATGTATGCAATGCAATTTTGTAATAGATGTTAACATCATTGGAGCAAAAAAACGAGCCGAGTCGAGTTAATCGCTAACACATTTTTTATCTTTAACATTGAATAACTTACGACGCAGACACGAGATTTTATGCAACTTTTTATACAACTTTTAGGACGCCAAAGTGAAGTTCAAGTTCAAGTCATTTATTTCGCTTTAAATTATTGTGGTTAAAATGTAAGATCTTAGCTATAATGTGAAGTACAACACAACTTTTGCCTATTTGGCAAAATTAAAATCTTAATTTAAAATATATTATATGGTAATATACATCAAAATTCTAAGTTAACGTCGAGTAGCAAAACAACTAACATACACCACATATATTTAAATGAAAAACTAAAATTATACTTTATGTTTGATATAAGGATAGGCTATATTTATGGTAATTATATGAAAGGAAATGATTATTTTGGTCAAAGTTGCAATCAATTAACCATCTGAAAGTTTGACTTTGAATTTTGGGAGTGGAAGGGATTTTAATCATTCTGGGATTTTATTAAACACTCTTAACGTCATATATAGCAATTCGGTAAAGCTCATTATTACACTTGAATTTTGAAGGCATACGTAATAAGGCACATACGGAAGTTCTGCTTATTATCTCTCATTCCAAGGTTGACCGCTAGTTTGACAGGACAACCGCAATATTTAATTTTAGTAAATACTCTAAGTAAATTTTCTACCGACTTCCAAAAAGGAGAAGGTACTCAATTTGAATGTATGTGTTTTAAAAGTTATGAGGTCACTCATAACTTTCGATAGGGTGAACCGTTTATCAAAATTCTCTTTTGTTTGAAAGCTGGTGCTATTCCCGTGTGGCCCCATTTGAATTTCATCAAATTTGGTTTGGCGGTTTTTGAGTTACACTCCAATAACTTAATAGAATGGAAGTCGGTATTAAATTTTTCACTAGAATATATGGATATGGCGTTTTGATTCAAAAATAGATCTAATGGTCCTTTGAAAATGACTAGAAGGTATGAGTTTATGTAGTGCTAGGACTTTTGCAGTATCCGCCTGGGGAATTACCACACCTTTGCCAGTTATTCAACCATGAAGCAGTAGTGTGCAAACATTACTGTGTTTCGGTTTGTAGAGCAACATTTCAAGCAAAATCACAAGGCTAGAGATTGAACATCTTATATCTCGGTTCCGCTTATTTTGGTGACAAGCCCAGGGGCCTTACTATGAGCTCTTAAAGCAGGAATTCTAGAAAACTCCCCGGCTTATTCGTACGATGACATGTGATTCTCTAATGATTCGTCGACGAGTTCACCGATGTCAATTTTTTTATGAGATATCGCCCTTGTACATAAGGTTGTTTTTCCAACGTTTCTTGCCATCTCGTCATTTGTTTCACGGATGTTGTCAAAGATGCAACGATGTTTGCTCTTAGAGAATCGCACGGCTGGCCTACTATTCAAGCACCGCAGAAAAACCGAAAATCTGTTTTTTTTGTATGAACTCTCGTTAACATGTCGCTCTAAATCCACTCAGTTTATCAGCTTACAAACGTCTAGGCGTCTGCAATGTTGGTTATAGTAAATTGTTAGAATGCCAGAGACAATATTATCCGTTCACCTTTGAGGAAACAATACTCAAACAGTTCACCTAAATGAGCGTCATGGTGGGATTTCATTCAAAACTGTTTATGCCAGGTTTAAGAACTGCACGGAACTTGCATGGTTTTTATGAAGCTGATAGTAAGACCCCAGTTCATTGCCATGCAGAGTTTTGAACTGTACGTTAATTAAATTATTATTGATATTAAATGGCATTAAATTGTTGTGAGCAAGTGTGACGGTTAACATCAGGCACCAAGTTAGATAAAACAGGTGTTCTTTTATTACTTACACTGGCAATCTCCGAAGCGTACGTCGGAATCACAGACAAGCTTATCACTTCACAGATACCACAGATTCCCCTGGCCAAGAACAGCATCCAGAAATCTGTTGCGAAGATGTAAAGAAGACACACCGGAATACGAGGTACGTTGGCTAAGATCATGCATCGCTTCCTCCCGAGAGTGTCTATGAGCCATCCAGCTACTAAAGTGACTGAAAAAGAAGAAAGCCAATGAAAAAATAACAAATTAATGTATTCTTCTCATCTATCACGAAAACCTGTAATTTGTAATGAAATATCTTTATAATTTATTGGGAAATGGTCCACAATTGACTGGCAAAATTGACTTTCATCGGTCCATTATGTTTATTTTTATTTTAAATCTCTAACTTCTATAAAAAATTGATATTTTAAAAGTATATTACTTATTTTTGCAGGCTAGTGTATTTACTTTATTTTTTCGTTATACCATTTTTGCGCGAGTGTACCTTACTGCGGTTTTAAAATAAGTAATACTTCGATCAGGGGACGAGTGGGCACAGTGTGCGAATTTCAGCGGACCACTGTGTTCCCGCACCCTTGTTAAGGGGTATGTTGGTCCTCCCCTACAGTTTGCATTTTTCAACCAATCTTAACAAAAGTTAGTATGCACATTCTACTATAAATTTTTTTTTGTTGTGAGTTTGCTGTGGTGCTAATAACCGACCGACGATTTTGAAAAATTTGGTACACACACTAGGTAGGTACTTCAATTTAAAGAGGCGTTTCTAATTAACAGCGGGTTTGGTCAACTGGTTGCCGAGATAAAAGGTTGTGAAGTTTAAAAACTGGACTGTCTGATAGCTCAGACGAAAAGTTGCCGCTGGTACGACTGTGTCCCGCGAGGTCTACTATTCGCAGAACTAGTAGTTTTAAATTAGGTTACTAGAACATGCCGCCCTTGTAACGAACTAAAATAATAATAAAATAACTTAAAAGTAGTAATCTGTTTTATAATGTTGCTTGATAAGGATTTCAGGTTTCTGCCATCATATGCCTCTGGTTAGGATAAGATTGTATTACAACCGCTTTGCTGCGAGAAAACGTGGTTACTGGCAACACTGACGATGTAGACTTTCGTTCCTGGCACATTCCAACATCACATGAAATACATAGGTACTCAACGATTCCGCATTGCTCACTTTAGAGAATTAGTTTTTCCCATCATAGAGCCAAACTTATTAAGTTAGGGATAACTGACTGGGACGACTGGGAAGTCGAATTAGGACTTGACCCGGAAAAAATATAAGTAGCAATTTTCCTTTGGAATTCGTTGGGGAAGGTCACTGGCAGTCTAAATTTGGTTTTGCGTGGTAATCGATCCGTTGCCTCATCAGCCATTTTGAATTAAAGGGCACATTTTTCTTTATTGAATTACTTTTTTATATTCAATATCACACGAAAAATTGTTTTTACAAGTCATTTAGAATTTAATTTCATTTAAAAAATTCAGATCAATGTTTTCTTAAGATCGATATTTTCCGATTTATACCCAAATGAGCGGGCAAATTTTTGCAAGCGAGCATAGCCCTTTCCATAGCCCGCTGAGCGACCTTAAGCTTGTGGACCATTCGAGCCGTCAGTGTCCACTTTTCAGCTCCGTATGTCATGACGGGTAGGATGCACCGATTGAAGACTTTCGTCTTCAGGCACTGTGGAATCGGCGAAGTAAAGACTCGACGTAGCTTCCCAAACGCTGCCCAGCCCAGCCGAATTCTTCTATTCACCTCGTTCTCAAAGTTGTTTTTTCCCAACTGCAATGTCTGCCACAGGTACACATATTTTTGAACAACTTCGAGAACGGCGCCGTGTATTGCAATCGGTTCCGGTAGAACATGTTCGTTGAACATGACCTTGGTTTTGTCCAAGTTCATCCGTAGGCCGATGCGTATAGAAGAGTCAGCCAGGTCTTTCAGCATCTGTTGCCACGATGACGATATCGTCAGCAAATCGCAAGTGAGAGATGTATCACTCCTCGATGCAACGGTATGGGACTTGTTTGCTGATTCTGTACTTGGACGGACATGGTGGCGGTTTCGTAAAGACATCTCATCACTTGGATGTATCGCCAATCTATCTGGCAACGCTGCAGGGACTCCAGAACAGACCAGATTTCAACCGAGTCAAAGGCCTTCTCATAGTCCACGAATGCTAGACACAGGGGCTGTTCACGCGAAAGCGTGACGTCACTTCACCTGCCGCGCGCACCCCGCCGCCCCGGCGCGATAAGAAGATCGTCGACCGGGCGAGGCGGCTCTCGCCCGCCAACCAGTCACGTTTTCGGCGCCGTCGCCTCCGCACGGCGTAATCGGGAACCGCCAATATCAGCCCCGCGTTTACGCGTCAGCTCAAGAGTCACCCTTTTATACTCGTAACTGGCGGACGTGTACCGCTGCGTTCCGCGTAGCGACCGCGTGGCACCGCCATTATGACCACGAGTCACCGCGACTGACTTCGCCGCGAGTGACCTTCAGGGTGTGTTCGGCCCGGCCACACACCACTCCTAAATCAGCACGTGTGTACACACGCATTCAGCCCGCCGCGTAAACCAGTGCACAACCCAAAGGGACAATACAAACATTATAACCAAGTGAACAAAGTTCTTCAGCTCCTTCAGCACGCCGTCGACAGCAAGACGCCTCCACCTAGGACTCACGGTCACCAGCACTCATCAGATCCAGTGACTCTCGACACCCCCCACGTAAACCAGGTATTTATCCTCTCCACTCCTACAATTGAATAGTTGGCAATTTAACCCCCCCCTATCATCGAGCGTATAGTTGGCAGGAAACTGCGAAACTATATTTTCCTCCGAGCGCGGATAACGGAACCAGCGACCTATCAGCTCTTATCAGCTCTTAATTAAAATTCCCTTTAATACAGTCCATTAAATCTCCCCAATCAAATCAATCAATCAAATAAGCTATCATCCCATATTAAGCTCAATTTAATCCCTTCATTCTTATTGATTTAATTTAAATCCCTTCCGTCATACAAATCACCTAATTAACTCAGGTATTTGCTTATCAAACAAAACCCGACTAGCGATTCGAAGCTTCTAGCAAAAAAATTCCACTCGTTGGGAACAAACATATTGCCAAGCGAAACTGACCCGTTGTTACTAATTGGAACGACATCGTTCGACACAAGCGCGCCACGGAATACATGAGAGTTGCGAGTTTGACATTACTGAGTCATTAACGACGCGGCGATTGATAGCCGTGGTGTTTTAGTTGTGTTTTTATTTACGATTGTTATTAGTGTTGCTTGCAAGGAAGATTTGTAATTAAGAATTCTTAAGGCCAGTTACGAAACTTACGACATTAAGTTTATTTATTAAGTTTAATACTGATTGTACCGAGTACAGTTAAAAAACCTACTTAATTAGGTTACATGTGGTTTAGAATTGGATTAAATATTTATATGTAAATTAGGGTTCCGCGCAGTTATTAAATATTTAGTACCGAACGAATTTAGAGGTTTCAATTAATAAAGTAATTAAACCCTCAGCTCATATAAGGTTTGGTACACACGTTATTAATTTAGGCGTTATTTTAACCGACTTCCGAAAAAGGAGGTGCGGAATTTCACCTACGATTAAATACTTTAATATTTTTATTTCCTTTTAATTTTGCTTGCGTCCTTGTGCCTGACTTCGCCTTTGACGATTAACGATGCCTTCTGAATCACAGGTAGCCAGATTTAGAGAGGAACAGATCGCTATTATGAAGCATACTTTTATGCCACAGCAGCATGGGTTTCTCAAAGGTCGGTCATGTTCGATAAATTTGGTGACTTTTATTGATGTAGTTACTGCGGGCATGGATTCGGGTGGCCAAGTCGACGCTGTATATACTGACTACAGCAAGGCATTTGATCGAATTGACCATATTATCCTACTAGCTAAACTCCAAGGAGCTGGAATACGAGGTGACCTGCTAAGATGGTTTACCTCTTACGTCAAAGATCGGTGCCAGACTGTAGTACTGGGTGGATATGCATCGGCTTCGTCACCTATTACATCGGGTGTGCCGCAAGGATCTATACTCGGTCCACTGCTCTTTATCATTTTTATCAACGACATCTTTTCGTCCTTCAAATACTCTGACTTTCTTTTATTCGCCGATGATATGAAGGTATTTAAGCCGATCAATACCAGTCGAGATCTAGATATGCTACAAAGCGATCTGGATAGTCTTCATGACTACTGTATTAGAAACAAACTTGACCTTAACGTAACCAAATGCTTTTGCATTACTTTCAGTCGGTCTAGTAAAACTTTACCCTTTGACTATAAAATTAATGGGCAGTCTCTAATGAGATGTCATAGTGTAGTTGACCTTGGAGTCACTCTCGATTCTAAACTCTTATTTGACGAGCATATAGAAAACATATCTTCTAAAGCTATGAAAACTCTCGGTTTCTTATTGAGGGTAACAAAAGATTTCCAAACAATTAAAACATTAAAAATTTTATATTGTTCTTTAGTAAGAAGTCAACTTGAATATGCTTCACAAGTGTGGAATCCTCAATATGCTAAATATATAGATATGCTAGAGAAACCACAAAAGAAATTCTTAAGAATCATTAACTATAAACTCAAAGTCCAAAGTCCTGATTATGTAGACAGTTGTAGACGTCACCACATATTACCTCTCTATGAAAGAAGGGAAGCAGCAGATCTTACTTTCTTGCACAATATATTACTGAATATACTTGACTCTTCGAGACTACTATCGGAGATTAAAATAATAAAACCATATAGGACGTTTAGTCGTCGAAATTATTTACAGTTATATGCTCCTCGCTGTCACTCCAACTATCGTCATAATTCTTTTTTTCCTCGCACTATTGATATGTTTAATTCTAAATATTCCAAATTAGTTGATCTCTTTGTGATGAAGCAAAATACATTCAAACTCTTGATAAGCAAGCGTTTTTACACTGAAAGATGTAAATGTGCATGTTTTTCTTTTTTTTTTTTTTTTTTCTCTCGTAATTATCTGTTTCTTTTTTTGGTAAATCAGGTTTTATGTGGCTTTATGTTGCTTGTAAACTTATAATCGAGTCTTATTTGTGTGCATCGCTATACCTTTTGTTTCCTGTTTGTGTTCTTTAATCAAGCACGATTACCTATTGTTACCTATTTGCATTCAAGGCACTTACAATGTTATCATAAGCGAAAACTGTTAGGCTTTTGTATTCACAAGATCCTTATAATACATTTTTTAATAAGCAGCTGTTTGTTTTCCGTGTAAATAAAAAATAAAAATAAAAAATAAAATTATTAAGCTTAATTTGGAAGCGTTATCATTGAGGTCTAGCAAACCAAGGCGCTATAGCCCAGAGTTCGCTGCCAGAGCAGCCGGCGTAAAATTAACCCGCGATAAATTTGACGCGGCGTATTACATAATATTGGACTCCGTAGGTTTATCAGACGACAAGGAGGAATTCTACAACGAGCAGTATGGAAGGACAATAGACGCCTATTTCGTGATTCTCGTTGTAGTATTGGAACAAAAAACATGGTCATTGTAATCACCAATGACGATGTAATAACTGCGCCCTCCGCGCCTATACCCGCGCGCTCCTCATCATCAGCTCAGCAGGTATCGAACCTGCAGCCACAGTGCGATGCGCAGGTTTCGAACCTGCACCCTCTCAGCTCCGCGCCTATACCCGCGCGCCCCTCGCCGTCAACTCAGCAGGTATCGAATCCGCAACCTCAGTGCTATGCGCAGGATTCGAACCTGCACCCTCTCAGCTCCGCGCCTATGACCGCGCGCTTTTCATCATCAGCTCAGCAGGTATCGAACCTGCAGCCTCAGTGCTATGCGCAGGATTCGAACCTGCACCCTCTCAGCTCCGCGCCTATACCCGCGCGCTCCTCATCATCAGCTCAGCAGGTGTCGAACCTGCAGCCTCAGTGCTGTGCGCAGGATTCGAACCTGCACCTTCTCAGCTCCGCGCCTATGCCCGCGCGGCCCTCGCAGTCAACCCAGCAGGTATCGAACCTGCAGCCGCAGTGCTATGCGCAGGTTTCGAACCTGCACCCTCTCAGCTCCGCGCCTATACCAGCGCGCTTTTCGCCATCAGCTCTGCAGGTATCGAACCTGCAGCCTCCGCACTATACGCAGGTTTCGAACCTGCACCCTCTCAGCTCCGCGCCTATACCCGCGCGCCCCTCGCAGTCAACTGCGAAGGTATCGAACCTGCAGCCACCGCACTATGCGCAGGTTTCGAACCTACAACCTCTCAGCTCAGCGACTATACCCGCGCGCTTCTCGCCCCCACTTCAGCAGGTTTCGAACCCGCAACCTCCGCGCTATGCGCAGGGTTCTAACCCAAGGCCTTTCAGCTCCGCGCCAAGACCCAAACAGGGATCGAACGCGCAACCTCACTATGGTGACAACCATTGCTACCCATGGAGTAATGTAAAGGGTCACAAGCCTCGGGTATGTACCCGATACTACGCATTACCAGTGCGCTTATTGCCGGTACAACAGCGCGAGGTACCATGGCGCCGTCCCTCACCTGATACGGGCCAGATGGTGTACTTCCGTCGTACTCCACCGCGCACTACCTCGCGTTCTTCACCGCCACCTAGGCAATGACTAGGACGGCACATTCAGCACATACCGACTCAGCCCACAGAGAATCAGCACATATCAGCTCAGCTCATAGCTAATCAGCACAAACCTCAGCACGCAGATAGTCCGCACACATTTTACCTGCCCACAATTCTTCAGCACACACACACAACACGACGACAAACTGTCGTCGCAAACACCTTAAGTCAGTTAGGTGCTGACATTCTGCACTCACCCTTACGCCAGCAATTCTGGACGTTATCAGCTCGTCGCGTAATGCGACATCGAGCATACATATGTATACAATGTTTACGTTTCCGCGCTAAACCTAAGACCCCGTACATGGGCGACTCACCCGCAGACCGCGTAAGCGTTCAGCCCGTATTTTGCAAAGTCACGACGGACTGTACTGGACCATTTTTGATAAAATCCAGTACACTTAGAAACGCCAAGCTATTAAAATGCTACTTCTGTGTTATAACATGCCTAGCCACGAAGGCGGTCCATCTCGAACCGGTATCTGAGTTATCCACGGAAGCGTTCCTTGCGGCATTGCAGCGTTTTGTTTCTAGGCGTGGTGTACCGGAGTTGGTTAGATATAATTGCGGTACAATTTATGTAGGCGCTAGAAATGAACTTAGGGAATTACAAGACTTTCTTGCAACCAATAATACCAATATCGCACCTACACTTTCAACTCTTTTAACGCGCATTGCAGCCATGCTCAATGCACGCCCTCTCAGCCCACTCTCTTTTGACCACGCGGAATTTGAATTACTCGCCGCGGGTCATGTCCTTTTAAACCGTCAGCTCAATGCCCTACCTGAGTATTCGGTAGGAGGACGAGCCATTTCTGCACACAAAAAGGTTCAAGCTAGTCCTACCCTTATCCAAACACCTTTGGCGATCCTGATCCAAACCCTACCTGCACACCATCCAAACCCGCTCCAAACGGACTACCCGATCCAGCCCACCTCAAGTCGGGGAACTGGTACTGATAGTGGACGACCAGGTGCCGCCTCTACACTGGCGCATGAGCCACAAGACAAACCCATGAAGGGATGGCGTCACCCAAGTGGTGGAACTCAAGATCGCCCACCTGACTGTCGATTGACCACCACACCACACCTTTGCCGCGTGGGGAATATGTTCACGCGAAAGCGTGACGTCACTTCACCTGCCGCGCGCACCCCGCCGCCCCGGCGCAATAAGAAGATCGTCGACCGGGCGAGGCGGCTCTCGCCCGCCAACCAGTCACGTTTTCGGCGCCGTCGCCTCCGCACGGCGTAATCGGGAACTGCCAATATCAGCCCCGCGTTTACGCGTCAGCTCAAGAGTCACCCTTTTATACTCGTAACTGGCGGACGTGTACCGCTGCGTTCCGCGTAGCGACCGCGTGGCACCGCCATTATGACCACGAGTCACCGTGACTGACTTCGCCGCGAGTGACCTACAGGGTGTGTTCGGCCCGGCCACACACCACTCCTAAATCAGCACGTGTGTACACACGCATTCAGCCCGCCGCGTAAACCAGTGCACAACCCAAAGGGACAATACAAACATTATAACCAAGTGAACAAAGTTCTTCAGCTCCTTCAGCACGCCGTCGACAGCAAGACGCCTCCACCTAGGACTCACGGTCACCAGCACTCATCAGATCCAGAGACTCTCGACACCCCCCACGTAAACCAGGTATTTATCCTCTCCACTCCTACAATTGTATAGTTGGCAATTTAACCCCCCCTATCATCGAGCGTATAGTTAACAGGAAACTGCGAAACTAGGGGCTGATTATACTCTTCGGTCTTCTTTATAATCTGCCGCACTGTGTGAATGTGGTCGATGGTGCCGTATCCGCTCCGAAACCCAGCCTGTTACGGTGATTGGAATTCGTCGAGTCTACGCGCAAGACGGTTCGTGATCACTCTTGAAAACAGCTTATAGACATGGCTTAGAAGGGATATGGGTCGATAGTTCTTCAGCAGGGTCTTATCTCCCTTTTTGAAGAACAGGACGACCACACTCCTACTCCACGCCTCTGGAGTTCTCCCTTCGAACAGGACAGCGTTAAAAAGCTTCTGGAGCTCCCTCAGTACGGGTTTACCTCCTGCTTTTAGTAGCTCTGTTGTAACGCCATCCTCTTCAGGGGCTTTTCCATTTTTAAGCTGTCCAAGAGTGATCTCGATTTCGCCAATACTGACTTCTGGCAGGTCTTCGGTGAAATGGCGTGTTAACGTGGCTCTAGGATCCTCATTTTCGGTATCAGGTCGAGATGCATGCGATGCGTATAATAGGCCATAAAAGTCCTCCACTTCCGAAAGGACTGACGGCTTCGCAGCAACGACTTCTCCACTAGCTGTGGTCAACTTCGTCAGGTGGCTTCTTTCAAGAGATTGTACGAACACCTTTGACCCCCGATTCTGCTCGATGGCTCTTTCGATCGAAAGAGTATTGAAGCACCGGAGGTCGTGTCGTACGTTCTTGTTGATCTCTCGGTTTAGAGTCCGCTTTTCTGACGAGGTGATGGGTGGGTTTTCACGTCGTTCCTTCATTAGCCCCAAAGTCTCTTCTGAAAGCTTGGACTTCTTGCCCTTACACTGCATGTAACAAAATCTCGTACCTTCTTCCCTGAGGACCCGAGTTACATTTTCGAGGTTCTGGTTTACGTCTGTGGTGGTTTCCACGGCAGCAAATTGGTTCTCCAGGTTTAACTGGAATGTTTCAGATCCTGCCATGGTTTGGACCCGTGTTGGTCGGAGCCTGGACTTCATCAGACGGACACGTTGCGCCTTAAAGTTGATATTCAGAGAGCCTCGGACAAGTCGGTGATCGCTACCGATATTGAACCTGTTGATCACGGAGACATCTCTAAATATGTGCCTTTTATCCGTCATGATGAAGTCAATCTCATTTTTAGTCCTAGTGTCGGGGCTTAGCCACGTCCACTTCCTTTGGGGCTGTTTCTTAAAGAAGGAGTTCATCAAGAAGAGCCCCTCCCGTTCGAGGAAGTTGACGAGCATTTGCCCCCTATGATTTCTGCGTCCAAAGCCATGGCATCCTACTACCGATTCGCTGAAATTCTGTACTCCCACTTTAGCGTTAAAGTCCCCCATGACAACGGTGTACTGGGTCTTTGTAGTGAAGTGGAGGGCCCTCGATATGTAATCGAACATATCCTCCACTTCATCGTCCGAGTGTGTCGAGGTCGGTGCGTACACTTGCACCACCTTGAGGCTATACCTCTCGGTGAGCTTTACAATAAGGTACGCTACCCTGACACACTGGACACTTCCACAACGTTGTCAGAAAGGGACTTGTTTACCAGAAACCCAACGCCACCTTGGGATTGTTGGTCTCCCTCTCGGAAGTACATTAGGTGGCCCGATTCTAGGGTTAAGGTGTCCTCCCCCTCTCTTCGGACTTTACTCAACCCCAGTATGTGCCACCTAATTTTCCCAAGTTTCACCTCGAGTTGCGCCAGATGCGAGTCAAGCCGTAGCGTGCGTCCGTTATACGTCGCCAGGGTCAGTTGTTTGTGGTGGCCTCCCGTAGCCCGGAGATTCTTAGCACCCCTCGCCCCGCCGTTACCATGGTCGCCACCATGACCAGGAGTAGCGGGGCCGCCGGGAACTAGGGGCCGTGGCTTCTTGTTGTCCTGCATTGGAGGAATTTGCCCGTAATCGCCACGCTGGGCAGGCGGGTTGGCGATCGCAGGGCGTAGCTTCTCGCACCGGTGACGCTGCAGCCCGTCACCGGCCTGTTGCATTTAGCGACGCCTGTTGGGATGGGTATACCGCCATCGGTCGGTTGTCAGAGCCTCGTTCGTCGATCAGCAGGATGCACAGCGTGCAGGTGAGGTTGACTTGGGTCAAAAGATGTTGGCTCGCCCCTTACATTGATATTTTTAGGTAATGTAAATAGCACGCAAGCTATATCAGAGGTAAAGCTATACTCAAATATAGACAGAAGCTAAATAAACCAGCTAACTCCTGCTATAGTCAGTTCAGTTCAGTTCAGTTTTTTATTTATATGGCTTTTGTTATGTAATTTCTCCAATGTCGCGTGGATAGAGAGGGAAACAAACGATGGAGATTGTTCGGTGTTGTAAGTATGGTCGGTGAGCAATTGAGACCATACATTTTGCATCTGGGTCTGAGTTCTGCAACAAATAAGACTGCACTTTTCCAGGAACTGCAACGTGTGTAGTAAAAGCATAATCTATTTAATTTTTTTGCCTCATACTTATTTTAGCAAGAATATTACATGTGAATAATAAGTATACTAAATTGCCCCGGAGACGATCATTCGCAATTGTCAATTTTTACGTCATTGATATCGCAAATGATCTTTTACAAAGGCAATTGAAGCCATTGTCATTCGCGACTACGTGATTGAAGGCGAATGATGGAAGTTTTGATTGAAGTCCATTGACAATAGCGACAAATGACGTAATCAGTTGAACGTCTCGCTGTGCAATTGACAGATTTCGGTCATTCGCTAGTCGAGAAACATGGCTGACATGTCGCGTCACGCTTCCGACCCGAGTCCAACTGATTCCGTTCCGATCGCGGAACGAGAGTTATATTGTGGCCTACAAGTTCGTGCAAAAGACGATGGTAGGCACGAGGCGAAGCGCCAAGGCATCTAAAGTGTCCCCTTTCCACACACTACAGTTAACGAGGGCAAGAAAAGCCAAATCAGAATCCGACATCATCGTTCGTCTATCTTTCGTACTGGCCAGAAAGTAAATTTGTTGTAAGTGAAAGTTGAGCTCACAGAGGGCAAATTCAAGTTGACTGTAAAAAACATTTTAATAAAAAAAGCTTACTATAAAGTTCGACATTATATAGAAGATAAAGATGCTTGGAATACGAGTACTCCACTTCTGGCAAGCTGTCTCTCTGCCACCCATAAAATGTAATATTTGTAGTACCTAAGTAGAAACATTGTAAACTTGTATATAAAAAGAATGGCCCCGAGTTTCTTGCCGCTTCTTCTCGGTGGGCTCTATTTATTTTGGAACGCGGTGGTAGAGTCTTTAAAGTAATGAAAAGTTGACGTTCATAAGTGCGTCTTTGATGCCTAAATTGAATAAATGATTTTGACTTTGACTTTGACTTTAAATGTGGGCGATCAATTGACGCATCGTATGAAGCTCCATCATTCGCACCTTCAATTGAAACGGTCAATAAAGTAAAAATTGACAATTGCGAATGCTCGTCTCCGGGGCACTTTACCTCTGGATTCAATTTTATGAACAATGCTGCCATAGACAATATGTTACGCGGTTAAATCGCTCGAAAATATTACAGGGAGAAGCACTTTAATACTTACATAACAATCCCCCCAAAGCGTCGATAGACACTAACCATGCCCCCTCTTCTTCTGTGATTGGTTGAGTCAAAATAGTCTGATTCGTATCTCTTAGTTTTACAACCACTGGTGATGTCCATCCTATTCCCATGCCTAGGTTCAACATGTTGAAGTTTGCTGAAAATAAAAATAAATCTTGTTTTGAATCACACTTTTTAACATTGTGGCTACAACAAAACAGTAAAGGCCTTACTTATAAACTCTGCTGAACTTTTAATAGTAGATTAGTACCCAAGGGCTGTAAGGTATCAATTGCAGCCAGAGATATTTAGGCGCACGAGCGCAGCGATGGCGCCTATAGTTCGAGGGTGCAATTGATGCTTACACCCGAGCTAACTACTCTGCTTTAGGTACATCTCGATTGTGAGGTAAGTAGAAAAATATGATGTCTATTGTCAGTTTGATGGTTAGATGAACGCGAACTTTTTGAAAGAGTGAATTTTTTTTTTAAATTACTTACCGCCCTAGGGCTTTTCTAGCTACATTATTACCCTAGAGTGCTAATTGTTCACCTACAAGTCCCATTTGGGGGTAATAAGGACCTACTTGCCGAATATGAGAGATGTAAACCGCCTTAGGGCTTTTCTAGCTACATTATTACCCTAGAGCGCTAATTGTTCACCTACAAGTCCCATTTGGGGGTAATAAGGACCTACTTGCCGAATATGAGAGATGTAAACCGCCTTAGGGCTTTTCTAGCTACATTATTACCCTAGAGCGCTAATTGGTCACCTACAAGCCCCATTTGGGGGTAATAAGGTACTTACTACTTATACTACTTACCGAATATGAGTGATGTAAAAGACGTTATTTAGTAGTGCGTAGAGGAAAATTGTTCTGCGTCGGTCTAAGTAACGTTATTTTTTGAGCAGCGTTTATAATTAAGGTTGTAAATACTCGTATTTATCTAATACGTTGTTCTTGTGTATGTTTAAATATTATCTGGATCTCAGAAACGGCTCCATCTATTTTCATGAAATGTATTATGCAGGAGTTTCCGGGGGCGATAAATCAATCTAGATAGATTTCATTTTAAGAAAACTTCGTTTTGTTCGTGTTTTCAGGCAGTGAAAAACTGCTACAACACTAAAGCTACTAATATACATACACAGACGCAGGTCAAACAAACATGTTCATGCATACAAATGTTTCACCTGTCCGGTAATATATTTCTACGATGATGAAACTCAAAAAATAAGACAATAACTTAAAAATAAAGCTTGGTCACACTGCAAATTTCAACATTATTATCATCATCATCATCATCTAAGCCGTAGGACCACTGCTGAACATATGCCTCCCCCATAATTTTACAAAAGGACCGGTTGGAAGCGGCCTGCATCCAACGTCGTCCTGCGACTTTTATCAGGTCTTCTGTCCACCGTCCATATTCTTAGCACCCCCTGCCCCTCCGTTACCGTGGCCGCTTCCGTAGCCAGGAATAGCGGGGCTGCCGGGGACTGGGGGCCTGGTTCCATTTGTGTCAATCATTGGGGGGAGGGTTTTGCCAATACTCGCCACGCTTGGCAGGCGGGGCTGGTTTTAAGATTAGTAACCATCAGGCGAACGATTTCTCCGTCTACGTTTAAAAGTATATGTACCAGGGACCAGATTATTAGTATATAGTTAGTGCATCTTCGTAAAATCATATCCATAAAAAACGCGTTATTTAGGAATATCCTTAGGTAGCTCTTAGGTAGGTTTTGGACGGTCATACAAGAGTTTTTTACTCGCTGCAGACTGGGTCATAAATCATTAACGTACCTATATAAAAACTTATAAATAATAAAACATTTAAATTCAAATGATCGAAATATTTGAATTTAAAACGGTTAGATTTAGGATAGGTTGTTGCATAGTCAAATCAGTCAGAAAATATGTAAACTACACGCCCTTAACGGGAATAGGTCGACTTACCAATAACCCTGTTTATATTTATACAAACACTAGCTGCGCCCCGCGGTTTCATGCGCTTGGTGATAGATGATGATGATGAAAAGTATCTTGTGCCCTTCACCGGGATAAATTCTGTTAATAAAATAAAAACGACGTGGAACATTATAAACAGTGAAACTGGTAGAAATACAGTGCGTAATCTTTCATTTAAAAATTAATAATAAAGATGTAAGAGCAGATTTGGAGGTAGCGGCCGAATTTGAGAATTTCTTTACTAATATTCTTTCTTTAACAACCAACACTCTAAAATCTTCCTCCATTTTCCATTAAAATCAATTTGGGTTTACAAGAAATCGCTCTACTATAGACGCAGGTATAGAACTTATAAAAGATGTGTTTGATGCCTGGGAGAACTCTCAAGATGCTTTAGGTGTTTTTTGTGACTTATCTAAGGCATTTGACTACGTCTGACATGATATACTTGTCAGGAAATTACAACACTACGGTATTAGGAACATGGCTCTCTACCTTTTGACTTCATATTTAAATGATAGAATTCAAAGGGTTGATATAATTGGGTAAAAAATCGCCCGGCTCTATAATCTCAATGGGCGTTCGAATGATTTCGTTGAATGATCGAACCTTGTGGTTCAATACTAGGGCCGTTTTTGTTTTTAATCTATATTAATGACTTACCTTATTATGTAGAGAAGAATCAGACGACACTGTTATTTAAAATTATGAGGCAGTTATTAAACTATGACGATGTTAACAATGCATTAGCTAAATTTGTGAATTGGTTCAATACAAATAATCTTCTCAATGAGAAGAAAACTAATTGTATAAAGTTCTCGACACCAAATGTGAGACAAGTAGAATCCAATATACAATCGAATGGAACAGGGTTGGACCTTGTGGAGTCAACGGTCTTTTTAGGAATTACTATAGACGCTAAATTGCAATGGGTTCCCCACATTAATGTGGGGACATTAAAACATTGTCTAGTAGGCTCAGTTCAGCGTCTTATGCTGTTAAAAAAATTAGACTAATTACTGATGAACCATAGCGTTATGACTTATGGCATACTGCTCTGGGGATGTTCTGCAGATATTAATCCTATTTTTATATTGCAAAAAAGGGCTATACGAGCGATCTACAGTTTAGCACCCAGAGTTTCCCTTAGACAGAAGTTTAAAGACATACACATTCTAACTGTTGTCTCTCAGTTTATCTATGAAAATCTAATGTATGTAAAGAAAAACATTAGCAGTTTTGATAAAAGGAGTGATGCTCATTCCATCAACACGCGAAATAAGCACAAGCTATCCGTACATGTAACGCGTCTCCACAGAATAAGTCATTCTTTTATGGGACAATGTATACGGTTCTATAATAAAGTTCCCAATGTTATCCAAGATTTGCCTATTAATAAGTTTAAAATTACTATTAAAACTAAACTCTGTCATAAAGGTTATTACAAAATTTCGGATTACTTGGAGTATAAAACAGCTTGGGACTGATCACTCCAGGATCTATCTACTCGTGTACTAAGATGTCAAAGTGTAGCGTGTCTTGCCCTACTGATACCATTAATATGTTCTCTTTTGTAAAGCACTGGAGCTAATATTTGTAGTACCTAAGTAAAAACATCTATATACAAAGAATGGCCCCGAGTTTCTTGACGCTTCTTCTCGGTAGGCTCTATATATTTTGGAACGCGGCGGTAGTCTTTAAAGTACATTATAATGAAAAATTGACGTTCATAAGTACGTCTTTGATGCCTAAATTTAAGAAATGATTTTGACTTTGACTTTGAATCTATCACCTTGCTAAAATTCATTATAATCCGATCAGTTGTTTAGGCTTTAGTTTAGTTAATTTAATTTAGTTATTAAATAGGACTGATAGAACTGATTAGAAGGGTACATGAATAAAAAGGGTAGGTACATCTTGAGGTACATCGACATTTTTTCATAAATCAAGCCTTTAGATTCGTCGTAAATGGGCCTTTCGTATGATGTATTCAAAACAGTATAGAAGGAGCTCGTTTCAAAGATAATCCACATTAATAAACACCTCATTGACTCGCGATTCGCCATATTTGGCCAATAATACTATAGATTTTGCAGAAATCAACCTACTTTTCCAGGAACTGCAACTTGTGTGGTTAATGACTAAAAGGAGCCCGTTGCAGCCCATACCTGAATAACAGGTGCACATTGCATGCGAAACCGGTAAAGAAGGTTCTCATTGTTTACGCTCAATACAATAACGCGGCGTACGCGCGTAGGATTCACATTGGAGAAATGGGTACAACTTCCTGGGGGCCTACTCCCACCTTTTACGAAACTATCAAAAATTAGGAGCGTTTTGTAATAAGCTTAGAATAATCATACTTACTATCGTACTCCCACCGAAATAAATCGGTACAACATATTACTTCAATACTATTTACGGCGTGTTCCTTTTTTAGCCAAATCGATCCTAATGGTGCGTTCCAGGGTCAGTACCTACCTATAATGCCCAACCCGAATAGACCACTAACGCAGTTGCAAAGTACTTGAATTGAGTGCACTATTTGATAATACGTCATCAAAACGTCTATCCTAATCCATTATTGTTTTAAGCTTGCTACATTGACGTGATACCAAATTTAATGGTAAGTTTTAAATATGACTTCTTTAAGAGGTGGGAGTAGGGCCCCTGGTTATTGATTTAATTGATTCAAAACTTATATTTTCAGTCACACTAGGTGTGAAGTATATCATACATTAGTTAATCATGACTTATGCATGGCATATTATGCCTTCTACCTGTGAATTGTAGATAGGATATATACAATACACTTAGATAGAATAACATTTTATTACGTGTCTAAATAATGATGATTAAATTATTTATAAGTGTATAAATAATTAGGTTTAACTTTAAAATTGTATAATTTTATTATTAGCGCATATATTTTGCTACCCGTAATAATTAAAATACTTACGCTTAGATTTGTGGTTTAAGCCCATCACACACGACTGAGATAATATATATTATAGCGTCGAATATAAAAGTTATGTTAACTTAACCCACCACACACGGCGCAGATACTATAATATATAGCAAGCGTACATTCTATCGGAGTCTGTCTCGGGAGCCGCACGTCTCGATCGTTCACACTGTAATATACAGAGTGTTCATATTTTTGATTTTGCGATGATTCGTATTTTGTTGCTAGACCTGTTGGACAGTTCCTCAGATGATGATTGGGACTGTGAATATGATATAACTGTCATACTACTAAAAGTCAAAAACGAAAAATCTGGATAAAAGATCACATAAAACACAGGAAACACTGTAGTGAATTTAAACTTTACAATGATCTTTTAGAAAAAAACAGCTTTTTCTTGCACTTTCATATGGTTATTTGCACGATACCTAGCAGTTTTTTAATTGTTTGTCTGTCTGCCTCTATAATGCGGATATTTTCTGAAAAGGCTGGACCAATTTTGATTGGATTTATACTGAAAGCATTAATTAAAGGGCCACGCGAACTAAGTCGCGGCTGCAGCTAGTCTAATAATATAACATAGCCTTATTTCATCAAGAATACTAACATCGATTTAGTAGTTACCTAGTTTGATTGATCTATACGTAGTACCTACAATCTAGAAAAACCTACGGAGGTTAGGCCCATAGAACATTTTTTTTAAATCTACTAAGATAAAATTGTCATACCGCTAGTTCGGTTAGTAGATAGAAAGTCTCACTTTTTCGATGATTTCCTTTGTTTGACACATTCGCGTTAGTCAGACGTGAGTTACATTTTTATTTACAAAAAATATTTCTACAGGTTCGAAACAAAATAGGTACATAAGATAATGTGAAGCTTTATTAGTTTTTATTGTGAAAGTATATATTTGTTCGGTACCTGAAGACCCAGACGTCCATTTACTGCAACGGTTTTGTCAACATTCTGTATTTGATCTTAAGATCAGTATCGGACACTATCTTAAGATGTCTTCATGATCTGCAGTAGTCTTAGCGTATGTTAACATGCCTTTCGAATATCGGTGGCATCTTAAGCTACTCTAAGGTAAAATATTATGGAATATTCACCGTGTGTGGTCGCTCATTAAATTATATGGTGAGCGATATGTCCGAATCTGGTCTAAGATAATATATATTTTATAGTATCTTCATCGTGTGTGATGAGCTTTAGTCTTTATTTTATTTTTTACTCGTGTAGTACCTACCTAAACACTAGAACCACTTTTATAGTGCTCAAATATCGTTTTATGACTTCCCTACTTAAGTCGACCTTCACTTTTTTGCTACATTTTGGCTGGTCAGTCAGGTCTTGGAGTTCGTCTACCTAAAATATGTTTAAGTAAATTTATATTCTATTCTTGATCTTCAATTATATTTAAAAAATCCATTATTAATACATTATTGTAATTAAGTTGAATAAAACCAAGTAAAACTAGAAAAGTTTTCTATTCATAGAGCGGTTAGCTCAGTCGAATTGGGATTTGATTTTTAACCGGAAAAAAATTATAAGTAGCAATTTTCCTTCAGAGTTCGTTGTGTAAGATAACTGGTACTCTAAACCTTGTTTTGCGTGGTACTTGATATGTTGCATCCGCTATCTTGAATTTAAGGGTAAATTTACGTTTATTGAATAACTCATTTATTTTTAGTAAAAACCCCTTCTACATAATATAGGTATATTATGTACCTAGAAGGTGTTATGACCATGAGTGATACCTACTGAATAAGCATGTAGGTACATTCATTTTTATTGTATTCAATTATTATTAGTATTCCTATAACAGTTCTATTCAATAATACCTAACGATCAATTACCACAACTCTTTTGTTCCAGAAATACGATTTATTTATTTATTTATGTATTTTATATTCAAACACCAACAGTATACATATTAAATAAAAACTATGAGTTAAGACGCGGTCCAACCCCAATTTTAAAATAATTTACGATGCTTTACGTAAGGTTGAAAATCGCTTGTTAGATTGGACGATGTAATGCGAAAATGCGGTAATTTTGTACGTTTTCTTTATATCTTTCGATATATACTAACAAAATTGAAAAAACTGCTGGTTACTACTTTAGTACTATACGTTGGCTATGTATTACCTAAATAATAATATGGTGTTATCGCTGAAAATTCTGAGAGTTTGGACGTGAAAGTTTATTTTTATGCTACTATTTAGGATTTTTTTCTGCAGAGAGCGAGTAATATTTATAAATTCTGTTCGGTTATTACTCTTTGCCTGTTCCTTTTCTAACCTAAGTTTTTCTTTTCACAGATTATTATCGAACTGTTTCGTTACACTCGATGTTTAAAGATTCTGCTTTTTACTATTATCAGGGTACGACCGCGCCTTAACACTTACAATTATATGACTGTTCTGATATGTACACCTTTAACAGGCGTTTACAGCTTTCACAATTTAACAGTGATAGGAGATAAAAAGTTACATTAAAGTTAACTAACATTTATACATAAAATATTTACAAGTAAGACAAAAATGTCGGAAATAGAAAATTCAATTTCATTGCAATTAGTTAGTGTTGTGTAATAATTTTGTTATTTTATTTTTAAATGTGTTTAAAGGGTCATGAAAGATATCAAGATACGATGATTTGAAAGGCCAAGATTTTATGAAAACTAATTTACGGTTCAATTTGTGTTTCATTTTTAACGACAGCGGAGTATTCGTTTATCACTTTTGTCCATAACTGTACCTGCGAGGCCATTTTGGTTCAAGTTATAAGCCGATAGCTTATAATACAGTTATATAGAGGACATCGTTATCAACAAAGAGTCTTCTACAACAATTGTAACTATTATTGAAATTTATGCAGGGTGTTTGGTAGAGTAACCGACAAACCAAATGAGCGTGTTCGGGGACCCACTTGGAGAATACAAGTTGGCCAAAAAAAATCCCCAACCCCTAAATTTTTTTAAACTTTTTTTTGTGAATTTTCCCGTTTTCTCCGAAATTGTACTTATTTACCACCATAACATTTGTAAAATCTGTTTTAGACCGGATGTTTTAGTTGAATTTGGTCTCTAATACACCTTCAGGCCACGCAAAGCAAAATTGGATACAAAACAGAGCTAACTAACTGATTTAGAGCTTATAGAGTCTAAACATCCGGTCCCCCGAACACGCTCATTTGGTTTGTCGGTCCCTCTACCAAACACCCTATATAGAGAATAATTCACATCCTCGCGATAATAACACTTAGTATAAAAAATATTACAGTTATGTTGTGTTACGAGTACAAAACCGACTGTGACAACGAATGTTCGATCAATCAGGGATCTAATTTGGGACACCGAGCTTTGAAGGCAGGGTCACACACCAATTGAGCTATCTAAAAATAATGTATTTTACACATAAAAATAAATAAAACCCTGCGGTTTTACCCGCATGGTAATGGATGATGATGAAAAGTCCTTCCCCGGGATACAATCCAGGTATCTCCTTGCTAAAAGTCAAATGAGCAAATCACTTTGGGAAGTGGCACATTTTTTTTCACGGCCATCGTTGACTCTCTGGGGTAAGTTTGGAAAACATAACACGAAAATTAATGTATGAACATTTTTTTAACATATGCAGTCTGAGATGAGGTGTAACACCTCGAGTTATGAGTAAAAAACATATTAATAGTCATCATGTCGTCTAAGGAAATGAAATGAAATGCATTTCAAATATATAGACATTAATACATATATTATGGCGCAGCAGTATTTATATTATATATATTATTATTGTTATATATTTATAACAATAATAATAGAAAATAAGGCCTCGTAACCTTCGCAGGCGCAGTTTTAAGCAGTCCTAGGCATGTGATTGGCCGGACTCGCTGAGAGGGTTTATCATTCTGTATCGGATTCAGAGCCACGGCGGGGATGCGACAGGGATAGACATTATAATAATACTAAAAATTGAGTTAGAAATGCTAGTTACATGTTAATAAAAACGGTATTTTTTTTTTTTCAAATCTGTATAACTCAGTTCAGACAGATGTTAGGTTATACAATCAAATACTAACTTTTGCTTATTATATTATTTTACACTCAATAACCTAGGTTTGATTGAAGGCCACATTAAAAAAAATATGAGCTAATTTTGGTCATTGGCTTTTCATCCGTTAAACTGTTTAGGCGTGATAAGGTAACAAACAGACTAACAGACAGACAGACAAACGTTTTTTAATATTATGGAGACTCACCAATAATAATAATTATATATTGTTTGCACACATCACTGATTCTCACATGTAGTATCATAATAAATTCACGTGTAGTAGGTACGAGTATTGAAAACTTGTATCATATTATAATTACAACTTGCAGTCGTTTCCCACCGAACACGTTCCTGCCGAGACTAAAATAAGCGAAAAATTGTGTGTACCTAGTTAAACTGGTCTACGTCTCAGATATAAAGTGTATTTTAATACATTTTCTGCACTTTTACACGACTAGCTGCGCTCCGCGGTTTCACCCGCGTGGTGAACGATGATGATGATAATGAATGAAATATAGCGTATGTTACTCAAGCATAGCTTCTCTTAATTTTTTGGATCGACTAATGGAGGATCCCATTAATCTATCTATCCACGGTTTTCCTTACTACCGATAGAAATTTGACATAACGTTCATACAAAAAGTGTCAAATATCTATCTCTAGTAAGCTAAACCGGCGATAGATAGATTATTGGGACCGGCCGTTAGTAACTTGTTTATGCGTTTATCCAATAAAAACAAAAAACAATCAAATATTTCCTCTTTATTATTAGAGTAGATAAAAATTAATAGTAAGGTACGAATAATGTGGCCTAGTTTGTACCGGCGTTACTATTGCACATTTTAACACGAAAAAGTAGTTTTTGTGACATAACTGTAATAGTTATACATACGGTATCGTAGACTTCTTTGTAGATATTGATGTCCTCTGTAAAACTATATAACATGGCTTTGCTCTGTTGTTAATAGTTTCTGTAGCGGACAAAAATCGAAGCCGGAAAATCTTTAGATCGCTGTAAGGATATTTCGGCATTACATATTCTAACATAAAAAAGTAGTTACTGTAACATTACTGTAGTAGTTAGACATATATATGGTATTCCGGACTTTTTTGTGGAATCGATGTTTTCTATACTTAAAACTATGGCACATAAAATTTTTCTCTATTGTTAAGTTTACGTACCGCAGCGTTCGCAATAAAAGGTTTTTTTTTGGTTTCTTTTCCCACCTTAGGTTACATCGAAGTTTTCATACGGATCATCAGGGATAATGAAGGATTCTAATAGTGACCATTCCACTAAAGTCACTGACATAGCCTAGAAGATAAGCCAGTTGAAGTGGCAGTGGGCAGGTCTCATAGCACTTGGGAGGAGGACCTGTCTCCGCCGGTCCCTGGGCAGCGGACGGTGGTGGCAATCCGTCCAGTCCTTCTAAGGTGGGTGAAGCGTTCTTTCGGTTCGCTAACTTTCCGATTGGTGCTAGTACTCTCCGGACATGGATGCTTCTGATTGAGGCCGGAAGGTTCTGGAGTGGAGACCATGGACTGGCAAGCGCAGCGTAGGTCGTCCACCGACAAGGTGGACAGACGACCCGACAAAGGTAGCAGGACGACGTTGGATGCAGGCCGCTTCAAACCAATCCTGGAAATTTCTGGGGAATGCCTATGTTCAGTAGTGGACGTCCTACGGCTGAGATGATGATGATGATGAGAGTAACTAATATACAGGATAAAACCAAACCAATGTACCTCGAGTAAAGTACTCTAAATATTGCAGTTAGCAAATTTGACTCAGAGGTAACATTTGATTATTTTTAAAATAAAAACAACTGCATACAAAAATATTTTAAAAGTCCCTTGATAGAGCAGGGAATCGTACCCGTCAAATGTCGAAAATAAACAGTCTGTATTTTTATGATAACCGATTTAGGCCGGTTTCAGTGCTCGACCGACCGTCTCCGTCCGTACGTCGTCGGTCGCGCTTGTCATTTGTATGAAAATTCACTAGTCGTTACAGTGCTCGACCGACCGTACGCACGCTTATATTGCTACGCACTTAAGTACTTTGATCAAACATATGGCATATATAAGTTTAGATGTTTTAAGTTGTCTTGTAAGTTATAATACTGATAATTCATCAAAACTTTTGATCGGCATTCTAAAGTAATAAAACATTTTTCTTCATATTCGCGCAATAAAGTAGAAAATTCCCCTTGAAGTGATCTTTAGGCGACGTTGGGTGTACATGATATCTACGAGTAAGTCTTCTGTTCATTATACGTTTACGAAGATTAGATTAGAAGCAGCAATTAAACAATTTGTAGAAGCTTCCATTTTGTGTAGGTACCTACGTGTTTGTGACTGTACCAGTACGGCCGATCAGGAGAGCACTGAACGGTACAAACTGACGATCGGTTATGCGTATCGTCAGGACCAGGTCGTACGCACCGATGGTCGGTCGAGCACTAAAACCGGCCTTATGTTTATTAAAAAGATTTGTTCCTTATGATTGACCCTCTCTCGGTATCATAAAAATACAGACTGTTTAAGTTCTTCATCTGGCGAGTTCGATGTCTGACTTTGGTAAATTACATTTAAAACATCTTTGGGAATAGTTTTTATTTTTAAAAATACAAGAAGTTTTTTCTTTTAGTTAAAATGTTATTACTAAAATATAACAGACTTCAACACTAAAAAGTGTGAAATAAGTTGTTAAAGTCGATACCGTGATATTTCGAAAGTACCTATTATCACAATATCGTGCGCATGGTACTGCAAAAACTAAAAATAAAAAAAAAAAACACCATTTTTAGTGAACCTACTTACGGGATACACCGTCAATGATGATATCATCAAGATAGGCGAAACATTTTTCAGTTATTGAGGTATAACTCAAAAAAATGCTTGGCCGAATTTGACAAAATTTAAATAATTTAAACCTCTCTATATCAAACAAAAAATAATCGGTTCGGTCGAATTGAAAACCTTCTTTTGAAGTCGGTTAAATATTTCTAAGGTTTTTTGCCCAATCTGTATACAAACAGATATAGGTAATTTGGCATTTAAAGTATAAGCAATTATTACTCATTTATCTGTAGGATAAATTGTAGAAAATATTTTATTAAAAAGTAACCTGGCGAACCGGTATCATGTCCGCACCGCTACGTTCAAGGCGCGGTCGTTAACTTTCATGTTTCTCATGTTAAGTTTTTATATAAATGTGGTTTTATAGCACTAACGCCTGCTTGGCGAGACCAAACTATGCAATTTCAGAGAGAAAAATTACGCATAAACGTGTCAGATGCCAATACCACTGAGGCAAGCGCGGATCCACCGTTTGGTGGGCACGATGGGCATGCCCACAAACTTAAAGACTTGTGACATTAGACGTCACACTTTCATGTTTGACAGGCTGATGACATGGCCTTTTACGAGTATATCCAATGCCTTAATAAAATATACAAAACCTGGATATCGATGAACTTATTAATGTTTTCGCGACAAAGAAACGTAAGCTTGCATTTGTTATTTAAATAATCACCTAAAAACTATCTAATGTAAAATGTATACGAAAATACATTTGATAACATATGAAATCCTTTGTAGTTGTTTCCAGATCTAGAACATCATAATATCTCAGAGTAAAAAGCGCAGTGCATTACCTGGCCATCTAGGGTTTGAAGTGTTGTACCCACTTCAAGATTCTGAATGGAACCGGACTGTTATGGGCAAGCGTGACGCTTAACAATAGGCGAGCGACTTGACACTTGATCATGAGAGAGTTCATATTCCGACTTGCACTTGGCCGATTTTCGAGTGGCAGTGACCATAACCTTTTTTGAGGGCTGGATCCGCGCCTGCCACTGAGGCACCAATCCGAACAGCGAGTTCACCTTCGGATCCCGACCGAGGATGCATATTTTTCTACCGACTTGGAGGTACTCAATTCGACTATTTTTTTTAATATGTTTTATGTTTGTTATACATCAGAACTTTCGATAGGGTGAACCGATTCTCAAAATTCTTTTTTGTTTGAAAGCTGGTGCTTCCCATTGCGTCCCATCCCAGTGTGGTCCCATTTAAATTTCATCAAATTAGGTCGAGTAGTTTTTGAGTTACACTCCAATAACTGAATAGAATGGAAGTCGGTGTTAAATTTTTCAAATTGTACTTGTTCTATTCCAAATTGTAAAGTGTTCTTAAATTGTGTTCTTGTGTTTTCAGTGTCTTACTTTAAAGGCTGGGAGCTTCTCTACTTCTATCACGACCCACGTATGTTTAGGTTACTAGATGACGGTCATGGTGACGCGAGTTCAATGGTTTTTCCCACCTCAGAAAATTGCCACGCGTCTAAAGAAGTTTTCACTTCAAACATCTTGTATATTCGTTTATTTTTATAACAGGATAAAAATATACTAATCAACACATTTATTCCCAAAGCTCAATTAATCATTCATTCTTGAATTACCTTTACCCTCACTAAAATCCTTAAAACTATTTTGTGTCAATGAACGACACAAAAAAAAATAGTTTCCGTATTTTGTCCTCGTGTAACATAATATTTTACTTATACATTTAACATAAATGTTTGATTCCTTGGTTATTCAACTATCTCTGACAAAAACTTCGTCTCTTAACTCGCTATAGGTATGGCATAAGAGCCGTTTATTCCCGTTATAGGTTCGCCGTTTATAGGTTCGAGTGGTTTCTGCTTTTCACCTACAAAAATGGCAGGGCTGTCATCAGCAAATAAAACCATAGGCTCTTTAATGGCACGAGGCAGGTCATTAATGTATATAATAAAGAGTAAGGGCCCTAACACACTCCCTTGAGGTACGCCGTATCTTACCACACTAGAAGAAGATGTATATTTTATTTCAGTGTTGGTTTTAGGACACATTTTTATTATTTGCGTTTGCTGAGTTCTATTGCTAAGATATGTTTTGATTAAATCTGAGGCATTTCCTCTTACTCCATATTTTTCGAGTTTGTTGACTAGAATTTTGTGATCTACGTAATCAAAAGCTTTTGTAAGGTCCATATACATGGCATAGACAGGCAACTTTTGCTCTCGGCCAGACATAACAGCTTTGATTAAATGAAATACAGCCATGTTTATTGATTTCTTTTTACGAAAACCAACTTGTTCAACTGGTTTGTTTACCTTTTTGTCAGGTCAAGATGAATAGACTTTAGATAAATCCACATACTATGGACATCTTTTCTAGTAATTAGTGACAAGTACTATTTTGTAAACTGCATGCAGCAGGCAAATTTTGCGCTATTGATCACACAGTTTATAATATGTTTGTTTTATTCATCAGGCGCTTAAACTTTGTTATTGAAAAGTCGATAACGACATACTTAAAAATAAAATTTGAAGTTCTACAGAACTTCATTATATTCATTATATATAACATACTTAACATATATACTTAACTTTAACATAACTCTGGCAGCTGCAAATATATTATAAAGCATGATCACAGCCTATGTAACTTACAGTCGTCCAACGGACACGTCTAGACAGAGCAATCGTGCGGGGTTTGCGGGGTGCGAGAGGGACGGTCGCGAGCCCAAACTGCCATATACTCGTTTGGGACATGCCAGTCGGGGTTGACGCTTTTTACTTTGAAAATGTTTCATACTACTTGTGATGTGAAAGAGTGCATGTCATCATCTCGTATAAATAAAAAATTGAAATTTCATCACTTTCCACACACTGAAGAAAGGTAAGTCCATTATTATTTTGTTATGTTGTTACATTGTGTTTTCATGTTTTGGTATAATCTATTTAAGTGTAATGGCGGTCAGTAATATGTGGTTATGACGTGACTGTAAACGAATCAATAAATAATATATCAATAAACTATCTCGAAAAAATCTGAGTGAGTGCACTTTCTGTAAGTGGTTATTTTGTGTTTGTAAGTAGGTATAGGTATAGGTATCATTTACTTCTATTTTTTTTCGAGGCGGTTTTAATTAAGGCCTTCTTGCGCCAGCATTCTCAAGCATGTTTAAATTGTTCTAAATTAAAACCAAGAAGGTAAGTACTACGAGATATTATGTTTAATTACGATATACCTAAACATATTCAAGAACATTGGTGCAAGTAGCCCTAAGAGTATACCTACTGTGTATGATTTTTGAAATGAAATCAATAATATTAGCACAGCGATATTTCTTCATTAACTAAACAACTCACTGGGCACTGACAATATTCAGCATTTTACAATCGTTTTAATAAATATAGAAATATATTAATGGTTCTTGCTCCTGATATGTTATTTGTAATGTTTTTTATACCTTTGGTTTTGTACACAATCTGTATGCTTCTTTATAATTTGTTGTATTTTCTACTCATTGTTACACTGGCGTTCGTGAAGTCGGTCATGAGTTCCGACTGAAAACCAGCGCTAAGGTTTTCAACCCTAGCATATGCTGAGGCGGGTCTCATTCCCGACATCACACAACATTACAAAAAGTGTTTTGTTTTAAGGTTTAGTTAATAACTTTGTTATCTTTGCCATGTAATTTATTGTTATGTTGTGTGATGATCTGGAATAAATCTATATTCTATTCTATTCTAAAGATAATAATATTGTAGAAGAGACTTTTGTTTTTTCTTAGAATGGTTTAACACATAAAATAAAACTTATAAAAAAATATAAAAAACATCTTTTTTATTTTGTCTGTAAATAAAATCAAGTTTGTAAATAAAATCAACATGGGTATCGTTTCCGTGGTTTTCGGGGGTACCAATTTCAAATATGACATATATTTTGAGCTATATATTTATACTTACCTAGCTGATTTTATATTTTTTTGTATTTGATTATAATAAAACTCGTCATAATATTGTTTTATATTTTTTCATTTTATTCCTTGTAATCTACATACACATACTACGAACACATACTTACACAAATATGGAACCAGTATATACAAAAAGAAATATTGTAGTGTAGTGACAACCCTACAGAAATGCCGCATATAGCTACATAAAAGCGACTTTTCGCGTGACATCAAAGGCGTTGGCCTACTGTATGGATTTTATGTTGTGGCAAGATAGTAAGGTCAAACATTTGCTATTATTCCCAGTGAAAGTAATTGGTTATTAATCAATTTAGTAGTAAGTATCAAATAATGTGAACAAAGGTGTCGAATTTCGTGCCTGAAAAAAGTATTTTGTGTCTCCAAACTCTTGTGGAACTTTTTATTTTATTTTTCCTGAGTGGCAAATGCGCCCCACCAAATTATAGCAAGGTTATCCATTATTTACAGAACGCCTTGTGTACGGCTTCATAAGCACTTTATTTCAAAGAAGAAACGTGCTAATTGCTCTTTATTTCAAAGAAGAAACGTGCTAATTGCACTTTATTTCAAATATAGTAAAAAAATGGTTGTGTAATAAAATTGACTTTCAATTAACAATCTTAGCTTCTATCACCACCCACGCTTACGATACGAATACTTTTCGCTAATAGTTTGTGCTACGGCATTTGTACACGTCAATGATACGATAACGTTACGTTACATTTACGAAACATTTTCACGGGAACTCTTTAATTTACCGGGATCAAAAGTATCCTATATGTTGATCAGGGATATAAGCTACCACCATACAACATTTCATTTAAATCGGTCCAGTCATTTCGGAGATTAGCCCGTTCAAACAGACAGACAAACATACAGAGAAACAAACAATTTGAACTTATTTTTCACTCCTTACATCTCCTGACTCGGTTTTTAGCATATTTTTCATTGTACAGAAATTTGACCTCTACAGTTTATAATATGTAGTAGTTTTCACATCCCTCGTTTTACCCCCTTAAGTCATCCCTGACAAAAATATTGAAAGCATCACTATTTATTATTAGTTAATTGGATAGGTATTCAGTCAATTTTCATCACTGTAGCTCCAAAAACAAAGAACATTTGAAAAAAAATATCCCCCGTTTCACACCCTCAAGTCATTCCTGACAAAAATATTGAAAGCATCACTATTTATTATTAGTTAATTGGATAGGTATTCAGTCAATTTTCATCACTGTAGCTCCAAAAACAAAGAACATTTGAAAAAAAATATCCCCCGTTTCACACCCTCAAGTCATTCCTGACAAAAATATTGAAAGCATCACTATTTATTATTAGTTAATTGGATAGGTATTCAGTCAATTTTCATCACTGTAGCTCCAAAAACAAAGAACATTTGAAAAAAAATATCCCCCGTTTCACACCCTCAAGTCATTCCTGACAAAAATATTGAAAGCATCACTATTTATTATTAGTTAATTGGATAGGTATTCAGTCAATTTTCATCACTGTAGCTCCAAAAACAAAGAACATTTGAAAAAAAATATCCCCCGTTTCACACCCTCAAGTCATTCCTGACAAAAATATTGAAAGCATCACTATTTATTATTAGTTAATTGGATAGGTATTCAGTCAATTTTCATCACTGTAGCTCCAAAAACAAAGAACATTTGAAAAAAAATATCCCCCGTTTCACACCCTCAAGTCATTCCTGACAAAAATATTGAAAGCATCACTATTTATTATTAGTTAATTGGATAGGTATTCAGTCAATTTTCATCACTGTAGCTCCAAAAACAAAGAACATTTGAAAAAAAATATCCCCCGTTTCACACCCTCAAGTCATTCCTGACAAAAATATTGAAAGCATCACTATTTATTATTAGTTAATTGGATAGGTATTCAGTCAATTTTCATCACTGTAGCTCCAAAAACAAAGAACATTTGAAAAAAAATATCCCCCGTTTCACACCCTCAAGTCATTCCTGACAAAAATATTGAAAGCATCACTATTTATTATTAGTTAATTGGATAGGTATTCAGTCAATTTTCATCACTGTAGCTCCAAAAACAAAGAACATTTGAAAAAAAATATCCCCCGTTTCACACCCTCAAGTCATTCCTGACAAAAATATTGAAAGCATCACTATTTATTATTAGTTAATTGGATAGGTATTCAGTCAATTTTCATCACTGTAGCTCCAAAAACCAAGAACATTTGAAAAAAAACTATCCCCCGTTTCACACCCTCAAGTAATTCCTGACAAAAATATTGAAAGCATCACTATTTATTATTAGTTAATTGGATAGGTATTCAGTCAATTTTCATCACTGTAGCTCCAAAAACCAAGAACATTTGAAAAAAAACTATCCCCCGTTTCACACCCTCAAGTAATTCCTGACAAAAATATTGAAAGCATCACTATTTATTATTAGTTAATTGGATAGGTATTCAGTCAATTTTCATCACTGTAGCTCCAAAAACCAAGAACATTTGAAAAAAAACTATCCCCCGTTTCACACCCTCAAGTAATTCCTGACAAAAATATTAAAAGCATCACTATTTATTATTAGTTAATTGGATAGGTATTCAGTCAATTTTCATCACTGTAGCTCCAAAAACCAAGAACATTTGAAAAAAAACTATCCCCCGTTTCACACCCTCAAGTAATTCCTGACAAAAATATTGAAAGCATCACTATTTATTATTAGTTAATTGGATAGGTATTCAGTCAATTTTCATCACTGTAGCTCCAAAAACCAAGAACATTTGAAAAAAAACTATCCCCCGTTTCACACCCTCAAGTAATTCCTGACAAAAATATTGAAAGCATCACTATTTATTATTAGTTAATTGGATAGGTATTCAGTCAATTTTCATCACTGTAGCTCCAAAAACAAAGAACATTTGAAAAAAAATATCCCCCGTTTCACACCCTCAAGTCATTCCTGACAAAAATATTGAAAGCATCACTATTTATTATTAGTTAATTGGATAGGTATTCAGTCAATTTTCATCACTGTAGCTCCAAAAACAAAGAACATTTGAAAAAAAATATCCCCCGTTTCACACCCTCAAGTCATTCCTGACAAAAATATTGAAAGCATCACTATTTATTATTAGTTAATTGGATAGGTATTCAGTCAATTTTCATCACTGTAGCTCCAAAAACCAAGAACATTTGAAAAAAAACTATCCCCCGTTTCACACCCTCAAGTAATTCCTGACAAAAATATTGAAAGCATCACTATTTATTATTAGTTAATTGGATATGTATTCAGTCAATTTTCATCACTGTAGCTCCAAAAACCAAGAACATTTGAAAAAAAACTATCCCCCGTTTCACACCCTCAAGTAATTCCTGACAAAAATATTGAAAGCATCACTATTTATTATTAGTTAATTGGATAGGTATTCAGTCAATTTTCATCACTGTAGCTCCAAAAACAAAGAACATTTGAAAAAAAATATCCCCCGTTTCACACCCTCAAGTCATTCCTGACAAAAATATTGAAAGCATCACTATTTATTATTAGTTAATTGGATAGGTATTCAGTCAATTTTCATCACTGTAGCTCCAAAAACAAAGATCATTTGAAAAAAAATATCCCCCGTTTCACACCCTCAAGTCATTCCTGACAAAAATATTGAAAGCATCACTATTTATTATTAGTTAATTGGATAGGTATTCAGTCAATTTTCATCACTGTAGCTCCAAAAACCAAGAACATTTGAAAAAAAACTATCCCCCGTTTCACACCCTCAAGTAATTCCTGACAAAAATATTGAAAGCATCACTATTTATTATTAGTTAATTGGATAGGTATTCAGTCAATTTTCATCACTGTAGCTCCAAAAACAAAGAACATTTGAAAAAAAATATCCCCCGTTTCACACCCTCAAGTCATTCCTGACAAAAATATTGAAAGCATCACTATTTATTATTAGTTAATTGGATAGGTATTCAGTCAATTTTCATCACTGTAGCTCCAAAAACAAAGAACATTTGAAAAAAAATATCCCCCGTTTCACACCCTCAAGTCATTCCTGACAAAAATATTGAAAGCATCACTATTTATTATTAGTTAATTGGATAGGTATTCAGTCAATTTTCATCACTGTAGCTCCAAAAACCAAGAACATTTGAAAAAAAACTATCCCCCCTTTCACACCCTCAAGTAATTCCTGACAAAAATATTGAAAGCATCACTATTTATTATTAGTTAATTGGATAGGTATTCAGTCAATTTTCATCACTGTAGCTCCAAAAACCAAGAACATTTGAAAAAAAACTATCCCCCGTTTCACACCCTCAAGTAATTCCTGACAAAAATATTGAAAGCATCACTATTTATTATTAGTTAATTGGATAGGTATTCAGTCAATTTTCATCACTGTAGCTCCAAAAACCAAGAACATTTGAAAAAAAACTATCCCCCGTTTCACACCCTCAAGTAATTCCTGACAAAAATATTGAAAGCATCACTATTTATTATTAGTTAATTGGATAGGTATTCAGTCAATTTTCATCACTGTAGCTCCAAAAACCAAGAACATTTGAAAAAAAACTATCCCCCGTTTCACACCCTCAAGTAATTCCTGACAAAAATATTGAAAGCATCACTATTTATTATTAGTTAATTGGATAGGTATTCAGTCAATTTTCATCACTGTAGCTCCAAAAACCAAGAACATTTGAAAAAATCCCCCGTTTCACACCCTCAAGTAATTCCTGACAAAAATATTGAAAGCATCACTATTTATTATTAGTTAATTGGATAGGTATTCAGTCAATTTTCATCACTGTAGCTCCAAAAACCAAGAACATTTGAAAAAAAACTATCCCCCGTTTCACACCCTCAAGTAATTCCTGACAAAAATATTGAAAGCATCACTATTTATTATTAGTTAATTGGATAGGTATTCAGTCAATTTTCATCACTGTAGCTCCAAAAACCAAGAACATTTGAAAAAAAACTATCCCCCGTTTCACACCCTCAAGTAATTCCTGACAAAAATATTGAAAGCATCACTATTTATTATTAGTTAATTGGATAGGTATTCAGTCAATTTTCATCACTGTAGCTCCAAAAACCAAGAACATTTGAAAAAAAACTATCCCCCGTTTCACACCCTCAAGTAATTCCTGACAAAAATATTGAAAGCATCACTATTTATTATTAGTTAATTGGATAGGTATTCAGTCAATTTTCATCACTGTAGCTCCAAAAACCAAGAACTTTTGAAAAAAAACTATCCCCCGTTTCACACCCTCAAGTAATTCCTGACAAAAATATTGAAAGCATCACTATTTATTATTAGTTAATTGGATAGGTATTCAGTCAATTTTCATCACTGTAGCTCCAAAAACCAAGAACATTTGAAAAAAAACTATCCCCCGTTTCACACCCTCAAGTAATTCCTGACAAAAATATTGAAAGCATCACTATTTATTATTAGTTAATTGGATAGGTATTCAGTCAATTTTCATCACTGTAGCTCCAAAAACCAAGAACATTTGAAAAAAAACTATCCCCCGTTTCACACCCTCAAGTAATTCCTGACAAAAATATTGAAAGCATCACTATTTATTATTAGTTAATTGGATAGGTATTCAGTCAATTTTCATCACTGTAGCTCCAAAAACCAAGAACATTTGAAAAAAAACTATCCCCCGTTTCACACCCTCAAGTAATTCCTGACAAAAATATTGAAAGCATCACTATTTATTATTAGTTAATTGGATAGGTATTCAGTCAATTTTCATCACTGTAGCTCCAAAAACCAAGAACATTTGAAAAAATCCCCCGTTTCACACCCTCAAGTAATTCCTGACAAAAATATTGAAAGCATCACTATTTATTATTAGTTAATTGGATAGGTATTCAGTCAATTTTCATCACTGTAGCTCCAAAAACCAAGAACATTTGAAAAAAAACTATCCCCCGTTTCACACCCTCAAGTAATTCCTGACAAAAATATTGAAAGCATCACTATTTATTATTAGTTAATTGGATAGGTATTCAGTCAATTTTCATCACTGTAGCTCCAAAAACCAAGAACATTTGAAAAAAAACTATCCCCCGTTTCACACCCTCAAGTAATTCCTGACAAAAATATTGAAAGCATCACTATTTATTATTAGTTAATTGGATAGGTATTCAGTCAATTTTCATCACTGTAGCTCCAAAAACCAAGAACATTTGAAAAAAAACTATCCCCCGTTTCACACCCTCAAGTAATTCCTGACAAAAATATTGAAAGCATCACTATTTATTATTAGTTAATTGGATAGGTATTCAGTCAATTTTCATCACTGTAGCTCCAAAAACCAAGAACATTTGAAAAAAAACTATCCCCCGTTTCACACCCTCAAGTAATTCCTGACAAAAATATTGAAAGCATCACTATTTATTTTAAATTACCAATCCAGTTATCAATTTTCATCACTGTAGCTCCAAAAACAAAGAACTTCGGAAAACAAAAATTTCCCAGTTTCACCCCCTTAAGTCATTCCTGTCAATAAATATTGAAATCATCAGTTTAAACTGTCCAAATGCTAATTTTCACAACTGTATATTCGAAAACAAAACTCTTTCCATACAAACTTTCACCCCTCTATTTCAGCCTCTTAAACCACCATTATCCAAAAAAAAAAATAGTTCAACATTTTTTATTTTCAATCTAAATACAATTATTCACAACTATAAGTTCAAAAACAAAGGAGTTTCATACAAACGTTTTCTCCCCTCTTGACCCCCTTATATAGGAGTAGAATTTCGACAAAACCCATTCTTAGTACACCTCTACGCATCAGGGACAATACACCCTCCAAATTTCAAGTCTCGACGATCAGTGGTTTAGGCTGTGCGTTGTCTGTAAGTCAGTCAGTCAGGACATCTTCTTTTATATATATATATAGCTGACCCGCCAGCAGCTTCGCTTGCATAGCCTCGCAGGTTACAGTTTTTTAACTATCCCACGGGAACTCTTTAATTTACCGGGACACAATGTATCATAGTTGTAGTCACCAAACTATGCAGTTGTGCAGTTGTTGCAGTTTTGGTAAATAAAACGAGTTGATACCTAATTATGGTGGAGCGTACGAGCTAGGCGCATCAGAGATAACGCGAGACGTAGGTAGATGTAGGTAGGTATATCTAGCTGTGTTCAGAGAATAGTAAGTAAGTAATACAAATATTGATTACCAATTTTTTTGCAAAAGATTTATTTATATATATGTTGACCAGGGAAACCACCATAAAAAAATTCGTTTAAATTAATCCAGCCGTTTCAGGGATTAGCCCGTACAAACAGACAGACAAACAGAGAAACGAAAAGTTAAAAAAAATCTAAATTAGTTCGATTTCACTCCTTACATCCCCCTGACTGAGATTTTACAGAATTATTTTGTACAGAAATTCGACCTCTACAGTTTTATTATATGTAGTGACAGTGGTACGAGGATTGCATAGCTAGTACTTTCCATGCTAAAACAGAAAACTCTTTTCTACCTCTTAACATTGTCCGATTTCAGTGATTTTCATGGAATCATGACATTGTTTACTATGCCCGTAGGTTTTGATTTTTTCAGTATTTCAAAGTAACTACTATAAATTTCCTTTTTTAAAACTAAAAAAAACTGAAAAAATCAAACCGTACGGGCATAGTAAACAATGTCATGATTCCATGAAAAAAAAACACTGAAATAGGACAATGTTAAGAGTTAGAAAAGAGTTTTCTCTTTTAGCATGGAAAGTACTATAGCTATGCAATCCTCTTACAATTATTCCGTAGTTTGACTAGTTCGAAGCTGAATAACAAGAGCAGATATTAAGAAATCAAATGTTACACTAAACTTTGTATTATTAATGTCGCAATTCTTCATAATTATTTTATTATGATTTTAAAGCAATAACTCTTGCTTAGCGGTACCAAACATTGCAATTATAGAGATAAAAGTTCACATTATCGGATGGGATTCGAAACTGCGTCGTCCGATAATCCGTGTCAGACGCCACCAGCGCAGCGTGGCGTCCGAACTCTTAGTTGAACTTCTCTAGTTCTGTAACGACCTACAAAACTCTCTAATCGGAAGGAAATACTCAGATTTTCTGTGTGTCTCCCACTTAGGTACCTCTAATGACCTCTTTCATATACTAGGTATGTTATTATAAAAAGACTGGCCTCGAGTTTCTTGTCGCTTCTTCTCGGTAGCCTCTATATATTTTGGAACGTGGCGATAGTCTTTTAAGTACATTATAATGAAAAATTGACGTTCATAAGTGCGTCTTTGATGCCTAAATTGAATAAATGATTTTGACTTTTTTCGGGGCTTGTATGTGTTTTTGTTATATCTACTTATTTATTGCAGCCTGCCCTTATTTACTTTGGGCTATCATATAACTCCGTTATGTTAATTTACATAATTACACTTACCTCCATTAACACACTTTAGACTTTCGCGGTTGTTAACTACATTATAATTAGTACTCACGGGATGTACACCACAATTAGGCAGGTTTTGGAGTTCCCGATATTTCGGCGCAGTTACATGCACCATGTTCACGGGTCTACCCGTGAAGACCTTGCCTGCACAATCTGCCTAATCGTGGTGTACATCCCGTGAGTGTTAATTATAATATGTACCTCTATTAATCCTAACTTATTTCTACTTACTAGCAAAGCGCGCCAATGCGCTGTCCTTTGCATAAAAACATGCATGGGATAGGCCACTATGCACAAAATACAAAGTTAATAATAATAATAAATCATTTATTTGACAAAATGGCATTCACAAGAATATGGCTATAATTGAGCACCTGGTTCCCAAACTAAGCACTTGACCCGTGCTATAGGACCCAGGCCTCTTTCGTCGGATAATTCACAAATTATTGCCTCTTTAATATTTTTACATAAAATAGGTAAGTAGGTGCTTACAGTCCGGCAAGTATAACTTGGCGCGGCTGTGCGCCACTGTGTTCAAAGTCAGTGTTGCCACTGCACAGAAGATGACGCGAAAATTGGGAAAAAAATGAAATTTAGTTCAATGATTTACGGATTTACTTGAGGAGTATTATGATAACAGACCGAGAGCCCATGGACGCCAAACCTTCGTCATTTTATTATTAGTAGTATTTATTTAATTTACTTGCCTGTCTTTGTATTAACAGAAATATTAATAACAAAAAAACATAGATGAATACTGATATTTTTTTAACTAAGTTAGAATTAGAGGTGAGTGTGTTGGGGTTCAACCAAAATATAACAGTTTTTGTAAGTACATTATTTATTACTAGAATATGTGTGATCTAATAAATGATCTTCTAGATCTTCCAAGTCCGACGCAGAACTGTCAGATGAGGTATCACTGTCGCTAGCAAGACATAATATTAAAACTTTCTAAGTCGACATCATCGTTGTGATATTCATCTTCTAACCGCTCAACATGATCGCTATGCGTTTTCCATGTAGCAGCCGTTATAGTCTGAAAAGCATCTTGTGCCAGACCCAATATTTCCGATTTCGATCGACCCACATTAAATTCTGCCACCTTGCGCTTTACCGACGCCCAAACTAGCTCTATCGGGTTCAGGTTGCAATGATAGGGCAGTAATCTCACAACTTGGTGCCCATGCTGTTTCAACAGTTCGTCTGCTTCAAACACATCATTGTGCATTTTAATAATTTCATACAATTCAGATTTCTTCATGGTATCTAAATAAGACAGCCCCGTTGTCCATGACGACGATGGATTGCGATGGTAAATTGGGGATTAATTTTTCAACTAGCCATTTTTTTAAATTTGTGGCATTCATCTCATCGTGGTAATCTCCGCTTTTGGTGTTTGATTTAAAAATCAACAATGCGTTCGGCACAAATCCTTGTTCACTTCCAGCGTGTACAATAATCCATCGCTGTCCTAAAGATATTACTTTAATACTGCCAGCAACTTCTTCAGATTGCCAGCATTTGTTGACACCATATGACGAGTGAATGTAAGTCTCATCTAGGTATCTGGGCATCGATTTACACTCTCTCGATTTGCTTTCAAAATTCTCAAGTAACGAGACCTCCATGCTGCTATGTCATATCTTTCCATGAGAACTTTTCGTTTTGATTGGCATTTCCGGAATTTAAACCCCAACCTGAAATATTGAGTAGATTTGTTACAATCACATTATTTAAGTTATATCTATAAGTAAATAGGCTATGGTTAGTCAAATACACACTTTCAAAGACCACGTCATTGCTAATCTTATTATTTATTTAATATACTTATCTATACATCTCTAGTCTAGGAGTCCAATAAATATATTTAGGTAGTTAAAAAATAAAAACTTTCGTCACAGCAATGAAAAATTTGAAACCACCATGGAAGGTAACGTCAAAATTAAAAATAGCCACCTTCTGCAACAATTCTTTGAACAGAATGTTCAGAAACACCTGAAACAAAATATGTATAAATGTAACCATGAAATTAGAAATGGTAGGTAAATTTATAAAGTTTGCATAGCATTATAATTATAATTCATATTTACCTATACACAACCACATTTTATTTAACCACATATTAGACATAAACATTTCGTTATACCCACGGCTAATATTTACGTGTAATGTTGACAACACTCACCAGTCATTGCCGCCACCCTTGCATTTACGGATTTTAATGGTATAATCGGTTCGTTCTTTTCACATTCTTGTGTACAAAACGAATGTACTTTTAAAACTGCTTCTCTTGTACCACTTTTTATCACTTTAGGCATGATGATAGCACAGTTCTAGCGTAGCGTTATATTCTCTTTGGTTAACAAAATATTCGCAACGATGTTTACTATGGCTACGTTCCGGGAAGGACCGAAATCACGCGCGGCGTTCGCACACCCATTCCCTTAAAATCCCACAGTCATCATGAGCAAACTCGATACGTCATCGATGATGATCGATGACGTCACCGAAAACGCTCACAACGCTCGCAGATCGTAAGTGGGTATTCGCGGTCGTTTACGAGCTGTCACTGTCAAGCATCAAATGTATAGGATTCTATCGATTTTTGACAGAAAAGTGGCCGCGCTTTTCGTGACCGCGTAACCGTTCCGCTTGGGTTGAACATTGCATGCATTCATTTTAACCGGAACGCTAAACCGGGGCGCGACAGTTGTGAGCGTTGACGGCGCTTCCCGGAACATAGCCTATGAACTCGGAAGTGTCAAAGTGAATTTTCAAGATGGCCGTTTTAGTTCCTCAAATCGCCACCGCCAACTTATACTTGTGGCACTGTATTTATTACAATTAACATTTTTGTTACAGCGATATAATGATTAATTATTTTATGAACACACATGCACCACAATGCAAAATTACGAAGTTAAATATATATTAGAATCGTATACATTAATGATAAGTTATTAAATTACATTGTCATTGTCATACTACTTACTACTCGTAAGTACCTCTAGGGTGCGTTCCGGGAAGCGCCGTCAACGCTCACAACTGCTCTCGCTGCTCGCGCCCCGGTTCGCCGTTCCCTTTGGTTGTCAGTGACAGCTCGCAATGATCACGTCACCTATGATCCGCGAGCGTTGTGAGCGCGGCGTGAGCGTTTTCAGTGACGTTATTGATGACATATCGAGCGCCGCGATTGATTTCGGTCCTTCCCGGAACGTAGCCATAGGAATTTCTCTATTTTTTTTCAACTTCATTACAATCATAATTAATGTATATGAGTGTGTGTGTGTTTGCAAAAATATCGAAACTAACCAAGAGATAGGGCACGTATTTGTATTAGTTGAGTATTTTTTTCATGATATATATTATTATAATTTATTTATTTTAACTTTATTAGAAGGTCTTCCGTATTAGCATAGTCTGAACCTACTTCAACACTAAAAAGGGTGAAATAACTTGTAGAAGTCGCCACAATGATAGTTAAAAAGTGCCACAATATTGTATGCGCTACCGACTTCGAAAAGTTATTTCACCCTTTTTAGTGTTAAAGTCGGTTCCTTTTATTGGTAAACATTTTTTTACCATTTTTAGAGACTAATTTGCCACTTACGGGGTAGAGTCGTTCACTGCCAATGATAATATTATCATCAAAATAGGCGAAAAACTTTTCAGATATTAGAGTATGGTGAGTTGGGGCATGAGGAGCGAAAGCTTCTACTGCTTTGTCTGCTTTCCTGAATTTGACGCCCTTTCGTACAGTCGGTAAAACAGATATTCACGCATTAGTTCCTTTAATGCAACACAGAGGCCACGCTTTCCGCCCAAATCGTAAAAAAAAGGGGTTTAATTTTGGCAGGTCATAAGTCGAAGAGAGTGGAGATTAATGTGGCTACAAGAAAAGTAATTTCTGAAGTAAAAAGTAGATACTTATTCCAGATTACGCTTTTGGTGAGTCGCATATTCAGTGATCATTTTACGAGTTAGGTCGTTAGTTTCTGTAATTCGTATGAGTAATAAAGTTTTATGAATTATTCAAAATCCTGCCCTCAAATTTTTAAAGTGGGGAAGAGTGCCATGCCTGCCCGGGGGAAGAGGGTCATATAATGTTTCTCTTACCCCAACTCAGGGGAGACAAATGCTTTTTTTATACCTATGTTTATATTTCGTGTGATACAGGTTTATGTTTGAGTGTTTTTTTTATTTCTCGTACTTACGCAGAACAACATTTTATGGAGCAATGTAGGTACACTTAAACGAAGAATTTTTTTTTTCAATTTCTTCTATAAATACAACCAATATAACAAAAAACAAAGCAATGATATCTTGAATCTTAGAGTGATAAAGATTACGAAAAAGTGAACTGGGATTAGTAATCAAGATTACAATGATTATTGGAAAGAAGTTAATATACGAAGCAGAAGTTTTAGAAAATTTAGAAATAATATGATGTGGAATAAGAGTGTTGGTAATACACAGAATAATAATATGAATGCACAGCCAATACTGCATGACCAATAATGCGATGCCATCCATAGGCAAATATAAAATCTCATCTTCATACCTCGCTTGTGTAAGGGAGTTTGAGAATGAACGAAAGTCACAGTAGGTTTGACGACGAGCGAAGCGAAGAGGTTAGGTGTTATGATGACCACCAGAACCAGAATTATGATGAATATCACTGAACAGTGGACTGTTAATATCGCAAAGTATATCTGCACTGGACACTGGAACGTACAAACGATGCTTTGACATTTCTATTGAGTCTATGATTGTGCACATTATCGCTGTACATATCGCGTTGTACGAAAAGTGTCCGAAATGTATTTTACAGCCAGTAATGCATGATACTTCATGTACCTTGATATTTCATGTACATGGAATGGATTCCTTTTCTTGGCTGCGTATTATTGCTCTAGCAATATAAAGCCCGCGTTGTAACGCAGCCAAATAATGCAAAGCCTGTGTCGAAGCAATTCCCTGGATTATTGGATGCGTATCTATTATTGCCTGGAAATTGCTTTAGTCGCGAATTATTGGCTGTACATTATAGGGACTCTGCTCTGACACCCTACTACGTTTGTGATCTGATCGCAGGTTAAATATCCTATAGTTTATCTATGGATTCTATTTTTGTTTGAGATTGAGGTTATGTTTCTTTCCAGTGTTATTTTGTGACTGAAATACAGAAAATATAAATCAAAATGCCGTTCATGAAAGGAAGAGCGCCTATAAGACGTACCATGGAGTATTTAAATGCGGGAAGACTAGTACTGAAGGATAAAATCAAGATATTTTCCGTTGCGTACAACATAAACGGCCAAAATAACACAGGCGCGAAAGATTTTGTTTTCTGGTATTTACCTCAGATTCAGTACAAAAATCCTGATGTACAAGTAGCTACGTTAAAGAATCTGACTCCGTCACCATTCATAAAGTGCTATTTCGAAGATGGGAGAAAGATCTTGCTTGATGTTGATAACAAGTCCAAGGAAGATATTTTGGACCATTTGATTAGAACTGTCGGTGAGTAAGATATGATCGTGTACTTAGGACCCAAAAAAATGCGTAGATTTATTCCGATACCATCTACCTATCTTTTTACTGTTCTCTAACATGAATTTTATGCTACAGCCCATAAATATGCAAGATTAGAGAATGTTTTTGCAATTATTCTTTTAAAGAATTGTCACATCTATCTATAACTTTAAACATTGAAGGCAAGATTACTTCTACATTTACTTATGGAGCTGTAGTTTTTTTTACTCTGAATTGTGACATAGATTTTATTGTTTCAAAGCCTTATTAGTTCTTACTAGGTGTTGAGTTAGAAGTTTTTAGACTACAACATTTTGGTGCTTTATTCACCAATGTCAGAAAGCTTATAATAATAATGAAATATCTATAGGAGGGCACCTGTCACATATCAGTACAAGTGGGTCATAGCCGGTACCAACCAGGAGATATACCTACTAGGTAGTAAGATTTTATTGCAATGATATTTGGAAGGCTCTAGCAATGCAATTACTGAGCAAATGTGATTATGTAACGGTTTTCTCAGAGAGACAATCATAGTGTAGGGCTGCATGAATTTATCAAATGTGAAGTTCTGGGTTGCACTGCAACACTCATAGCAGGCATGATGCTTACCATAATGAAAAAACCTTGTAGTACGCAGGCACAGATCTAGCTCCCAAAAAAGGTTGTGGTCACAGCCACTCGAAAATCAGCAAAGTAACTACAAGTTGGGGCATGAACTCTTTCATGATTGATATAGTATCAAGTTGCACGCCTGATAAGCGTCACACTTGCCCATCCAGGGCCATTCAAAATTTTGAACTAGGTACAACACTTCAAAGCTGTGCATGGCACTGCACTTTTTACTAGGATATAAAAGATGTTCCTGCACTGTAATTTTGCTAGAAACAACAACAAATGATGTCAAATTAAATTTAAAAGAAGGTTACATTTCTTTTACGCGAAATTGTTAATAATATCATCGATATCCAGTTTTGTATATTTTATAAAATGGCATATCATCGGCCTATTAAATATGAAAGTGTGACATCTCATGTTTCAAGTCTTTTAGGGTTGTGGGCATGTCCATCGTGCCCACAATGGTGGATCCGCGAATGATAGTAGGTTTAATCCATTGGGGTAGAAGATTATATTATAGTGTATGTGAACCAAAAGCAGTTGCTTTGAGTACATTCAGTATCCACTTATACCCATACAAGATGATAACTAGTTTATTGCGACAATCTCCAATAATCCACAACTCTAATTTTTAAAATTAAATATTAAGACTTTACTTAGACTTACCAAAACTTTTTTAATCAGAAAAAAAATATCTTGACTGCAAACTACCAATATAAAAAAGATGACTGCAGTTAATAGTACAGTGTACAGCTCTATGTATTATGTGAACAGCTCTGTTTTTATTATACAGAGGGAGGAGAGACGGCTATGTTTGGTCAGTATGGATCACTACAAGACAGTGGGAATATGTTCTTACAATGCATAATATAAACTTAGCCAAATAATTGCAAATCTGGTCTGCTTCCCCAACATCCTTGTATACCGTAAACATGTTTAAAACACCATTCTGTTCCTGACAACTTTGCACAAAAGGCTATCTGATGAATTAATTTTACTCACCAATAATAATGTTTTAAGGGGTTGAGCAAGTGACCCTAAAAATATAAACTACAATCTAATCTGATAACTAGTGAGATGGGATTGACAAGTTGTATGCCTGGTTGTAGACAGTACTGTGCACCTTTGTGCACAAAGGACTTTTACTATTCAGGGTTGGCCATTTAGAATAGTCAGTATGGGTAACTCTAAAACTATAAGAGATATAAAGATCTCTTTTTAAGAACCATGTCATCATTTTAAGTGACAAAAAAAACATAAGTTTAAACATACATAAGTTTAAAAAAAACTTGTAGACAGTTCAGAAATCGAACCTGATTGTATGAAAAGAAATACAATATGTCTATTTTGATATTGAAATAATCTAAGTTCTTTAGACTTTAAATGCATTCTATTAATTCTAGATGTAATATTTCATGGCAACAACCTGCTTTTGACCAACACAATCAATTTTGTAATAGAAGTAATGTATGTTATTTTATTCAATTATGCCCGAATTTGATTCCCGAACTGAGTAAATGTTGTTTTTTAAATCTATAAATGCAGTTTTTCTTGTCACTAAAATCGATGACATGATTCCTAAAGAGATTTTTTGTATTTTGTATAGTTTCAGACTTGCCCATACTGACTCCATTCTAAATAACCCATATATGTATACAGTCCAACCTTAACACAAGAAATGCTTTTTCTACAGCTTCACAAATAATATCACAAATAAAAAAAAGGACAATACTATTTGGATAACTTGTCAATATTTATCCATTTCTACTGACATTAAATTTTTAATCTGCTATGTTACAGGTAAATCGAAAGAAGTTTTAGAAGCGGAATCAATAGCAGCAGAGAAAAAGGATAACCCAGCCAACTTTGGTGTCGGCTGTGAGAGACCTTGCATCTGTGAAGTATACGGCCAAGTTCCGTGCTCTGGTGTTGTAGTCCTACCTAAGTTCATGAGAGGGAAATACAAAAATCAGGAAAGTTAAATAGGTATTAATAGCTCTTAGATCAACTGAACTGGAGGTATACAGTTGACTGCTGGATGTTGCACACCCATTGAATCACTTTGAACTCAGCTCATAACAAATATAAGGTAAACTTAAAAGATCCAATTCAATAATTTTTGGCATCAATATAACTAAAAATATAACAGAAACCAACTGTCTGCTAAATACTCATAATGGCAGTTATAATTCAACTTGTCCAAGATGTTTTCATAATTTTCATTGGATTGTGATTTTTCTGTTAATCATGAAACAGGCACAAATGGGTTACTCTACACTTAAGTATATGATATATTATGTATAATATATAGGTCAATATTAATTAGTGTACAATATCGAATGGTTTGGAATCAATAACTGGTTGTTATAGAAAAAAGTGCATGTTTTATTATTATTATGAACCCATATTCATTGCTCCGCAACTAATAACCGTTGCGCGACTGAACGCACGCCGCTACATCACAGAATAAACAACAGTGACTACGCGAGACATACCTACCCACTTAGAATAGGTACAACGACGTACGAACCTACCTACTCGCGAATGTTTACGCAGCTGATGTCTATGCCTAAACGACAGCGGGCGCGGGCGGGTCGTCGTCCGCACGTTATACCTATTCCAAGCGGGTAGGTATGTTTCGCGTAGTTGTGAGTATGTAGCAGAGCGTCGGGCGAGTCGCGCGTTCAGTCGCACTATGGCTCTTAGCCGTGGAGCGGCGAATATGGGTTCATAATAATAAAAATATATGTTATTTTTTATACATTTCTTTTACTTTCTTGGCCAGTTATCGATTCCAAACCACCCCGTTCAAAATTGTGCACTAATTAACAAATACCTTATATATTATACTATGATTTATAAGTCATAGTAAACTGTTAGGTACTAAAACATCATAAGTGTAGTGTAACCCATTTCTGCCACTTTCGTAACAAACAACAGAAAAAAATCATGTTTATTCCAATTACAATTTTAGTTTTCATCTAGCCACACTTATCATATATGTAGTAGGTATGGCTCAATGGGACCTTAGTGAAGAAAGTAAATTGCATTTTTTTACACTATTATACAATGGGACTTTTCCCCCCATTACGTCACATTTTGACACAAATGCATGTGACCCAATGGACACCCATAGAGATATTTATACAGTTGATCGAAGGATTCAAAAATTCTATGGAAAATTGATTGCAACTTTAACTGCATTTTGATAGTGGCCTTTTGCGTTGGTCCACAGGGGTCTACACCGTGTTTAAAACTCCTGTAATGCCAGCCAAGGTTATACAAATCAAGAGATTTGTCTTGTACTAACAAGATGATTTGAGTATTTCCTAAATCTACCACTAGATGGCGCTAATGTATATGAGATGGGTTTTGTCGAAATCATCCCACAATACAATTAAAGTGATGCAAAGCAAAATTGTCCTGTCCTAGAAGCGAAAAAAAAATTAAACTAAAAGTTCATTCTCTGGTTACAGTATTGAAACTCCTTGATTTGAACACATTGTGTGACAAGTCTTCATTTAGACCAGTGGTGTCAAGTGGAATAAATATTCATACCACCCAGTCATTGTATATTGTGCTGTAGAGATACTTAGAATATAAGTAGGTAGTTTTACTGTAATATAATAAAAAAAGCGTTTCAAATTGTACTAGTTATTTTATTTGATAAAACTAATGTGGGAATCCCTCACGTAAAGTATAGTTGGAAAGATCTGACATATTTACGGGAGTGATTCACATTTCTCATATTCAAAATATTTCGTTTCACATATTACTATTGCAATGTTTGGTATCGCTAAGCAGGCGTCAGTGCCTACGAAGAAATAATATCAGGAAGAGTAACTGCCTTAAAAATGTCCCAATAAAAGTCGTGCTAAATCAATAACATCGTTCACGCCGCTACGACTCAGCTGTCATAGTAGACGTTGCGTGGACCAATCCCTGCTTTCCTTCTGAAATTTAAACCAATCACCGAATATGTCTATTTGTAACCTCGTAAGTAATTCGTATTTGGAATCATACGTCGTTTTGGTTTGAAGGACCACTTTTTGTGTAGAATTTGTTCTGAGTTATGCTTCCTGACATTATTTCTTCGTAGGTTAGTGCTTTAAAAAGTAATGCTATAAAACATATAAAGAGTTGTGACGTCAATACGAAAGTTTAATTATTTCTAAAAATTCTTTAGGTTGGATAGTGCTGTCAAAGCTGTTCAATAGATGTCGCTCTGTCCCCGTAAGACGGTTAAAATCCTAGATGGTCATAGCGTCTGACACGGATTGTCGGAAAACGCGGGTTCGAATCCCGTCCGAAGATGTGAATTTTTCTTTCTAAAAAATTTCAAGGTTTGGTATCGCTAAGCAGGCGGTAGTGCTTTAAAAAAGTAATACTATAAAATATTTCTTTTAAATTCAAATCATTTAGTTTTTTTTATTTGATAGGCTATTGTTTGACTACTGTCTCACTTGATGTTCAGTGACGATGCGGTCGAAGGTGGTGCCACACTTGACCTAGAATAGCTCGTGTCTCTCAAGGACAGCTACCGGAACATACTGTTAGGTGCTTAGCAACAGAGTATGGTAGCGCGCCAGATGCTCTTACTATTGACTCCTCTCGGAAAGCAGGAAAACTGTTTTAAAAACTACCTTAGAAGCAATATTTATCTTATATAATGTATCAACATTAAATACTCGTAGTTAAGTAATAAAAAAATAATTTAATTCCGAAAATTATCATATGTGTCTTACAATTTTATCAACATCAACTTTACCAACAAAAACAATCCTATACCTTGCAATAGGTTATGGGCCTCAGAACGTAAATCCCTTGATGCAATAAGCCATCAGGGCTGCTGCGATGTAGTGCATGTTTTGGAAAGCATTGAAAGTCCTCGTGTTGCAGTTGTAGAACAGGAAGTCATCCACCTCTTCACCACGAGGACAGGTATGGAAGTATATCCAGTTTACGCAAGTGGATTCATTGATGTCCTGGAAAGGGTTATGATGAGGGTTAGTTAAGCTTCTTTCACGTATATCTCTATATAGCAGAGATGGCCAAGAGGTCGACCGCCGTCTACCGGTAGACCGCGAAGGCGATTTAGGTAGCCCGCGAGAGTTCATCATCTCAGCCGTAGGACGTCCACTGCTGAACATATGCCTCCCCCATGATTTTCCAAAAGGACCGGTTGGAAGCGGCCTGCATCCAACGTCGTCCTGCGACCTTCCTCAGGTCGTCTGTCCACCGTGTCGGTGGACGACCTACGCTGCGCTTGCCGGTCCGTGGTCTCCACTCCAGAACCGTTCGGCCCCATCGGCCATCTGTTCTGCGTGCTATGTGCCCTGCCCACTGCCACTTCAACTGGCTAATCTTCTGAGCTATGTCGGTGACTTTCGTTCTTCTACGGATCTCCTCATTTCTGATTCGATCACGTAGAGAAACCCCGAGCATAGCCCTCTCCATAGCTCGTTGAGCGTTGCGACTTTGAGCTTATCTATGAGGCCTATAGTAAGAGACCACGTTTCAGTGCCATAAGTCATCACTGGTAACACACATTGGTCGAAGACTCTTGTCTTGAGCGAGAGTTAAATCAACAGAATTATAAAATAGTGGAGGTGTTTTTTTCGTTATGGTCAAGGACAAATGAATGCCAACTCAATTGTAGGATTACCGAAAAGAGCAAGTGATGAAAGGCATTTTAAAACTACACATATCAAATAGGACACCGATTTTCCATTTGGTAATAAAAACCGAGAGATAAAAAAAAGTACGAGAATTAAAACGCAGCTTCTGCACAATGTTTTTTACGGATCCAGAATCGAAATCAAAAGCTGCTAAATTAAAGTGGTAGCTTTTAAAATACTTAATTCTATTCGAGCCAGAACTTTGCAAAGGCGTCAATTTCGATCTTTTCTTGAAGATACTGAAGCCGAACACTTCGATCTTTTGCTACACAGACAGATGTTAGGTGGCTTATCTGTGCTGTCTTCTTGACTGCTTATGAAACTCGTTTTTCTTTGCGACATAACGGAAAATCTAAATGAGTTGAAATGAAGTAAATCGAAACGATAAATGCAAATTTGGAAGTGTGTAATAAAAACTTACAATCTTATCACAAAAATTTCTTGTAAACTCTACCTGGCAGTCGAACGCAAAAAAATTTTCAAACACAAGTATAGAGCTCACAAGTAAAAAAGTTTGGCCACCCCTGCTATATAGTAAGTATAATCACTATAGAAAGTTAGTTTTAATATTAATTAAACTTGAAATATAGGTACTATTTAATTATGAAAAGATAATTCTGGAGTCAAGGGTTCAAATCCTGCCAGCAGCTGATAAAGCACTTCAGCCCTAACACAGTATGTCCTTGCCGAATATTTCCAAAATATAATATTCGAGTATAGTTTTAACTATAAAAGCTATTATGTCGCCAACAACTCAACCAATTATGTTCACATTCGAACTTCCTCTTTAACCCGTTCAACTCGCCAATCAAAATCCACCAAATACATTTCGCAGAAACCAACCTATTTTTCCAGGAACTGCAACGTGTGTGGTTAAAGTCAGGTACCTACGTAATGTGTGTGTACCTATAAAATTTTATCAAAATCGGTCGGTTAATAGTGCTACAGCATTCTCAGCCCTCCACACCCCCCCCCCCCCTTTTCTTTTAGAAAAAGTACCCCACTACTAGAAATCGCTATCGATAAAACAATATTGAATAGTAGAACATACATTACAAATTTCTTTTTTAATTAGCAATACGGTATTACTCACGTAATATTAGTCGTATAGGTCCGACTATAGTTTCGACCACATTTGGTGGTCTTTTTTTAAGGAGTGTTCGGGACGCCCGCGTCACGTTTAGCACTGTGATAAGCGAGACGTCATCGACGATCATCGAATTAAAAATGTGTGAAAACCACGTTAGTTTTTATAACATAACAAGTTTCGTCAAGATTGGCTGAAAAATTACCTGCAGGCCTAAAAGATGTTTCTGTTAACGTCAACGCCAAACGACAACTCCAAAATGTACCTATGGCGTGGACATTACCCATGGAAAAGTCACGTGAGGTCACGCTAAGTTCGGAGACGGGACCCGGGAACGTTTTGTCTGTAGCGTGTGCTGAAAAACGCCTACTTGAATTTTGTCTAGGCCTGCTGTACAGGAAGACCAACATACAAACTATGAACAGATGAAAGTAATTTTGGCCAGTTAAAGCAGAGACGCTTCGCTCGCTTGGTCAATAATAAATTATGCGTCTGTCTTCATACCTGGACGGTCAGACTGAAGTCTGGAATTTTGTGTTTGTTGGGGCACGTCGGGCCAGATATGACGACGCGCGCGTTTTTGAAGCAGTCCTTCTTATCCTGACATGGCCTCATCTCAGTGCCAGTTTCGTTGGACAACTCTTCGCTAGCTTTGTATAAAAATGGTGTGACTGGACATTTCTGTAAAAGATATAACCAATATCATTTACTTTATTAATATTTTAACTTACGCGGTATAAGACCTGCTTAGTGAAATCACATAATGCAATTTTAGACAGAATAATTACCTACGTATCCTCGGACGGGAACAAACCTGCGTCTTTGGACACTGCTACAATCAATTAGAGAGATAAATTCGATGCCCGGATGGGTGTCTCGCAGGGCTATTACGTATGTCAATTGCAATCAAATGTCGATTGAAATCTAAATTAAGGCGGCTTTGTGTCACTTTTGTCAACTCCAGTCAGCAACGAACAGTCTGGTTGCTGAAGCTGTTAAAATTGACATAAACCCGACATTTTTCAAGATTTCAATTAGCATTAGATTGTAACTGAGATAAGTACGAGTAATTAGCCTGCAGAACACCCCTCCTTTTCGAATTCATAACAAAGTCAAAATCATTTATTCAATTTAGGCATCAAAGACGCACATAAGTGCGTCTTTGATGCCTGAATTAAAAGTACATTATAATGAATAGTTTACGTTCATAAGAACGTAAACTATTTATAATGAATAGTTTACGTTCATAAGAACGTAAACTATTCATTATAATGTACTTTAACGACACTACCGCCGCGTTCCAAAATATATAGTGCCTACCGAGAAGAAGCGGCAAGAATCTTGTGGCCATTCTTTTTATATAGATGTTTACAATGTTTCTACTTAGGTAGTATTCCAAGCATCTTTATCTGATATATAATGTCGGACTTTATAATAAGTTTTTTTTATTATGTTTACAATCACCTTGAATTTGCCCTCTGTGAGCTCAGTTAGTTTGGAATTTTATTGTAAAAGCGCACACATTCCTAGGAATGACTTATTAGTCTTCGCAAGTCTAAAACTAGGTACAGCTATCCTGTTTGTATTCCTAGTATTATAAGTGTGTTGATCACTATTTAACTTATATTTATGTAATTTTTTTACGAACATACATTATATTTTCAAAATAAGGAAAGCAAAATTAGTATATTGATTTCTTTAAATAAATCTCTCAGTTTCACGCGGACCCATTTCGTATATACCTTGAATAGCACGTTTCTGTAGGATGAAGATGGTCTCTTATATCAGCCGCTGAACCCCATAACATCCAGCCGTGGCCCACAGAGTCACTTACAGACTAACGGCAGGTGCCAATAATATATCTATCGTCGGTTTACTTTACTAAAGATAGACATTTGCCACTATTTGTATGGACGTTATGACAATTTTCCATCGTTAGTAAGGATAGCTGTTGATAGATAGATTATTGGGATTCCCCATAAGTAAGCACTATATCTTGGCCACGATTGTTAAAATATCAAACACTTCTGCTTTGATTCTAAACCAATCTCCTCAAATTAGTACCAAATTTTTATTTTTATGTAAAACATCATTTACCAACCTCTGAGAATAATCGATAGTATTTTAGAAGACAGTTTACCTTGCAACAGCACTTAAATCTGATATTCGCTCCAAGCATAGGACACAGCAGCAGGTAAGAGTTGAGGATCGGATGTGGGGCACCCAGCCAAGCAACGTTGACACACTGCATCGTGCCAAACTCCTCCTGTGGAAAACTTTAGGTAACTTGGGCCTTTTCTTGCTCCTCACATTTAATTCCACATGCCGATCTGATCTGCATGCGTATCGACTCATTGTAAGTAGCTAAGTATTTCTACGATTGTTTATGCCGTCAAAGGTCTCAATCAGCGGGCACAATTCGGTTTTACCGCAATGAGGCGAGGACACAGCTAAAAGGTACAAATTATGCCGGATCTGGGATGTGGGCAGCATCACGGGATCCATTCTGGTGTATCTAGACATGCAGAGAAAATCGGCCTGAAGCGAAAATAAATATTTCTTCGTCTTGTTGGTTACAATTCACGAATTCTACCAGGTAATTTTACCTTTGCTTTTAGGATGACTTCTCAAAGCCGTGTGCTTCTGTCAACTAGGTAAAAATATATTGAAACAACGCTCTCGACCGTGCTAACACTGTGTGCAGCTGTTTGTATTCAGCTACAATGTCATCCTGTTGTGATCACGCTGCCCTCGCACAGCTTAATAGGTACCTTATGCTGCACCGTGACCACATTTCATAGTGCATCTACTGCGCAGTGTTTTTTGCTTCCTCGACGTTTCGTCTTTGGGACTTTAGAACAAGTGCCTGTTTTATAAATATGGGCATTATCAGCTTCTATTCTATTCTCACTGGGTCACGGGCCTACATAGCAGAAAGAGGAGAATGTGCCATAAGCCACCACGCGGATTTAGTGTGGTTTGACGGACAAGGCGGGCAGGTCTGAAAGCTTTCAAAATGGGTAAATCGAGTACAAATCCTAAGGCAACTTGGATGGATCGGCTAGTAGAAAATGCAGATCTATGTCAGAAAAACAATCTAGCATAACGCCCTTGTGGGATGAACGACTTAAAAGTCAAATAACCTTTATAACTTTTGAAAATTATTTAGTCGTATGGGAAACAGTCTCTATAAATTATAACATCATAATAGTATACAATTATTAATTCTCTGTAGGTAGGGTTATCTATGACTTACACTCAAGTGCAATTGTACTGCAATGTCTTTTTTAATTATGATAGCATTAAATGAGATTTAAGTTTTGTTAAGGGGACGTGAGGGAGCAAACCGGGCCACCCGCCTCGACGACAGTTTCAGGAGGCGCCAATAGTTAGGTATGTAATAAAAAGTATATTTAAAAAAATTACTCCACAAAGCGCCTAGCATACGGAAGCCTGGTTGTCTTTTAGGTAATTAAACTCATCACTGGAGATAGGGGCGCCACTATGTAAGTACCTAGGTGTGTTCATCCCACATGGGCGATGTGCTCGATTGTCCTGATAGGGACCGATAATGCCACTAGATGTCACCCATTCACGTTGAGGGTCACTAGAGCAAAGTTTGCTTTACTTAGTTAAACATATGACGGTCACCAACACACCCCAAGCGGGACGTCAGTGCAGGAGTATTCCCCACAGACTAGGTCGAACCAAAACAGACGCTGAGTATGAGAGGTTTAATGATATTTATAGAACGTTACCATAATAGCCATGACAGTGGCTAGCGCTTGGATGCTAGCGTGGGTCCTGGATCTCATACACAGCACCGGCACCATAGATTTCTCTGCAAACCGCTGCACGCACATGTGTGTGGTTGTTGAGACGAAGATTGCGTCTGCCATGAATGCAAATATGCTGGGGAAAGGGAATAGTAATTGAAGATTATTATAAGAGTTCTATCTATACATCTCCAGCAACAAGAACTCGATGGAGTGATTAATAGTGCAAGGCCGAGTGGAAGGAAAGAGATCCCAAGGTCCTTCAACAACACGCTGGACTGACCATTAAAATAAGTACAATTTTAAAATGTTATTACCGACTTCCATTCTATACAGTTATTGGAGTAAACTCAAAACTACTGCATCAAATTTGATGAAATTTAAATGGGACCACACGGGAAGCACCAGCTTTCAAACAAATTTCATCAAATTCGGTTCTGTAGTTTTTGAGTTACATTCCAATAACTGAATAAAATGGAAGTCGGTATAAAATTTTATAGGTACTTGTCATTATATGAACTGTGAATTTCACTGGCTAGAGAATGACGTGTTTGGTTGGATTGCGACTACGAGATCTACAAGGGCACAATCGACGTGGGAGGTGCTGGAACTATATGGTAAGTACATACGTATTTGTAGCCAAAACATAGGATCCTCTCGGAAACTTCAGAAAATCTCCTTTATAGCACGGTTATACGAGGGTCTATATAGGTTACAAGAGTTTGATTATGAACTCTTTGAAAATATCATTGTAAAAATTGGTTGAAATTAAATCAATCACACGCACACACACTTTACACAAGCAAAAAAAAAATTGATAACACTTTGCACAGGCGATTCCAGGCCTGTGTATTTCAGAGGTACCTACTATTTATTCATTACTACGAACTTGAATTAGCTTCCTTTCTATACTAATACCCAATATTGATAAATTATTTAAAAACAAACTACTGATCAGATTTTGACCAAATTTATATAAATAGGATGTTGGTACGATATTACGCAATCGCGGTGCACTGAGACTGCTCCGACGCGCACTTAGCTGGTTATTTAGCTCACCTCCCGTTATAGTCATGCTCCCAAACCAGCTGCCCATCAACACTGACGTCGGTTGCTCCCAAAAAAGACGCTGCTTTCGACACCGCCATGTTTAGTATGGGCTCATTTATTTCTTGGAGTATCATTATTTTTGAACCTGCTAGCAAATCCTGGAATCAAAATTTACTTAGGTACAATAAAATAAAAAAAATTAAGCAAGTACCAACCCACCATTTGATATGTTTTACGCGTGAGCGTGAATCTTTGCAATGACATGTGTGGTTTTTTACCTAATTTTTCTTTTAAGTTTCACACAAAGGTCCTCAGATTCCAAACTAGGCAGAGCCTGTACTTCGGTAACCTGATGACTGATATACATACTTATATACACACACACACCAGACACAGCTCAATCACAAATGTTTGACCTGGGGATCGAACCCGGGACCATCGGCTCAGAAGACATGGGGTGCTACCAACTGCGCCTACCGGTCAGTCAAATTAGTAGCGTGATAGCAACCAAGATACGCTTTAACAGAAAAAGCATACTTTTATCAAAATACATATATCCTGTAGAATATGGAGAAGAATCGGCGGTACGTAGAGAATATAGCTTTAGAATGTCCAAAAGAAAAAATCCCTTAGTTTCTCGACTAGTGCTGTAAACAGGAGTCAGTTATAAGTCAAATATACTTTCGAGCCTATCCCGTCCGAGGATGGAATTTTTCTCTCTAAAACTGCAATGTTTGGTATCGCTAAGCAGGCGTTAGTGCTTTAGATATGATATTATAAAAATAAAGGAGGGTTGCGACATCAATACGAAAGTTATATTAGAAAAAAAGTCTTCTTTCGGTTGGATAATGCTGTCAAGCTGTCTAATAGATGTCGCTCCGTCCCCATACGACGCGGCTACGGTTAAAATCAGATGAAGAGCTCCAATTCTACAATTCGAGCTATATATTGGAGACACTGAAGTCACTCAACACCTAGAACCCCTACAAATGCGTAGAACCATAGCTACTCTAAGCGTTTTTTACCGATGGTTTCATGGCGAATGTTCTGAAGAGTTTTTTAATCTTATTCCTTCCTCACCACTTCGGTCCCGAACTACTCGTTCCGGCCTTTAGCATTGCATCCATATACTGTTGAAAACTTCTTACCACGAACCAAAAAGTTTAGTAGTCCCTACCTCTGTCGTGTAAGTAAATTGTGGAATGCTTTGCCGGCGTACGTATTTCCTTGCAGCTATGACCCTGAGTCTTTCAAGCGGGGCGTGAAAAAGCATCTGTCAGGCCATCATAGGGGTGGCGATTAATGGTCATTGCATCTTCGCTTTCCATCAGGCGAGAGAGAGTCACTTTGATAAACCATTATAAAAAAAACGATGCTTGCAGCTCGGTGCCTCGTGCCTCGATGGCCTAATGATCATATGGCGTCTGATACGAATCCCGTCCGAGGTGGATTTTTTCTCACTAAGATTGCAATGCTTGTGAACATGATGTGAATATTGCGCTCACCAATTTCGTATTGTGTGTGTCTCTATGTCTGCACTTCAAGTTCCAAGCGCTCCTTATTATGTCCATCACCATATATGCGTTCCATTGTTTGAAACATATCAGATGCCGAGGCCGGCCAAATCTGGAAATATCAACTACACGTCACAGCTACAGACTAAGAATCATCGAGACTGCAGTGCGAGCATGGATCTATCCACGAATTACTTGTCATGTCGACTTGTCGATAAACATATTTTTATCTATCGTACCTAGACCTAGGCCTAGACAAAAGATGTTTCGGTTATCGTTAACGTCAAACGACAACTCCAAAATGTATGGCGTTGACATTACCTGTGGAAGAGTCACGTGACGTCGCGCTAAGTTCGTAGACACATTTTTGTTTATAGCGTGTGCGGAAACACGCCTGTTTGAATTTTGTCTAGGCCTGCTGGTCTCTAGCACGGATCGGGCCGCGACAGCTTCATCGTTCAGCGGGCTGTCTTTTATCGATAACTAGGTACCTTTACAGTCAAATTTATCCTACCGATAATCCATGCTCGAAGTTCTGATGAAGTTAGCCATTCCAATCAAATCATAATTTGATTGGAACGGTACTGACAGTGAGAGTAGGCATGTGTAAGTCAAACGTATCAGCCCTCCAACTAGCACTCGCACATTTATCCTTCGTCGCCACGATTAATCAGGCTAAGCGACTGATGAACGACATCAATTATTGCTGGCATCAGTTCTTATAGTTACTGCAGTAAGCGTTCACCTTCCGTTTCGACAACACTGCCTTTGTATGGTGTCCAGAATGCATGACGAGACATTATTAACCTATACTTGTACTGTTCTGGGAGAAATCACTAGCCTACTAGTTCTTCAAACCATAATCACAGAACAAGTATAGATAATATGCACGAAGGCCAAATATCTGGAGTGTAGGTAATTCTACCATTCCACAGTCTACGCAGAATACTCGATTTTTTCGGACACATAGCACGCAAAGACGGTCAACACATCGAACAGCTGATGGTGACAGGCAAGATTGACGGCAAATACCAAGAGACTAACGAGATGGTCGGACCAAATCCGATCCGCGCTAAATACCAATCTCCACAAAGCCCTCCACGAAGCAAAGGACCGGAACAGATGGAGGGAGTTGGGTAGTCCATAAGAAAATTATTCAGCGAGGAAGTCACGACCCGCAGTAATGAGGAATACGACGCGAGGAGAAGGAGTTTGGATTACGCTTATAATGTTATTGTACTACTTGTATTAGTTCTATTCCATCCACCTAGTAAGATGCCTTCATCATCATCATCATCTCAGCTGTAGGACGTCCACTGCTGAACATAGGCATCCCTCATAACTTTTCAAAAGGACTGGTTGCAAGCGGCCACACGTGTTAGAATGACTCGCTTATTGTTCTTTTGAACGGACTACAATTATTTGTTTTGTTTTGTAATTACGGTTTGCCGCTTGCGTCATTTACAGCGTCAATCCGGTGACGCTGATTACTGCTTCCACCGGTCGGCCGTATTTATAGCAAAATGGGGCTCATACCAGCAACCCTTAAACCACTTAGCTATTATAATTAACGAAGTAAAACATATGGAGTGTGCCCGGAACCAGCTGAGAGGCAGAAAACGTTTCACGATCTTAAAATAAATAGAACACGTTTGGGCGAGTTGTATTTTGTCATGTCCAACCTCTAGTGAGGCGGGAATGATTTAGGAACTAGTGACTCCTTGTCTCAGTTCATGAATAATTTCACCCATCATCATACTTAACTAATATAGGTAGTTATTTATTTATAGTTTTGTTATCTTATAAATGATGTGTATAATTTGTATGTAAGGCTGTAAAAGTCCCTTAATTAAAAAATAGATAATAGTAGATTAGTAGCCAAGGGATGTAAGGAACGAACTATATTGCAGGCCGAGATATTTAGGCGCACGTGCGCCTAAATATCTCGGCCTGCAATTGATGATGATTGAAATGATTACACCCGAGCTAACTACTCTGCATTACATCTCGATTGTGAGGTAAGTAGAAAAAACCGGCATTACAAAAATAAAATTGATGACTATTATACTCATACGAAGACAAGGCTGAATAGCGACGCGACCTCCTTTGTCATTGGGCTGAATGCATGATGTCTATTGCCAGTATGATGGTTAGATGTACGCGAACTTTTTGAAAGAGTGAAGTGTTTTTTTAATTACTTACCGCCCTAGGGTTTTTATAGCTACATTATTACCCTAGAGCGCTAATTGGTAACCTAAAAGCCCCATTTGGGGGTAATAAGGACCTACTTACCGAATATGAGAGATATATACTGCCCTAGGGCTTTTCTAGCTACATTATTACCCTAGAGCGCTAAATGGTCATCTACAAGCCCCATTTGGGGGTAATAAGGACCTACTTACCGAATATGTGAGATGTAAACCGCCCTAGGGCTTTTCTAGCCACATTATTACCCTAGAGCGCTAATTGGTCACCTATAAGCCCCATTTGGGGGTAATAAGGACCTACCTACTTACCGAATATGAGAGATGTAAAAGAAGGTAAAACAAATTATGATGTGATATTAACTGAACGGTTACACATTAAATGATTTATATTACGACAGTAGGATAAACAATAATCATTTTGAACACTACTGAAGAGTTAGAATGTACACGGTACCTATTCTTTTGACATTTAAATTGAACGTGTAGTTTGACCTTGGTAATATTTTTGCGCCGACATATATATTGAATATTCCACTACCCAATAGTGACCACGGGATGCGGCCTACTCTGGTGGCTAGTTTTCTAGCGACTTCCAAAAAGGAGGAGGTACTCAAGTCGACTATTTTTTTATGTTTGTTACCTCCCATTTTATCATATTCGGTCCAGTAGATTTTGAGTTACACTCCAATAAATGAATAGAATGGAAGTCGGTATCAAATTATTCAAATTGTACTTGTTATGTAAAGTGAAGTCTCGGAAGATGCATCTCCTTTAGGGTTATCATTGAACATTTAAAACTACCGTACAAGTGTGACCGTACAAAAGAAATATCATACGTACACATACCACGATTGTGATGGAGTCTTTGATGTAGTGAAAGAGGGATGAAGTATGAAGAAGATTAATTTGTAAACTTACGGGCAACACAGTTCATGTCTCAGTTGTTGCAGCAACGGAATACTTTTGTGAAACTTTTGAAACAACATTATGTATAATAATAGACAGTACTTAGTAACAGATAATTTTGATAAAGTTTATTAGGATTCTTATCATGTAAAACTTATAGAACTAGAATTTATTTGTTGTTGTCAAAACATTGTTGGCTAGATACATTTTGGCACAGGATATATTTTGGTCTATGCCACAGATGTTAACATTTCCTTGCAGCATAAGAATACATTCAAAAGTTTAGATACCTACATCCTCTACAAAAAGTTCCATAACCCTTACAATATAATTTAATACTTTTTACAAAATAAAAAGTCAAGACAAAATGTTGTGGTAAGAGAAGTGAGACCGGTTTTCTAAACATTATATGTATGATAATTCAAATTAAATTGCTGTGCTGCCATAATAAATCAAATAAAATTAAAATTAATCAAAATGAATGAATAATTCACAAATAATATTAAATTTTACGTGTTGCTTCCACGCGCCGCGATAGTTCGACTATAAATTTATTATTAGATGAACACCTACATATTCCTACTGAACGTGAACATGTTGACATCAACATTCCTGGAACCAAACCTGAAACGTCAGAAACTTTAAGTGAACGCAGACCTGGCAAAAATACTATGAAATGCAAGGAAAATCTTCTATATATCAGTCGTCATCTGATGAGTATTCAGGAATTATCGAATGTCACTGGAAGAGATATAGATTAAATCACATATTATCTACGTGAAACTGAAGATAAAAGTGGGAAAAATACAGAATGGCATGGAGCTATAAAAGCAGATATAAGAGCTCACATCAAAAAGGGCACTTGGGATATAAAAAAGAAATAAAACGACAAAAACATAATAGATTTCAAGATGATACTCAAGGAAAAGTCGAACAATATTAAAAAGGCTCGCCTCGTAGCACGAGGATTTAAACAAAGACCTGCCATAGATTACAGTGAAACTTAGGCACCGGTTGCTAAGCTGAGTTCGATAAGACTATTGTTGGCTACAGCCGTCCAATAAAGCTTAAAACTTCATTAAATAGACGTCACAACAGTTTATCTAAATGGTGACCTAGACGAAAGAATTATAATGAAAAAGCCAAATTATTTGAAAGAGTACACCGTGGAAATTATGATAGATGAATGCTCAAATAAAGATTCATCTGTTTTCAATAAAGCAAAGAAAATGTTAGAGAACATAAACATTATTAGAGGAGAAAAAGTATGTTTGTTAAAGAAGGCTTTGTATGGTCTTAAGCAATCCGGTCGACAATGGTTTAGAAAGTTAGATAATTAACTAAAGAAACTTGGATTTATCCCGTCAATAGCTGACCCATGTATTTATGTATTAGAAAAAGGAGGAGCTAAAATTCTTCTAGGTTTATATGTTGACGATATGCTAATGGTCTATTCCTGTAAACAAACATTTGAAGGAATTAATGACAAACTAAAAACCCTCTTCGAAATGAAAGACATTGGTTCTGTGAAAGATTTCGTTGGAATAGAAATAAAACAACGAGAAAGCAAAATAGAAATGAAACAGAAAAAATATATAGAAAAATAGTACTTACAAAATTTGGAATGGAGGACTGCAAGCCGAGCGTTACGCCAATAGAGCCTCTTAAGTTGGAAAAACAAGAGAAAAGCGATGAAACAATACCCAATACCCAAAACCTTATTGGATCTTTGACATTCTTCAATTTACAAGAGCTTGAGGTGGAAGTTCTCTGTCATCCATTGTACGTCACCAGACCTTGCCCCTGCAGACTACTACTTTTTCGAGAATTTGGATAACTACTTGCGGGGAAAAATTTTCAATAACCGAAATGCAGTTCAAAATGCCTTTAAAGAATTTTTTACCTCCCGTACAGTAGACTTTTTCAATAAGGGCGTCAATAAGCTACCACAACGTTGGCAAAAATGATTGCATGGGTAATTACTTTGATTAAGTGAAATAAAAAATATAGAGAAAAAAGGGCGTTAATTTATTTCATGAAAACGGAAATTTCATAGGTATATTAAATTTATTTCAATTTCATACACCAATATTTAAATCCGATACCGTTTAAAATTTAGCGCTGTTTTTTCATATTTCTTAGCGGTCAATCTGAACAAAATGGCTGTGAAAGGGAAATACAGTCAGACATGCGGTCATGATGATAAGTGTGCCTTGTGACTGTAGTATAGATCCCTAAAAAGGTATTGTAACATCCTGTAAAGGCAGTAAAGAATCTGTGACGTGAAAATGTTATCCGTAAATTATTACAATAAATGAAGTACGTATTACATAAATACAATTTATCGAGCCATAAACACCTACCTCTTATCGAAGTCATTCAAATGATAAAAGAGAAATGAATACTTATAATGATTTTATCGGAATAATTATCTTATCACAGGATTAATCCGAATTATTTGGTGAATGAGTAGAGTGGGTTAAACTCTACTAAACGATGTAGAAAAAGTGTTGAAAAATATTTTAATACCACAGTGCTCGAAAATGTCATATCATGCATTTTCGACGTAAAGCAAGGCATTACATTCCCGGGGCTGTAATGCTGTATGAAACTCCCATGGGTGTAAATTGATTTGGATCTGGAACGTCAGTTGTAGGAAAACTCTTAGTACGGAGATACCAATAAGAAAAAAGGCGTGATTGTATTTTAAGAAGTGTGATTGTTTGGGAGCGTCGCTGCGTTGCTATGGTTACGCACAGCCCCTCTCTGCGCATTCAAGGTTCAAGTTACGTGCCGTGATATGTAATTAATTGGGAACAAAACACACTGTTGGTGTTATTTTAACAACTTCCATAAAATGTTATGATTTTAAACATGGTGCATGCAACTGTGTCGAAATATCGCTCCAAAAGCAACTAAATCGATGTCTTCGTCCCGTGAGATAAAGCCTGTCTTTTTCTTGGGCGGCTTGAACCCCTCGCTTCACTCAGGACTCTACATAACTCCATCGCTTTGCTCGGGAATTCAATTTCCCTTTGTTCTCCGCCTGAAATGTAATTAGTCTACATCGCGTTTTGCCTAAACTTCATTCTTAAGTAGTGTTTGGCCTAAGTCGTTACTTGTCTAAAACATTAAACTGCCTATTTCTCACTGTACTTAAAACGCATACTACCCATTTCGCAATCCACCTTAATTGCCATATGACTTAAACGCGTTTTGCCTAAAATATATCATAGCTTGTCAATAAGGAAAAATCAATGTGAACTCCTTTATCTTTTTACCGACCGTTTGAATTTAAAGTATTTCTACAATAACTGAAAAGTATAAATTAATATTAACATTCATCAAGACGGTGTTGCTTTCATAGTGTTATGATTTCAAACAAAGTTTTAAGTCTACTCAAAGTCTAACATTCTTTGTAATGAACACACACGAACATAATATAGATTTTATTAATAACAAAAAAGGGCTTCAAGAATTTATTGAGGGCTGGCAACGCTTATTCATTAAATAAGACAACTAAAGATCACTCTTATAGACGTAATTATAGAAAAATGTAGTGCATCTTTATAACTACATTCTAGAAATGTTTTTTTTTATTTAAGCGGTGAATATTCATGCACATCAAACCAGGAACAAACATTTCCATAGTAACGAACAAAAAAAAACAAGTACAGAAGATGTGTGCCGAACATTTGACTCTATTCCAAAAATATTGGAAAAGACGGTTTTAAATAATCCCAGTTCAAAAAATATGGAGTTATAAGAAGTAGCACTATTGAAATCTAAAAAAAGATTCACACAAAGCATTTTAGTCCTAAAGCGTTTTAGGCATAAAGCGTTTTTGTCATAAAGCGTTTTAGTCTTAAAGCGTTTTAATCCTAAAGCGTTGTAGTCCGATGGCAATGTAGGCGAATGAATTTTAGTCAAAAGGCCTGAAACGTAGACTTATAAGTCTATGTCGACTTATAACGCTTCAGGCATACAGAAAACAAAGGCCTTTTCATTACGGAAACCAAGAAAGTAAAATAAAAACATGAATTAGCTCAATCAATAATTTGTGAGTCAATTTTATTTTACATACAAATATAATATATAATACAACTTTGATCAGATATTTATTTAACGTTTATGGTAAAATAAGAGCAATTATAGTTATAGTAAGTGAAAGGCTTTTCGGTTATGTTGATATTTGAAATTTACTGGTAAACATGAGTTTCTACAGTATCCAAGGATTCTTGGGCGAATGTGGGGGAGATTGATATTAGTCTATTTTTTAGCTGTTACAGCAATACTTTTGGATTGCACCGGATAATCTTTTGAAGTGCTCAGTTGTGGAGAGTAAGTGGAATGCAGATTTATCATTTCTGTTACTCTATGTGACATCTTAGTTATGTTTTCCACTGACTCTTCTATGTAGCCTTCAGCTACTTTACTCGACTTCCAACCTCCATGCCTTTTAATGACAGTGAAATCGGCACCAGAATCGGCTAGCAAAGTTTCCGATATTCTGCGAAAGCAGTGACCCGAATATAGATTTATATTTGGAAAATTAAGGTACCCACTCTTAAGTAGCTATCTCTATAGTAATACTCGAAAATATATTTTTGTTAACTACATGCCGCAGACGCTTCATAATAATAACCGTTTTTTCACCGTGGTATACGACCACGTGGTATACCACGTGGTCGTAACTTTAGGTATTATTCTATTAAGTATTTTTTTTGTTAGTAACGAAGGTTCTAGTTTTAGTGCCACGTTACTACACCAGTGCCTGCATGCACCTTCTTATTTACTACTTAGTTCGATGCTTCTGCAAGCGCCACTCATAGCCAACATCAACAGTACCTGAAAAGTAGATTATATCTCTTTAATTGGTATATAAAATATTAGCTGCGCTTCGCGGCTTCACTCGCATTGTGATGGATGATGACGATGATGAATCAAATATAGCGTATGTTACTCAGACATAATGAAGCTTTCCAATGGTGAAATAGTTTTTTAATCGGTTTAGTTGTTTTTGCGCTCATTACATACAAATCACAAACAATCAAATCATTCCTCTTTATTATTTGAGTAGGTAAATAAGCATTAAAAACAAAGATATATATTCTTTTTTTAATTCGAATCAAATTCTCACTACAAATAACACAGTAAGTAAATTGACTAATTAATCTACAAGAAAAAACATTAGTACTATGATGGTAATACAATGTCGGTCATATCGCTAATGCAATATATTACAAACATCCCTTGAATAGACAAGACAATAATTAAAAGTGGAGACGCTGTGCAACAATATAAATAAGTAGTTAAAAACAAAGATATATAAAAATAAATGTCGATAATCGAATTAAAAGTGTGTTCTATCGAAGCCGAGCGTACCCAATAGATTAAATTATCTCTTGCCAAAACCAAACAGCAATTAACATTGTATTCCCCATTTGCACCATTAATTGGACAATGTTTGCTAATAAAACATGCTATTGACTTCTCCGTTATCTCTGGACAGTATAAAACACCATCGATATCGATTCATTCAGTGCTAGTGTTAGTGACGTCTCTAACAAAAACTGTGTTGCGATTTGATTAAATTTTAATGTGATCTCTATATATATCTGTGATAGTGATGGAGTTGTACGCAATAAGACATCAATTTTATATTGCAGGTTGCTGTAAGTAATTTTAATTTTATTCAAATACTAGCTGACCCGCCAGCGGCTTCGCTCGCGTGGTCTCGCGGGGATTACTGTAATTACAGATTTCAATATGGGGTCGAATTTCACAAAATCCCGTCTTAGTGAGTAACTAGATCCAAAAAAGAACCCCCATGCAAAATTTTAAACTTTTAGCACTCGCAATAACGAAGTTTCATACAAACTATCAACTCCAAAAAACCCTTTAGGGGTTGAATTTCATTAAATCCCGTCTTAGTGAGCACCTACGCCTTAAAAAGAACCCGCATGCAAAATTTCAAACTCCTAGCACTTGTAGTTTCTGAGATTTCGTGATGAGTGAGTGACCTTTCGCTTTTATATATATAGACTAGCTGCACCACGCAGTTTCACGCACGTGGTGATGGATGATGATGATGAAAAATTATCCTATATTATGTTATTTCAACGTCTCATCTATCTTCATACCCAGTTTCATTGAAATCCATTCAGTAGTTTTTCCGTGGAAGATTAACAAAACATACTAATTAATTTATCCATCCATCCATCTAAACGTTCACATTAATAATATTATATATATAATATAATAAATAAGAATAATAATTAGTGGGATGTATCATAATATATTTCCATATATATACTATTGTACTTTGTGGTCTGTATACATTAGAAACGTTCAAAAACAAACGTTTTTGAAAACGTACAAAAGAAATTTATTTTGAGTTCTTGATATTTCAGCACAGATGCATGCGCCATGTTCACGTCTAAACCAATAGATCGAAATAAATACAATACATAGTAAATATCCCGTTTCTGAAGCTAGTGACCATTAGCTTATATAGGTATAGTAGTTTTTTAGAAGCTGTAATAGCACGGGTTAAACTAATCAAGAGATCAAAATAAATACAATACATAGTAAATATCCCGTTTCAGAAGCTAGTGACCATTAACTTATATAGGTATAGTAGTTTTTAAGAAGCTGTAATAGCACGGTTTAAACTAATCAAGAGACCAAAATAAATACAATACATAGTAAATATCCCGTTTCTGAAGCTAGTGACCATAAACTTATATAGGTATAGTAGTTTTTAAGAAGCTGTAATAGCACGGTTTAAACTAATCAAGAGACCAAAATAAATACAATACATAGTAAATATCCCGTTTCTGAAGCTAGTGACCATTAACTTATATAGGTATAGTAGTTTTTAAGAAGCTGTAATAGCACGGTTTAAACTAATCAAGAGATCAAAATAAATACAATACATAGTAAATATCCCGTTTCTGAAGCTAGTGACCATTAACTTATATAGGTATAGTAGTTTTTAAGAAGCTGTAATAGCACGGTTTAAACTAATCAAGAGATCAAAATAAATACAATACATAGTAAATATCCCGTTTCTGAAGCTAGTGACCATTAACTTATATAGGTATAGTAGTTTTTAAGAAGCTGTAATAGCACGGTTTAAACTAATCAAGAGATCAAAATAAATACAATACATAGTAAATATCCCGTTTCTGAAGCTAGTGACCATTAACTTATATAGGTATAGTAGTTTTTAAGAAGCTGTAATAGCACGGTTTAAACTAATCAAGAGATCAAAATAAATACAATACATAGTAAATATCCCGTTTCTGAAGCTAGTGACCATTAACTTATATAGGTATAGTAGTTTTTTAGAAGCTGTAATAGCACGGTTTAAACTAATCAAGAGATCAAAATAAATACAATACATAGTAAATATCCCGTTTCTGAAGCTAGTGACCATTAACTTATATAGGTATAGTAGTTTTTAAGAAGCTGTAATAGCACGGTTTAAACTAATCAAGAGATCAAAATAAATACAATACATAGTAAATATCCCGTTTCTGAAGCTAGTGACCATTAACTTATATAGGTATAGTAGTTTTTTAGAAGCTGTAATAGCACGGGTGTTCTATTCTATTGTAACGAGTGATAATAGGCGATTTTTTAAATGTTGGCTTTTTTTGAACTAAAACCTAAATGTTCAATGTTTTCTACCGAGTTCCAAAAAAGGAGGAGGTACTCAATTCGAATGTTTTTTTTTTAAGTTTTTTTAAGTACCTCATAACTTTCGAACCGATTCTCAAAATTTTTTTTGTTTGAAAGTTGGTGGTTCCCGTGCGGACCCCATTTAATTTTTATAAAAATTTGTCTAGTAGTTATTGAGTTACACTTCAATAACTGGTTTTTACCAAAGTAATAGAATGGAAGTCGGTATTTAATTTTTCAAATTGCACTTGTTAATGTTATGCGGACAGTTGAAAGTAAAAGCACCTGTTTCCTTAACAAAATTAAAAATTTAATCAGAAATGGTGCAGTTGGTAATCTTAATACACTAGGCCATCCACATTAAAATGTAGGAAGTAGTAAAACCTTTTTATTTCATTTAACAATAACCATTATCACTATAAAATATTTCTAAAAACGTGCTACTGTATCGAATATGAAATTTTCTACCGATATCCAAAAAAGGAGGAGGTACTCAATTCGACTGTCTTTTTTTATGTTTGTTACCTCATATTATTCAACTGGGTGAACCGATTCTCAAAATTTTGTTTGAATGCTGGTGCTTCCCGTGGGGTCCCATTTAAATTTCATCAAATTCGGTCCAGTAGTTTTTGATATACACTCCAATAACTGAATGGAATGGAAGTCGGTAATAAATTTTTCAAATCAACTTGTTATTAAGACATTTTTGTATTAACGAAACCTTATAACAGATGTAGGCATTAAGAGCGCTGTGTCAATACAAAATACTAAAATATGTAAATATGTAAATGTATTTTGTAAATTTTTCAGTATACCTAGGCCAGATATTGGTAGGATATGGCCTAGGCTGGAGTGCACCAGTGATCCCTAAACTTCAGGATCCAGCCCAAACCCCTCTGCCAAACGTGATCGATGAACAGGAGGCTTCCTGGATTGGATCTTTGCTATACATCGGAACTATTACTGGCAAGTACTGCAACATTTAAGTTTTCTTATTAACCGACTTCAAAAAAAGGAGGAGGTTTCTCATTTCCACCGTATATTTTTTTGCGTGTTCGACTGTATCATATTATTCCACATTTATGTCAGACAGGTCGACATAAACTCTGGTTAACTTTAAATGACGTTATTTTGTAGCACCCACAATAAAATTGTTGCGCGCATTACTACTCCTGTATAATTACTGACCCCTTCGGGGATTTAATTTCTTGATTATATCTATCATGTAGCGCGTCATTTGCCCAAGCACATTAATAAAACATAAATGAAAACAAAATTTTAAAACAATCACTTTTTTTACGATTAAATTATGTATGTACGTTTTTTTCTTATTAAATGTTCTTTCGCAAAATTATTAATGTCGTGCTAGCCAGTCTTACTTTGCAAAAGCCGTCTAAAAAGGACTAGGTACTCATTTGGACTGTTTTTTAATTATATGTGTTACCTCAGACCTTTTAATAAGTAATGTTTTTATAAGTTAATGTTTTTTTTTATTTGAAAGCTGCTGCTTCACATGTGGTCATTGCAACTAGGCCCGATTACATTTGATTGAGATCTGACCAGTAGTTCTTTTGGATAAGTTATAAAATGTCATTAACATTGGGTCTTAAAATGTTGAGTACGTATCTTTAATAAATAAATGGAAATTACTATTATTTATTTTAATTTTATTATTAATTAATTAATAAGGCCCCGGCTTGTCTTGATTGGTCTAGGGTCTTATTGGAGACGCAAGAGCAAGTAACAAACGCTCCAAGGGTGGAAGTTTTAAAGGGCATAACGCCGGTAGTAGAGCGCTAGCGAAATCGCAGCACACCTCACGACACCGTTTAGCCATCCACACCAACGTTGCCCCTTTTGTCACCATTGATGGTGGCTCTTATGGGGCCGTTTAGTGGGTGGCAAGTCTGAGACTGAAATTGGCAGGTGCCGTAGTCTCTTCCATAGCCCACTATCTTCCTTATCACTAATAAGTTCATATCAATATCCTTGCCATTTTAACAATTTTAGTAAATACTCGTAGATGATACATGTCACCGACATCCCAAATTCTTTACACTCTTGTATATTTTATAGCAAACAGGCCTCTAAGTGTTGGCTACAGCCCCACTTATGCCTTTGTAAAGGACCAGATGAAATCTGAGAACTTATTTGAATAAAAATAATAATAATAATGAAAAATATTGGAAGTCAGTTTTTCCAAATTGTAAATTTGAATAGTGCAGCTATTTAACAACTACTCATAGTAAGAAAATATTATGGACACCTCTAATACATTTTTTGCGCAAGAAAGTACAGGTACTGCAGACAGTAAAAACCAGAAAGTTGGAATATTTCGGACACATAATGAGAAATCCCAAGTACGAGTTATTACAATCAATTATTCAAGGCAAGATACAAGGCAAACGCAGTGCTGGTAGAAGAAGAACATCCTGGCTGAAGAACTTACGCCAGTGGTATAATAAAAGCACCCGTTCATTGTTCAGAGCTGCTGTGTCGAGGGTTCAAATTGCAATGATGATCGCCGACCTTCGTTAGAAGATGGCACACCGAGAAGAAAAAGAATACTTTTTTTAACATGAATATTCTTAAATGCACCTTAGCTTGCTGGTTCATTCACACTATGGCTTCTTGTACTTTTAAATGTTACTAATACCCAATGATAATTTTTATCATTGGGTATTAGTAACTGAATTATTTAAGGCAAGTATTTAAATTACGGGTTTATTTTGCAAAAACATCAAGCAAATAAAGCTAAACAGTCATTTTTTTATGATTGGAGTGAAGTAAACTTGTATTATTTAAAATTGTTATTAAAAAACGTAGATAGTTCTGGTGCTTAGCTGGCCGCTACCGCGGCAGGCTCGCTTCGCTCGCTCGGCCGGCGCGTTTTGTGGTCACTCACCATTAAACTTAACGCACTTTGCCCGTCTTTGCCCCTATCGTGACTTTGTTCTGATTAGATACTCCCGGAAAAAGTTTGTTTAGGTCGCAAATATACGCTAATTTTTAAATTTAGTAAAAAACTACTTACACTAACTTATAACTAAAAAAGAGGTACACATATTATTTTTGTATATCTACCTAAACATAAGTACCATCATTTAGTACCTACCTATGTTATAGTGCTCATTTACAGATCAATTAGATTTTAGAGGAAGAAATACGAGTAATATTTTTCCAATATTTAATCATTTTGGTTATCGATCACCTTTCGAGTTGCTACATATTATGTTTACCCACTTCCAAAAAACGAAGGAGGTTCTCAAGTCGACGAATTTTTGTTCAGTTCATTGCCCTTTATTATGTTCAAATATATCTGAAATAAGGGGCACGGGTTGCTCTTCTATAGGTACTAATATTATAAAGAGGAAAGATTTGTATGTATGTTTGTAACAAATTGGCTCAAAAAGTACTAGACCGATTTCAAAAATTCTTTCACCATTGGAAAGCTACATTCAGCCTAAGTAACATAGGCTATACAAAATTAATTATCATCATCATCCATCACAGCGCGGGGGAACCTGAAACCTCGGAGAGCTAGTTATTAATAACCGTATACTTAAAGTTCTTTGTTATATACTTTGACTATTATTTTGATTACAGGTCCATATGTCACAGGATTCCTCTCAAATGCCAAGGGCCGGAAGCCATGCCTGTTTCTGGGAGCATCCATCTGCATCCTCTCATTTTTAGTATTGGCTTTGTCAATAAACTTAGCTATGATCTACACTGGCAGGATCCTTATTGGGTTGGGTACTGGAATCATATTTGTCGTCAATCTTGTTTATATTGGAGAGATTGCGTAAGTACATAGAACCTGCCTCTTCCGACAATCCGTGTCAGATATCCTGACCGCTAAGCTACCGAGGCACCTATCTGATCATCGAATTTAGCTCTTTAGTTGATTTAACCGCATGGAGACGGATCCTTTGCAAGCATGTGTGATTTCGCTCTCTAAAATTGCAATGTAATTTATAATAAGTGTTTAAAAAGATATAATATCTTCTATATCTATATATAAAAAGTTAACCCCTACATCTCCTGGTAACGCTATAACTTAAGAACTTAGAGGCTTTACCGATTTCATGCATATTTTTTAAAATGTTTCTTTCTTCTAATACTTTGTAGAAAGTTCTTACATTAAAAAAATTCAAAAAAGATGGGAGGTTATGGCGAGGCTGAAGGCCTAGCCTACAACGAGAACGAAGTCGCGGGCAGTCGCTAGTCTATATCTATAAAAATGAACCCTTATTTCTCCTGGCCACGCTATAACTTGAGAATGGATGGAACAATGTCGCAAATTCTTTTTTGTTGTCTTAATTATTGCCAGGACAAGGTTCTTGTTAAAGAATAGCCAAGAAAAGACGAGAGGTTATGGCGAGCCTACTACGAAAACCAAGTCGCGGACAGTCGCTATGTAATAAAATTTACTATGATATAGTGCTAGGAAACCCAAAACTATGCCATATGTAATTGACACGCAATTGGTTTGCAGAGTGTCAAATAGTACTTTGTACAAAACCTAGTCAATTATTTTATTTAGGTGTTTCTTGGTGATGATCTATACTCGTTTACTAACCATTCAAATAGAAGCATTTGTTAGTCTTGAAGCTCTTTTTGTATTTTTTTTTATCTTTCTTTTGAATTTTCAGATCCACACACGTACGAGGAATCCTTCTGACCTGCACAGGGATCTTTGGAACTCTTGGGACGTTGATAGTGTACTCCGTTGGACCCTACGTACCTTATTCGGCTACTGGGTATATAGGCTTAGGCTTGACTTTGGTCTATACTGCTGGCATTTTCTTCGTACCTGAAACTCCACTGTTTTTAGTTTTAAAAGGTTTGTTTATTATTAAAATTCTAGTTCATTCAACGTTTTTGTTAACATATACACTACTATAAATTATAAAAGGGTGGTTTCAAGAAAAAAGAGCAGAAGTTTATCTAATGTTTTTCGTAAAAATATAATTTTTTTTTTGGAATTGCCTTCTGTCTGAAAACAACAAAACTCAGAATTGGATTCAATCAAAGACTGGAACAGGGATAAAGTAAATGAAAAAAAAAGACTATAATTATGAAAGAATTGAGTTTAGTATTGGTAAGAAAGCAGGTGAAAGCTTTTACATTAATTATATTTGAAATAAAAACGATGAATGAAATTAATATCGCATCGTTAAATTGCTTGGATGAAGTTTTAAAAGCTTTGGACAAGAATGAAATGAGGGAAACTGCTGGGAATGACAGAATTGGTTTTGACATGTTTAATGCTGGTGTATTAGCAAGTGAGCTTTACCGTGTTTCCAACGCGAATACCGACCAAATATCTAAAACATTCATTGGTGTTATTTTGCATTAGAGTATTTGTAAATACTCACTTTGTAAAATTTATACGTTTTGTAAAACGGCCCGTTAAAGTCTCTATTGATGCAAGGATTTTATCGATAAATTAGCCATTTTATGAAGAAAAGTGCTAATCTAAGCTAAAAAAGAGAGTCGCCGAAAACTACGAGTATAAAGACACTTTCAATTACGACTTTAAAGTAGGGTATGGCAGAAGAAATGAGAGCGTAGAGGAGAATGAGATGAGTGGTGTTCCATTGAGTATTTATTTATTGAAAACAACAAGATTTAAAAAAAAGGTGAAGAAAAAGAAATAAAAAGACATAGGTAGCAAAACAAGAAGCGAGACGGTTGGAAATTAGTAATGGTTTAGGTGTATAGAGTATGCATGATAAAAATGACAAAACAAGAAGTTATATAAGACAAACGTAAAAGTTGATGTTATAAAGAAACAATTACGTATTTTTAGATGGGAATGCAAGTTCGTATGACGTGTAATTGAATTTTCGTAAACAATACATATAATGCAGCATACTTTGCATCGTGACAATTAATTTTGACGATAAAATATTTTATTTTTTAGGGTTCCACAAATAGTGTCCGTCTATCAGTCTGTTAAAAAGGTATATCTCTGCCGTTATCCTCATAAGCCAGTCAAAGAACCTATAATAACGGGTTGTGGTTTAATGTAAGATGAACTATTGCAAATTTTTTCACATAGTCATACTTAACATAAAAAATATGTTTTATGAGGCGAAATGACCCGAGTCGCCTAGAATAGAGTTACATATTATTTAATAAAATGGTATTTTACTAAGCCTAGCCGAAGCCCTATTTACTAATTGATTAGGGATAAGTACGAGTGATAAGTGCAAAGAGCAAAAAAAATTTTTTTATTACATGTTTATGACGTTAACAGTACAAATTCTTGTATTATGAGAATCTGATATACTAGGAATCTGGTATGTTGGTCATCTGGTATTTTAGGAATCTGGTATAAAGGGAACGAACGACTGCTAACTGCTGAGCCAGTTTAGACAGCGGCTTCAGCGTATACTAGCAGAACACTTTTATAATTTTAGATTTATATAGAAACAGGATATCCCTTTAGGATTATATAGAAATAGGATATATAGATGTCAAAAGCGGAATCGAAGAGGCATAGATATAAGAAAAATACAAAAAAATCTACGTTATGTAGTTTTAGGCATTACACCTTGCGGTGGTGTCTTAACTCCCCTTAATAGAAAACATTTATTTTAAATTTCATTATATTAGGTACTCCTGAATAATGTTTCTGTAAAATGTTGTCTAAAATTTTAATCCATCGACACATTTTCAATACATTAATAATATTTTTTGATATATTTTTCTGATAACTATTACAACTTGGGTTATCACCCTGTTCCGGCTTCGTGTCGACTTCTGGGGCATTCTGTGTATAAGCTCTGTATCTACAGCGCCATAAATACTTCATTGATATTATATTGATATTGACAAGTGCGATTGATAAGTACAAATGGGAAATAATAAGTGCTTAGTTCGTGTCACTGGGAGGTGGTTATTGACAAGACTACAAGTCTTTTCACTAATCAAAGTGTTAAGTAGTTGAAGTGAGCTATTGGAGCTGTCGATACTTAATATTTTACCCTCTAATTATATTACCTTTAATGTTTATACATCAGTTTTGTTTACTTATATGGAACACTGAGTAATCCAATAACTCTTCCATGGTCGCTTTGTTATCGTTATCTATATTAATCAATTAAAGATTTGCGGCATCCTTGCAGCTCAGTGTTGATAAGAATCAGCACTGAGCTGATTAGCAAGAATCTTAATACCATTCGATTTTTAAACAATTATTGTACCTACGATACAAACAAAGGAAATAAATGAGGTCTAAGTATACACCTACAGGACGAAGATGATAGATAAAAACAAATTAGAAATTACAGCAACGATTGTAACTAACTTGCATTGTAAAAAATGTATTTTACTTAGGTATTATTCATCTTAGCGGATATAATTTTGATGTGTTGTATTATTTTTGTGTTTTAACATTTATTTTTTTATATGTATATCAATAAGTTAGTAAACTAACCAGCCGTCCTGATTCTTTTTTTTTCTGCTTTTATTTAGGGGTTCTTAGTCGTCCAACGACTATGTCAGTCCCATATGTTCTGCTCTTAGATCTGCACTTAATAACTTTATTCTTCTTTAGTGATCCTATAAACGGATCGATATAGAAACCTAGCTGCGTCGGATGTATTGCGCAGCTAGGATACTTTGGAATATACCCACGTCACATCGGTTAAGTCCGAAGTGGGTAGATAGATCCTCCCTCATACATGCACTTCGGGCACATTCTGTCAAAAAGTGATATCACCCTGACTCGATCATGTATAATAACTAACCAGATTTCAAAACTCGTATGTTATGACACAATAGTTTGCAATGAATGTTACCAGTTCTCCTTCGAAACTTTTGAACATGAACATTTTATTGATATAATATATTATTTTATTATTAACATTTTAACATCAAATTTGAAATGGCTAAACCTAGTTTTAAAGTCTAATTAAATGAAACAAAACCAAACCGTTTTGCAGGTGAAGAAGACGAAGCCAAGGAAACCCTAATGCGTCTAGGCAGAGGTGAAGAATTCGAAAAAGTTCTATCAGACAAACTAGATATTTCAATAAACGACAAAAGCTTCAGAGATCAATGGACTGAGATTGTATCCGTAAGGAGTAATAGACGAGCTCTATTCATCACTCTCACATTGGGAATACTACAACAGTTTAGCGGAATAATAGCTATGGTGTTCTTTGCTACAACTATATTTGAAATGGCAGGATCCTCCATAGAACCCAATATAGCGACTATAGTTATTGGGATCACCCAAATTGTTGCCAGTACTATAACACCCTTTTTTGTTGAAAGATCTGGAAGGAAGTTACTGTTGTTGGTGTCTACTGCTTGTTGTTGTTTGAGTTTGGTAAGATGTTATTGAATTTTGACCTTATTGCTCATACGCAATGTCACCTTCACAATCATCGTTATCATTACCACTCTTTTTTTCATAATCTTCATCATCTTCTTCACGATCTAACAGCTGGCTGGCGAATCTTTATAGCTAATCTCTCTTTGTCTTTGTCTCGAACATATTTCTTTCAAAGCATCTCAGCTATCACATGTGCCTTATCTCTGGTGATTATCTTTAATCATACTAAGCTACTTTGAGCAAGCTTTTGAGATCAACGTGATGTATATTTTCCTGAAACACAATTCACACTCGCTCGAGAGCTTATGGATTCAAATAATTAATTTCCATTTTAAATTAATAGAGCCATCTGATTTGATATATCATTTTTCCTAATATTACAAAGAAGAAAATTTCGTATTAGATTGCTACATTATAACGGAGTAACATAGGCTATTATAATTATTTTTTTTAATAGTATGTAATGTTGCCATAACATCTCTAAAAAGTATCCAGAATGTGAACTCTACCGGAGACTTATTCACAACTGTCCAGTTAGAAGCGGGATTTTAAGTTTTGGAAACTCCTACTATCCAGTAAGTAAGTATGTAATTTACTTACTGGACAGAAGGTCATCCACTTTAGATCTGCTTCGAAATAAAACAGATTAGAGTTTAGCCATTATAACATGGTTATAGGAGGGAGGCTCCAAATATATATCTATCTCATAATTTATGAGATAGACATATTTTTTACAGTCTGTGACACTTAACTCGATGCAAAAAAGTATGCATAATGCGTTTTGTACTTAGTAATATTGTAGAAGTATAGTGTGAGATTTTATGTTTGTATTTAATAGTTTCAGTTTATAAATCATATTGTATTAAAGCTTTTCATTTTAAAATTAACATAGAGATTCAAAAACAATAAGTTTTTTTACTAAAACATTCATGTAATGTAAAAATAGAACAATGTTCAAGACTAAACGCAAACTTTTTAGTAAAAAACACAAATACTGAAGGGTTTTCACATTCAATTGCGACAATAATTGTGTTTTAATTTATCGCGTGATCATAGATAATCCCAAAAAATGAGTTCAAGAGATTCAGAAAAATAAATGGTACCTTCTTCTCCTGATTTAAAAGCACGAGAACGAATTAGTAAAAACTTTCTTTCATTTTTGAGAAAAGCATTATAAGTACAAGCCTCAACCAGTAAAAACGCCATCCTAGCCTCGTATATAACCCGACCTCACCTGCGGTTCGGTCCGGTTAACTCATACTTAGTAAGTAAGGTTTACTTACTGGATTATGCAGTAATGTACTGTTGATTCATCATTATCATTATCATTATCATACATCACCACGCGGGTGAAACCGCGAAATGCTGCTAGTTTGATATAAAGGCGACGGTGTTGCCAGTTACAGCATGTTGCCAATGCACAATAATGAAAAAAACTGAGACAAAAAATTATGAAATATGCAATATGAAGATAAATATCCAATTTATAAAAGACATTATAGAAAGATGTGTTAGCGTTTTTTTCAGTTCGTAGGAATGATAAGCCAGTTGCTAATATTTTGATTTATGTCGGTTTTCAGGGTGTTTTAGGAACATACTTCTATTTGGACAATATTGGAAACGAAATAGTCAAAAATTTTGGATGGTTACCACTCGTTACACTTATAGTTTTCTTCTTGTCTTATGATCTTGGTAAGTTCTTGTTTGTAAACAAATATCCCATTAAGTCTTCCCTTTGATGCTTGGTAAATACCACCTGCTTAGGATCCTGTCATCAAGCTAATAAAACCCTAAGGCCAGCACAATACTGAAGACCATTGTAAACAGTGCAGTATGTGCACTGCGTGCATCGGGAACGCTTTAATTATATGTATTTTTTATGGAGTAGTTTAGCAAACAAGCAAGCGGCTCACCTGATGATAATTGATACAGTCTCACACGGACATCCGCAATACCAGAGGTCTCGAGGATGCGTTGTCGACCTATGAGGAAGGATGACAGGAAGGAAGAGATAGAAGACATATATTCTCACTCCCCCTCAGACCTGGCAAAGGTTGGTGGAGAGGGAAGGGAAGTAGAGGAAGAATGGGGAAGGGCCTTCCCACTATCCGACGAAACTCAATAGCAAGCTATGTTACTTCACGTCGGTGTTATGTGGGCGTGTAGTACTTCCCCAGTCGTGCCGGACCAATCGGTTGTGGGGCTACAGCGTGGCACTATCACCGATTAGGCGGAGAAGGATAAAATTAGAGGCAGTATATAAAAATAATTTTGGCGATATGGATTTTGGAAATAGATAGCGTTGACCGTCTTTAACACACGCAACCGTTATGATCTCGTCGTCTAAGATATCCTTTGAAATATTTAAATTTTTTATCCATTCTGCAATAGGGAAAAATTTGTGCTGCATCAGCTGCATGGTTCAGCTTCCATCACATGGGACTGTTTTCTAAACGCTCTAATTATGTACTCTCTATCTACCCCTATGCGAATACTATGTTCAAAGTACCTAAATGCCATAGATAAATCCTATGCTATTGCTATAATATGAAATACGATCGGAGTTCAATCAGTGTTATATTGTGTGTAGAATCTACAATTATCATAATCATAATCAGCCCATTTTGTTCTCACTGCTGAGACTCGATTCTTCCTCTCAGATGGAGGAGTTGGGCATTAATCCACCACGCATGCCCAGTGCAGATTGATGGATAGGCTAGTGGCCAACCTATGTCAAAGTTTTCAGGCCGCCCGAAGGCCTTCGACATAGCCTAACGACTGTTGTACTAAGACAAACAACCGGGACCGACTTAACGTGCCTTCCGAAGTACGGATGCGCTCAGTTGAACAATGCCACTAGCACACATCCATCCAACTCCTGGCCGTAACAAGCGTTGCTTAACTTGTTGATCGATTGATCGATTGATTATCGATCGATTTTGATGGTTAAAAAGTTGCAACGCTCCGAGGTTTGGAACGCTCGAGTTAGAATTGGTTTACCCTGAGGTTCGGAACGGCGTTAGTGCGAAAAGTTGCACTCTGAGTGCACTCCGAGTGCGCTCTCACCGAGGTTCTTAACGAGTCCTAGATCTATCAGTGTTTTACATGAAAATTTCATAATTTGACGGTTTCTTGAAATTTTCCACAGGGTTTGGCATCATCCCGGGAACCTTCATCGGTGAAATGTTCACATCCAACGTCCGCAGTACTGGTTCAACGGTCACAATCACAATTGCCTGGCTTTTTGGATTTTTCATATCAAGTCTTTTTGGAGTCATGGTCGCGAATGGAGCCCACATTGCGTTCTGGGTGTATGCTGGGGCGTGTGCAATTGCGTTCGTATTTAGTTTGATATTTGTACCTGAAACTAAAGGAAGATCTTTGATGGATATACAAGAGATGTTGAGGAGATCTTGGACGAATTAACAGTTATATGCATTGTATAGTTTGTTTGATTTTAACCTCATTTTTTTTGTCAATCGGTGACGAGACGAGCCAGTCAGTCACCTGATGTTTAGCGTCACGCGTGCCTATATCACTTCAGTGCTATTCAGAATTTGACCACTATCTCACCTGCTGTTGTGATGATGCAGTCTACGATGTATCACGCCTGCCTAGAAGATACCTATTCACCCGCGACTTGAAGATACCCAGATTGTACTTGTAGACACTCGGAAAACGAATTCTACTCATTAGCCGTACGCATAATGAATGTGGAAGCGAAAAAATGTATTTTGCCAAGTACAATTTGAAAAACTTAATACCGACTTCCATTCTATTCAGTTATTGGAGTGTTACTCAAAAAGTACTGCACCCAATTTGATAAAATTTAAATGGGAAGCACCAACTTTCAAACAAAAAAGGATTTTGAGAATCGGTTCACCCTATCGAGAGTTATGAGGTAACAAACATAAAAAAATACAGTCGAATTGAGTGCCTCCTCCTTTTTGGATGTCGATAGAAAAACATTGCTATTCAATAAAAAGATAGTCACAACGCGGTCACCTTAAATCGACGCATCGCTGGAATGCGGGTCCCCGCCCGCTTCCCCCCGCATTCCCTTTTCTCGCCCGGCAAGTGTCAGTACGGTCAGCATCTTTGTTACCGATACACGCGTCGATAATTTGGCTAATTAATAACGGTAACAGGTAGACACCTTAAATTTTCACAGAATATGTAGTTGTATATTACCTTTCAAAATTAATAAATATTTTTTGTTCATTTAACAAACTTAATTTTTAATCAGTTTTTACTCGATCTTAATAAAGGCCACTTGGCCGGTTTTTTTTTGCACACCGTACTTGAGCGCCAAAATGACGTCACATGGTCAAGCGTCTAGTTAATGTGACCGCGTTGTATGTTTGCGCATTACTGCGCGGAATAACAACTGTCAAAGGTGTGGTATTTCCCCTACAAAAAATACTTATTTGTTCGTAGTATTTTCCCAATCGGACTCTGCTAAAATCCTATTACTACAAACTCTTCAGTGCTTACTGTTAGGTACTAGGTTACCTTAAAAACTAATTTATCTATTTTCCAGTTAATTTACCTAAATATTTACTCCGCTCTTTCCCTCCGTTTTTTTGATGCGAAACTTAAGCGGCGAGGAACTCCAACTTATTAGGAGGTAGAACTCGAAATTGGTTGTACAAGAATACGCTTTGGTACCATCGCAGCCCAGCAGGGCTATTATGTATCTCAGTTGCTAACAAATGTTGATTGAAATCTTCAAAAATGGCCGCTCTATGTCAGTTTTGACAACTCCGGTGGGCAAAAATGTTAGTAAGTTGATGACTGGAGCTGACAAAATTAACATAGAGCCGCCATTTTTTTCGATTTCAATCTACATTTGTTAGCAACTGAGAAACATAATAGGTCTTCAGATAATCTAGCGAAGCATTACTGTGTTAGGGAGTGATGGTCAAGTAATATTTTTAATTTATCATTTTAGTGCCTATATATATTTTTGTAGTCGATAATCTTCCTAATAGAAAAAAAAACTAGGTTCAAAAAGCAATAAGTTGGCGTGACGGACCCAGTACAGTGCCACTCAAGACTTAATTTCTAATCTCAAGCTGGCACTGCAATTGTCATGTGCAGGTGTAGTGCTTACCATCAGGCGCGTGATTTCCATGTCTCATTATATAGGTATAAAAATTATATAACCTCGTGAAGAATAATAAGAGCGAGAAGACTAGCTCAGCAAGTACCTTGTGAAGTTCAATGCAGCAAAGACCCAGGCGTGTCTGTTCTCTGCCAAGAGGAGGCCATTTGATCTGACTCCGACTTTCCGTGGTACAACTTTGCCGATCACTGACCACCTGGAGCTTCTTGGCATTACTCTGAACCCAACTCTCAACTTCGGTTCCTATATTGAGTCGAAGGCTCAATTGGCTGCCAAAAAGCTGGGTGTTCTCGCAAGGGTGCGACAGTACTTTAAGCCGGAACAGTTGCTTACCTTGTATCAAGCACAAGTTCGGTCGTGCATGGAGTACTGTTCGCACCTTTGGGATGGATCGGCTAAATGTCAGCTTCAGGCGCTGGAATCGATTGAGAAGAGAGCCAGGAAGCTCATAGGCAGTGAATCCCTTTGCAAATCTAAGCTGCAAAGTTTAGAACATCGTCGCAAAGTTGCTTGCCTTTCGGTTTTTTATCGGTTGCACTTCGGAGAGTGTGCATCGGAATTACACGATCTTATTCCCCCATCCCCATTTTATCACCGGACGAGCAGACACCTCAAGGCGTCACCGCTACATGGTTGAAGTTCCAGGGACTCGCACTAAGCGGTTTTCTGGCTCTTACATTGTGCGAACTGCCAAACTGTGGAACTTACTGCCGATGTCTCTGTTTCCTGATAAATATAATCTACGAGTCTTTAAGTCGAGAGTGAATCGGTATCTTCTAGGTAAGCGCGCTCCATCGTAGATCACAACTACGCTTAACATCAGGCGAGTTGTGGTCAAGCGCTAACCTATTGTACATAAAAAAAAAAAAAAAAAAAAAACCTTGACTTGGCTCACGAGGTGACCGCCATGTGGGATGTTAACTTGAAAACTATTGCCGCGATAGTCGTTTCTGTAAACAACCTTATGGCTAAAAGTATTGACCAACATCTTCACCCGTCGAATGTCTAGTTCTCCAGTCCCGAGAATGCGTTGCGTGTTGAGGTAATGTGGCGATTTCAATCGTTTAAGTACATAGTCGGAGAAAATGCATCAATCTCTCAGGGCTATTCATGTTCATATCACGAATAAAATAATACACCAATCTCTTTGTATTGAAACAACCTAGTGTATTATGATTTTCTTATTTACTATAAATACTTACATGATAAAGAAATTGTGAGTTTATTTATTTATTTTCAGATTTTCTATGTTATGCTATTAATGTATATAGTAGTAGTAGGCTTAGCCTTCAGCCTCGCCATAGCCTCCTATCTTTTCTTGGTTTTTCTTTCTTAGGAACCTCCTACTGACAGTAAATAACACAACAAAAAAAGATTTAGCGAAATCGTTAGAGCCGTTCTCAAGTTATAGCGTGACCAGGAAAAATAGGGGCTCATTTTTATATATTAGATAGATAATGCTATATTATATATCCTATTTTATATATACCGTATGTCTATGGAAAATACTCACCGTTTATTAATTCGATCCATTTTTATGTTATGTATATACCAGAACTTCCAAAGAATGAAATATAAAATCACCAAATTAAAGCGCTCCAAGTCGAGAGATTTTTTATTTTTAAATTTGCCTAAATTTCAGTTTCTTTCCGAATTACGCATAATTGTTTAGATACAAAATACTCCTCTTGTATGGTTTGACCAATTAAAAGCAAGTTTATACCGGTGCATTGGATCTGATACAATTAGTAACAAACAAGAGGTATGAAAACTATACACTTGGTTTACGTGGGACATGGTTTAGCTCTTTTTTGTACGTACACACGGTGTAAGCTTGACACGACAATGTGTTAAGGACTGCTCTTTCAGAAGTATGGTCAAAATGGTTAATTGTAAATTTATTTGGCAGTACAGATTCGAGCAAATTTTTATGCCGTTTAATGACAAATCTCCATCATTCAAGTCGAGATACTAACTGACCGCCTTTTTGGAATTAGCTACCTGATCTGGTTCAGGCTCAGATACAGCAGGTAGTACTGCTCAACACGACCCGTGACGTCCGGAGGATCCTCAGCCTGGAGCCCTAACCACTCAGCTGATGGCAGTACTGTAGGTTTAGGTTTCATAGATTGTTTTTATACATGAACATGGTAAAAAGGAATTAAAATTCATGAGAATAATATAAATAGTTAAAAGGAAGGCTAGCTACAGCAGTTGCGAAGACTGCTACTTTCTTAGATGCTCCATAATAAGATGGTTTAGTATAAAGGTAAAAATACATTTAAGTTATGATTCAATTTTGAGGCAAGCATGACGTCAAGAGGATTATAAGAAGGCAGTTAAGTATGGTTACGAGAAACCACCGGGACCGCAAAAGAGTGCGAAAGAGTTCTCGTAGGTAAGGACAGAGAGCCTTCACATTGTTTCTCTGGGCTCCTTCGTATGTAGTGGCAACGAATTCACAACGAAATAACACCCCTGCCCCCTGAGAAGGGTAAGGATGCATCAATTTGCCTCATGCATAAGCAGGCTACGCATGCACATACCGATAAACCACTTCGTTGCCTATATTGCCTCCGCTCACTTGGCAAAAGTATACAGTCTACTGGTAAGGTATCGCACTGCTGTGATCGTGTGTGTTTGTACTTTGGAATTCTATTAGGTGAGACTTGGTGCTTCATACTAAGTAGCCCATCACGTGCCCTAAGACAAAGATATAGTTAGAGATATCAACAATAAGTTATCAATGATAAGTATATGCAAAATGGTAAAATAACTTACAATCTAGTTGTTTGAACTGGTTATTGTAACGTGGCAGGTGGATCTTGGGGGTTTGATATAAACGATAGCTTCTTGATTTAGTGTATATAATATTATAATGTGTCCACAATATTGGCTATATTAAATTAAGCGAGTATGTTTAGATAATAGTTGGACAGTGTGTCCCACGAGAAGTGACAAGTCGCGCCGCTGCATCGGTCAGTCTGCCTGTGCGCGTGTATGCACTTAATAAGTTTTCTTTCACAAACCGGTTCCAATTCAGCATAATGCTGGTTGTAATCAACCAGCGCTGATCTTCCGCTGGGACCGGCAAGTGACGTTAGGCAAGCCACAGTCCACAGTGTGCATTCACATCAAAACACAAAAATACAAAAGATATAAAAATATTCACACAAGTGGTGAAGAAAAATAAGTTACTACACAACCAAACTAGGCGTGACAACGGTTGGTTTGATTTTGACTGAGTTGATAGCTAACTTCAAAAGTTTTACCTATAACACAAAGATACGGGATTACCTACTTAAAAACAAACCACTATCAATAATAATTTTACTTGGTGCGGAATGAAAACAAGCTCCGGACAAAATTACAAAAAATAATAATATTAATTACACAATATAATACTAAGATTATGACTATTAAAATCTACGAAGAAATAATAGCCAGGAACTGTAACTGCGTTAAAAAAAATGACCCAACAAAGTCGTGTTCAAGTAGGCGGGGCTTAAAAGTCGTGTTCAGTACGTGATCAGTCGGACATTTTACTTGCAAGCGAGCACACTTCAAATCTTCCCGTACATTTTCATTTTTATCATTGTGAGCTTCAGTTGTGGATCATCATGCCAGCATTCGTTGTGAAGTGGTGCAGAAAAAATACACGATTTAAATGTCCAGGGATCACTTTACTAGTAAATAATAGCAAAAGTATAATTATTCAAAGATGTTCAAATACGTTAACAAATCGAGATGGTCAATACTATGCAAAATAAAGTCAGTCAATTATTATTTAATTTATTGTATTATTGATGTATTTTTTTCTTCAGGGCTTATATTATAATCAGGGCTTATATATTAAATATTAAATATATGTACTTAATGTGCAATGGTTTTGCTTGTTATGTTTTATTCTCGCTTGCTTGCCGATTCATTGCGGCAAAATAAGTGCCTAGCTGCACTTAAGCTAGAAAAACAAGAGTATGACTGCCTGGGAAAACCAGCATAGTTATACTAGGTACGTTAATTTTGTCTGAAAACAATACAATTATTGATAATAAAAAAATTATGGACCATGTTACACAAAACTGCAGTACCTACAAATAGACGTAGGTCAAAAAGGTTAAATAAAATATCACGCAGGACACATTTTATTTTTAATATCGACATTAATTAACATAAAATGATAATTATTAATCAAGTACATGTTACTTACAAGAGCATAGACTAGAAAAAAGTAAGATTTAACTCATGTACCTACCAAAAAAAGATGAGAATAGCAAATAAAACAACCATCAAATAGTTCCTGCTAGCAGTTTCTGGATCCAGCATCAGGTCCTGGTCACCAGCTAGAAAAAAGGTATCGCGAAGACAGTTCATACGATCCCAAACACGGTGTGTCTACTATTAACCATCACATAGTTCCTGCTACCAGTTTCCGGCTCCAGCATGGATTCCTGGATACCAAGTATAAGCATAAGAAATTTGGTTAATAGCAAAATACTAGCCCCTCAAGGGTCGATGTAATTATAACAATGAAATTTCTATTGTTGGTGCACTAGATGTCATGTAAAATTGTTTGTTAGAATCCCACTTAGAAATGTTACCTCAATAAGTATCAGGAAGTTTTCAGCGCACTAATATTATGTTGTGTAAGCGCGGGCGGCAGAGCGATACGTCCTCTGACCTCTATCCAAGAGGCCTCAGCCGCGTCTGACGATTCGTGATTGGCGCGACCGGTTTTATGATTGATTTTAAAAACATGTGTGTAGAAACCGCTCGGCAATAACAAACTAATAAACAGTTTCTAAATGTAGTCGGTGGAACTTGAACTTGTTAATAAAATAATGTTCTATTACATCAGGTAAGAATAATTGGCATACTATACTATATCAATCATTATTATGTGACCCTTCAAATACTCAGCAAAAACGCGAATTGGCGCTTCCAAAGCGTTTACGCTCTAAAGAGATACTACAGACAATGAACAATAAGCGATTGCCTACATTTGGTATGTAATATAGGTAACTATATAGCATTAAAAAAACAGTTCATTGTTTGGTCAAATTAAAGTACGTTTAATTTTTCAAGCTAATGAAAATTTACCCTCTGCAAATTTTAAAGTGGTTTAGCTGAGTTGCTAATTAATTTGTCAGTAATAACAACATTGTGCTTTTCTAAAGTAGTTCTATAAATTGATTGAATTTTCTAAATTGATAATGAAGGTATTCTGTGAGCACTAAAAAATATCCAGCTGGCAAATAACGACTTATTTGTTTTTGGTAAAATGTATAAGCCTTAAATGTTTCCTAATCTTTCTTTACTACATTGCGAAGAATCTCTTCTAATGTCTTCTAGATAAAAACTTAATAAATTAATCATATTTCGCGAGTCATACGAGATTTACGATTGATTTATTATTGAGTTGGTCCAGTCCACTTGTTGCATAACATCGTCCACGCCGCTATGACTCTGCTGTCATTGTAGACGTTGCAGCACGCGCGTAAACCAATCCCTGCTTTCCTTCTGAATTTAAACCAATCACCTGATCCAACAAATTTTCGGCCTATTTCTGTACTACCTACGCTAAGTAAGATTTTCGAAAAAAATATATAACATCAATTAGAAATGCATTTTAGTGCAAACAAAATTTTCCATAAGAATCAATTTGGGTTCACAAGGAATCGCTCTACTATAGACGCAGGTATAGAACTTATAAAAGATGTGTTTGATGACTGGTAGAACTCTCAAGATGCCTTAGGTGTTTTTTGTGACTTATTTAAGGCATTTGACTGCGTCCGACATGATGTACTTGTCAGGAAGTTATAACACTACGGTATTAGGAACATTGCTCTCAACCTTTTGACTTCATATTTAAATGATAGAATTCAAAGGGTTGACATAAATGGTAAAAAATCGCCCGGCTCTATAATCTCAATGGGCGTTCCACAAGGTTCAATACTAGGGCCGTTCTGGTTTTTAATCTATATTAATGACTTACCTTATTATGTAGAGAAGCATCACGAGATTGTATTGTTTGCAGATGACACTTCACTGTTATTTAAAATTAAAAGGCAGTTATTAAACTATGACGATGTTAACAATGCATTAGCTAAAGTTGTGAATTGGTTCAATACAAATAATCTTCTCCTCAATGAGAAGAAAACTAATTGTATAAAGTTCTCGACACCAAATGTGAGACAAGTAGAATCCAATATACAATTGAATGGAACAGGGTTGGACCTTGTGGAGTCAACGGTCTTTTTAGGAATTACTATAGACGCTAAATTGCAATGGGGTCCCCACATAAAAAAAAAATCTAGTGGGCTCAGTTCAGCGGCTTATGCTGTTAAAAAATTAGACTATTAACTGATGTAGACACAGCTAAAATAGTTTATTTTAGTTATTTCCATAGCGTTATGACTTATGGCATACTGCTCTGGGGATGTTCTGCAGATATTAATTCCATTTTTATACTGCAAAAAAGGGCTATACGAGCGATCTACACTTTAGCTCCCAGAGTTTCCCTTAGACAGAAGTTTAAAGACATAAACATTCTAACTGTTGTCTCTCAGTTTATTTATGAAAATCTAATGTATGTAAAGAAAAACATTGGCAGTTTTGATAAAAGGAGTGATGCTCATTCCATAAACACGCGAAAGAAGCACAAGCTATCCGTACATGTAACGCGTCTCCACAGAGTAAGTCATTCTTTTATGGGACAATGTATACGATTCTATAATAAAGTTCCCAATGTTATCCGAGATTTGCCTATTAATAAGTTTAAAATTACTATTAAAACTAAACTCTGTCAAAAAGGTTATTACAAAATTTCGGATTACTTGGAGGATAAAACAGCTTGGGACTGATCACTCCAGGATCTATCTACTCGTGTACTAAGATGTCAAAGTGTAGCGTGTCTTGCCCTACTGATACCATTATTATGTTCTCTTTTGTAAGGCAACACACTGGAGCTAATATTTGTAGTACCTAAGTAAAAACATTGTAAAACATCTATATAAAAAGAATGACCCCGAGTTTCTTGCCGCTTCTTCTCGGTAGGCTCTATATATTTTGGAACGCGGCGGTAGTCTTTAAAGTACATTATAATGAAAAATTGACGTTAATAAGTGCGTCTTTGATGCCTAAATTGTTAAATGATTTTGACTTTGACTTTGACTTTGACTTGACCAAACCTGTCTATTTGTAACCTCGGAAGTAATTTGTATTTGGAATCATACGTTGTTTTGATTTGAAAGGCCACTTTTTGTGTGGAATTTGTTCTGAATTATGCTTCCTGACTATTATTTCTTTGTAGATTAAAATATAGATATAATAGGGGACGGTGGGGTGCTTACGGACAGTGGGTAATTGCGGACAGTACTTTACTGGCTATAATAGCCCTCCCCGCGTCCGGCTACTGTGTTTGCGTGGACGAGCCCGCCGTCTTTGGTGCCCGGATAGCAGTCAACGGGGACGACCTCGCGCGCATCTCAAGGTAAGATTGATCGATTTTTTTAAAGTGAATTCTTATAAATTTTCATTATTTGCAATAGCGTGTATACGCTATGATATTTAGTTTGAGTAAAAACTGTATTGGTTACTTGGTAGACTGTTAATCACTAATGCATATGTGGAATTGTAACCTACACGTATTATTACCTAATCTTAAATTGTTTTGCTGCAAAATTTATAATGCTAAACTGGGTAATTGCGGACAGTTGGCTGGGGGTAAAAATGAATGTCCGTATTTACCCCAATAGTTTTGAGAACATACAAGCAGACGACTTATGATTTTTATTTGTTTCAGATGCCTCGTGTGTATAAAAGAAAGACAGAGAAAAAGTATACACTTAAAACGTTAAAATTGCTATACGGGAGCAATTACCCTAGTGCGTTCGCAATTACCCCACCTTGTGTCCGTATTTACCCAATTGGCATCGGGTAAACGCGGACACCAAGGGTCTTGTTTTTTGATAAAAATATATAAAAGTTGTTTTGTTAATGTTAATTTTATAAAGTCAATTTTGTAAGGTATGAAGCAAAGTTTAATGATTAATAAAGACAGACAGATGTAATAACTACTTTAGTTTTTATTAAAGGATTCCCTTAGGTGTCCGCAATATCCCCACTCTCCCCTGCATACGTTACGGGTTATTATAGTACATTTCTATACTGGTTAGGTACATATGCAAGTAAATACACAAATCGAGTTTTTACAATTACTGATTTGATATTGTGTCTTGTGATGCCACGGCGTCTTGTGTCAACATTTTACTTATCGTAGCCTATTTCTCCAACATTTCCTGAATCTCCATTAAAGTTTTCCCCTTGGTCTCTGGTACAAAGAGTATCACAAATAAAAAAGCTAACGCATTACAAATCGCGAACAACCAGAACGTGAAGTGGATGCCTAAACCAATCACGATGTAACCGAATAAAGTTGTGGATAAAAACCCAGACATCCAGCCACAGCAAATAGTTATGGAGGAACCCAATCCTCGGACTTTGGGTGTGAACAGCTCTCCTGATATCGTGTTTGGGATAATCGTCAAACCTGGAAACAAAACAGAATAAGTTTTAGTTAATTATAAGCTATCATTAATAGCCAAACAAATTAATGACAATTAATAGTACTCTGTACATAAACATTAAAATGATTCATTTATATTAATATATTTGGGAGACGCTGGCCAAATAACTAAGTCGCGTACCAAACACGCTGACATGGTTGCAAATGTTCCGGCCGTCATCAATGTATCAGTCGCCAATATAGTTCACAGACGTGCGATGCTCTAAGAGCAAACATTGTTGCATCTTTGACACCATCCGTGAAACAAGTGACAAGATGACGAGAAACGTTGGAAAAACAACCTTATGTACAAGAGCGATATCTCATAAAGGATTTGACATTGGTGAGCTCGTCGACGAGCACATCAACGAATAATTAGAGAATCGCACAGCAGGTCTCAAACAAAGACTTATAGACTTCGAGTGTACATACTTGATCGAAGCTTATAGAAGTTAACAATTTGCTTAGAAAGCAGACCGCCCATCACACCGCCCGTTTTTGTCATAGTGTGCTATTGTTGCAATAGCCTAAACCTAATATACGTATTTGTTGAGAACATATACCACAATTTATTGGCTATGAGAGGTAACAACGTTCGTCGGAGTACCCCATCGTATTCCTACTGATCACTGGTGAAGACCAGGTGACTTCTAAGTAGTAAGACTAGTTCTGTAAGTGTCCTCCTAATGGGAAATACTACAGTGCTGGTAGGTTGGTTAGTAGGTAGAGGTTGTAGCAAGATAAATCACTGGGCTAAGGCTCGAGGTGATGAGCGTGCTGCAGTACCACGCACACAACACAATACAACTTAAAAATTCGCACTGAAACTACATCAGGGTCAGATGTGACTCCTGTTCAGACAAATGACTCGTCGTCGTATCGTTAAATCGGTAATAGAAAAAAATGCCATATCCTTAACGTCCATTACAGAGTATTCTTTTCACATAAGTAAAGAAATATCGTTACGATAATAATTTCAGCAGTAATTCCTAGGTTAAATTCCTTCCTGATCATATTTATGGAAAAACGACACTAAAATGTATTAGCTTATTAGTATGTATACATTTTATTAGTATTCTAATAGAAACATAACTAATTTTATATGGATTCAGTAATTTGAATGTATTTTTACAAAGAATTTATCATTGGTGTTTCTAACGCGAATTTCCTTACGTTACATGTACTAAGAGCATTCTATTAAGGTGGAATTGCAAGCTTTTAGACTACGTACATCACGCAATTATATCTGCAAAAGTCATGTCCCTATGGACAATATTGATGTTAAGTAACATTATTAAACATTGTTTACAATGTTACATGAGATACGAAATTAACTCACCAACACTATAAGAAAACTGAGCTAAAACCAACAATGCAAGAGGTATCCACCCAAGGTCTTCCACTGATGAATAGTTCGTCAATCTCAGGTAGAAGTATACGCCAATGAGTGCCTGTGAAATAAACATTGCTTTCAATCACAGACCATAATGGTCTGTGCTTTCAATGACTTAGTTTTCAGAATATAGCTGTATTTTATATAATAAAGGCTATATTAAAATAGAGTAGGTACATCTGATATCCATCACCAGATCACATGCAATGTGCCTTTTGATATTTTATATATTTACCAAGACTTCGAATTATCGATGAAGTAGAATCCAGTTTTAACTCCCTTTATGATATAATTTTAATATTATCAACACAACAACAACTTCTTTCCCCCGCGTACACAACATATTGACATCATCTTCAGCAACAAGGTAACCTCTAAAAGGTATTTCTGAGTTGGAACCTTGATTAGTCTCAATTAATCATTACCAGTGAATAGCTTATAGCTTTGTTCCACTTCATCAGCGAGAATGTTCCAGATATAATACCATTACTGCTATAGTTTTGTATGTACCTAGATAGTTACCATTGTGGCACAAAGTCCCATCGTGGACACCATCAGGAGCAATCTTCTCCCATATTTCTCGATAAACATGGGTGCCATAATTGTTCCTAAGACAAAAGTCCCCCCTACAATAATAGTCGCTATATCAGGCTGGATTGAAGACCCTGCATAGCTAAAAATGGTGTTTGCATAGAATATCACGGCCATGATACCACTTGACTGCTGGAAAAATGCTAGAAAGACCGAGATGAAGAGGCTCTTTCTGTTGCATTTTAATAAGAATAGTTCTTTCCATATATGTTTATTGTTCTTTTGCTCATGTACTTTGTCCATCATAGCTTTTAATTCGTTGTTAATGTCGATGCTTCGACCCAAGTATTGGAGAGTAGAACGTGCTGAGTTTTCGTCATCTGAAACAAAGTTGATGCTGAATTTTGTTCTCTTTACTGTTCTATGATGTACATGCTGTGCCCTATTAGACTTCTATAAACAATTACAGAATATAAAAAGAAGAGAAAAATATGGGTGTAGGTATTTAATATAAGTATCATAATATACATACTATCACACCTTCTAATCCAAAATGGGATCATCAGAGCTTTATACAACATTTCTCCACTTATATTCTTGGTCTCATGACAGATAATTATCCCATATGTAGGTACAAGTGTCGATCTTGGTTCGGATAGTTATTTTATATGGAATACTTCAATTCGTAAGCTTAGAATTAAATTTTCCGTTAAATTCATGTAACTTATAAATCTTCAACATGAACATAATATATGATTTTTAAAGTAAATAATAAGATATATAAAAATATAGTGAATGATAGTGAGTAACGTATATACTGGACGAATATTACGATTCAGAAGATGTTTTTGTTCAAGACAGTCCGTGTAATTTTGAATTAAGTATAACGAAATGTTTACTGATAACTATTTACGATTGCTAATTTCCTAAAATAGCAAAACAATATGCAGGGAACTCTATGGGGTCTGCCGGTAGAAGTAAAATCTAAATAACTTGAAGCGTTCGGTGACGATGACGCGAGTTCCATAATATTTCTTCACCCAAAAATTGCTCAACGCGCCTAAAGCGTTCGGTGACGATGACGCTAGTTCCATGATTTTTATTTACCCAAAAAAGCTCAACGCGCCTAAAGCGTTCGGTGACGATGATGCGAGTTCCATGAATTTTTATTTACCCAAAAAGTGCTCAACGCGCCTAAAGCGTTTGGTGACGATGACGCGAGCTCCATGAATTTTCATTTACCAAAAAAGTTCTCAAGGCGCCTAAAGCGTTTGGTAACGATGACGCGAGTTCCATGATTTTTGTTCACCCAAAAAGTGCTCAACGCGCCTAAAGCGTTCGGTGACGATAACGCGAGTTTCATGATATTTGTTCACCCAAAAAGTGCTCAACGCGACTAAAGCGTTCGGTGACGATGACGCGAGTTCCATGATTTTTGTTCACCCAAAAAGTGCTCAACGCGCCTAAAGCGTTCAGTGACGATGACGCGAGTTCCATGATATTTGTTCACCCAAAAAGTGCTCAACGCGCCTAGAGCGTTCGGTGCCGATGACGCGAGTTCCATGATATTTGTTCACCCAAAAAGTGCTCAACGCGCCTAAAGCGTTCGGTGCCGATGACGCGAGTTCCATGATATTTGTTCACCCAAAAAGTGCTCAACGCGCCTAAAGCGTTCGGTGACGATGACGCGAGTTCCATGATATTTGTTCACCCAAAAAGTGCTCAACGCGCCTAAAGCGTTCGGTGACGATGACGCGAGTTCCATGATATTTGTTCACCCAAAAAGTGCTCAACGCGCCTAGAGCGTTCGGTGCCGATGACGCGAGTTCCATGATATTTGTTCACCCAAAAAGTGCTCAACGCGCCTAGAGCGTTCGGTGCCGATGACGCGAGTTCCATGATATTTGTTCACCCAAAAAGTGCTCAACGCGCCTAGAGCGTTCGGTGCCGATGACGCGAGTTCCATGATATTTGTTCACACAAAAAGTGCTCAACGCGCCTAAAGCGTTCGATGACGATGACGCGAGTTCCATGATATTAGTTCACCCAAAAAGTGCTCAACGCGCCTAAAGCGTTCGGTGACGATGACGCGAGTTCCATGATATTTGTTCACCCAAAAAGTGCTCAACGCGCCTAAAGCGTTCGGTGACGATGACGCGAGTTCCATGATTTTTGTGCGCCTAAAGCGTTCAATGACGATGACGCGAGATCCATGATTTTTGTTCACCCACAAAATGCTCAATGGGCCTACAGAAGTTTTAACTACAAAAAACAGTAAAAAAACTTTAGATGCTACAGCTAGCTGTACATTAGATACACATAGTACTTACCTTTCAAAACATAGAACATAGGAGATTCTGGTAAGAACGCACAGACCACGATGTAAATCGCAGTCAGACCCATGGCTACGTAACCAACGTCTGCGTATCCCACAAATGGGCCTACACTGTACGCGAGGAGACCTCCTGTTGCATGGAAAACTCCCATGGAGGTCAGGATTATACCTCTTATATTTGTGGAACTGAAATGAAATATAACCATTGTGACCATGATAGTTAGCAGACAAAACATTATAAATGTTAGAATTAACGTTAGAAACGGGATATTTACCATGTATTGTATTTATTGTGAGCTCTCGATATTTCGGCAACTTCATGCGCCATGTTCACGAGTAAACTGAAGTATCTGCGGGTAGGTATTTTTATGAGCAAGCGAAACCTTGTCTACCTTCTTCCTTTCCCGTTTCTTGCGTTCCGGCTCATTACCAATGTCAACACAACAGTCACTTGGAACTCAATATGGGTCTCGACACACATAACTCACGTTATCTGCTCGCGAGCTGTTTTCGGAACTTCTTCGGTTTTTGCAAAGACGTCTTCAGTTTACTCGTGAACATGGCGCATGCAACTGTGCCAAAATATCAAGAGCTCACAGTAAATACAATACATGGTTAATATCCCGTTTCTAACGTTATATCTTGCATTAGTAACCATGTCAGTTTAAAAACTTATATTAGAAATGTTTACAACTCTTGAGGATAGTTATCATTAACGAGTACGGTTTTTATAATGCACTATTATTATTATTAGAAGACGTTACAAGCACGAGTCCTACCTGGTTTTAATTGATAACGTCTGCCCAGAACAGATGCTAGATGCTCCTTACCAGTGACGAACTGCACTGCGCTTGTAACCCTGAGACATTTAGTTGTAAGTCTCATGTACCTGTGATTTCGCCGGCATCCAGACCTTATAGACCAAAACACAGTTATGAGAACATTACTGCTTCACGGATGAAGAAGATATTTTATTTTATTTTATTCGGAAAGCAAACAGTGCTACTTAACTAAGTATCCTTAAGAAAATAAAAACGAAACACCAATTACATGCTTTCACATATAAACATCTATAACCTACTTTTCTGCTATAACATTTGACAGTGCGAATAAATAATTACCGATAATTAAATATCATAACGTAACATTAAACCTTATTTACCTGATTTTACCGATATACTTTTAGATGTAAACAAGAAATACTAGTGAGACAGTTGGGAATTCGCGTCAAACCATTTTGAAGTAATAGTTTTATTATACAAGTTTATTAAAGAATTAAACGACATACTCAGAACAGTCAACCAGCAGTCTGTTTAAATTTTTTGCCGTTCTTATGAAAAAGAGTTCTGTCTATAATTGGTAGAACTAAGAGGAACATGAAGAAGGTTGCTTTGTCTCGAGGATCTTGTAGGAACTTTGAGAGTTATCTTAGATCTTAAATATGGGGGTAGTACTTCCAGGTCGAACTCATTTTGCCGCTTCTTATACTCTTAAACATTAACTATGTGTGATAGGAATATTTGATATTCAGGGTATGTTATCTACGGCTTTTTATTGCCTTTAAAATAAATAGTGACAGGAGAAAGAAACATATTTTTTCTCTAACTTTTATGAGTTATTTTATAACTATCAAGTAACGAGTCGAGGCCAAGTCGTTTAAAGTCATGCCTGTCCATGATAATCGCAGCGATATCCAGCAGCTGTTCTGCAATAAGCTCGTGAAGAGCTTCGTAGTATGTATAGATGATTATACTTAAGTTCTTCGAATTAGTTAATTAATTTAGATTTTCCATATTCTGAAAGTAGTTCCTTTAAAAGTAATGGCGTCGGTTTACTAGGCCCTGTAGGAAGTTAAAACATAGCAGTTCTATGAGGTGTCTCAAAGTGCAGTCAAAGAGGTAATGTGATCGGTTATAGGACCACATGATCATTATTTCTCTCATTCGGTTCTCTAGGTAAATAGTAAATAGGTAACACACATAAAAATAATAATAATCTTCTTTGATGGAAGTCAGTTGAAAGCACAAATTTACCTAAATAATTCTATACCTACTTACGCAATTTCCCCGATGTAAATTAGGCCTATGACTGTCATCTGGCTCATGCTGATCCCCACAAGAAACCTTCCGGCGTACATCATTGCTAAATTCCTGGGAAATGTGAGTATGAGGTAGCTTAAGAGATTCATTACTCCACCGATGATTATGGTTCGTTTTCGCCCTATCTTATTTGATAGGTAGCCACTTAAATACGCACCTGAAAAGGAAAAACTGTGTTAGTAATAAATATCTTTCATATTTAACACTTAATTTTTTTCTACCGGCTTCCAAAAAAGGAGGAGGTACTCAATTCGACTGTATTTTTTTTAAATGTTTGTTAACTCATAACTTTCGACTGGGTGAACCGATTCTCAAAATTCTTTTTTTGTTTGAAAGCTGGTGCTTCTCTTATTATATTATATATTATATTCCCATTTAAATATTATCAAATTCGGTTGAGTAGTTTTTGAGTTACACTCCAATAACTGAATAGAATGGAAGTCGGTATTAAATTTTACTTGTAGTTTTTATTAATATAAAATCTTATATCATAAGTGGCTGCTTTTTTCAAGGTATCAATATTGCTAACTAGCTGCAACCCGTGGTTTTGCCTGCGTGGTTGTGGATATGATCATGAAGGTATTCCATTTATTATTCGAGAACCTAAAGTGTCATGTACCCAAACTTCATCCAGATCCGTTCAGGCGTTCTGGCATGATCGACAAACAGCTGTCCATCCAAACTTTCGCATTTATAATCTGTGTACATATCTCATTTGGAAATTTTACCATGATTTATTGGTTAATCAGGCTTTGGGTACCTCAAAGGCACAGTTACTTAAGTTTACTTTTTTTAACTTTACATAAGGAAAATCCTGTATTCATAAGGTGGCAATGCTGCCCGAACTTTGATCAGTTTTCCTTCTATCACTAAGTATGTAGAAAATCTTGTCAGAAAATCTTGTTCTTGCGATTCCTCCACATTCAAGTTCTTTTTACAATGGTTCATTTCTGCTTGGCCAGCTCGGCTATAACTCGTTAGAAGTAAGGAGAACACTAGACCAGCTCACTGCATGCGTCAAGGTACTCAGAGGAGCAGTAGACTCTATTGAGCTACATGACCTACTGTGTGTGTTGTTCGTGCCGGATAGACCCGGGGTCCCGGTGAACAGGCGAGGCCGGCTGCCGAAGTTGTTTCACGTGGAACAGTGCCGAACTCGGGCTCGCACAATGTCACCGTTAATTCGCGCTCGCAACCACTTCAACGCGCTCCTGACCGCCAATACTGATTTTGACATAATTGTTGATAGTTGGAAAACTGTTATATCTGTTCTTAGGACATATTGTGAAAACCTCACCGACCAATGGGACAGATCGATTGACATTGTAGAGATTCATGATGATTATTGAAGTTTGACATTTTATAATTTAATATACCATTTATGTTGACATTTTATAATTTTATGTGGTATGTATTTGATTATTTTTAATTTTAGTTTCTATTGACTTCTTAATTAATGTAATGACTTGTAATTGTATTTGTTTTTAATCTGGTCTAATTAATGTGAGATGAATGTAAATGTTTTTGAAGGCGTTTTTATCTCAATAACATAATTTAATTTAATTTAATTTAATTTAATTTAATTTAATTTAATTCATTTACTGTCCAAGCCACCCTCCTGTGGAATTCCTTACCTATTTCAATCAGACGTGCTACATCTATAAACATTTTTAAGGATCAAATTAAAAAATTATATCTAAACATATAATACTACACTGCACTTTTTTATTGTCCCTTATTTGCTTTACGTTTATGTATTTATATATGTATTTATGTTATTATATTGGTATTTATACCTATTAGTTACATATTTTATTGTTGGGTATGACACTTTGCTAGTACATGGTAATAATATGATATTACACGATTACGTATTGTTATATCCTTTTTGTATTATCTCGCTATGTTATTGTTATTTTTCCATTGCTTTATATATTTATGTTTACTTATGTTTTGAAAACGCGCCCATGTCGATGAATTTTAAATATACATTCCATCCTAAGGTTGCCCGGAAGAGATTGCTTTTAGCAATAAGGCCGCCCATTGTGACACAATTTTTGTAATTATTACATTTAAGTTTTCATATTGTTATGTTTTTGTGAACAATAAAGTATTATCTATCTATCTATCTATCTATCTATCTATCTATCTATCTATGTAGGTACCAAATACTTGCGGCTTGTAGATCGGTATTCCAGAAATACGCTCTATACATGGGCCGAGCACGAAAATCTGTTTAAGTGTAACGTAATCGCATCTAGGCGCGGATCCAGCCCACAAAAAAGGTTGTGGTCACGTGTGGCTACACGAAAATCAGCAAAGTACGAGTCGGAGCTTGAACTCTCTCATCAAAGATGAGAGAGTATCTTACAGCAGTATCAAGTTGCTCGCCTGATGTTAAGCGTCACGCTTGCCCATAACAGTCCAGTGCCATTCAGAATTTTGAACTGGGTACAACACTTCAAAACCGTGCATGGCAAAGCACTGCGCTTTTTACTCTGAGATATAAGATGTTCTTGCTCTGAAACTTCGCTGGAAACAACTACAAAGGATATCAAATGATGTCGAATGAAATTTAAATGAAACTTACGTTTAATGAATTAATTAATGTAAGGATGGTACTTGTTAGGTTCTCAGGGTTGACCTTTTGAGTTAATAAGTTCGATGCACGATTTTCAACAGATATGACTTTAATCTAGCGTTTCAAAAAGTAGAAGCAAATTTAGTTATAGTTATTAGACAAAAAAAATAAAGGTTAGGTACAATACAAAGTCACGGCGCGTGTATCACAGCCGGTAGTCGAGCTTCGTCTGTTTCCGCGATGCGCTCGGCCGTCAGCAGAGCTTCTGAAGGTTGGCGGGGGTTCGTCAGGATATCTCGGTATCAATTTGTAAGCTTTCAGGTGCGTTCGAACACATAGGCTAAAACTACGTTCAATCATGTTACATCAATTAATATGTTTTTATTAATGATGTAATATAATAAATGTAATTATTAAATAATTGTCATAAATATGAAAGTGTGACGTCTGATATCACAAGTCTTTTAGGGTTGTGGGCATGCCCATCGTGCCCACAAGGGTGGATCCGCGCTTGATCGCATCGTTAGCGTATTTAGTACAAACTGTCGTTTATCTAGTACAATAGTGGCACTGATAACTCATAGTTTGTACTGAATACGTAAACGATCCGATAACGTCACACTTAAGCAGGTTTTCGTGCTCGGCCCACAGTTCTGTATCTCTTTAGGCAGTATAAACGCCACAAAAAAATCCCTTGTTCATCGCATCACGTTTTAAAGTCATTAACTTTAACGATTTCAATTAAATTTGGCTAGGAGATAGCTTATATCCCTGAAAAGGACATAGAATACTTTTCTACATCATCATCATCATCGTCCATCACCACGTGATGAACCACGGGGCGCAACTAGTATTCTATTAACATACAATTAATTCACACCCGCAACTTTAATAGACGCAGGGTTTATTACATTATCATTTTAAATGAAGCTGTATAGTTTCAGCTAAGACCACATCTTACCGACACATCCGAAGAACAAAACAGAAGCCATCCAAGACTTCTGGGTTTCCGTGATCCCGTAAGGCAAAGGGTTCTGATCTGGGTGATCCAATTTGGGAAGGACTGGTGCTGACCATCCCACTCCATATCCACTGATGACTTCACCTAGATTTACTGAAAACAATCTTGAATAAAAAATAGAACTGAATTATGCCTAAAAAGTGTGAAATAAGTTGTCGTTTCCGCAGGGTTACATTATCTAAGTTTTCATACGGATCCCTAACTTTTTTGATAATATTATATAGTTTATGTCCATCAGGGAAAAGGTAGAGTTCTAACAGTGAAAGAATTTTTCTAATCGGTCCAGTAGTTTTGGAGCCTATTCAATTCCAACAAACACACAAAGAGAAGCCCAAGATAGACCTAAGTGGCGTGCAATTGGAGAGACCTATGTCCAGCAGTGGACTGCTACAGGCTGATAATGATGATGATGAAACACACAAACAAACAAATCTGTCTTCTTTACAATATTAAATTCGTGTAGATGTAAACTAAATAACTTGGTGAACTTCGAACGACATGCGTTATTTAATAGAATCTCTTTTTTGCACATTTTCATTTATATATTATTTTTATTTTTATATACAATATAAACTAGAGATTTTGATTGTTGTTGATTGTACGTCTTCCAGAAAATGTTTGACAGGTAGGAACAGTTTGTATGGGATTTCTTTTTCAATTTTCTGTACAATTTTTACATAATTTCTCGTTTAAACCTTCCCTGGACTGCTACAAATATTTCAAAACCAAAGTTAGCCAAATCGGTCCAGCCGTTCTCGAGATTTAGCGAGACTAACAATTAATTTTCAGCCGACTTCAAAAAAGGTGGAGGTTATATGTTCAACTGTACGTATTTTTTGTGTTTGTTCAGCGATTCTCCCCTATATGTGGACCGATTCTTAAAATTCTTTTTTTGTTTGATAGAGTACAGTTCCGAGTTGGTCCCATATAATTTTTATAAAATTCAGTCCAGCAGTTTTTAGATAAACTTCAATAACTGAAAAAAGTCTGTCTATTTTGGTATCATTATTGACGGTGAATATCCCAATGACAATCAATCCCGTAATTAGCAAGGTTCACTAAAAAGGATGCAATTTTTTTTCCAAAAAAATGGGTTCGATTCGTTAATTTTAATATATATATATATATATATATATATATATATATATATATATATATCGACTATATTGCAGTAAAAACAATTAATTATCACACGCGTAACCCCCTAGACGTTACTTGCCAAATAATGATTAAAAAAACTCACAACAAGCAGCAATAAGTGCCTGAACACGCACATAAGGCTGTACTTTAAAATAAAACATTTTCCAACTACGACAATTACTGCAGCTCCGTGTATTGTATTTAAAATAACAAATTTGTCTTACATTGTATTCAACATCTCTTATCTTTTTAACCTAAGGTTATCTCAATTACTTCGATAAGAAGTTGTATAGGATTATGTTCTAGGTATTGCTATGAAAACTGGTTATGGCTATAGGTATACTATGACAATGTAACTAAAGCATCTCCAGACATCTTACAGTCGTATTTATAAATAAGCAAAAGTAATTACTTAAGGTAAAATAATTACCTTACCAAGGATTTTAATTTTATAGACTAAAATTGGCCTGCAGTTAGAACTATCAAAGGCTAGAATTCTTAGCCGAGTAATAGTCAACTGTTCCTTTGCTAAGCAATGAGAACACGTCAAATTTTCGTTCTTATTACAAAAGTGACGTATAAAAATGACATTCTCACATAAGTCTGAACTGTGAATGATCTATTATGCTGTAAAAATCCCATGACAACAACCTAAACAAGTGTAAAAATACATCCAATTTTGATAGGGTTATGTCATGCATTTGCTTTAGTAAGTAACGTTCATTGCTCGACTATAGAATAAGATTTTATGTTGAAGTATTCTATCTTGAATTATTTTGATTACTTCATTGAAAAATTACTTACCAACAACTTGTTTATAAATACGAGTGTTACAATTAGCAATCAGGGCTATTATGTATCTCAGTTGCTAACAAATGTTGATTGAAATCATGAAAAATGGCGGCTCTATGTCAGTTTTGGCAACTCCAGTAAGCAAAAATTTTAGTAAGTTGATCACTGAAGCTGACAAAAGTGACATAGAGCGGCCATTTTTTTCAGATTTCAATCCACATTTGTTAGCAACTGAGATACATAATAGCCCAGCAGGGATCATTATCCGTAAGGGCTACTTAGTTTGACGTAGGCTGCATCACATACAAGAGCTGCATTCCGTGGTTTCATCAGCATGGTTATGACGATGATGATGAAAATCCTACCAACCTACCAACTTTCATTCAAATCCGATCCGCTGATTTGACATTATTGAGGAACAAACATCCAGAGTTTCACGTGTTTGATATTATTTTTATTATATGATTTAAAACCATTAACTCCTGCTTCGTGAGACCAAACTTTGCAGTTTTAGAGACAAATTTACATATCCTTCTTCCGACTACCTGTGTCTGACGCCATGACCGCTAGGCCACCAAGGCTCACCGTCTGAGCATGGAGTTTTAACTCTCTATTTGGTTTTACCGTGGTACACATACACTGTTGACTACATTTAAAATATGTAAGCAATCCTTAAAAAACATCGCCAAAAATGGAACAGACTTCATTACCAAAAAGTGTGAAATAGCTTTTAGAAATCGGTACCATGATAGTTCAAAAGTAGGTACCACAATTTCACAATATTTTGCTCGTGGTACCGACTTCGACAAGTTATTTCACACTTTTTGGTAATGAATTTATTTTTTACAATTATTAGTGACCCTTGCTACTTACGGGATCGATTGTCATCCACAATCAATGTTGATATCAAGATAAGCGTAACACTTTTTAGTTTTTGGAGTGTAACTCAAAAACTCGGACCGCCTCGTTAGTATACACTACCAAACACAAAAAAAAAATTATGAATCGGTCCACAAATGGGGGAGAAATCAGCTAACGTACACATATAAAAAAATACATACATACGAACATATAACCATATTGTTACTTACGGAATGAAAACCGTGGTATTGGATGAATTAACATTAAGAGCAGACATATCTGTCTACCCTCTTTCTCTGTATTTTCAGAATCAGAATCAGAATAGTTTATTTGCAACAACCAAGTATAATATTAAACAAAGTAACAATTATTATTAAAAAAAAAACGTATTTGTCGCAAACCGGCCTCAACTTAGCGTTGTGCTGATCGTTCGACCAGCGCTGATCTTCCGTTGAAGCCGCTTGGGTGACTTCACAGATGAACTAAAGTTATAGAACTTATATAATTATCTACATCAACATACTTCGTTGCTAAAATACAATAATATGCAAATACTCGTATATAAAAGAGTGCTGGCTAAAATTATGCATAACTGGATATTAAAAATATAGACGAAAAGTAAGAATTTAATAACAATAATAGTATATTTATTTTCATATTTATAGTAGATACTTATATGTACTTATTTTGCTACGCGCACTGTTCGAACACGATCGTAATCGAATGTAATCATCCACTCACCCGCATTCTCCAGTCGTCTCGCGATCATGGCGCTTGCAACAGTGTCGAAATATTGGGAGCTCATTATAAATAAATGCCACGGTTTTTATCCCGTAAGTAACAATCATGATTATTGAAAACAACCGAGAAAGTTTAAAAATGTGCTGAAAATATAACATCCTCCATTTTGAAGTCGGTTAAAAAAACGAGTTAATACAGCTGTTTATAATATACATGTTTGACAGCTTGTTGTTGCGCGCAAAATACTAAAATACATAATAATACAATATCATAAAGTATACGACAGCTCATTTTTCAAATTCTAGTCAAAAATGCAAATTTTAAAATGAGATCTTTACTTTTCCTTTATTTAATGCAAACACTAATGGTGTTTTTACTTTAAAACGATTGCTTGTATATTATTAAACATATCGCATTGTGTACCCTACCCGCTTTTTTTACGGCCTAGTGTACATAACGACATTGTTGCACAACTGATATTTGTTCTCCTTCACGAAGATTAAAGTTCCAACGAGAAAATAGACATCAAACGTGGAAATCCGTTGCGATTAGCCGTTATCACTGCAGCTAAGTACTTTAATTACATTGTCACCGCCTGCACCACGCGTGTTTACAACAGAATTAATAGGATTTGAAATGTAACGCAGCTAGTAAGCTTCCTGGAAATCCTTTGGTTTCGATGCTTTCTTTATACGAGTACTGGTACCCGCGACTTCAATCGAAACTGACACAAACTTTGACAGAACTGTCATCATTACGATCTTGACGTAGGCGGAGATCTTGTTATTTTGTCTATGCTGTGCCTAAGAATATTCCGCTTTTTCACCCGCGTGGTGATGGATGATGATGATAAAAAGTATCTTTATCCTACAAAAACGTGCTATTCGAGCTATATACGAAATTGGTCCCCGTGAATCTTTGAGAGATTTATTAAAAGAAAGTATAAATTAACTTTGCCTTCCTTATATGGATTTGTAAATATAATGTATGTTCGTAAAAATTTACATAAATATAAGTTAAATAGTTATCACGACCCTTTTAATACTAGGAATACAAATAGGATAGCTGTACCTAGTTTTAGACTTGCGAAGACTAATAAGTCATTCTTATGAAATTGCGTGCGTTTTTACAATAAAATCCCAAAACACATAACTGAGTTCACAGAGGGAAAATTTAAGTTGACTGTAAAAACGTTTTAATCAAAAAAGCATTTACTAAAGTTCGACATTATATAGAAGACAAATATGCTTGGAATACTCCACCTCAAGCAAGCTGTCATTCTGTCACCCATAATAATGTAATATTAGTAGTACCTAAAACATCCAGAACGTCCTGAACAAATATCTGCAGATCGTACAAACATTTGTCCTGAGGCGGGAATCGAACCCGCAACCTCCTGCGTCGCAGGTGGACCTTCGCCCGCCGCGCCACTGAGGTCGTCTTTGCAATTTAACTTACCTTATATATAACTTAACTTACGATCACAAGTCCAAGAATACTTACTTGTATGTAATCCCTGAGAGAACATATAAGCGCATTGCACACTTCTGGAAATATACAAGAAATACTTTGTTGTGAAATTTTAAATGTTAGCACTAGACTTTGATATGAATCACTACTGGCTAGAAATCTGAGTGTTATAAGTAACCGATTTTTAGGGGAAATTGATTGTCTGTAATTGGTATCCAATTTTGCAATTAAAGGAGCCACCATACTTAAAAGATTTTCAATATCACTGTTACTCATTCGAAAAGCATCCAAAAAACCACTATTTAAAATGTCATTTGGATAAGATAAGCGATCTTTGGCTTTAAAAAATGGTCGCATCCAGAGTCGTTGCTGCTCGTACTATTATTACGGAGATGCAAACGCAGAAGTTTGCATCTCCGTAATAATAGTACGAGCAACATCGTACTGGCCAAAAACAACGCGTCCTCTTGTGAATACATTTTGAAAGAAACTGATAGAATATAGCCGGAGTTAATCGATCAACGTCGACCGGTGCCAGTAGTCGAACAGTATCTGTCGATCAATTAAAGTTACCAGACCAGTCGATCAACATCGATCGACGTTGATCGTTGCCATCGACCGGCAATCGATCGATTGGTTAGTCGAACAGTATCTGTCGATCAATTAAAGTTACTAGACCAGTCGATCAACTTCGATCGATGCCGTCGATCGACGATCGATCGATTGGTCTGGTAACACCCTAAGTAGAAACATTGTAAAAATGTATATAAAAAGAATGGCCCCAAATTTCTTGCCGCTTCTTCTCGGTAGGCTCTATATATTTTAGCGGCGGTAGAGTCTATAAAGTACATTATAATGAATAATTGACGTTCATAAGTGTGCCTTTGATGCCTAAATTGAATAAATTATTTTGACTTTAACTTTATGCTTTGCTATCCAGCGCCTCACCTACCTCCATACCAAGTTTCATTAAAATTGGCCCATCAGTTTGAGGTGAAAGAGCAACAAACATACATCCATCTAAACTTTCACATTTATAATATTAGTTGGATAGCATACATAGCATACCTTTTAATATCATGAAGCAGTAACATGTACAATACTGTGTTTTGATTTGAAGTTACCGGCAAAATAACGGGCACATGAGACTTAACAACTTATTGTCTCAAGTTTACGGGCGCAGCACAGTCATTTGTGAGGAAGTTCAACCGTTCTAGGCAAAGATCGAGTACCAGAGGCAAGGCCCACAAAGTTACCACTTCTTCTCTTCTCTTCTTCTTTCTCTTAAGGTCTTCAAGGCTCAGGATAGCAAATTTCACTAGTCATAGACGACACCATGGTACACTGGCCTTCAAAATGTCACCTTTTAAAATTGAAATTTCTCTTAAACTTTAGTTTACAGTTAAAATTTTGTAACAAAAAACTTTCAATAATAAATATTAACGATATTTGAAGTATAGTTTATTATTAGTACATTAGTGGTAATGTTAAGCTCAAAGGTGAAAACCAAAGAATAACCATATAGACTTACTGGGAACAAACTCAAACAGTATTTGTACGTAAGTAACTGGTATTGCCTCCTCGGGCTCTGATTGCAGCTTCGAGCCGGATTGGCATACTGAAGAAGAGTTCAGACTTCAGAGACAAAGTTGGGAAATATTCTCCCATTCTGGAACTAGACATCAGTACGCTTATAACATTAAGAACGGTCCGGCAGGTGAAGCGTAGGTACGCAGGAACTGGATTATCTGAAGGGATCTTATAAGTGACCCAAGTGCACTATAGTACCCTAGGATACCGCTATATTATTTTCATTGTGTTCAGAAATAGCTTAAATGCATTTAGAGTACAGCACTAGATTCTGTAATTTTTTTTAACTGACTTAAAAGGAGAAAAAGAGGAGGTTCTCATTTCGTAAGTATTTTTTATGTTTGTTTCCTGAATATGTTTTACCTTGTAAACCGATTTTGATAATTCTTTTTTTAAATTGAAATTTGATGTGTCATGTGGATCCATTATGAATCATTTTTTAATTTATCAAGTTCTGACTAGTAGTTTTTTTATAATAAGGTATAATATATCAATCGTCTGAATTTTAATGCTCGTAAATGTAAGATGATAACTATAACTAGAGGTTTAAACCCGACTTTATATGACTATCGACTGTCTGAAACCATCTCTATTGACAGAGTTAACAAAATCAAAGACTTAGGCTTACTTATAGACTCCAAGATAAATTTCAGTGACCATGTTACGGATATATGTAAGCAAGCATTTAGAATGTTAGGCTTCATAATGCGTACTTGTTATGACTTTAATAATGTAAATGCAGCTATATCACTTTACACAGCTTACGTTAGAAGCAAGCTTGAATATAAAGCTATAATTTGGGATCCTTATGAGACAAAATATTCATTAATGATTGAAAGAATACAGCGTAAATTTGCACGCTATATCTATAAAAAAAATACGGTTACTACCCATACATGTACCCATCCCTGTTTGTATCAGGAATGGTTGGTATGCATACCTTAGAATTACAGAGAAAAATGCATCTTATCCTGCACTACTTACTACTCATACGCAATCGCGTCAACAACCCTCGCACGCTAGCTAACCTGCGCCTGAACTTTCCTTCGGGATACATGCGCGGCGCCGACGCAGAGCGTGGCCCGCGCCGACTGCACCGCCTGTTGGCACTGCCCCCCGGCCTTCACACTGTAAGAGCACACAATGCACCTACCCCGAGAGCTATCACTTATATAAATAAGATTTTAACTCAAAATCCAGATCTGGATATATTCCATGATACGGTGGGCAGATTCAGGTTTTCTGATCTAGTTTAATTGCGCCATGTAATGTCTTGGGTTTGAGTCTGTAAGTTATATGTATAAATTGATAAAAAGAAATAAAGAAATCATCAATATCGCGTATATTATCGCAAGTCGGTCTTTTTGTAACAAAGTTATCTTTATTTATCTTAGAATCTATGCAAGTAATAGGCATGGGTTAAGTGGTAACCTTCGCATCTCCGATTTATTTGGTCACAAGTGACAAACTGCACTGCTGCCATTACCCTGATAGGTCTCATGTGCCCGCCAGAACACAGTTATGCGAACATAACTGCATTACGGTAGAGAAAGGTATAGAATAATATCCTTGAAGACTGCTATATTGTTCCCAGTGTTGAGCTATCGTCACATCATTGCAGTTGAAGTTCAGCAACAGACTTTGATCCCTATATAGCTTATATTGCTTACCCATTGAGCAGTGCCCTTTGCTAGGTCATTTCGATCGTTAACGCTAAGCAAAGAAAAATGGGCTCAGATACAACACCTGCAAAAGCGAACTCATGGTGTTCAAGGCTGGTTTAAAAACTTATGACACTGTCCCTCCAGGCAAACTCAATGACAGTGTCCTTAAACAAGTTGAGCAGTTAAAGTATCTCCGTCTCTGGGCACGGAAGCACTCACAGATGATGTAGATACGGAAAGAGAGCGCAGCGCGTTATCTGTTCGTGAGAATACGCTGGCTCGTAGGTTTGCACGTTGTACTGCAGAAGTTAAAGTTACTTAATTCAGGGCATTCTGCCAGTTTTTTACACGTGAAGCCTATGGATCAAACACACACAAAAGTCTTATGACCTCCTTCGCATCGAATACAATACCTTCAGGGCACTGTTGAAGTTGCCACGATGGTGCAGTGCATCAGAGATGTTTGCAGGCGTGCATATAGACGGCTTCGCAGCGATTTTGCGCAAGCGCGTCACATTTATACGTTACCTTAACAAAATATCGTCAATTTAACAAATTAGCTCGACTTCACTCCTTACACCCCCCCTGACTCGGTTTTTAGCATTTTTTTCATTGTACGGAAATTCGACCTCTACAGTTTTATTATATGTAGAGATAATAATATGACCAAGGATCATTATATATCCTTGCTATGACTCATTATAGTTTTATTGTGACGGTTTAACTTACACGATAGATAAATACAGCTTAGCTTAATTAACTGCTATAATATGAACTGTCCTCCCGTATTGCACTGAAGCAGGTACTCAATTACCTACAACTCCGTTTCGATCCCTGATGGCCATTTTTAGGTTGTATTCTAATTATGGTTTTGACTTTTGGTGTTTCCAACTACGAAGAAACATTATTTCTTCGTTGGTTTCCAACCATCGCTTCCTCACGAATCGCCTAATGGCATCGTCATCATCATGTATTTTAGTTTGTATCTACTTAATTTAAGCGTAAGAAGCCACGGGCTAGCGGCCAAGTAATCATAAAACAATCAGCTCATCATATATTCATAGAGAGCTGACCAAAAAAACAAAATCCAGGAAAATTATTTCTGGGGACAAGGCAAACTGCCATCTGTCATGACCATGCTACCGCTAAAGAAAAAAATCGTAGGAACAATGTCATAGTTCGAACGAATGAAACGCTTGCGTGTGTTAAGGGGTAACAGCGCCACCTACTTGTATTTAGCATGAATACAAGAGTATGCTCGAAATAGTTTTCATGGGTGGGGACCGTTATCTAGTATGTAAACTGTATTTGTTAGGGTGCCATCTTTTAAATGCCTACCGTACTAAGCTGTAAGGTGAGATACGAGTAAGTACGTTAGGTTTTTATAATGGACTAGCTGCGCTCCGCGGTTTTACCCACATGGTGATGGATAATGATGATGATGAATCAAATATAGCGTTCGTTACTCAGGCATAATAAAGCTTTCTACAGGTGAAAGTTTTTTTTAATCCGTTATGTAGTTTTTGCGAACAAACAATCTTCCTCATTAATCTGTCCGCGTCAGGTTCACGCTATAACAAAAGATTTATAAATGGACCCGAGGCTTGCTGACTCGGACGGATTAATAATAGAGTAGATAAGAATTAATACCAAGGTACGAAAAAAGGGCCTAGTTTGTACCGGATTTTCTATTGCATATATTAACATGAAACAGTAGTTATTGTTACATAACTGTAATAGTTAAACATATGATTTCCCCGGTTTTTTTATAGATATTGGTGTCTTCTACATAACTCTACTACATCACTTTGCTCTATTGTCAATAGTTTCCGCAGCATATGCGATGTAAGATTTTTTGGGCAGTTATTTAACTTACTTTAAATATTCTATAGCTTATGCTCATCAGGGATAATGTAGGATTCTAATGGTGACATAATTTAATTCATTATTAAATCAGTCCAATAGTTTCGGAGACTATTCAATTTAAACAAGAAAATAAACAAACAAATCTTTCCTCTTTTTAATATGTGTGACTAGTTAAAACAAAGCGTATCCCTTTCAAAAAAATTACTTTGTTTTCATGAATTTTCGGCTTTTTGGGGCAGTTTTTTAAATATATATTTCCTAACTATTACAAATTAAAAAAAATGTACCAATCCCAATGACAAGTATCATAATGTCATTCCCCGTGTTATAGTCTATCTCCTTACCAAATTTCATCGAAATCGGTAAAGTCGTTCTTGAGTTATAAATGGTGTAAATAACACAACTTTTTTATATAGATATTTTTTTATATTTGACATTTTTTTTTATTATTGCCTATGTTCACAGACTCAATGGGTCCGTGGCATTGTTAACATTTATATTTTAAACTTATATTATTATTATTTTATAATTACTAACGGAATACAGGAGGACATATTTTTTTTCTTAACTAAACTTACATAATACATTTTTTTTTGTACACACATAGACTTTTAACTAATTTCTAAATATCGTACATACCGAGAGCATACCGGCTCCCGCAAGCAGCGCCCGTTCACGAGCTTGACACGTGTGCCAGCCATCGCCCTCCTCAACCATATTTGAGGGAAGAAGACGACCCGCCACACGACGCCGCCGCGAGAAGAAGCCTTTTAGTGAGCGTGAATGCTCAAGGTATACACGCATACATAATACAAAAGCCTAAGCTTGTCTATTTTTTTATTTCTTTTTATAACTAATTTTTATATAAGCTTTCTCCACCCGGCCCAGGGCCTCCGTCACATCCACATTCCGATCTTTTATGGCCATCTGCAAGTTGGAGTCGCGGATAGCATTTGGTGACGCAGACACCGCACGTCGCACGAAACGGCTGATGGCGTCTTCTTCGTCGTCGGTGTAGTAGGTGAAGGTCCTGGTGTGCCGCGAGACTGCAACCACTGCGTGCGGGACGCTCTCGTGCAGACTCATGTTGCCCTTGGTTTTAATGGCGATGACCGACTCGTATGTCAGTCCCTGTGCTTCATGGATGGTAAGGATGCGCGACCCCGTGCCTTCACCATAACCCTGGTTGGTCAGGTTCTCCATTTCTTCCTGAGTGTGTACTAGGAAGAGGGTGTTGGGAAGGGTGCTGGGTATATGCGCATCTCTGTACCTTCTCTGCTCCAGGGACCTAATACGTGGGGCTGAGGAATATATACCTGAATATATTTCCCTCAACTCCCTATACTTACCTCAACATTTACCGGTGTGTGCACAACAACTCCTGATTGATGGTAGCTATCAGGTTCGGGCGACAGTACCTTAGCTCGAAGAGGTTCTCTCTATCGATATAAGGCAGTTGGTTGACGTCTCCGATGAGGACAATTTCGCGAGCACCTGCCAGCCGCGCTGCCATGACAATGGCTCCGAAGTGGTTCATGAGAGCTTCGTCTACCATAAGGCGAACGACGCTCCTACCACTTCGGATGCCATTCACGAGTACAGAAGCCATGGTGCGCACTTTGGTTTTCACCAAGTCGCCTATGCGGTGCGCTAGCTTCTCCCTCAGGTCTTTTGCTGCTTCAGTTGTCGTGGTGATAACCATTTCCTTGTCCACATTAAAGCTTCTAACCACCCATGTTGTTTTACCACACCCCGGAACCCTATTGACCCATCGGATCTCCGGTACCTCCCAGCTTTCCCAGGACTTTACCTCGACTCCAAGGCTCTCCCTTCCATGATATATTTGATATATTTGACATTCCAATTTTAAAGAGTATTGCATTGCACCAAGCTTTTATGTGTCAACCTTTTCTGAATAAATTAAGATTGAGTTTACAAACATGTGTCAAAATAAAATGAAATCTATAAGGCACTAAAGAGTATTCATATCAACTTCGAGGCAAATCAGCCCCAAAATAACTTTCTACCCCTTTTACCCCGTTAGGCAATAAGTTTAATAATAAAGATGCGAGTTGTTAGCCGGCTACATGAAACCGCAGCAAACGATGTTTCGCAGCGACACTACTGGGTTCTATGTTTTTCTATGAAATGCCATTCGTAGTTAGCGACACAAAGCTAGCGTCGCGTCGTCGAGCGGCAGACGACACTGTCGACCGCAGTAGTGCCGCTCGCGGGTACCAATCTGCTTAGTAAAACAACTGAAAAGCTTTTAAACTAAACCTTTCCTATCGCTTTTGAAATGGTTGATGCCAGTTGCCATGTTACCATCTGCAGTCAGGTTCGAAATCATGACTGCAGCGACATCAAGCGACGATGTGTCGCGGCGAACTGAAGCGACGACTCGTCGTCTGCTACAGCTACGTGTAGCTGGCTGCCAACGGTCATTCTGATGTGCGATTCTGTAATGATTTGTCGAGCTCGTCGACGAGCTCACCGATGTCAAATACTTCGCACCATTGATTTATATGTTACACTAGATAAGTAATTACCGCACCAAATCGTAGCCACTGCACATATGGCCACAGCCATATGTCTAGCTAGCATCAGTTCAGTGCTCAGCGTGATGACAACCGAGTGACAACCGACAAAAACGAACTCCCTAAGAGCATATAATACTAGTTCAAACTCCAAAATGGGTAATTGCGGAGTGAAAGAGTGCGATCAAAGTAAAAAAAAACATAATAAATCAAGCGGAATAACTTTTCACACGTAAGTTTACTGTTTATGCAATTATATTTACATAAATAGCACAAAAACTGAAATAAAACACCGAATATAGCAAGTTACTTTCAGTGTTACCACTAAAACATCTTTTTGGTTTACCCACATTATATGGAGAATTTGAAATTTATGGAATGATTCGGCTCAAAATTCACACGGATTAAGCCGCGAGTGCAGTCTAGTAGTCCAGCTATCACAATGTAGCGTAGGTAATATTGGTCTAAAAATACGAAGGTATTTAATATTGCACATATAAATAAGAAGTTATAAAAACATTTTTATCAAAAATTAGAACTGACTTCTACACTAAAATGTGTGAAATAACTTGTTAAAGTCGGTACCATAATGATATTGCCTGGATGGTACCGACTTTGACAAGTTCCTTCACACTTTTTAGTGTAGAAGTCGGTTCTGATTTCTTATTAAAAAATTCCCACCATTTTTAGTAACCTCTACTTACGGGATACACCGTCAATGATTATATCACCAAGATAGGCGAAACTCTTTTCAGTTATTTAAGTTTACCTCAAAAACTGCTTAATTGCATTTGATGAAATTTATATGGTACCACCACAGAAGTATATTCTATCAAACAAAAAAAAATCGGTTCATAAACAACGAAGTTATCCGCGAACACGCATATATATATTCGGTCGATTTGAGAAACTTCATTTTTTTTGAAGTCGGTTAATACAAACTGTTTTAATACGACTAATTGAATTGTGTGGAAAAAAAAATAAAAAAAAATATCACAATGAAAAATAAACGTATGTTGAGTGAAGAAGAACTGCAGCTAAAGTTAAAAAACGAAAAAAGGTCAATTGATGAAATAAATTGTTCACTAAAACTTACAAAAAGGAGCTTAATTAAGTGTATACGAAACTGATGCTTCATAGCAGAGTTAGATTTTTTGGTATCTAGCCACAATAAACATATTGAAAGAGAAAATTTCTTAATTATTTCAATACTTCGTTACAATACCAAATAAGTACATGACTAATTAATGGTATGAAAAATTATTTATTTAGATAGTATTTTTTAACATAGCGACATTAAAAACAATTTATCTTTATTTACTATTTTTTGGGTAAAATTCATACGGTAGGCAACACCAACCCGCCATTGTATGTTAATTTTGCGATCTTTATCTAATTTCAGCGCCGGTAATGTTCCTACTACTTGTGTAAGCGAAATAGATATATGTTTCCTTTAACTGTTTAGTTGTTTCAAAGCTACGTCGTCGCGATTCTATAGTGGTTACACTTTTTTTGACGTATGTTAATGAAGTTTGCTGCTCTATTTGTTTAGCTCAGTGCTTCGCGTTCTTGTACATAAGGTTGCTTTTCTAACGTTTCTTTTCATCTCTTCATTTGTTTCACGGATGTTGTCAGAGCTGCAACGATGTTTGCTCTGAGGCTGAGCTTAGACTTGAGTCACGATTGTTTTAAGACAGACTATTGCTTTACTAAAATAATGAAGACGCGCACACTTCAAACAAAATGTCTCATAGACCAAATTGTCTCATAGTCAAAACAGTTTCGTTTTAGATGTGCGACGTGTCATAGGCAAAACAATTTGGTTTTAGTTTTAAGACAGACTTGTCTATGTGAGGAAAGTCTGTCTTAAAACTGTCGTGACTCCAATATGCGCTCACCCTTAGAGAATCGCACGGCAGGACAAAGCATTTGTCAGCTGTGCGATTCTCTTATGATTCGTCGATGCGCACGTCGACGAGCTCACCGATGTCAAATACTGTTGAGATATCGCCCTTGTACATAAGGTTGTTTTTCCGACGTTTCTTGTCATCTCGTCATTTGTTTCACGGATGTTGTCAAAGATGCAACGATATTTGCTCTTAGAGAATCGCACGGCTGTGCATGCTTCATTTATATGTATAAAAATAGATATAGCGGCGACGTTGGCAGGTTGTGACAGTGGGTACACACGCTGTTGCTGTTCTTCTCCATCTTCTTATATAGAATATAAGAAGATGGATGGATCATAAAGTTCACAATGCCTCATCATCTAAACGTAAAATAAGAATATAACGGATCGCTGTCTGTACACGGAAGATATGTGAGAAAAATATTATTAACGAAATTAGAATAAAAAAAATATTGTTAGAATTTTTGTCTGCTTATATGTTTGTCTGTGCGTTTGTGCACGCTCACCTCAGAAAAGGTTTATTCGATTTAGATGTGGTTTACACTAATATATTGTGGTAAGCTTCACTTAAAATAATATAGTGTTTGTTTCAAGTCAATCGGTTCTCAAATAAAAAAGTAATTGTAAAGGTTTCTTTCATACTAAAGGCGCCGTATCCCGCGAAGCTACGAGCGTGCACGCTTATTTATTATTTGAACTAGTTAGTTTAAATAATAAAACCGTATCATTAATTCTTCTACGATATGACATTTCTTCTACAATATATCATATGATTTCTAGGCAAATATCTATACACAAACGCTCCCAATAAGCAATGTTGCTAGTAATGAAAATAAGTCAATGCTATTCTTTTGTATTTAGGTAAAATTTTCATTGGTAGGTACCTACCTACTAAAATTAAAAAAAAGTGTGTGTATGGTGTGTATAAATATACAAGTTAACATTACAAAAATACACCACACATTTAATTATGTAAAAATCCAATAAATGCTATTTGAATTATAACATTTCATCCATAATGCCTTTTTGAAGTGCCACTAAAATTTCTATGCTATTTCTTCAAAGTTTTTCAATTTCAACACTCAATAAAAAAAAAAGTTTTCAAAGTTTAGTATGTCGTTGACATTGTAGCTCGTAGCTTAGATTTCAGATCAGTTATTTTCATCATTCCCTATTTCTCCAACATTTCCTGAATCTCCATCAAAGTTTTCCCCATCGTCTCTGGTATGAAGAGTAACACAAATACAAAAGCCAATGTATTGGAGATCGCGAACCACCAGAACGCGAAGTGGATCCCTAAAGCTATATATTCGAAAATTATGACAGTTATAAGTCCTGATAATGCTCCACTCGTGTAAGATATCGAAGGACCCAACCCTCGTACTTTAGGTGTGAACAGCTCTCCTGTTATTGTGTTTGGAATAATGGACATACCTGAAAGAAAACCAGAAAAGGTGTGATCATCTATGAGAACAATTCCTTGACTAAAACTAGGTATCATCATCATCATCATCATCATCATCTCAGCCGTAGGATGTCCACTGCAGAACAAAGCGGCCTGCATCAAACGTCGTCCTGCGACCTTTTTCAGGACGTCTGTCCACCGTGTCGGTGGACGACCTACGCTGCGCTTGCCGGTCTGTGGTCTCCATTCCAGAACCTTCCGGCCCCATCGGCCATCTGTTCTGCGTGCTATGTGCCCTGCCAACTGCCACTTTAACTGGCTATTCTTCTGGGCTATGTCGGTGACTTTCCTTCTTCTACGGATCTCCTCATTTCTGATTCGATCACGTAGAGAAACCCCGAGCATAGCCCTCCCCATAGCTCGTTGTGCGACTTTGAGCTTATTTGTGAGGCCCATAGTAAGATACCACGTTTCAGTGCCATAAGTCATCACTGGTAACACACATTGGTCGAAGACTCTTGTCTTGAGGCACTGAGGTATTTTTGACGAGGAGACTTCGAGAAGTTTCCGGAACGCTGCCCAGCCGATTTGGATTCGCCGACTGATCTCTTTCTCGAAGTTGGACCTACCTAGTTTAACTGTCTGCCCCAGGTAGACGTATTCGTCAACAACTTCGAGAACTGAGTTCCCAACTGATATTGGGGTAGGCACAACATGGGCATTGGACATAATTTTCGTCTTGTCCATGTTCATTCTAAGGCCTACCCGTTGGGAACCTCGATGGAAGCCTTCGAGCATTGTACTGAGGTCTTCCATGGATTCTGCCATGACAATATCGTCGGCAAATCGAAGGTGAGTGATGTACTCGCCATTGATATTGATGCCAAGTCCTTGCCATTCCAAGAGCTTGAAGGCGTCTTCCAAAGTTCACCGCTGAACAGTTTCGGAGATATAACGTCTCCCTGTCTCACGCCTCTTTGCAATGGAATTGCCTTCAAACTGTGCTCCTGTACTTGGACTGACATGTTGGCGTTTTTGTACAAACACTTCAGCACTTCAATATACCGATATCCAATACGGCACCGCTGGAGAGACTCAAGCACTGCCCATGTCTCGATCGAATCAAAGGCTTTCTTATAGTCCACAAACGCTAGACAAAGAGGCAAGTTATACTCTTCGGTCTTCTATATAACTTGCCGTAGCGTATGGATGTAGTCTATGGTACTATTGCCTTTTCGGAAGCCGGCTTGTTCCAGAGGCTGGAATTCATCAAACGTGCGACTGAGACGGTCCGTAATGACCTTCGAATACAGCTTATAAACATGGCTCATAAGCGAGATGGGTCTGTAATTCTTAAGTAAACTGTTGTCACCTTTCTTGAAGAACAGCACCACCACTTTGGCAGAGCTGCTAACAGGTTTAGCGACCGAAGAGTATAGCTGTCCGTAGAAACTCTCTGCCTCTCCTAACACTTCTGCTTTGGTCGACGCTACACTGCCGTCTTCTCTCTTCAGCTTCGTTAACTGGCTTTGCCCAATAGACTTGTCCCTTGCAAACACTTTGGAGCCCTTGTTCCGCTCTATCGTCTCTTTAATACGGTTAGTATAAAAGATCCGGATGTCGTGTCGCAAGGACTTCTATATTCGTTTATTGAGCAGCTTATATGCTTCAGCATCATCCCAAGACTGCAGTTTTAAGGAGAATTGGCGATATAAAAAAAAGAACAAAAATAACTTTACATGGAATCGATTATTAGTGGCCAGAAAATTTATGGTGTGGCCTTACTTTCTTTACAGAAGTACTTACGGCCTAATTTAGCGGTGTTGGCACGAGCTAAAGCCTATTTCTTCTCCTATTCCAGTGCCCAAGTGCTCAGTCACCTCTTCCAGGTCATTCTTCATCCAGGCCTTTTTCAGGTCATGCAGGGGCATACTTCGGTCTTTTAATGCTAAATTCTCCGCGTGAATGTGAGTTTTGAATTCGACCATTTTGCTCCGACTACCACCAGAAGTAAAGAGAAATGCATAAGGGCCCTGATCAAAATTCTTCGAAATATTGGAGATATTTTTTGTGAGATCCGAATCTATAAAAAGAAGTAAATAAGCGGGAGGCGGTATTTTCCCTGCCGGGCCTGATCGACAAACATCCCAAGAAAGCGGCTCTCCGGATACCGGATTAGAAAAAGCGTCAGCCCTGGTCTCTTCCTGCTCTTGAAATCACCACCTTCACATACCAGCCTTTTCTTGCGACCCCAGCATTTCGAAACCGCTTGATAAACGAGTGTACACGTCGTCCTCGTGAGGTGGACTCATCGTCCAGAGGTGTGCCACGTGCCGAGCCGGCCCAGCTTATCACAAATACTGTGCTGAGCTGTGACAGCTCTCCCAGATTCGGACGGGCGTCTCGCCCGGCCCAGCTCCAGTCAAGTAGTCCTGGCAGAGAGCCACATCAAGCGTGAGATCAGTCTGCCAAGCAGCCCCTGAGTCTGCAGGTTACGGTAACCTCCCATCCATTGCTGCGGTATTTATAGTGTTTTTATTATACTACTTTTTACGGCGTATAGACCGTCGGTGGCGTCATTCCTTTTTTTTTGATCATACAGTCAGACGGAACTTATCTTTTACATTGAGCGATCCACGATTTCTCTTTCACCCTGAAATTCCGAGCTAGTTGGCAGGTAGGTACCTACCTAGTTTGTATCGTTTCTCGGTACCTACATAAATTCTTGAGCAATCTTAACGTATTCTAATTTCAAAGTTTTTGTCAATCTTTTCTTATAACTACCATACATTGCTGGCACACAGAAATTAACTAATTGTCATAATTTATATATGGAATTAAGGCGTTGTTCGCTGATACCTGACCTCAGTCACCATGGGTTCAGTCCATGTGGGATCACTGACAGTTCAGTGTCAGGTGCAAGCGAGCAAACTTTTTTAGTACAATACTGCCATGTAGAGAGAAGTAGGTGTGTTCTTGAAGTAGTACATACTCGTACTTACTGTAACTGTTATGAATGCCTGCAGATTTTTAAATAAAACCAACATTGTATTGAACACTTCATGTATTTGTTTAATTTCAATTATAGTCTCCTATTAGGAAGGTAGGTACTTCGTTGTGTATGGAGCTTCACTCCCTCACCTCGGGTCAGCTGTATGGGGAAATTAATTCTTAATACATTTTCGTTATTTAGTAACATTACTTTTGAATTTATTATTGAAAATGGATAAAATTATTTTCATGCCACCTGCTCGAAAATGTCCAATTACATACGAGTATCACGCAATATCAACGTAAAGCAAGGCATTACATCCCCGGGGTTGTAATGTTGTAATAAACACCCATGGGCGTAAAGTGATTTGGATTGGGAACGTTAGTTGTATGAAAATTCTTTGTAAGGAGACAGCATACAGAAAAAGATGCGCGATTGTACTATAGGGAGTGTGATTGTTTGGTCGCCGTTCGCAAAGGAACGATCATTCATTTATCATCCAAACAATAATCACACCAATAACACAAACAGGTATTACAGGGCAAAAAATGCAAAAAAGGCTATACGAGCGATCTACAGTTTAGCTCCCAGAGTTTCCCTTAGACAGAAGTTTAAAGACATAAACATTCTAACTGTTGTCTCTCAGTTTGTCCGTGAAAACTAAATGTATGTAAAGAAAAACATTAGCAGTTTTGATAAAAGGAGTGATGCTCATTCCATCAACACGCGAAATAAGCACAAGCTATCTGTACATGTAACGCCGTCCACAGAATAAGTCATTCTTTTATGGGACAATGTATACGGTTCTATAATAAATTTCCCAGTGTTATCCTAGATTTGCCTATTAATAAGTTTAAAATTACTATTAAAACTAAACTCTGTCAAAAAGGTTATTACAAAATTTCGGATTACTTGGAGGATAAAACAGCTTGGGACTGATCACTCCAGGATCTATCTACTCGTCCCCCCCGAAGGGTTCCCGCATTGACGTGGCGGGGGGGCTCAGTAGCCGTGGCTTGGAGCACCACGGTGAAGCCAAGAGGAACCCAGGGGCCGCGCCGGCGTTGGGGTGCGCTGGCCGGCTCAGGCGGGGCCGCTCCTATGGGCTTTGGCCGCCAAGTCCACATAGGAGTGGCGGGGTCCGGGCGCTTTGGCGCAGACTCGAGGAGGCGGGGCCCGGGCGCTTTGGCGCAGGCTCGAGGAGGGGGGCCCGGGCACTTTGGTGCAGGCTCGAGGAGGTGGGGCCCGGGCGCTTTGGCGCAGGCTCGAGGAGGGGGGCCCGGGCACTTTGGTGCAGGCTCGAGGAGGTGGGGTCCGGGCGCTCGGCGCAGACTCGAGGAGGTGGGGTCGCCGGGGATTATCCCCTGTGGCTGACGTAGCAGGCGGTGGGGCTACGTATCCGACCCACCGCAGGGAGACCACGGGCGTCCAGACACGGGGAAGTCTGGCGCTCATTGTTGGCGGGTTTGGTCTCCGAGGTAGTTGCGGCGCGCCATGTGTTCTGGCGTGCCGCAAAGAGAAGGGTCCGGCAACGGACAGCCGCGGCGGGTTCGCGGTCGTGTGGAAAATCTGTCCCGCGTTCCCGCCGAGGGCCGCAGTGACGGAACACCCCGGGGTTTTGGTGGGTATACGGACTCCCACATAACCACCTACCTCCCCGTGGTAGGTGGTATCCATAAAGGATTTCCCCGGGACAAAAAAAAAAAAAAAAAAAAAAAAAAAAAAAAAAAAAAAAAGGATCTATCTACTCGTGTACTAAGATGTTAAAGTGTAGCGTGTCTTGCCCTACTGATACCATAATTATGTTCTCTTTTGTAAGGCAACACACTGGAGCTAATATTTGTAGTACCTAAGTAAAATCATTGTAAAAACATCTATATAAAAAGAATGGCCCCGAGTTAATTGCCGCTTCTTCTCGGTAGGCTCTATATATTTTGGAACGCGGCGGTAGTCTTTAAAGTACATTATAATGAAAAATTGACGTTCATAAGTGCGTCTTTGATGCTTAAATTGAACAAATGATTTTGACTTTGACTTTGACTTTGAGGGGATAAAAATTATTTTTTTATCTCCTTTAATGACCCGCTGCGGTCAGGGATTAACTCAAGCGTCCCCATTACACTCATGGTTCAATATGACGCCCGTGACGTAAAAAAAATCGACAAGTACGACATATTTTATATAGTAGTAGTAAATAAAATTATACTTCAATATTACTATGACTCATTGTAATTTTATTATGACGGTTTAACTTACATGGTAGATAAATACAGCTCAGCTTAATTAACTGCCCTCCCGTATTGCACTGAAGCAGGGGCTTAATTTTCCTATTATATATTTTAGTCTATGGGCTTAATTACGAGTACCACTTTCGTTTCGATCCCTGATGGCCATTTTGTGGTAGTATTCTAATATGGTTTTGGTGTTTGCAACCATCGCTTTCCTCACGAATCAACCAATGGCATCGTCATCTTTATGCAGGTATGACATGTATCATGTATTGTAGTTTGTATCTACTTAATTCAAGCGTAAGCCACACGTTAGCGGTCAAATAATCATAAACAATCAGCTCATCATATATTCATAGAGAGCTGTCAAAAAAAACCCAGTAAAATAATTTCTGGAGACAAGGCAAACTGCCATGACCATGCTACCACGGCACCACCGCACAGAAAAAAAATCATAGAAAAAATGTCATAGTTCGAACGAATGAAATGCTTGCGTGTGTTAAGGGGTAACAGCGCCACCTAGTAACAATAATTAATACAAGAATTTAATACAAGAGTATGCTCGAAAGAGTTTTCACGGGTGGAGACCGTAATCTAGTATGTAAGCTGTATTTGTTAGGGTGCCATCTCGTATACGCCTACCGTACTAAGCTGTAAGGTGAGAAAAGTTGAGAAAGACTAGCTGAGCTCCGCGGTTTCACTCGCATGACGATGGATGATGATGATGATGATGAATCAAACATAGGTTACGTTACTCAGGCATAATAAAGCTTTCTACAGGTGAACGTTTTTTTTGAATCCGTTAAGTAGTTTTTGCGAACAAACATCTTTTTTCTCTTTGATTATATAGCATATAAGGATTAATACCATGGTACGAATAAAATGGCCTAGTTTGTACTCGCTTTATTATTTCATATTTTAACATGAAACAGTAGTTATTGTTACATAACTGTAATAGTTAAACCACTAACACTATTTACTAATATCATACTCAATAGAATAAAATCACAGCTAGAGTTACAACGACCTCGAGAGCAAGCTAGCTTCTGGAATAAGTACTCAACACTGGACCATAATATTCAGTGAATGATTAATTATTATAATAAAAAAATATCATACAACCGCGCTCCACCCTAATTTTCACTCTCCGCCAAATGATTAAAATACATTCAGAACACAATAAAATACTGTGCATCACATTTGTTGATTATTCAAAAGTCTTCGACACAATTCGACACGACAAGCTTTGGAAAGCTTTGGAAGAACAAGGCGTGCACGAGAAATATATAGAAATAATTCAGGAAATTTACAAAAGCAGTAAAGCCATGGTTTAACTAGAAAAGAGAGGGGAGCCACTTGAGTTAAAAAGAGGAGTAAGACGAGGAGACCCAGTCTCGCCGAATCTTTTTAACATGCTTGTAGAGTATATTTTTAGAAAACTTTAGTGGACACAGCTTGGCATCAATGTTAACGGTGAAGTATTAAATCATCTAAGATTCGTTGATGACATAACCATAGTGACTGAAAGCCACGAAGACCTTTAATATATGTTGGAAACACTAGACTTACGAAGTAGAGAAAGTAGTCTTGAAATGAACCCTGAAAAAACTTGCATCACGACAAACGGACATAGAACTAACATTTGTTTGAACAACATAACCATTGGTTACGTCGACGAATATTTATATTTAGGTCAAGCAATATCTTTTAAAGGAAACCAAAAAGAAGTAGAGAGTTGTATATAAAAGGCATGGGGTTCTTACTGGTCGCTTAAGCAAATTTTCAAATCCAAAATGAAAATTGGCCTAAACGAAAAAGCAATGGACTCCGTTGTGACACCCACCCTTTTATATGGGGGCCAATCATGCCCAATTACTAAAGAAGTTATTAAAATATACAAGTTGATTCAAAGAGCTGCAGAAAGGAGTATGCTTGGCTTAAAACTAAAAGTCCGAGTCAGAGGCAGAGATATTCGCACTAGAACTGACATCATAGACGCAGCAAAATTGGCTTGTCGTCTGAAATGACGATGGGTCGGGCAAATTGCACTTTGCTCTATTGCCAATGGTTTGTATCCACAGCATACGCGCTATAAGGTTTTTTGTGCAGTTTTTTACTTTCTTTAAAATATTATATACCGTATGCTCATCAGGGATAATGTAGGATTCTAGTGGTGAAAGAATTTATCAAATCTATTGGACTGAATGAATGCATGAATTGGTTTCGGAAACTATTCAATTTTGACAAGCAAATAAACAAACAAATCTGTCCTCTTTTTAATATTTGTGATTACTTACTAGTTAAAACAAATGAATTGACCGTTCAAAAAAACTTAAATCGTATTCATGAATTTTCTTCTTTATTAGGCAGATTTTCAAATTTATATTTCCTATTACAAAATTTAAAAAAATATACCAACCCTAAAAAAAAAAGGATCATAATGTCCTTCTCCGTGTTATAATCTATCACCTCGCCAAATTTCATCGAAATCGGTAAAGTCGTTCTTGAGTTATAAATGGTGTAAATAACACAACTTTTTTATATATATTTTTTTTTGTATTTGACATTCCAATTTTAAAGAGTGTTGCACCAAGCTTTTATGTGTCAACCTTTTTTGAATAAAATAGAATTGAGTTTACAAACGTGTGTCAAAATAAATTAAATCTATGAAGCACTCAAGATATGAGAAGCAAGATATAAATACTCCTTGTATTCATATCAACTTCGAAGCAAATCAGTCCCAAAATAACTTTCTAACCCTTTTACCCCGTTAGGCAATAAGTTTAATAATAAAGATGCCAGTTGGTAACCGGCTACATGAAGCCGCAGCAATAGACGTGTCGCAGCGACAGTACTGGGTTCTATGTTTTTCTATGAAATGCCATTCGTAGTTAGCGATACAAAGCTAGCGTCGCGTCGTCGTCGACCGCAGATCAGTAGTGCCGCTCGCGGGTACCAATCTGCCTAGTAAACAACTGAAAAGCTTTTAAACTAAACCTTTCGTATCGGTTTTGAAATGGTTGATGCCATGTGCAGTTGCCATGTTACCATCTGCAGTCAGGTTCGAAATCATGACTGCAGCGACATGAAGCGACGACGTGCCGCGGCGACATGAAGCGACGACTCATCGCCTGCTGCAGCTACGTGTAGCTGGCTGCCAACTTGCACCTTAACTTAATTCAGTGCGAGGCGAGACGCAACCGCGAGCGTTCTGCACTCTCCTTGAAAAAGACCATAGTTGGAACTATATGTGGTTGAAACTATAGTTGGAAAGATCTGACATTTTTACGTGAGTGTATCTCGGCTTTCATGTATTTAAATGCGAAAAGTTTCAATAAAATACGAAACACATTTTCCATCACTTTAGATAAAGAATGTTTAAGCAAAATTCGAAGTAGATTGGACCGTTGTCCCATACAAACTTTGCCCCTGTTTTTCACCCCTTAAGAGGTAGATTTTCGCAAAATCCTTTAGTATCCACCCCCTCCAAATTTCAAGTCTCCACGATCAGCAGTTTAGGCTGTGCGTTGATCCATCAGTCAGTCATTCAGGACAAAGCATTAGTCTGTGACGTGTCATTTTTTATATGTATAAATAGATATAGCGGCGACGTTGGCAGGCTGTGACAGTGGGTACACACGCTGTTGCTGTTCTTCTCCATCTTCTTATATTCTACATCATAAAGTTCAGAATGCCTCATCATCTATACATAAAATAAGAATATAACGGATCGTTGTCTGTACACGGAAGATATGTGAGAAAAATGTAATTGGGACTTATATAAACGAAAATAGAATTAAAAAAAATATTGTTAGAAAGTTTGTCTGCTTATCTGTTTGTCTGTGCGTTTGTGCACGCTAATCTCAGAAACGGCTTATCCGATTTAGATGTGGTTTACACTAATATATTGTGATAAGCTTCACTTCACATAATATAGTGTTTGTTTCAAGTCAACCGATTCTCAAATAAAAAAAAATATCGTAAAGGTTTCTTTTGTATTAAATAATAATAATCACATAAAATTCATTTATTTCGGGCAACTAGACCATATCAGGCAATTACATTAAAGCCGCGCCGTATCCCGCGAAGTCACGAGAGTGCACGCTTATTAATTATTTGAACTAGTTAGTTTGAATAATAATAATGTATCATTAATTCTTCTGAAATATGACATGCCTATTATGAATTATAGGCAAATATCTATAGACAAACGCTCCAAATAAGCAATGTTGCTAACAAGGAAAGTAAGTCACTGCTTATTCTTTTGCATTAAGGTTAAATTATCAGTTGTGAATACCTAAGAAAATTTAAAAAAAAGTGTGTGTATGGCTCAGTACACAAATTAACATTTCAAAAATACACCACACATTTAATGATATAAAAAACCAATAAATGCTATTTGAATTATAACATTTCATCCATAATGCCTTTTTGAAGTGCCACTAAAATTTCTATGCTATTTCTTCAAACATTTTTAATTTCAACACTCAACAAAAAAAACTATTTTTCAAAGTTTAGTATGTCGTTGACGTTGTAGCTCGTAGCTTAGATTTCAGATCAGTTATTTTCATCATTCCCTATTTCTCCAAAATTTCCTGAATCTCCATCAAAGTTTTCCCCATCGTCTCTGGTATGAATAGTAGCACAAATACAAAGGCCAATGTATTGGAGATCGCGAACCACCAGAACGCGAAGTGGATCCCTAAAGCTGTTACAATATATCCAAAAATTATGACAGTTATAAGTCCTGATAATGCTCCACTCGTATAAGATATCGAAGGACCCAACCCTCGTACTTTAGGTGTGAAAAGCTCTCCTGCTATTGTGTTTGGAATAATGGACATACCTGAAAGAAAACCAGAAAAGGTGTGATCATTGTCTATGATAATAACTATTACTTGACTAAAACTAGGTATCATCATCATCATCATCATCTTCTCAGCCGTAAGACGTCCACTGCTGAACAAACGCCTTCCCACAAATTTTCAAAAGGACCGGTTGGAAGCGGCCTGCATCCAACGTTGTCCTGCTACCTTTATCAGGTCCTCAGTCCACCTTGTCGGTGCACGACCTACGCTGCGCTTGCCAGTCCGTCTCCACTCTAGAACCATTTGGCCCCTTCGGCCATCTGTTATCCGTGCTATGTGGCCTACCCACTGCCACTTCAACTGGCTTATCTTCTTGGCTATGTCAGTGACTTTAGTTTGTATACGAATCTGCTCATTTATGATTCGATCACGTAGAGATACCCCGAGCATAGCCCTATCCATAGCTCGTTGTGCGACTTTGAGCTTGCTTATGAGGCCCATAGTAAGAGACCACGTTTCAGTGCCGTAAGTCATCACTGGTTACACACATTGGTCTAAGACTCCTGTCTTGAGGCAAGGTATCATAGTGCAAATATAATAAATGCGAGTTTTTCTAAAGCGATTTTGATAAACTACCATGATAAGCAGCTTCTTAGCGAGTATGGAATTTAAAATCAATAAATAAAATGTATTCTGACTAAAATAATAATGTGATCGAAGGTTTACAATTTATTACATATATCGGGTGTCCCGAAACCGAGACACCCGATATATGTAGAAAGATGTTAGTTATGAGTTAACTGCTAAAAACTCACCAATACTAAAGGCAATCTGAGCCAAAATTAGCAATGCAAGAGGTACCCATCCAAAATTCTCAATAGATGAATAATTTATCTCTCTTAGATAAAAATAAACGCCAAGGAGTGTCTGAAACATACAAAATATAACGAGTTAATAATAGTTTTATATACGAATTATTATAATATTGCGAAATAATGCAAAAGTTTATGAGTATTTAGGTGAATGAGAGAGTTAGAATGGAGAGTGAATGTTTGTTATTTCTTCGTACTGAGAGTTCAACAGATTTAAATGTTATTTGGAATAGAGATACCCAGCAATAGCTCAAAAGCTAGTTTTTTTCCGATTCCAGGGGTGCTTCCTGAGGGACCGCAATATTTTCCCCACAGATAAAGTCACGGGCAGAATACGGGCAGAAGCTGATATAAAAAAAAATTTGAGCTAAAAATGGAAGCGTCACTTCTACACTAAAAAGTGTGAAATAACTTGTAGAAGTCAGTACCATGTGCACAATATTGTGATACTTTTTAATAACTTTTAAACTATCATGTTAGGTACCGACTTTAACAAGTTATTTAATACTTTTTTGCGTTGAAGTCGGTTCCGTTTTTTGTTAAATTCATTTTTTCACCCTTTTTTGTTATGTGTATAACAAGTGCAATAAGTTATGTAGAGTACGCGCTACGAAAGAAGTCTTATAGACATGGCGCTAGTAGTCGTACATCAATGATACATTGCATAGAAATTTAGTTGGTTTCCCTAATTTTAAGAAGTAAGTCCCCGCGGGACTTTTTTCGTGACGACTCTTTATAGTTGTCCATCAACACATCAAGGTGTTGCTCTATGTTGCAGTACTTTTTGACTCGATAAGTATAGAGTGGTATCAATTTTGGCATAAAGCTTTGTTACAATTGGCAAAAATTACAACAATATAGAAAAATTATTTTGGGGTATTCTATACACAACATATTCCACAGGATTATATAATGTATGTGCAATTAAGTTCTTCAAAACATTTGCTCGATAAGTGTATGTATCACACGTTAATGGCATTCTTGGCTCCGTAACATGTGATTACCTCTGAAACAGAGTAACAGTTGTTATCTATTTGGAAATTGGCTCATTATGTATATCTGTGATAAAGAACATGCTAACACGGTATATTTGTCAATAGCAACCAATACATACAATTTTCATCCATCAGAGACATGGCTGTTATAATAGCATAGGTAAATGAGAAGTAGTAATGGCCCAACGATACTCCCTTGAGGTATACCTCAACGGTTGTAGTACTTTTCTACATTTCGAAGATAGTAGGTTGAGTTTTATTTAATAAATAATATTTAATGAGCTTAAAAGGTTTCCAAAAAATCCTGGTCTATTGTATTGAAATGTTCTACTAACTAATATATACTATAGGAAATATAATAATATTATGAAAAACTAGATCTAGTGTTAAACTTCAAACGACTAGCTAGATTTTACCAGTTAAATCGAATCTAGCTAGTCTTTTAAGTTTATATATTTACCATTGTAGTACAAAGTCCCGCCGTAGAAGACAAAAGAAGCATTCTTCTTCCATATTTATCGATAAATATGGGGGCTATGATTGTGCCTATCAGAAATGTTGCTCCAATTATAATAGTCGCTATATCAGGCTGAACTGAAGACCCTGCCAAGCCAAAAATAGTGTTGGCAAACAAAATCACAGATATGATACCACTTGACTGCTGGAAAAATGCTAGAAAGACCGAGATGAAGAGGCTCTTTCTGTTGCATTTTAATAGGAACAGTTCCTTCCATATATATTTATTGTTCTTTTGTTCTTGTACTTTATCCACCATAGATTTTAATTCGTTGTTGATATCGAAATCTCGGCCTAGATATTCGAGAACAGAGCATGCCGAGGTTTCGTCATCTGAAAATAAAAAAATCATGCATCTTTGTGAGTATATAATTATGTTTCAACATTAGATGTTTAGTAGCTATATGTACGGTCCTTTATTTACAATACTTTTTTCTAAATACACTCAATTGTGATAAAAGAATTAGTATCATCACCATCATCATCTTAGCCGTAGGACGTCCACTACTGAACATATGCCTCCCCCACAAATTTCCAAAAGAACCGGTTGGAAGCGGCCTGCATCCAACGTTGTCTCACTACCTTCATCTGGTCGTTAGTCCACCTTGTCGGTGGACGGGAATCAGTATGTATTACTGTTATACTATATTGCATTCAATTTCGTGTTGTAAGACAAAAAGTCAAATGTACGACACTACCTTCAAAATACTATTATGTATCTGTTTGTATTATATTGGGTTACCGCAACAATAGGTAAACTGGTTGAAAACAGGCTTTAAGGAATATTCTGGAGTTGATGCATACATAGTATAACACTAAACAAAGAAGCCAGATATTTACAGTTTGACTTTTTTTGTCACTTTGCCTTGGAGAGAAACATTACTACATGTGTATAGTGATGTATCTACTAAGTCCGTCCCATCCTGTTACCAGTCCTGTCCTATCATAAAAATACTGGAAATAGTTACCTTGTAAAACATAGTACATAGGAGACTCTGGTAATAAAAAAGAGACCCCGATGTAGATCACAGTCAGAAAAATATTCACATAGCCCACAACTGCGTAGTCCACAAATGGGCTGACGCTGTATACGATAAGACTTCCTGATGCATGAAAAACTCCCATGCTGGTCAGAATTATGCCTCTTATGTTTGAAGAACTGAAATTGGGAAATTATAACGGTACAGAAAGATGTTTCAACTTCCACTTTATAGTTATGGACCAGTCACCACAGAGCTTTCCATTTCTCTCCATTACTTTGCTTATAAATTATTGATTTAGCTACCCCAATATTCCTACTTGTTGATATGCTGAGCTATATCGGTAGCTTTTGTTTACTCGCTGATAAGGAACATCGTTCTTCATTCGATATCTGGTAAAAGTACTGAGGTCTTTCTGTAGGTGCTTTGGCACGGATTAACCAATCCCTGGCGTGTTACCTTTGTATCTATTGAGTAAAAAGCCAAGAAGATTGTTTCAGATGACGCTATCGACAAAAGACATCAGAGACTACAGCACCATAGCAATGTCGTAAGTTTTCGCCCGAATTTATATTGGGTATTGTGTACTTAACAAGGTGTATATTTGTTCCCTTAAACAATGTTACTCGTTAATGTTATAATGTCATACTCACGCAATTTCACCGATATAAATCAGCCCTACAATCGTCGTATGGAAAATGCTGATCCCTGCAAATAATCTTCCAACGTACATCATTGTCAAGCTGTTCGCAAACGTGAGTATGACGTAGCTTATGAGAGTCATTACTCCACCGATGGTGATGGTTCGCTTTCTTCCAATTCTGTTAGCTAGATAGCCACTTAGATAAGCGCCTGAAAAATGTAATCTAAATGTACTTACATGGCTTCTGTTTTTCTACCGACTTCCAAAAAAGAGGAGGTACTCAATTCGACTGTATGTTTTTTTAATGTTTGTAACCTCATAACTTTTGACTGGGTGAACCGATTCTCAAAATTCTTTTTATGTTTAAAAGCTGGTGCTTTCCGTGTGGTCCCATATAATTTTCATCAAATTCGGTGTAGTGGTTTTTGAGATATATATAGTAATTGAATAGAATGGAAGTGGGTATAAAATTTTTCAAATTGTACTTGTAGTATTTAAAGTGAATGTTCTAGTTCTTAGAAAGAATTAAAAATTTAATCATTTTTTAAATTTTGAAGCGGCTGTCAAGTTAGCTTTAAAGAAAGTTTAAATTTCACAGGCCAAAAAAATTACTGATTTACGAAAACCCTATCACGAAATATGGCAATAGGTAACGACATAGTAATTATAATATATTTTGTGAAATGCACGGGAATGCCCTGCTTTGGGATGTATGCACACAAAATATGAACAACTCACAAATATGCAAGACGTGAAGACAACCATTTTTGCTCATCACAAAACTATTTTCCCTGGCTAAGGATGGAACCCTCATGATTTGAAGGCATGATCACTACTTACCTAGGCCAGAGTCATCTGATACAAAGTATACGAGCATACCATTATAATATAGTTGTGAGGTACTATATTTATTATAATACTAGCTGCGCTCCGCGGTTTCACCTGTGTGGTGATGGATGATGATGATTGTTCGCGCTAAAGCGCGACGTCACTTCTAGAACCCCCCCCCCCCCCCCGCGCGTCCCGCCGTCGCTGTCCTGCAGCTATCAAACTACGAGCAGGCGGCTGAAGGGCAGCGGAAACAGTCATCATTTTAACGTCGCCGCGAGCGAGCGCTTATCAGCCCCGCGTTTACGCGTCAGCCCAAAAGTCACCATTTTAGAGTCGAAGCTAGCGGACGTATACCGCTCCGCTTTCGCGCCGCGGCCGCTACAATTCCTCCGCGCTTACGCATCAGCACAAACATTCGCGTTACGCGTCAGCCGCGAGTGACCGCTAATCAGCCCGTGTTTACGCGTAAACCAGTGCACAAACAACACAAGGAAATTATACCTACAAGTGACACAACAACCATTCAGCACGCAGTCCGACCCGGACGCTATATACGAGGACAACTCAAGATCATCAGCTCCCATCAGATTCAGAGTCACCCCGACGTCCGGAAGTACCAACATATCTTACCTAAACATAAACCCACCTATTCCCTCCTAATAATAATTTCCCTAACGACCGTATGGTTGCAGACAGACAAACTGCTTAACCAAATTTCCTTCGAGCCGGATATCTGGCTTTTAATAGCCGGATAATAAATCCGGCAACTTAACACTTTCTTCCGACCGTATGGCGGTTTCGCCCCGCTAATGATAAAAAATATCCTATGTCTTTCCCCGAGATAATAATATGACAAATTAAAAAACCCAAAAATCTTAAAACAATAACAGCTACATGCGCCCCACGGTTTCACCCTCATTGTGATGGATGATGATGATGATGAAAAGTATACCCCGAGATATGACAAATCGAATAACCAAAAATCGTAAAAACTGGTCCAGCCTTTCTTGAGTAATATATGGTGTTACTACCATGACTTTGTTTTATATAAATAGATTTCTTTATTAATTATTTCTTTATTTCCCCTAAAAAATATTTATTGTATCACCCCAAGGTTGCAAATAATTGTATTTATTGGGGTGTGGAAATGGTAATTCAAGATACATTACATCCATATTGTATCCGTATGTTTTCTTCTTCGTATCGTTATTTTTGGCGGGATAAATTGTTTATGCCTCCTATGTCTTTTGTGATAGTAATGATGTATTGGTGAGCTAGTTTGCCTTTGTAAGACAATTAGAAAAGTACGTAGGTTTGTGGAAAAGGATTTAACAGATACATATTGAGATTGAGTTTGTAAAGAATGTGGGATTTTGGGTATGATTATGTATAAAAAAGATCCAGACACCAGGAACTTGTTACGCATCCTTGCTCACCAACCAGTAATACCAGGTCAGTCGTTCTTTTTTCCACTGCAGCTTCCCGTGTATTGCGCGCTCTGTATTATATTATATTATATTATATTATATTATATTATATTATATTATATTATATTATATTATATTATATTATATTATATTATATTATATTATATTATATTATATTATATTATATTATATTATATTATATTATATTATATTATATTATATTATATTATATTATATTATATTATATTATATTATATTATATTATATTATATTATATTATATTATATTATATTATATTATATTATTATAAGCTACCAGAAGTGGTTTTACTTAAAAAAATACACTTGATGATTAATCTAAACTGAATTTAAACTTTACACATATTATTAAAATAACAACAATCAAAGTTTCAACAAGATAATAACATCTATACGTATTTTGACAAGAGGTCCGCTCCGCACGAAGTCTCGACTAATAATGACCGTTGACGCGCTCGTACCGCCTTTTTATACTCGTTTTCTGGGTTTTATTATTCAGTCTACCCACACGGCCTCTCCTGACATCCTGGCGTCCCGACAGGCCTAGTCGTCGTCTTCCGAGGATGTAGGAATCAACCGGGGGAGTGATTGCAGTGGTGGGGCTGCTACTTCGATAACACCCTCGTTGAGTTCTCTATCTTCCGAGGATATGGGCATCGAACGTGGTTGAGGTCCAGTTGTCTCGTCAGGTGCTGAGGATGGCCCAGCCGTATTGGAGTCCATCATTCCTGGGTTTGGATCCAGGCATTCGTCATTAACGTCGTCATCGACGTCTGGAAAAAAAAACTTAAGTTATTTCTAGACTCCATGTCGCTGGTAAACAAGGTTAGTTTGTTAGGGTTGTTATAAAAGTTAAGCACTTTAAAGAAGTAAACAAACTGAACATTCACATCAACTCAGAATAATGTAAAAGTTACACAGGTTCCTCGGTAGGGGCCCCTACCGAGGAAATACTAAATCTACACCAGGGGGCAAGGCGCATGAAACCCCCCGGTGACTCTCCATACGGAAAGCTTTTGCATCGAGGGAAAAGGAGGTTGTACTCCCTCGATGACTCTTCGCAACGCGAAAAGCTTTCACGTCGAGGGAAAAGGAGGTTGTACTCCCTCGACGACTCTTCGCAGCGCGAAAAGCTTTCACATCGAGGGAAAAGGAGTTTGTACTCCCTCGAAGACTCTTCGCAACGCGAAAAGCTTTCAGGTCGAGGGGAAAGGAGGTTGTACTCCCTCGACAACTCTTCGCAACGCAAAAAGCTTTAAAAGAACAGGGCAAGGTACCGTCTTCACTTTAAGACGGGTCAAAAAGGGTGAACACGCACCTTCAAAAAACACTGCACATGTCTCCGGGGTCCATTCACCTTTCCATGGGATCATAAACTGAGCAGCTGCATAAGTAGACTTTCCATAAGATCCAGTAAGTAACTTCAATTCGTATCGGTGGTTAGGAAGGGTCTTCACTACCCTATAGGGTCCCCGCATGCCAGGATCCAGTTTACCCTGAGATTGGGCATACTTGACAACAAACACCATGTCGTTAATCTGAAACACACGAGGAGGCTTCCGATGCTCATTGACGATAGTGTCCTGACGATCCTGGTTCTTTCTCAACCGTTCGGCCGTCCTTTGCCTAAGCATTTCTCGTCTCGCTTCCCGGTTACCCTCGGTCAGATTCAAAGCAACATCTCGCACTAACATTCGGGTTGCAGGAGTTGCGCTTTCGTGGCCAATTAAGAGATTTAGGGCAGAAGTCTGTGTGGTTTTCTGCTTTGTCAGGTTTAGAATAAGCTGTAATTGCCACAGTTCTTCGGCCCACTCAGCTTTACGATGATTCACTGCAATGCGGAGCATGTTCAGGACTGTACGGATGTAGTGTTCCACTTGTCCATTTGCGTGGTGCATCTCAGGAGTTATGTAATGGAGCTGTACACCAAGGACCTTCATCCATGAAGTGAAGCCCGTTGATTCGAACATACGTCCCCTATCTGATACAATTAAATTAGGAGTACCGAACAACGACAATACATGTTGAAACACTTGTTTCAGTTCATCGAAATCTTGGCGACATATGGGTTTCAGTAAACAGTATTTTGTAAATGCATCGACCACGAGCATGACAAATTTATAACCCTTAGACACAGGGAGGGGACCTAGAACATCTACATGTAAAGTTTGAAAGGGGATTTCAGATTTGTCCCAAGATGTGATAGGCTGTAAAGGTGCTCGTGGTACACGTTTGTGGGCGATACACGTTAAACAATGGGAAGTGTATTTAGTAACAAATCTCCTAAGACTAGGAAACCAAAAATGTCTTAGTATTAGGTCCACCACCTTATCTGCACCTATGTGACTATGCTCATCATGGAAAATTCGGAGGAGACTCAAACGGTGACTTTTAGGAATGAAGCAAAGTAGCCTCGGCTCTGCACCTGTCGGTGTATACCGGTAATACAATATGTCGTTGTGTACTTCGTATCTGGACGTATCCAATTGACCTTGTTCAATGGAACGAATCATAGTTTGAGTCTCCTCATCACCCGCTTGAGCGATTTGAGCCCAGTTACGTGGACGTTCAATATTGTTTACATTACAAGGGTTTCTACTCAAATAGTCCGCGTGTGGCATCATGGCGCCTTTTCGGTAAAGAATGGTGAAATTAAAATCTTGTAGGTAAATCCACCATCTTGCCACACGCGGTAACAAGTCTTTTTTACTTTGAGTGGATTTCAAGGCATTACAATCCGTTACTACGTGGAATTGAATACCAATGAGGTAGTGCCTGAAATGCCTCAAGGCTTTTACTACCGCAAGAGTTTCTAGTTCATAAGAATGGTATTTCGGTTCAGCGCCCTTAGTGACCTGGCTATAGTAGGCCACCACACGCCGAGTACCATCCTTATGAACTTGCTGTAAGATCGCGCCATACCCAAGGTTGTAAAATATGTGCTTTTACCCAAGCGGTCGATGTGGTCATCAATGAGTGGTAGTGGGAATCGATCTTTTACTGTTCGTGCATTTAATGCGCGGAAATCCACACACATCCGGTCAGAGCCGTCCTTTTTCTTAACGAGTAACACCGGACTTGCATAAGGCGACTCTGACTCACGGATGATACCCTTTGAAAGTAAATCTTGTGTGATACTACGTACCTTCAGCTTTTCGTCCTGAGACATTTTGTACGGCCGGTAATGAACTGGGGTATCGTCCTTTAGACGAATACTCATAGCACCTGTTGTAACAGTTGAAGAGGCCGTACCTGAAATCATGTGTTCGGAGAACTCGTCCAGGATCTTATTTAGATGGGCTAAAAGTGGACCGTCCAAAGAGGTATTACAAATGCGTTGTTGGTTGTTATTGTTCACAGAAGAAACAGCGCGTTTAGGGGCTCGTATGATTCGCTGCGAGTCTTTGGTTCGTACGTACGTAACCCCCTCCCGATTCAGCACATCAGTGCCAATTATGACAGGGGCATTCATGCACTCGTTAGGAACAACCAAGAAGTCCACATCTAGTGAAATGTCTTCCAGCTGAACAATCAGAGAGACGTACGAATTAACGTGTGTTATGGACTTACCTACTCCTTTTATTTGTTGATTGGTAGGTTTCTTAGCGCAGGAAAGGTGATTTACTACTGCAGAAGAGATAAGCGACACACCTATGGCACCACTATCTATAAGTATGTCAACGGGAATCCCATTAATGACACCAACAACGACGTCGTTCTGTTTTTCGACGGAGGCAACTGAGCAGAAATTGACCTTACCAGAATCCGCACGGTGCTTTGCAAAGCAATCTCGTATGTGATGGCCTTGTTTTTTGCAATACGCACATGGGATGGGGCGCTCGACCTTAGCAGCATTCGATTTTGGGACCGGATCGTTTGCAGAACCTGCAGCAGCGGGTTTCGGCTTCTTGGGACAATTCAACTGCTTATGTCCCAGCTCGCCACATAAATAGCATTTCGTACTGTTATTAGAGCCCGAAATCGGTCGCTTGGTAATCGATGTTTTATGCCTGCTACTTGGTGCGACCGGACGGCGTGCGACACGACTATCTGCACTTTCCGGTTTCGAGAAAGTAGTCAAATAGCCTACCAAATCTTGGGGGGATAAATTCGCGTTTATAGCCGCCGCTTTTACTTGAGGATCAGTGACACCTCGTAGCACAATATCGGTGATCAAATCATCACTAAGGCCCTTAACGATCCGCAACCGGAGTAATGATTTGCGTGCGTATTCAGCATAAGTGCGAAAACTATTAGAATTAGTGGACATTACCTCGTACAAAATTTTCGCCCGGTCTACCTTTTTAGCGCACAAGCATTTGAAGTCCCTTTTAAAATTGGACCACGAGCGGTCATTGCAAACCCACTCATCCAGCCACGTTCTCGCATCACCTTTCAAACATTTACCAACACGAGCGAGGCATTCGCGTTCATCCCACCGGTTTGTAATCTTGGCCCTATCAACTTCCTCGAACCAAGAATCCACGTCGTGTATGCTAGGGTCAAAATTAGACACATAGTAGCTTTGTGTACTTACCGATTTCAATGATTGAATGGCTTCGACGATCTGCTCCGTTCCATTAACGTAGGGCGGTTCAGCAGAGGCTAATTGACCTGATAGATGCGAAGCAGACGCTTGCGACTCCAAAGCCTGAAGACGCGACATGATAGTGTGCCAGGATTCATGACCACTAAACTCACCATTGTCGTTTCGACGACTGCGGTCATGGCGGTAACGGTCGCGGCTACGACTCCGGCTACGATCGCGGCTACGACTCCGTCGGTAGTCACGACTCCAGCTACGATCGCGGCTGCGACCGCGATAATAATTACGGCGCGTGTGACGTACATCATGACGTTCGCTGCGGTTACGGCTACAGCTGCGACTACGGGTAAAATGCCGTTTTCTTACCGGAGGCGTATATCCTCTATTCGAACTGCGGGTACTATTACTCGCAGAGCGTTCGCCACGCGGGCGGTGAGTAGAAGAATAATGCCGGTCACGAGATCGAGATCGGCCCATTTGCTACTCGTTTTGAAGGATACTAGATAACAAAACATGCAAAAAGGTACCAGAGTAATAAAAATTACCTTACCAGGAATTATTAATCACAACCTTGTACTTCACGGACACTCAAACGAAGTAAACGAAAACAAACTGCTTTTGAGTGGACGTAGTGAGCAATCCCACTTCTGATATAAGCTACCAGAAGTGGTTTTACTTAAAAAAATACACTTGATGATTAATCTAAACTGAATTTAAACTTTACACATATTATTAAAATAACAACAATCAAAGTTTCAACAAGATAATAACATCTATACGTATTTTGACAAGAGGTCCGCTCCGCACGAAGTCTCGACTAATAATGACCGTTGACGCGCTCGTACCGCCTTTTTATACTCGTTTTCTGGGTTTTATTATTCAGTCTACCCACATTATATTATATTATATTATATTATATTATATTATATTATATTATATTATATTATATTATATTATATTATATTATATTATATTATATTATATTATATTATATTATATTATATTATATTATATTATATTATATTATATTATATTATATTATATTATATTATATTATATTATATTATTAGATGGATGGATGGTTGGATGCATAAATATTTGTTGCTCTTTCACGCTGAAACGGCTGGGCCAATTTTGCTGAAATTTGGTATGGAGGTAGATGAGGCTTTGGATTTGCACATATAATACTTTTCATCATCAGTACATTCAGATAGATTGGAACGTCTTCAGTGAAGGTTAACAAGATACCTAGGTATAAAATTTAAATTACTAATTTAAGTTACGATGAACGCTGTTCCCGTTTTCACTTACTTCCACTAAAATCTCGAAGATCCATCTCTGACATACGCTACATAATGAAATTAGCTCAGTCTAAAGTTAACTGTGCGGAACTAGTGTCTAAAATTACCCTAAATGTACCGCTTAGACCCCAGACTCGAGTACTCAAAGATCTTCATACTCCACTCGCGCGCACCAACTACCGCACTAACTCCTTCCTAATACGTTCGGCTATTGCTTTCAATAAAATACTTGACACGAACCCCAACATTGATCTGTTTACGAGTAGTTTGGCGTCAATAAATCCAATGTTATATCCGACTTACACCGGCACCGACACATGTTAAGTGTATATTGGTTCTAGTTGTATTATCATGTTACTATTTTTATTATTTTATATTCTTTTACATTAAAGTTATATGATTATTAACGGGATATTTACCGTGGTAAGGTTGTGGAATGAGCTCCCGATATTTCGGCGCAGTTACATGCACCATGTTCACGGGAAGACTGTCAGTCAGTCAGTCATGTCAGTCTTCCCGTGAACATGGTGCATGTAACTGCGCCGAAATATCGGGAGCTCATTCCACAACCTTACCACGGTAAATATCCCGTTAATAATCATATAACTTTAGAGAACAACCGTGATTGTTTAAAACAGTGTTTTTCTTTTACATTGTTGTTACTTGTGGAGGCTTGTAAATGGCTTTTCATTGTTAATTACCATGTACCATTATAGCTGTAAGCTCCCCAAAGAAAATAAAATAAATATAAATAAAATCATCATCATTCAACACCACGCGGGTGAAACCGCGGATTGCAGCTACGTATGTAATATCTCCCACGGCTCAAGGTATCCTATAGTAAACGTGATTGTAACAATCTTAACCATGTTCAAACAACAAAGATAACTGCGAGTCATCCTCTTCATATGATCTTTCGTCCTTTGATTACGAAATAGTAGGTTTTTAGCATTAGCAGACTCTCAAGAGTTTAGATATGGATAAGTATTGTTAAATCTTTAGTAAGGTTAATTGCATCGCAAACCATGCAGCTTTAAAAAAATATTGAAGGTCAAATATTCTGCCGTGTTCGCAAGCGTTATAATACGACCATTAGTTCAAATGCAACATTAGTTGTTAAAACATATTTTTACATTAAACTGTTATAAAGTTAAAACTTCACTAGCAATAGATTTATGTATTTACAAAAGAAAAAAAATGGACTCACTTTAGTTTATAAGCGATTTCCACCATAGCTTAAGAATGTTTATTGTGATGTTTGGAGAACGAATCTCCAAGAAAAATGTAATATAAAAAAAAGGTACGGACCAAAGAGTCTGTGTGAGTGTGGAAGAATAATTAAATAAAAAAAATTATGCGATTTCTCAATGAACTGCTTATTTGCCTCGAAAGGACTTTTTCCACATGTAGGTCTAAATCGGGCGACACCAGATTATTCCTCAAATAGGGGCGCTTTCGCACCACACCTCGTGTATTCACAATTGCTTATTATTCCTCAATAGCTTCATTGCTTCAACGTTAGGGTTAAGAATTAGAATGGCTCTTAGAACCCAGCCTCACTATTTCCCTGTGTAGACACGGACTCCCCTTTTAAAACTTGTTATATTGTTGAAACCCAGTGGTTACAACTGAAAATTTGAAGGCTTTATTATAAATATTATATATTTTTTTATAATGGAGTTGGAGGTGATTTTCCATCGAACCTATTTACCTGAACTGCTATATGTATAGTCAAAAGTGTTACATTAGTCAATATTCATCAGCTTTGGCTGTTTACATCACTATTTACAGTTGATTTCCTGTATTGTATAACAATGAATTCATATATCCCTTGGTCACGCCATAATTTAAGAACAACTTCACTACCCCAGGAAAGGATATAAGATAACTTCATCATCATCCATCACCACATAGGTGAAACCACGGGGCAAAGCTAGATTATTATACCCAGTTCCTTAATTTTGTCTTAATAATTTTAGAACTCTGGATGAGCTCGTTCAAGGTATTACTACCATTATATAGTTTTTTACCTTCAATCAGTAATGTTCGCAATAATGTGTTTTGGCTTGAAGGTTTACTGCGAAATTACAGACACTTGAGGCTTAACAAATGTCTCAGGGTTAAGACGTAGTGCAGTTCGTCACTTGTAAATAAATTTATCGGTTCTAGGCAGAGGTTACTACTTCAGGTGGACCTCGTGCTTGTACCGTTTCCCAATAACATTAAAAATGTTAATAAATAAAGAGAACTCGTAAGTAACTTACCAACACACCCAAAATATAGCATTGTAACAATCCAATTCTTTTGTGTCGCGGTCACCTCATGAGGTATAGGACTCTGATCCGGGTCGTCCAGTTTGGGAAGAACTGGCGCAGACCAACCCACCCCATACCCGTTAATGAGTTCACCTAGACTTACTGAAATGTCATAAGACTATGATCAAAGGTTACCTGTTACTTTCAACAATTATGAAGTGATGCATTTTATCTCAGTAATGTGTGATTACTGAGATAACCTCAGTTAACACGGAAATCATGATCACAAATGGCTTTTTTCGAAAGCCTGTCTTGAATAGGTTGAATAATACGCGTTGGAAACTAGCTCATGCCTTAACTAAAAGAACTTTCTACGGAAATAAAGGATTCAGGCGTAGTTAAACTTCGGCGCTTAGCTAAGAAAGCAAATTATAAATCACGTCAAAGACTTTTGGCTAGGTATTAGTTTTTGAGTCGAGAATGTCTAGTTTTTTGGAAGCAACATTTTCAGTCATAGGCTCTCAAAACAGTCACCATCTAGGAATCGTATTAAGATTTCGGTGTTACCGATCATATTCTTAGTATAAACAAGTTGTAAAAAGTTACCATGGAACTGCAACTGGCAGAAGCGGCAAAAATAAAAAAGGCAAGTCGGTTCCAGTGAACGTAACATCGTGATGAAGTTCACAGCATGGTGGTAGGGGTCTTTCTGGTACCCGCCTGGCTTGCTACCCTCAAGATAAATAATCTGCCCCTAAGTGTGGCTTATTATTATTCTGGGTATTTATTGGCCTTAAAGTTGGGTTTACTCTTAACCTCCTTGGGTTTACTCATAACCTTGGCGTAAGGCACATTATTTATTTAATGTTAGCAATTAACTCCGAGTTAGTAAAGCTAACTCTGGAACGTGCAAGTGGGCCTAATTACATTTGTTACACCTGATAAGTCAATATTGTACAATGTATGAATACAATTGATTGCTGACATATGATTAAAATAAAATAACGAATAAAGTTAAATAACGATAAGATGAAGATTAATAACAAAACAGAAAAGAAAATAAGAAACTTAACAAATCAAATTCTATGAAAAGATGATTTTATCATCAAAATAATGTATTATTAATGTCAGATTATTTAAATACAGTTCCAACAGCTGCTCTTGAATATTATGAAGTTAATTAATTAATTAGTTAATTAATTAATTAATTAATTAGTATTATTATAATTAATTATTTATTAATTATTTATTCATTAATTATTTATTTATTAATTATTTATATATATAATTAATTATTTATTTATAAAAAAATAATTAATTAATTAGTCGTCGGTATGGAGTAAGTGTGGATACCACATTCGACAGCATCATCACTGTTCATCAAGTGAGACACCAGTGTAACACTAATCTATCAAGTATATGTTTTTCCACACTGTGCTACGATGTACGTATCAATGAATTCGTGTATTTTGGTAACACCATAAATACTTTATTATTACCATTAGGCTTTTAGATGATAATGGAAGCTCAAAATACATTTTGAATTTTTAAATGGTAGCCCACTCTGTTCAACTTGTATACCCTATGTTTATTATGAAATCAAATCAAATCATTTAGGTATTATGTATATGTGTGCTGCTATTTGTTTGAATACGGGGGCACTTTGAAATTGTAATTTTACATTTAAATTTTAGGAGGTACTCAATAATAATTTTAAAAAAATATGTTTGTTACCGGAAAAGATCCGGCAAGTAACTCAGCGGGCTTGTCTTTTAAATTTTTTTTATCGCTAATTACTTAATATATTTAACAAATGTTCCTTTATTTTTAGCTCCAATGTGTTGCCTTATAAAAGAGACCATAATAATGGTATCAGTAAGGCAAAACACGCTACACAAACTATAATTTGTTTGTTAGACTTACCAGAAATGGCAATTAGTGACTGAACACGCACGTAAGCTTCAACTTTGAAACTAAACATTATAAAAAAATTACAGAAACATCGATATAATTTTTGATTAAAATAATAATAATCTTAGTATCTTATCTTCTTCTATTATTTCTCTTCAGTTTGGAACATAACTTAGCAGATACCTAATAGATGAGATTAATCTTTTATATAAAGCGCCACACTGAATTGACTCCGTTTGTATTCTCTCTCAGTACCATAAACATAATAAGAGATTTCCAAGGTGTTCCATTGAATGGTTCAAACAACATAATGCTTGTGTAAGGCATTTAGGTACATAAAAACTATAATTGCATGCTTATCTATCTTTGTTTAAAATAGAACATACAGGCTGATGTTTTCCTGTACAGGACTATTTCCTACAAGAACAAAGTTTATAAACAGTCACAGATCACAGAAGCAAGGGAAATTTGAAACGGGGACAGGCCGGTGTCACAGCAATATGCCCACAACAGAACACATTGCTCGCGGTTTGCAACTTTTGTATTATGTGAATGAACACCGGTCGCGATATTGCATGTAAACAGTTTACAATGCTTGCTCTGTACTGACGAATATTCAAAAGCGAAGTTTAACACCGCAGCAAATAATGAACTTATTCAAGCTAACAGAATAGGTTGAATTGCAGAATACGGCCCCTGCTTGCGACACCAGGTTTTGTACTCAGCGCACGGATTGGCATCTCTCTAGATCTTTATTGTTAATGTGCTCGACAAAAATTCTTTATTTTGAGACCAATTATGTTATAGTTATATTAACCCTTCAAGAGTCGTTATATTATAACAATGAAATTTCTATTGTGTCTGGCCGCATGATGACCAATGACCTTTGATGGAATAAGCTGTTTTCAAAGATCGAGACGTGGGCAGTGCTTGAGTCTCTCCCGTGGTGCCGTATTGACTATCGGTATATTGAAGTGCTGAAGTGTTTGTACAAAAACGCCAGCATGTCAATCCGAGTACAGGAGCAAAGTTCGAAGGCAATTGCATTGCAAAGAGGCGTGAGACAGGGAGACGTTATATCTCCGAAACTGTTCACTGCGGCATTGGAAGACGCCTTCAAGCTCTTGGAATGGCAAGAACTTGACATCAATATCAATGGCGAGTACATCACTCACCTTCGATTTTCCTTCGATATTGTAGTCATGGCAGAATCCATGGAAGACCTCAGTACAATGCTCGAAGGCCTCAATCGAGTTTCCTTAAGATGAACATGGACAAGACGAAAATTATGTATAATGCCCATGTTGTGCCTACCCCAATATCAGTTGGGAACTCAGTTCTCGAAGTTGTTGACGAATACATCTACCTGAGGCAGACAGTTAAACTAGGCAGGTCCAACTTCGAGAAAGAGATTAGTCGGCGAATTCAACTCGGCTGGGCAGCGTTCCGGAAACTTCGGGAAGTCTTTTCGTCAAAAATACCTCAGTGCCTCAAGACTAGAGTCTTCGACCAATGTGTGTTACCAGTAATGACTTATGGCACTGAAACGTGGTCTCTTACTATGGGCCTCATAAATAAGCTCAAAGTCGCACAACGAGCTATGGAGAGGGCTATGCTCGGGGTTTCTCTACGTGATCGAATCAGAAATGAGGAGATCCGTAGAAGAAAGAAAGTCACCGACATAGCCCAGAAGATTAGCCAGTTGAAGTGGCAGTGGGCAGGGCAGATAGCACGCAGAACAGATGGCCGATGGTGCTGGAAGGTTCTGGAATGGAGACCACGGACTGGCAAGCACAGCGTAGGTCATCCACCGACACGGTGGACAGACGACCTGATAAAGGTCGCAGGACGACGTTGGATGCAGGCCGCTTCCAACCGATCATTTTGGAAAATTATGGGGGAGACTTATGTTCAGCAGTGGACATCGTATGGCTGAGATGATGATGAACCTTTGAATATATGGTTACTTTAACTTTAACGTTGGATGGTGCAACTCACCCTTAGTGTTTTTACACATATTGGGCCTTTCTTATAAACGCTGCTTAATTTTAAAAGACGTTATTTAGTTTTGCGCACTGGAAAAATGTTCAGCATCGTACTAAGTGACAATATTTAAATTTAAACAACGTTTATAAGTAAAACCGTTTATGATGACAACTTTTTACAACATTTTTATGTTGACAATTATTAACGTAATAATTGGTCTGTGTATACACCTCAGTAGCTGCATTTAATAGTGCCAATCATTTATGCGTGAGGAGAAACTAGTCCTCCATGTCTCAATTAGTCGTGTTTAGTAGTAGTGATATGAGACTAAAACAGTAAAACACGCGTGGCAAAGCTAGTCATAATTAAAGAATAATGCATTATCATAACATTGTGGCAATTACACATATTTGATATTTGTCTACTTAAGAATTTAATCTTGATAATCAGGACCAATTAACACTAAAATAGTAATTATACCTACTTGTTGTCACATTGCACGTTTAAGCGATGATACTAATATTTTACTTACTAGTAGATCTGCGAACAGTAGACCTTGCGAGTACATAGTCTTTTCAGCGGCAATTTTTCGCAGTACTTCACAACCGAGCGAGCAGCATAAAGGAAAACATTGGTACAGTGGAACCTGGTTGATTGGGATCTCAGGGGACCAAGAATGTTGTACCATTTATTGGGGGTTTTCATTAATCAAGTTTTCCAATTAGGCAGTTTTAAAATTATAGTGGTCTCATTTACAGAGGCTCCCGCTTATATAGGTCGAAATGTACGGCTATTCCATTTCTAGAGGGAGAGTAGTCCCTTGTTTTTAGGTCTTCTTCTTCTTCTTGTTTGTATGGCTTGTGCTTGTTTTTAGGTCAAAACCTGAGATAATACTGACAAACAAAGCGTGTGCGAAAGACATTCTAATGTTTGTAAACAAAAGTGTCAAAAACTGTCCCAACCCGATTAATTTGTCTCATTTATAGAGGGAATTGAGTTACCTAGAGTCCCAATTATAAAGGTAAACATCGAATAAATCCTAGAAATCAGATCTCATTTAACCAGGTTATAAAAGTCTCATTAATAGAGGTAATTCAATGAAAAAGTACCGGGACCTCATTGCAACTCTCAATAATAGAGGTTTCTCATTTACCCAGTCCGTCCCATTTTACCAAGTTTCACTGTAATTATTGAATTGATTATTATTGAATGGGTCAGGCGTTACCTTTCTTGCTATATCCTACCAGGGCCATATGTTAGATAAATAAATATGAATATGTATTTAATTAAGATCATGCATGCATATACCTACATATTATTGCAATGAAATATTGAGTGTTGAGTATTGAGTAAAAGTGAATCCCTTTTTCTTCTGGTCTCGCTATAACTTGAGAAAGTTTCGAACAATTTCGCTAATTCTTTTTTAGTTATGTTCATTATTCTCAGGAGAAGGTTCTTATGAAAGAAAAACAAAGAAAAGATGGGAGGTTATGGCGAGGCCGAAGACCGAGCCTACTACGCGAACGAAGTCGCGGGCAGTCGCTAGTATTATAACAAAATATTACGTAATTAGATATATTAATTATATTCTGTATTTATTTAAGATTTTTATCTAGTCCTTTACAAAGGCATAAGTAGGGCTGTAGCCAACACTTAGAGGTTTAAAACTGTTTGGTATAAAATATACATAAGTGTATAGGATGACGGTGACATGGATATTGGATAATCTATTATAGAAATGGCTGTCGAGGGGTATGCTGCGGCTTCACAAGAACACGTTATGCCCTTTAAAACGGCCACCCTTGGAGCTTTTTATTACTTGCTCTTGCGGCTCTACCCCCAGGCTGCTAACTGAGGCAAGCCGGGGGTCAGAGGTCTCTTTTAACCCCAGGGAGGATCGGGGTCCACGTTGTCGCCAGTCACCTCTCGTCTCGTCTTCCTCGTCACTAATACGTTCCACGTCACTAATGTCACACATGGAAGACGAGCGCGCGACTATGATCCGTCAAAGTGGATGGCACTGAAAAAATTAAACGTCCCGCTAACGTTCCGTTGTTTGCTTTAGTGATTGCCATCTATCTTTAGATATAGTCTGATTAATCTATGCTGGAGACTGTATTTCCCATAGATAATTACTTTATAATACGTATTTCCGTCAACCGTAAAAAATGCAATAACAATAGAGCCACATTTTTAAAACGCATCGGTATGAGCATAGAAATATCATATGGATATCAGTTTCAACAAGGAACAAAATGAAAATATTTGTAGTTAAACACCAAAATAAATGTTTATGCAAAATTTGTGGTAAGACAGTGAATAAAAATAGTGGACTTCAATGCCAAGGTGAATGTAAACAATGGGCTCATTATTTGTGCCTCAACTATGACCCTCAAAAAATTCGTAATATCAAAGCAGGTGTAGTAAGAGTAGCATGCCCATGCCCTATCTGTAAAGAAAAAGATATACAAACAGATCCTAACGAAGCAATCAACATGATGCCAATGAATGTTAATAAACCTCAAAACATTGCTGCTATTTCAAAAACTAACAATGATTTAGAAACTAAGCTTAAAAACCCTAAAATTAAACACGAATACATAATAGCAAAGGGGGACCCTGTACTTATGTGTACAATAGAAAATGAAAACTTAAATAATAATACAAAATGTGACTTCCGTCTTGAAAAACATGTCCAGAAGATTCGTTTCAAAGAACCAATATCAAACAATGAGTATGTTCGTCAAAAATATCCACACAATGTACGAATACCCGAAGAAAGTCCAGAACATGAAATTGTTCCTAAAATAGATCATAATAGTCAATGTACGGAAACACGTCAAAAACCGTACATTTATGCAAAAAAACGTATTCTGGAAGCGTGTCATACTCCTGAAAGAATTCCAGCGGCTTCCAATATTGTAAATAAAAGTGATACGGATAATATAGCCGAAGTGAATGTTGCACCAGTAAGAAAAAAGCAATTTAATAATCCACTGCCTCACATTCATGAGAAAATTAAACCTCCTTGCTCTTGCCTTGCAGAAGGAATTTGTAAGTAACATTGCATCATCAGGATGCAAGTACGTTATTAAATCAACATTATTTTTGAGGGGTTAATGCTGTGGACTTCTTGTTCCGCCATGGGGGTAGGTTAGGTGGGGCGAGATGGGGTCGCGCTATCGCTCATCATCTCACCCCAGCTTTCGGCCCGGACTGGTCTTAACTGGGCCTCAGCGCCCGCAGTCCCCCGACTGCCTTCTCTGTTCTTGTTGCCGTATTCCCTGCCGCACCACATTCGTGAAAGGCTGGGATCGCTTCCCGTCTTGCGATGCGTGCATCAAGCACGTACCTACTTTCCGAAGCATCCGTGCCCAGAAAGCACTTGCACCAATCGTAACGTCTGCGACTCGAGTCTACGCCTCACCCACCTCCGAAGGACGGGGCGGATGTCCTTCACCGTCCAGTGCCCATGAACTGGTGGAACCAGGTCCTCCGACGTTATTAAATCATCTGATTTGTTACATTCGACCTTAATTTTATGACTGAACAGAAACTAGAACAGTAAATGTAAATTTATACGGGCACTAATGATACCTAACAGGATTATCATAGTAGCAATAGTAGAAGACATAGACATTAGCATAGTCATCCATCCTAATCATTGACCTCAAATAATGTACATACGCCACTGAGCTTGCTGTCTTCGTCTAGTTTAGCAAATTTTCACGGCGTCTATAATATGACTGTGCCTTTTTGACCTTCATCAACTTGGTGATCCACAGTCTAGAATGTTCTTTGATTATTTCTTTTATGGTAGATTACATTAAACTTCAATTTATAGTGATAACATTAAAGTGATTTCTTTTTTTTGGATGATGCTTACATTTGTATGTTTAACATCGAGCCACTAAAAAAAAATCATTACGGTCACCCGAAGAAACGTCTATAACTGCTGTATTTAACATCCTGGTCCCTCTTACCATTTACTATGTCTATCACTACATACACATTTTCTTTTCAGGGCAGAAAAACCCTCAGTGTGTTGCAACTTTATCGTCATCAGACTCCAGTTTTTACCAGCCGTCTCCAACAAAACGGCCCAACCAATCTATAATAAATACACTCGAGAATGTCTGTCGTACCGTTGGACTGCTGTCAATTCAGATACGTGAGCTTATGGGTAAAATTGTGTCAATCAAACAACAAAGGACACAAGGAAATTAACTGTAATGTGCCGAAGAAATACTTTCTGGTATTTCACGATAATACTATTCGTATACGTAATAAAGGAGGTAATAATACCATGTACAATCTGTAGAAATCAGTCTTTTGTCTTACTGTTCTGTCAAAGTTGCAATTCTTCTTCTTCTTTTTTCCTTATCATCATCATCATCATCATCTCAGCCGTAGGACGTCCACTACTAAACATAGGCCTCCCCCATGATTTTCCAAAAGGACCGGTTGGAAGCGTCCTGTATCCAAAGTCGTCCTGCGACCTTCCTCAGCTCGTCTGTCTGGACGACCTACGAAGCGCTTGCCGGTCCGTGGTCTCCACTCTAGAACCTTTCGGCCCCATCGGCCATCTGCTCTGCGTGCTATGTGCACTGCCCACTGCCACTTCAACTGGCTAATCTTCTGAGCTATGTCGGTGACTTTCGTTCTTCTACGGATCTCCTCATTTCTGATACGATCACGTAGAGAAACCCCGAGCATAGCCCTCTCCATAGCTCGTAGTGCGACTTTGAGCTTTTTCCTTATGAGGACTCATTATACATATATATTTATTATAATAATAATAATAATTTATGCAACCATAATTTATGTTTCCATCAATAATTGAGATTTTTATTCAAGTAGTCGAATCAGTTATATTCTTAATAAATAAGTCTGTCCATAAGTTAATGTCCTGTCTTAATCACATTCTACATAATTTATTATACTCGTAACTTTATAACTATAACTTTCTGAAGCGACTCACTAAAGGCCTATTCAGACCTGGGCGTTTATTCGCTACCGCGAGCGATAGATAAATCCGAAAGGTTATGCGTTAATTTCGCTGTTCACACCAAAGTGGATATCGCTACCGCGCACGGTAGGCATATCCGTTGGCAACGGTTAGCGGGGCGAGGGCGAAAGCATGTCGCTCTCGCTACTTGCTCCCGCGTCGCCCGGCGGAACTAGTTTAGCGTTACAAGTTTCGCTACGGTTATGGAACTACATACTACATATTTACCCATCGAGTTCCGCGTGGTATTTTTCGCTACCCACAGCGGTAGCGAGTAACGCTCAGGTCTGAATAGGCCTTTATAAATTATAAAACTAAGTTTGATGTTGTAACCATTTTTGATGTGATCCACTGACAGTAACAGAGAAGCGGGTAGTCACCCGCGTTCAACAAGCTCAATAGACTGAATGGCGCGAGTTGGTCGACTCTTACGTTCCATAAGTGTGCGACAGCCGCGCCGCCTGTTGGCATTCTTGCACATTTTGCCTCAAAAGTCTTCTGAAGTCCTTTTTAATCATCCATGCTGACATATATTATAATAGCATAGTAAATATGCTTGTACACTATAATTACAGAAAAAAATGATACATTTACGTGTTTCTTTGTAGCAATAGTCAGCGAAAACAATAGATATTTATGTTCGTGACACCGCTAGTAAACAAATATTTGAATAAAAGGAATAATAATACTAATAATAATTTATTTCCAAACTGTTTTGAGAGTAGGCGGACACCGTTTTATTAAAATAACATACTACGGCATAACAAAGTTATAGTATTTGCTTTAGGCCCCAAAATAGGCGAAGCCTGTATCTTGGGCGCCCTGTTTCCATTAGTTTGTCAGATTGTTTATTTGGCGCAAAACTGTACTATTTTTTTGTTAGTGGTAAAATAACTAATATAGGTACAGTAATTTAATATAAGTATATATTAATATTTTTATATAACTACTGAATATGAAACAAACACAATGATTATCAAACAATTCTGCGATTATAATGTTTGCATCTTTGTTTGAAAATATGTAAACAAAACTACACGTTTCTAATTAAAATTCCCCTTCCGTACTCCAATATCAGTTGGGAGCTCAGTTCTCGAAGTTGTTAACGAATACCTAGGGCAGACAGTCAAACTAGGCAGGTCCAACTTCGAGAAAGAGGTTAATCGTAGAATTCAACTCGTCTGGGCAGCGTTTCGGAAACTCCGCGAAGTCTTCTCGTCAAAAATACCTCCAGTGATGAAATATGGCACTGCAACGTGGTCTCTTACTATCGGCCTCATAAGCAAGGTCAAAGTCACACAACGAGCTATGGTTATGCTCGGGGTTTCTCTACGTGATGAACAAATCAGAAATGAGGAGTTTCGTAGACGAACAAAAGTCACCGACATAGCCCAGAAGATAAGCCAGTTAAAGTGGCAGTAGGCAATGGCCACGCAGAACAGATGGCCGATGGTGCTGGAAGGTTCTGGAGTAGAGACCATGGATCGGCAAGCACAGCGTTGGTCGTCCACTGACAAAGTGGACTGACGACCTGATAAAGGTAGCAGGACGACGTTGGATGCAGGCCGCTTACAACCAGTTCTTTTGGATATTTGTGGGGCCTATAGCCTTAGTTAAGCAGACGTCTTGCGGTTGAGATGATGATAATGATCGTCAATAAACCAAATTCCACTACTTACAAATTTTAAATAATCTATACACATAATAATTCTGACATGTAACTCTCGCTGGCTCGAAATACTTTGCGTCCGACTGTGCGTCACCAATTTGTGCAATAGTCATACCGTGAGTATGGAGCTGTTATATCAGTGTAATAAATAATATAATGGCTGAATACTGGCCTCGCCGTTTGAGATCACATGGAAAGGTCCATCACGGCTAAAGCTATATAGTTTTCTAGGCCGACGGTGGTACTACATAAGGTCCTAGGCATCATCCAGGAGAATAACTCAGGTCGAGCACAGATTCACCCAACATTTATACGACGTAATACGTAGGAAATTTGTTACATCCTAACTGACATTAATTTTAATGTTAAAAACACTACCGTCCTATCTAAGGCCAGTTTCAGTGCTCGACCGACCGTCAGTGCGTACGTCAGTCGTGCTTGTCTAGTGTATGAAAACTCACAAGTGGTTACAGTGCTCGACCGACCGTACGGACGCGTATATTGCTATGCACTGCGTACAAGGACCGTCGGTTAAGCGCGCCCGCATGCGTGCCGTCAGTTGCCCGACGCGCTATTGAAACATATTAACGCGTTCAGTGCTACACCGATGGTACAAACTGACAATCGGTTATGCGTTTCGTCAGAATCGATGGTTCGCCGGTCGGTTGAGCACTAAAGTCCATTTAGTGCTCGCCCGACCGTCCGCGCGTACCGTATGTCCTGACGATACGTACAAAAGATCGTACGGTATACGCGTGCGTACGTTCTGTCGAGCATTGTAACCACTTGTGAGTTTTCATACAAATGAAAACGCGACCGACGTACGCATTGACGGTCGGTCGAGCACTGAAACCCATATAAATAATGTATCCTCTGAAACCGCTCTTAGTGATTTACAACCTCTCCTGCTCCCAAAACTACAACCTCAAACCATAGAACTAATAATAACGAACGAAATACTTTTTTCTTGTCTACATGAAAGAAGTATGACACCAGTGACAATCAAACAATCAAAATGCCTAAACATGAAACATGAACGTGATACTTTTAAAATCAAAATGTTTAGATAATCCAAAATCACGAAATTGAGGTCGCTACAATGAAAAAACTCAGCTAAGTACGCATAACTCTGTTCAAAATGTCAGCCAAATGCAATAAAGTTAAAAACCCTTGTAAAATCTGTTTGGCGACTGTTACACGTAAAACTGGTATACAGTGCCAAGGTGCATGTCACAATTGGGTGCACTTCAACTGCCTGAATTATACCCCTGGAAAAGTAAAAGATATCAAAGCTGGTGTGATCACAGTGACCTGCCCATGCCCAGACTGCAAATCGGAGTATCCTAAAGAATACCGCACAGATGAACCTTACAGTTGCACCAATGTTAACTGCCCTGCAAATAGACCTCCTCACTGCGAGAAAGAAACCTGTCCCAGTAATCAAAAAATGAACCAGACATCAGGGAGTAACATGGGTCACATGCCGTTGAATTGCTGTGACAAGAAAGCTTGTCAAAAACACAAGATATTTATGCCTCAATGCATTCAAACCGTTGGGCCGTCGGCTTCGTCGTCGTCTGGAGGTTTTCACGGACGTGGCCTACCTCTGGTTCCTTCGTCAGATGCTGGTGATATGCAGAGGAATATGATGCCATCGTTGAGTGCTGTGGAACAGATGTGCAATACTGTTGGACAGTTAACCAATCAGATTAACGATCTTATGTGTAAGATGAAGCAAGCTGTACAGGAAAAAAATGGTCCGACTGGAAGCTCGCCGAAGGCTAAATCCAGAACATGTGAACAGCAAGGACCACGGTCTCAGTGTCCGAAACCTTGTTTCTGCGCTCAAAATCAACATAGATGACCTCAAAACCCAAATTGGAGCACAGCAATTTCACAACTATCTATTCAAAATTAATAATTATAAGAAGTTATTCTGTTCTGTTTGATTTTCTGATTTATTTTTAGCGGATGAGCTTATTTCTTTTTATGAAAACTAACTTAGTTTATACTCATTTTTAACAAAGGAATCGGGAATCAAAATAAAATAAGTCAGATTTTTCCAACTATACCATCACACATTTCAACCACATCCATCGTGCGAGGCGAGACGCAACCGTGAGCATTCCGTGGGCCTAGCACGAATAACTGCGTAAATATAACGTAAAGTATCGTTCACGTCTAACAGTACAAACTCATTTATCTAGGGCCCCTGTAACACGATAACTCATAGTTTGTAAGCTAAAGCCTGACATGTTGACGCTTACATACAAACACTTCTTCTCAAATTGTTTGTGCTACGGCAGATCATCGGATGTGGTTGAATCTATAGTTGGAAAGATCTGATTAATTTATGTCAATGATTCCTATTTCTCGTGAAAACTTATTTCATACTGTTTTTCTGGGCATTTCATCTGGGCTATGAAACAATGATATGATGCGGCAGGGATCCGTCGGAAATATTTTTCTTCCAAATCCTTACTTATACCTAAATTTATATAACATAGCAGGGGGTAAATTCCTAGAAGAGCGACGAGAATAATATAGTTTACTTTATATTTGGGTCTCGGTTCAGTATCCGAAATAGGGTTCTAGCCTACGACTTGAGTCAGTATTGCGTAGGTATGTATTGTACTACTTTGATTGCCAATCAAAGTTATGCCAAGTTTCCCACCTGCGTGACAATAGTGTGAATTGTGTGGGAAACCGTGCTGAGTGTTCCTGTTCCTATGAGATCCATTTGTACCGTCTCACTGAAACAATGCGAGCTACCACGATAAACTTGCCACGTCGATAAACTGAATAATCTGTGTCACAGTTGTCTTAGATAAATGACAGTTTGTATTGTTTGACGTGAATGACACGTTACGTTACACTTACGCAGTTATTCGCGCTAGGCCTACTGGGTGTCTGCACGTGTATTCATGTCGCAACCCTGCAATACAAAACATGAAGTTCTATACGAAAGTTTTGTACTTACAAGGTTTTGAAAAACACTTTTTTCGGTTGGGTAACGCTGTCAAGCTTTTCAAAAGATGTAGCTCCATCGTAGTATTTATGTGTGTCGTAGTACCAAATTGTGTTCTTATAAAACTAACTTAACTTTAACTTTTATTTAACAATCATTGTTTTGAATACCATGGATCATATTTTACACAAGAGCTTGTGTAATTTCACAACAGCATATTCGCGTAAGGTTTTTATATACATTGCGGATTTATTAGTGTTATTCCTTCATTTGTTGGTCTGTAAGCCGCTGTGCCCACCTAAGCAACGTAACACGTGATCTGGCAAGTGATCTGTGTATTGAAGAGCGCCCATTCGCGTGGCGTAGCGTGACACGACGCAACGTGCCACTCAGCGTGCTACTAGTAACGCAATGAAGTAACGCGTGACATGTACTGCAGTGAATTTAAGAAAAATGAAGGAAGATCTGCGATTGAGTATAAAATTTATTCATTTATTCTTGGTTCCCTAAATCTAATCTACTGTTTAAATAAATAAGATCTCAATTTTTCGAGTATCAATTAAAAATATGTTTCTATTTCATTCTATAAAATGTCGTAAATATATGCTAATATCTATTTTATTCCTTCATAACCATGTCTGTGCCACTAGAAATGTCCATTTTGAATACCTATTTAAAGTTTGTAAATAAGCAAGAGCATTATGATCTTTATCAGACGACGACATAGTTGTACGCTAATATGTTTCGTGGCATGTCACTTTAGAGTGAGTCAATCAAAAGTCGTGCCAGAGTCATGCTACATGTCAGAGGATAATCACGTTGCTGTCACGTTGCTTAGGTGTGCACAGCGCCTTAGTGTTTGATTTCATCAGAACACAATAAAGAAACTGTGTTTATCCCTCATGCATATAATTTGACGTTATACATGTTTATCACAGTATCATTAATGTTATCTCCTACCCAACTCCCACTGAATCTGGCTGAACGGTTTCCTCTTAGTCTCGGGTACAAATATAGCAATAAATATGCTTGCTGCTGTAGACCATCCGCTAAATATCCAGTATGTTGCAGCTGGACCTAGAGCTGCGGTCACTGGACCGAAGTATCTGGTGGTGAGGAAGGTGAAAATGGTGCCTGTTAAGGTCCCCACTGAGACGCCAACAACGCGCGTAGGGCCTTCGAAGAGGTCTGCCATTAAGATCCAAACTAATGCCCCCATTCCTGTTGAAAGATGTTTTGTGGTTATCATTTATGCAATTATGTTATTTATAAAGTTTAATAATAATTTGGAAATGTACTTTCAGCTTCTAGGGGGATTTCAAGCCAGGAGTGGGTAGAGAGTACCGTTCTTTGGAGTTTTTCAATTAAGTATAAACTTCCCAATGTTATCTGAGATATGCCTATTAATAAGTTTAAAATTACTATTATCCCGTCCAGTGTCTACTTCTTTCGGTGTCTTTCCAAACTACGCATAAAAGTTCAGATAAAAATACTAAACTTGAACAGTTTGACAGTTTTAAAAGCAAGATGCCAATGACAGCATTAAAACTTTAAAGTTACGATTGTACATTCCATCTTTTTTTACGAGGGAAATGCTATGCACTTTCTTTCCGAAATGGGAGTGACGGAAGAGGGTGTGCGGGGTCAGACCCACCAAAACCATAAGTAGTGCTCCGCCAACCTTGACGGAGTTGACACTAGCATTCACCATCTCACCATCACCACGTTCATCAGCGGTAGGTCCGGATTGATCATAACCGGGCCTCAGTGGCTGTCAAGGGATTTTGCTCACCAATGCCACCTTCTAGACGTGTAGGGCCGTGCAAGCCGCCCGTCTCCGCCCTAGTGAACCCATTAAGGTGGAGGGAGGAGGCGTGCGAACTGTCTCCTCTACTCCCATGACCAGACCGTCTATGCTGGAGTGGGTCAGTCAGGACATCATCCTCCCTGTCCCACTTTCCAGCTTCCATCTGTGCCCTTACCTTTTCACACACGGCGGTCACTGGCAGAGAGAGAGAGAGATCTCTGCTTATGGTCGCTAAAAGTGTGTGCCATTTTATGGCCAAAAAACAAAAACTAAACAGCCTATAACCCCGTACCATTCAACCCCCCAAACCTCCGCAGCCCACTTGCTCCGCACATGCCTCAGAACATTTTTATTCTCGAAAATCATGCGATGGTTGAAAGGGAGACAGTTGAAAGTTGACTCACGTGGCGTATCACCTTGTTTAACTATTTTTAAATATTTTTTAAACACCCAATTTGTATACAGTCACCAGACCACCTTATAAAACCCTCTTACTTCGCCTAGTGCATTATGACGGAGTCCGCCGTCTCCCCACCATTACTGAAGCTTATAGCAACGTTACCTACCTTTTTCTGTTTACAAATGCACTTACGCATCCCTGCCAAAACCAAGGAGATTCGCCGGGGTATGTCAGACTCGTCATTCACGCCTACTGCATAACGATTAAACCCCACACAGTGCTTCTCCGAGTGCCTTGATGTTGGGACGGGAATGCTTTTGCATTCGTCTGCAGTCCCGGCGACGTCAATCCTCCCATGAAGACCTCATCCGTGTGAGATGGAGCAGTAGTCACTCCATCGCAAAATCCTTGAATGGCACGAGGAAGCACCGCTCGCACCACCTCGAGGTAATTTAGTGGCGACAAATTTGTTCCCCTGTTTTCAACACCTTTGGTATTTTGCTTTCATATCATTTAACTAATTAAATATTTGACTTTATAGTAATTTAAACACTAAGGCATTTTGCTTTGTTTGCATTTTAGGCAAATCGCTTCTCTCATTTTAGCATTTCAGACACAGTGCTTTCTCGGCATATAACGTTTAAGGCAAACAGTTTCCTAGTCAACTTCTTGTTTTAGGTATAATGCTGTCATTGGCATCTTGCTTTTCAGGTAATTTGATCATAAAGGGTTTGACCAACTAAAAGCAAGTTTGTTCCGGTGGAGTGCATTTGATCGGGAAAAATTAGTAACAAAGCAGATGTATAAAAATGTGTATACATTAGGTGTACGCGCGACATGGCTCAGCACTTTTTTGTACGTACACATGGTGTACGCTCGACCGCGACGGGTTAAAACTAAACACCGTCAAAAAGGATATTACAAAATTTCGGATTTCTTGGAGGATGAAACAGCTTAGGACTGATCACTCCAGGATCTACCTACTCGTGTATTACGATGTTAAGCGCAGCGTGTCTTGTCCTACTGATTCCATTATTATGGTCTCTTTTATAAGCCTACACACTGGAGATAAAAATAAATGAACATTTGTTAAATACATTAAGTATGTAATTGGCGATAAAAAAAATTCTAAAGACTAGCCCGCTGTGTTTTTTGCCGGATCTTCTCAGCCGTGGTCGCATTCCAATCTGGTTGTAGATTTAAGAAAAAATAAATGTAATATGACAATTAGTAATTGCCTCCGTAGGCATATACAGAATAAATGATTATATTTATAATTTTGAATAGTACTGTATCCTTAAAATATGATCGTATTTATCATAATCAGCCCATTTTGTTCCCACTGCTGGGACTCGAGCCTTCCTCTCAGAGAGAGGAGTTGGGCCTTAATCCACCACGCGGGCTCAGTGCGACTTGGTGGATAGGTTAGTGGCCAACACATGTCGAAGTTTTCAGGCCGCCCGATGGCCTTTGACTTAGCCTAACGACTCTTGTCCTAAGACAAGCAACCGGGGCCGGCTTAACCCTAGAAAGATAACCATATTCTATCTTACATAAAAGATAACCATGCGCTTCGGAGGCGTCACGGTATTCAAATGCTTATATTTAAATTATTTAGCAAGATTTGTGTGATTTGATTTTACAATTTAAATGGTATTATAGGTGGTACATTTTTATAAACGAAAAATATTGTACTTTATATTTGTTTATTATTAATAATTGAAACCAAATGAGTAGACTTCTAAAAAACTAACAAAAATCACGAATATCGCTTAACTATCATACAATATTGTATTTTGCTATTAATATGTATAGTATAAGTCAAATATAAGTATAAAGTCTAGGAAAGCTAATCAGTACCTTATAAAATTGTTTTTAGACAGTCATACATACGTCGATCTTGAAGATAACCATACGCCTCAGGAGCGCATCAACTCGTTCAACTCGTCATAACTCCAAAACAATAATACTTACCGCACAAAAACAGCTGGCCCTCGACGCGGTTGACCGACGACTGAGTTGGCTGAGAAGCACAGATATACGGGTTTCGTATTAAAAGATATAGTACTATTTAATTCGTGCGGGCGCCTCTGAAGCGTAGGTTATCTTTCTAGGGTTAACGTGCCCTCCGAAGCACGGAAATAATAATATAAAAATAAAATATGTTAACTTGGTTTATTTATTGTAATTGATTTTTAATTACTTCGATATATTTATACTTACATAAAATAACAGCGTTAAATAATGTTCCCTTTACAGTCGGTATCCGAATTGTAAACGGCGACAAAACCCGACTTACTCAGTGGTAGGACTTTTGTGCAAGATGCCGTCTTGATTGTTCTCAGCGCTTTTCTAAATTAATATTCTTCTACCGCGAAGCAATAGTGTTCAAGCATTACTGTATTAGGTATGAAGAGCACTGTAGCCCGTGATATTACTGGGCGGAAGATACTCAAATATCTGTGAGTGACAAGAACAGTGCAGTGCTACACAACTACAGTTCTGGTCTCTAGATGGCACTGCAACTGTCTTGGGGTATCGAAAAGCTTACCACCATGTATATTACGTCTATGGTAATCCATTATTATTTTAAGCTTGCTATATTGATGTGGTGGTACCAAATTTAATGGTAAGGTTTAAATATGACTACTTTAAGAGGTGGAAGTAGGGCGCCTGGTCACTTGAATTAAGCCTGTTGTTCCATATAATTAACTATTACCGGAGCTAGTAATAAAATATTTTTGTCTAGGATTAGGTGGCACCCAATACATTTCTGTGTTTTCTACTTAACACATCTCCAAGATCGGCCTTATTTATAAACGCTGCTTAAATTTAAAATACGGCACTTAGTACGGCGCCGAACATTTTAACTGTGTCCGATACTAAAACTTAACGCACTACTAAATAACTTCATCTATAGTTAGACAGCGTTGATAAGTAAGGTACATATTTTAGAGCTTTGCTTATAAACGTTTCTTAAAAATAATGTCATTTATAGTTAGGCAGCGTTTATAAGTAAGGCCCATATTTTAGAGCCTTGCTTATACACGCTGCTTAAATTTAAATAGCGTTATTTATAGTTAGGCAGCGTTTATAAGTAAGGCCCATATTTCAGAGCCTTGGCTATAAACGCTGCTTAAATAAAAAATAGCGTTATTTGTAGTAAGGCAGCGTTTATAAGTAATGCCCATATTTTAGAGCCTTGCTTATAAACGCTGCTTAAATTTAAATGACATCATTTAGTACCGTGAACTATAAACCTGTTCTGCGCCTTGCTAAATGACGCTATCAATATTTAATATAGATAGATAAACTATTTATTGCAACACCACAGTACAGAAAAATAACACTTAAAAAATCAAGATAATTTTATCAGTAAAACATGCAAAACTTATAATTAAGGATCACAACGAGCGGTCTTATCGCTTAGAGCGATCTCTAACGGACAACTATGAACGGAAAGAAATAGGTATGTACTTATTGGTGGTGTATAAAATAAATATAATTTTGATAACTTATAAATGTGGATACATATATAAGAATACATATAAGTGACCAAGGAAGTAGCAGTGCTTATAAGTAAAGCTGACTGTTAGTACATTATGTAAAACAGTTTTATTCGGACCCAATGTCGTCAACCCACGAACACGCATAGCGATCGATCAAATATGATACATCCGTGTATCTCTTGGTAATATAAAACATTAGATTAATCATTAGAAATGTTTATATTATTTTCTCAAAAATGGTATTTAATGTTGCCATAACATCTCTAAAAAGTATCCAGAAAGTGAACTCTACCGGAGCCTTGTACACAACTGTCCAGTAAGAAGTGAGATTTTAAATTTGGAATCTCCTACTGTCCACTAAGTAAGTACTTACAGGACAGTAGGTCATCCTCTTTAGATCTGCTTGGAATATAAATATAGTACCAGGCGAAGCTTAGAGTTTAGCCATTATAACATGGTTATAGGAGGGAGGCTCCAAATAGATATTTATTATAAAAAGAGATAGATAGATATATATATTTCTTATTTATTATATTATAGTATAGTATTATAGTATAATAGTATAGTATTATAGTATAGAAGTATAGATAACAAGAAAGAAAATAAATTATAGAGATCTTTTAGATATCATTTACAGAACGTTCAGGCTTACAATGGTGCTACAAATATACGTCACGCAACAATAATTATATCACATCGCAATTATTTTCATTAAAACAGTGGTTGCCACGAAAACCGCATAACATATATATATTTATATATATATATATATATTAAATATTAATAATAAGAATATTTATGAGATTGATATATTTTTGGAGCCTTAATAGTAGATTAATAGCCAAGGGCTGTAAGGCATCATTTGCAGCCAAAGATATTTAGGCGCACGAGCGCAGCGAGGGCGCCTATAGTTCGAGGGTGCAATTGATGCTTACACCCGAGCTAACTCGATTGTGAGGTAAGTAGAAAAAAACCGGCATTACAAAAATAAAATTGATGACTATTATACTCATACGAAGACAAGGCTGAATAGCGAAGCGACCTCTTTTGTCATTGGGCTGAATGCATTACTTCTATTGCCAGTATGATGGTTGATGTACGCGATTTTTTTCAAAGAGTGTTTTTTTTATTACTTACCGACCTAGGGCTTTTCTAGCTACATTATTACCCTAGAGCGCTAATTGGTCACCTACAAGCCCCATTTGGGGGTAATAAGGACCTACTTACCGAATATGAGAGATGTAAACCGCCCTAGGGCTTTTCTAGCTACATAAAGAGCGCTAATTGGTCACCTACAAGCCCCATTTGGGGGTAATAAGGACCTACTTACCGAATATAAGAGTTTTTTTTTTTTTTTTTTTTTTAATTTATTTAAAGAGATATAAGAGATGTAAAGAACCATTTTATAGTCTGTGACACGATGCGTTTTGTACTTATTAATGTTGTAGAAATATAGTGTGGGATGTTCTGTTTGTATTTAATAATTTCAGTTTATTAATCATGTTGGATTAAAGCTTTCCATACTAAAATTAACATGCATGGAGATTAATTACTAAAACATTCATGTAATGTAAAAATAGAACAAAGTTCAAAACTAAACGCAAACTTAGTAAAAAAAGCTACGACTGGCAGGATTTCACATTCAATTTCCACAATTGTGTTTTAATTTACCGCGTGAATATAGATAATCCCAAAAATGAGATCAAGCGAACCTGATTCAGAAAATAGATGACAGTCCTGATTTAAAAGCTGAGGCCGAATTAGCAAAAAGAAAAGCATTATACAAGCCTCAACCTGTAAGTAAGCCATCCTGGCCTCGTATATAACTCATACTTGGCCAGGAAGGCTTACTTAATGGATGCTGCAGTAATGTACTATAAGTATTTTTTTTAAGTTTCCTATATTTCGGCACTGTTTTAAGTGTGATCACGGAGGAACTGAGGAATTGGGGGTCACCTACCCCCAATTCCTCAGTTCCTCCGTGATGACGTGACTTTTCACGGGCAGTCAAAGCGAAACATTTCTTTGTTAATAATTTGATAGTAAAAATAAAGTTTTTTTCATAAAATTTTCATAAAATGTGTATCGGTAACATTTGATTCGAATGTATACATAGTTTAGTATTTTGTATGTAACAATTATTTACAGAGCTAATATATGGGTTCGCATGTTCGTTTTAAACCGATATAAAATGTATACTTCTTTCTACCTATGTTTTAATGAAATAAAGTTTAATTTTAGTACTTTAGTTTTAAAGTTTAGTTTTAGTGTAGTTTTAAAAGGATTGCTATTTATTTACATTTTTTTGAAAAAAATGGACGTTGAAAATTATATTGAGTATCACACATTATACTAATATAAAGTCAGATTTTCTTGTCCGAATGTCATCAAACCATAAATACCTATAGTACCTACCTACATGTGCTTCTATTTGTTTAATTACTTACCTTTAAGTATATTGTGTTAAGGCGCGCTCGTGTCCTGATAATAGTAAAAAGCAGAATCTTTAAACATCTAGGGTAACGAAACAGATCGATAATAATCTATGAAAAAAATACTAAGGTTAGAAAAGGAACAGGCAAAGAGTAATAACCGAACAGAATTCATAAATATTACTCGCTCTCTGCAGTTAAAAACCTAAATAGGTCAATAAAAATAAACTTTCACGTCCAAACTCTCAGAATTTTCAGAGATAACACTATATTATTTTTTAGGTAATACATAGCCAACATATAGTACTAAAGTAGTAACCAGCAGTTTTTTCAATTGTGTTAGTATATATCGAGAAATATAAAGAAAACGTACAAAATTAACGCATTTTCGCATTACATCGTCCAATGTAACAAGCGATTTTCAACCTTACGTAAAGCATCGTAAATTATTTTAAAATTGAGGTTGGACCGCGTCATAAGTACCTATAATACTGTAAAGATGTTTATATTAATTAGATACCAGTTTTTTGATGGTACTTTTGTATGTTAATTAATACGTACAACGTATCTACCTATACAGTCTATATTTTTATGCTGTGGTACTACGAGCAACTGTGGCAATCCACAGAATGTTATATGTGAGTATTATAAGTGTATGAACTGTTTTGTAAGAACACCAATAAAGATTATATCTTATATAAAGATACCGGCTTCACTCACTTGGTATTATGTCGGTTTAAGTCCGACGACGTTTCGAACGTATTAGACGTTCTTCTTTAAGGAGTGTTCACGCTTGGAACTCGCAGACGCACTCCCTTATTGCATTTTTTTTATAACAGACCTTGTTTGCGTTCCAGCGTATTTTGAGGTTAAAAATGTATAATAATAGATTATAGAACAATACCTACCTGCGTTGAAGCAGTAGATGACAAGGATCATAGATATCATAGGTAGGTAGTTGAGGAGCCCAGTGATTTCTGTGCCATCACATTTCAACTTGAAAAATGTTCCTAAGCCCACCTGGAAAATAAATGAAGATAATTATGTTGCATATACAAGTACAATTTGCCTTCACTGTTCTTAATAGTATTTATGAGCTGAGATCTAGATCGATAAAATGCAATTAATCGCGGCACACTCTGGCGTTGAATATAACGAACGCGCAGACACTTTGGCTAAACAAGCTGCACAAAGGATGCAGTGTTAATAAAAGTCAAAGTCAATGTCAAAATCTTTTATTCAATTCAGGCATCAAAGACGAACTTATAAACGTCAATTTTTCTCTATAATGTAGTTTAAAGATTCTATCACCGCGTTCCAAAATTTATAGAGCCTATCGAGAAGAAGCGGCAAGAAACTCGGGACATTCTTTTTATTTATCTTTTAATGTTTACAATGTTTCTACTTAGGTACTACAAATATTACATTTTATGGGTGGCAGAGTGACAGCTTGCCAGAAGTGGAGTATTCCAAGCATCTTTTTCTTATATATAATGTCGAACTTTATAGTAAGCTTTTTTTATTTAAACGATTTTACTGTCAACTTGAATTTTCCCTCTGTGAGCTCAGTTATGTGTTTTGGGATTTTATTGTAAAAACGCACGCAATTTCATAGGAATGACTTATTAGTCTTCGCAAGTCTAAAACTAGGTACAGCTAACCTATTTATATTCCTAGTTTTAAAAGTGTGGTGATCACTATTTAACTTAGGTATTTTAATGTATTTTTTTACGAACATACGTTATATTCATACATATAAGGAAGGCAAAGCTAATATATTGATTTCTTTAAATTAATCTCTCAAAGATTCACGGGGACCCATTTCGTATATAGCTCGAATAGCACGTTTTTGTAGGATAAAGATGGTCTCTATATCAGCCGCTGAAACCCATAGCAATATCCCATATGACATTACGCTGTGAATATATGCAAAATATACTAACCGCGCCGTAGAAACGTCTGTTAGTTATCTTATTTTACGTACAGCATATGCAGCAGAACTGAGTCTCCCAGACAGTGCATTTATATGACGACCCCATTGTAATTTTGCGTCAATTTTAATGCCTAGGAAGATAACGAGGCTGCGCTCCGGGCACATTTCTACCAAAAATCTTTACCTTTCTCATGGGAAAAGTATCTTCACCGAACTATGAACAATACTGTGAACCCGAAGAATTATTGCATACCTTGATGGAAACTGTCCGCAATGATATATCGCATTGCTTATTGTTCAGATACACTAAAATAATTCACCGATTGCAATATTATACCTACGTTTGAACCATCTTTCACACGATTATGAATTATTGATAAAACTGTACAATATTATTTTCTCCGATCAGTCTAGCTAAGACTAGCTAGCCTTACCTGATTTATTGTCAATATTCTGTGTATCTAACTAGAACTACATAACGGGGAGTCCGTGTCTACACAGGGAAATGGTGAGGCTGGGTTCTAAGAGCCATTCTAATCCTTAACCCTAATTTTGAAGCAATGAGATATTGAGGAATAAGCAATTGTATATACACGAGATGTAGTGCGTCAGCACCCCTATTTGAGGAATAATTCTGTGTCGCCCGGTTAGACCTACATGTGGAAAAGTCCTTTCGAGGCAATTGAGCAGTTCTTTATGTTTGTTTGATTAAGATTTTCTAAAACTTATGAAAAACCAATTTCCATGTTTTTATTGATTATCTACTAACTTCTAATAGTTATGGAGTTATATTTTTCATCATCAGCGCATACACATAATGATTGCCACAGGCAAATACATGAATACATTTGAAAAAAATATGAGAAACCTAATAAAAGCCTATAAAATTTGCGGGTTGCTCTCGATTTCCCTGGGATTGCATCATCACATACTGACTTGGTCACAATGGGACCAAATTGGAAGTATAGTACCGAACAAAGGAAAAATTTAAATTGGTTAACAGTTGGCGGAGAAATCGGTGAACTTTAAAAATAATATACAGTGGAACCTTTTTTGAAGTCGTTTAAAAAAGGAGGGTTACAAATTCGAACTAAATGCTTGATAAAATTGGTTGTTATATGCAAGGAGTGGTTTTTATACGGCTGAAATTAAGGACTTCCATGCTAAACTTGCATATTTTTAAAAGGTATTAGATGACTTCCGGTTCGGGTTTCGAGTACGTCAAGCGCTTTGCGAAACGATCCAACAAAAAAATTAATACAGTGAGAAATAGTGAACATTTCGCACGACAGCATCGCTTCAGATATTCCTCGTACGTGGGTTCGTTGGAATAACACCCGAGGTACACCGAAACATACGAAAAAAAGTGAAAAGACTTGATCACAAATCTCGCACACAATATTTTGAGGTTATTTTGTCAAGTAAGTTTTTCGACAGACCACAGACAAGACGCAGTGTACCAACATAAAAATTTTAAAAGGTTGCTTTTAGAAATTGAATTCAGTTACGTTCCATTTCACGATAATATGACTACTCAACTGTCACCAGAGATGTCGCTGCTTTTGTCGAAAATGACAGAAGAATTAAATAAACAAACAAACACAATCACGGAAAATATTACTGCAGCTGTTTTACGAAAAGTAGATGAAAAAATACAGCCCGTAATAGAAGAAAATCAAAAATTAAAAAGCGAAGTGGAAAAATTGGGTAAAAGGATACAATACCTCGAAACAAACAGTCGAAAAAATAATGTAATACTTCACGGGCTCCCAGAACCAAAGGAGGAAACACATGAGGATTTAACTACCTTAGTGACGACGACACTGAAAGACATAGACGTGAAACTTGAAATTGGAGAAATAGACAGACTGCAGAGGCTGGGAAAAAAGGGAGATGATGGAAAAAAAACTAGACCAATTGTACTAGCCACCACCACATTGCAGAAAAAAATACAAATCCTTAAAAACAAAAAGAAAATGAAACCAAACACCTACATTACCCAGGATCTGTCGAAAGAAATACTGCAGTTAAAGAAAGAAAATAGGAATAATTACAAAAAAGACAATGAAAAAGAAAAAGATCAGAAACCCCAAGCCCCGGCAACGTGAACGAAAAGCAAAATACCCCAAAAGTGCAAAGAAAAGATGCATTTCAATTCATGCGCGAGAGATCATATTCACTATCAGACAAGAACACATATAGATACTAATACAGCATTATCAAGAAACGGACAATCACAACTTCTTCATAATCCACAACAAACAAAATGTCTCCCAGCACGGCTGGTCCCCGCGGGAGCACTAGACCAAAACCCTCCAACAAAAAGATGTCCAACAATCAAAATTGCAACACTGAACACAAGAACCTTAAGGGAACAAGTAAGCTTACTAGAATTAGAAAAGTCTTTAGAAAATATAAACTATGACATTCTAGGCATAAGCGAAATGCGAAGATTAGATGAGAAAATAGTAGAATATGAAGACTACATTCTATACCAGAAAGGAGAAATAGCAGGTCATAAAGGAGTAGGCTTTTTGATTAAAAAATCGCTGAAATACTACATACAGGAATTAATAGGAATTTCCGATAGACTAGCTATACTTAACATCAAATTACCAGGATATAAGAAAACTTGGACAGTCATACAAGTTTATTCACCTACTGAACAAGCTGCCAAGACGGATATTGAAGACTTCTACAACAAGCTATCAGACACAGTAAAGAAATACCACAACAATAACCTTATAGTTATGGGAGACTTCAACGCACAGGTTGGCAAAAGAGAAGCAGAGGAGTTCCTATAATGGGAAATTATGGCCATGGAAAAAGAAGCAAAAATGGGGAAAAATTAATCAATTTTTTAATGCAAAACAATTTAACACTTCTCAATTCAGTCTTCAAGAAAAAACCTAAAACTAAATGGACTTGGATATCCCCGGACGGAAAATATAAAAACGAAATTGATTTTATTCTTACGAATAAGGCTAAATTCTTTAATGATACACATGTTTTACAGAACCTAAACTTTAATACTAATCACCGTATGGTACGCTGTTGCTTAAATATGTACCCACCAAAGAAATCCAGGCAAGCCATAACAAACTTACTTCTGCCAGTGGAACAATACACGAAAAATATCGACCCGTCTTCTATCAAGCCATTGTTAGAAATAGTTAACTCCGATATAAGTGTAACAGAAAAATACGATCAAATAGATATGAAGTTGTCACAATTAAAGAAAATAAGTCCAGTCAAGGATACAAATAAATTTAGTGAAAACACAATAAAGCTCCTAGATGAGAGAAAGATATTAGTTTCAGACAATAACCACAGCAAAAAAAACAGAAAACGAATTTCAAACCTTAGCAAACAAATAAGGGAAAATATGAGAAAAGATAGGAAAATAAGGAGAATTAAACAATTAGAAGAAGAAATACAAAAAACAGGTGGAACAAAAAAAGCTTTTAAGGCACTTAAAGAGCACGGAAAGGAATGGATCCCAAGTCTAAAAAACAGTATATCTAATAACAAAGTAACAAACCGTACAGAAGTTCAAAAACTTGCCACAGATTACTATAAAAAACTCTACTCTAATAGTGAAGTTGACCAAGTAATCGACGTCAGTAAAAAACAAACCAAAACATATGATGAGGTACCAATAATACTTACACAAGAAGTACAGAAAGCGATTAACTCTCAAAAATTAGAAAGATCTCCAGGACCTGACAATATACCAAATGAACTTATGAGAGGCACAGTTCAAGAACTAAGCCCAATTCTAGCAAAGTTATTCAATGAAATACTCAAGACAGGTATCATACCAAAGCAGTGGGGAGAATCGCATATAATTTTACTACACAAAAAAGGAGCTATAGATGACATCGGGAACTACAGACCAATAAGCCTCATATCAAATGTGTACAAGGTCTTCGCAAAAGTAATTTTAGAAAGAATAACAAGAGTACTAGATGAAAATCAACCTATAGAGCAGGCGGGATTCAGGAAGAACTACAGCACCATTGACCATATCCATACTATCAAACAAATTTTAGAAAAATATAATGAATATCAGAAACACCTATACATAGCATTTATCGATTACTCCAAAGCCTTTGACAGTTTGAGTCATAAATATATCTGGCCAATCTTAAGGCAGCAAGGAGTTGAGAACGCATACATTGAAGCGATTAAAAATATTTACAGTAAAAGTAAAAGCTGCATAAAACTAGAATCTATAGGAGACCCATTTTCTATAAACAGAGGAGTCAGACAAGGAGATCCACTGTCCCCCAAATTATTTAACGCTGTGCTCGAAAGCATCTTTAGGAAACTACCCTGGGATGAATATGGCCTTAATATCAACGGCAGTCGCTTAAATCACTTGAAATTCGCCGACGATATAGTTTTACTTGAAGAAGATCCTACAAAACTTCAAGTCATGGTACAAGCTCTAGCTGATAAAAGTAAGGAAGTGGGACTCGAAATGAATGCTAGCAAAACTAAAATGATGACCAATTCTATAGAGGTAGATATATTAATGGATGGAAATAAGTTTGAATATGTTAGCGAGTATGTCTACTTAGGACAAATTATTTCTCCCAATGACTCAATGTCTAAAGAGGTAAATAAAAGAGTAGCTAGTGGTTGGAATTCTTCCCTGCATAACATATGGGTGTGAGACCTGGTCCCTTACTGAAAATCATCGAGAGAGATTAGCTAAGTGTCAACGGGCAATGGAGAGAAGTATGCTGGGGATAAAAATCAGGGACAAAATCAGGAATACAGAGATAAGGAAGAAAACCAAAGTTACCGACATACTTACTCGTATTGACCACCAGAAATGGGGCTGGACTGGCCATATGCTACGTTACCCAACAGACAAATGGAGCAAGCAAGTCACAACATGGTATCCAAGAGACGGCACCAGGAGACAGGGACGCCCAAAAATAAGATGGGAGGATGATATACGCCTGACATTGGGGCCATATTGGACAAGGGTTGCACAGGACAGACTTCAATAGAGGCAGTTGGAGGAGGCCTATGCCAAAAGGCACACCGAGTTGAGGGACATCTTGTAGATTAGTATTAATAATGTTCTTTTATAAGTAAATATTGTAAAGATCCTCATTCTCGGAAATAAAGGCTATATTATTATTAGATGTCATCCATTCCAATCTAATCACCACTATCGACTTTTTGACTCCCGTCCCCTGGTGATACGTGCTGAGTTTTTAAACTAACCCTATGTAACATCATCACGTGTAGGTTTTGTACAAGGGTTTGGAACAAAGTATCTTAAATCTTTCACGATGTTACCTTTAAATACATGTATCAAATTTAATTATGTTAAATTATGCAATGTGATAAACATGTCTAGACGGACATTAACATTACAGGTGTGATGTGAAAAATATACAATTGTACTGGTACATGAATATGGACATTATCCTCTTAATTTGAGCATTAGGTAAAAATAACATCCCTATTCAATCCACATCATGGTGGAAGGGCACTTCTGGTGTCCGCCAAGCTATAGCTACCACGTTGTATTTTGAAAATCTGTCACTAAGCACCTAACAGCTGTTCTTGAAAACCAGTCTCTATTTTAGCTCTAGAGTGATACCTTTGACCTTCGACCGTATCACCGCTGACCATTAAGTGAGATATTAGTAAGCACTAGCCTATCAAGTGCCAAGATGTAAACGTACGAATAAGCACAGTAGTATGTAAGAAATTCCAAGTCACTATTTATATGTAACTACCCTCTAACTTAAGTTTTAATGAGAACTTGTAATATTAAACATTTTGTTTTAAAAGTTTTAAAAAGGCGATCCTAGCCTGTAAAACGAACTAATTCAAGGATAGTTGTAGCTTAGTTTCTAGCGCTGAGTTGTACAAAATGTGATAATAAAGAACTTTAAAAATCAAATCAATCAATAAGCCTATCAAGTATAAAAAAATGATGAGTTACTTACCATTCCAAGAGCAGACAGAAGTAGCGTGATTGTTAGAACTGGTTTCCTGCCAAATTTGTCCGTCAATAGTATAGTACATGCAGAAGCAAACAACTGAATACATCCGATGATGAGCGATGATATTTCCGGTGTCACAGACGTTCCACTTGACGTAAAGATAATTTGAAGGTAATACATCACAGCATTATATCCGGTCATCTGTGAGCTTATGGCGAGGAAGATTACTATCCCAATAGCCTTCATGGTCACTCTATCACTTATAATATCCTTTATTTTAACTGTTTCTGCTTTATTACTTGAGTATTCCTTTAGCTCTTCATAGGCCGTTTTGCTGTCACCACGTAGATAAGTGAGGAGTCTTATTGCGTTATCTGTTTTACCTAGAAAAGCAGTTTAGGTGATTTAAACGTTTGTGTTACACTAAAATAAACTGAAATGTATATCACCTGAAAATCTCGCATCCCGAAATGCAGCAATCCTTAATATTTAGCTGTTGAGGCTAAGAACTTTATATTTTGGCAGTTGATACCTTTTATGATTTAAAGAAATTTGTACAATTTGTATTGACTAATTTTAAATGTCAGTGTGTGTATTAGGTGTTAATAAATGTACTGAATTTAATTCAAGTTATCCAAATTTTAAAGATCCATATTGTTGCCTAATCAAAGTGGTATGCGTTAAATGTTTGATAGTCCAAAATCTGACTAGTTAAGTTTAGAATCTGGTAAGTTGGAAAACTAGTAAACTGATAATAAAGGGTTGTAGCATCCACTAATAATTTAAGAGATTTTGATTTAGGGGTGTTTTTAACAGACTTCATAAAATGAGAAGGTTATATTTTCGTGTGTATGTATTTTTTGTGCATGTAAGCCGGTTTCTCTCACATTTGTAGACCTCAAGATTTTATTTTTAGTTTGGTAGTGCTTACTTCCGAGGTAGTCCCATTTAAATTTCATTCAAATTCGGTCAAGCAATTTTTGAGTTACACTAAAAAACCTGAAGAGTGTATATTATACTCGTATATACCTTATATTGATGATATCATCATAGACGGTGAATGACAATCGATCCCATAAGTACGAGAAGCAAAAAGATCAGTAAAAATTTTGAATATTTTTTTTACCAATAAATGGAACCAATATGTGTGCAATAAATGTGAACTAACTTGTCGAAGTATTCATACTTTTTGGTATCATTATGGAAGTTGGTTCCATTTTTTGTTATCTATTTTCTGTAGCTTCGTTTTCTATAGACTAAGCGAGCGAAACTGCTGGTGATTCAGCTAGTATTTGTATAAATTGGATTTAATCTCATATTCCTCTGGTAGATTACGCTGCAGGATCACGGTCATTTACACACTTTAACTCTGAGAGTGGTTTTTGGGCAAAACATGATGGAACAGTCATGCCAAGACCTAGTTGGATAACCTTGATCAATAAGGTGAGTAAAGCTGGTATATCTATTTCTATTTAAATAAAAATACTAACATGAGAACGAATGGAACAATGTCGCTATTCCTTTTTTGTTGTGTTGGTTATTGTATAGAGAATGTTTTTACGAAAGAAAAATCAAGAAAACGTGGGAGTTTATAGCGAGACCAAAAACGCTGGCAGTCACTAGTATATAATAAAAATAGTAATATGTATTATTTATTGGTGATGTACTTATCTTATATAGCTTACCTTTAGAGTATAAAAAGTATGGACTTTCCGGTAAAAACAGCAGCGGTGTAAAAGTAGCTATGATGGTAGTAGTCTGGATAATATTTAAGGTATCATATGAGACGTAAGGCCCCACTGAGAGCATAATCATGGACCCAAGTGCTGAGAACATCTGAGAGACTGAGCCCAGGCCGCCCCGGATTTCTTTCTGAAGGGAAAATAATATTTTTTTCATTATTGTAGCCCAAACTTTCTGCAAGTCCGGTTCTTCACAGGAAAAACATTAGTTTGTAGAGTAGTCTCTTTCGCAATGTTAATTCATTTGCCACTACTGCCCTTTACAGTAATGCTTGAGCACTATTGATTTGCTGCAGAATAACTAGCATTGTGGTAGTAACAATTAAGATGGAATAAGACAAGGGATCTTCTGATTTAATCGTAATACCACTTACAAAGTTGTTTAACAATATTTTAAAGCAAAAAGAATTTCCAGTTCAGTGGGCTTGCTCAGAAATAATACTTCTCTACAAAAAGGGTGATGCAAAGTTAATCACCAATTACAGACCAATAAGCCTCATATCATGTATCTACAAAGTATTTGCAACAACACTACTAAGGCATATAACTAAAACAATCGATGAAAACCAACCCATAGAACAAGCCGGTTTTAGAAGATTAGTAAAAACACAAAAACAAGGTAGTTAATTAAAGTACTAAAAATGTACAACAAATTGTCTCAAAACGTGACAAAACTAAGATTTAATATGTTTAAGAAAACGCTAAAACAATATTTTGAATGCAATCCTATTTATAATATTATTGAATTCATGTCCAAAAAATTTAATGATGGTCATTTCTGTAAACAATAAATATTGACATTTAACTACTTATATTAATTTTACTATTGTTTGTATTTAATGACTTTTATGTATGATGATGACACTTTTATTTTAATTTTAATTTAATATGTACTTATACATGTATGACATAATAACATCTTAAAATGGTATGAACAAAATTGGAATAGAATGCATGTTAAGGGATTCAGTTATGTTTGGATGTATACAAATTATGTTGCATGGGGACGAGAGGGGACGAGTGAATGAATGAAGAATGACTGACATTGTGACTGAGTTATTAATGGAAGTGTTTTCAACGTAACATAAATAATATAATAAAATAAATAACATACTATATATTGTTATAATATGGCCAATAAATGATTTGAATTTGAATAGAAGTCATTACTCTACAGAGGACCATATCCACATCCATATGTTTTTAGAAATTTGAATTGGCAAATACTTATCACATTTAAGATTTGCGGATGACATAGCAATTGTCTCTGAAGATAAGAAACAACTTGAATACATGATAGAGTCCTTAAGGTAAGAGAGTAAATTGGTAGGTCTAGACATCAATACAGAGAAAACAAAATAATGAAAAATGGAGAGAAACTACCTATCTATATTAATGGCACACCCTTAGAGTATGTAGAAAACTATATATATCTAGGACATCTCATTTCTTTCCAAGCAAGTACAGAAAAGGAGGTAGACAGAAGAATAAGGCAGACATGGAATAAATATTGGGCAATGAAAGAAATGTTTAAAGGACCCTTACCAACAAAATTAAAAACCAAAACAAACAAACAAAAAACCAAGTCTCATGCCATGTCTTACCTACGCTTGCTAAGCCTAGCCGTTGACTGAAAAAATCATTAATAAATTAAAAGTATGTCAAAGAGGAATTGGACTTTCTTAAATCTAAAAATCAGAGATAGGGTACGGAACACAACCATAAGAAACAAAACAAAAGCAAAAGATATGGTAAAACATGCACTTAGTTTAAAATGGAGATTGGCAGGTCAGACCCAGAGAATAAGGGATGAGAGGTGGTCAAGTATAATCACATACTGGTTTATACTACACCAAAAACGAAAAAGGGGCCGACCATTTAAAAAATGGAATGACGACATCGTGAGCACAGCAGGGAAAACATGGTCTAGAACAGCTAGAGACAGATCAAAGTGGAAATAATTGGAGGAGGCTTTCACGACAATAGGCGGTCCTTATAGTTACTAACATTATAGTAAAATTACTAACAAAGTATGTATGTTTCTTAAGTTATAAGGAAATAAAGTTATTATTATTATTAATATTAAGACAAGGAATCTACCTCTTGTCTTAGTCCGTCTTAATTGTGTAACCTGTTAGTCTGGTTCAGTAATTAAAAATTAAATTATTAGAAAGTAACTCTAGCCAAATCACAAGTGTCGCCATCTAGGTGGAAGTATTACTAGCTCGAAGACACCTACGACACAACGACACAGAGGGCGCTATTCCTAATAAAGCAAGTATGTAGTCACTGCACTACCCACACCATCGAGACGAGGACTTCACTGCTATTCTCAGATAAGTCCCCGTAACAAGGGAGGCTATTGCATCATCTGTCCGTACTCACGACCCAGCTCTGGGCTTTCTAGAGGCTATAATAATCGTCTAGAACTTTACCTGTCTTTTATGAAAATCTCCCAGCCGTCTAGTCAGGTACGTAGGTTTCAATTGTTACTAAGGCTAAGAAAAGCTATCTACCTCTTGTCTTAGTCCGTCTTAATTGTTACTGAGACTAAATCAAGGGGTCTACCTCTTGTCTTAGTCCGTCTTAATTGTTACTTAAACTAAGGCAAGATATCTACCTCTTGTTTTAGTCCGTATCTAACGTATCTTACAAGGTGCAACTCAGGTACAATTTTTACATTGTATAAGATACGTTAGATGAAATGACAATTGTATGACTATTTTATGTATGTTTATGCGTTCAAGCATGGATTTAAATCGTGAAACCTAAATCGCATAAATTGACAAACACGTGTTGAATATTGTTGCTATTGAAATAAAGGAAAATTAAAACATGAAGTACAAAATATTCTTCTGTTTTTTTTTTGTATTATAATTCTTGTGAATTTGACAGATATAAAACAATAAAAATGTATCGGCAAAAACACGTTACGGATCGAATACGTCGACAATGGTTTCCGAGCATATCAGATGACCATCTCGATTTAAATTTACAAACTAACAAATTTAGGTGTATGACAATAACTTTTCTTTTTGAGTTCAGTTCAAAAATTCATAACCCCTTATTATAAAACGTGGAGTAAAGATAACAATTTAATCCATACTTAATTTAAGCATGTTTTCTATATATTGAAGTCCCACCTTCTTACTCATGAGATTGAAAATTCCATTCAATCTCATACTCAAGGTTAAAAATGGCGGTAAACGCAGTAATTTCAATTACTATTTACCGGCAAAACACTCACGTTTGAATATCATGCCCGAGAATACTCGAAATTCTTTAGAATAGATAGAGAAAAAGCATAAGTTAATACTTTACAATGAAAAAAATAACACTTAGCTAACCTCCTCTTTAAGTATGGTTTAAACTCAGGACTATTTTTAGTCCAGTCCAGTTTAATAAGGCAGAGCATGTTTATTTACAAACAAATGAATTTTTCCTATTTATAATATTATCATATATATATATATTTTATTATTTAGAGCGCTGATATCGAACAAACCAAACCGTGATAGTGGGGTAAAGAGTTATAACTTAGCCTTAACTGGCTAATAACTAAATAGTGGAGGTAGTAGATCACTGTAGGGCCAGAAACCCTGCTTTACAGCTTAATGAAAGTGTTTCTTAGGAAGACAAGCATCATACAGTGGCACGTTGAACATGATCAAAACGCTCTGAGTGTATCATGCATATATATATATATTATCATGCATGATAACATACATAATAAAAATAAGCCTATACATAAGAGAGGACTGGAATTTTTTGGAGTGGAGATCTAATCGCAGCTTAGGTTGTCCAACGACAAGGTGGATAGATGACCAGGGGCCTAACTATGAGCTCCTAAAGCTCGACTTCTAGATAACTGCCCGGCTTATTCGTACAACGTTAAAGCAGGCCTACCCAGGCCTACTATTCAAGAATCGCAAAACAATCGTACACCTGTTTTATTTTTGTATGGACTCTCTTTAACATGTCGCTCTAAATCCACTTGTTTATCAAATTACAAACGTCTAGGCGTCTGCAATGTTGGTTATAGTTAATTATTAGAATGCCATGGACAACATTATACTTTCTTCTTTGAGAAAACAATATTTAAGCAGTTCACCTAAATGAGCGTCATGATATGATTTCTTTCAAAACTATTTAAGACAGGCTTAAGAACTGCATGAAACTTACATGGTTTTTATAAAGCTGATAGTAAGGCCCCTGGTAAAGGATGACGTTCGGTGTAGGCCACTTCTAAGCGGTTCTTTTGGGAATTTCATGGGGGAGGCCTATGACCAGCAATAGACGTCCTACGGCTGAAATGAAGATGATGATGATACATAAAAGGATTCATAATATTTACCTAATCGTGCTAAACAATCGCTCCTTAGTGCCTACAAGGAAATAAATTTTACAATACAACCTTTTCACTGGGTTTCCTAATGATGTAAGCTTCACTTTTGGGGATCACTACAGCCCCATCTTACAGAATCAGCGAGATAAGAAAAGAAGGAAATAACCAGGTGTGGGGTCTGGTGGTACTTACACTAGCAATTTCTGATGTATACGTCGTACCGATAGCAATAGTGAATATGTCCGATAAACCACATAAGGCCCTGCCCAGCAGTAGCATCCAAAACCTTGATCCAAAGAGCACCAAAAAACATGTCACTATTCTGGGTATGACTGCAGCGATAATGGAAGTCTTCCTGCCAAGCCCATTGGCTATATAACCGATAAATGGAAAAGCTGTAATGGAAAAAGGATAACTTTAAAAACAGCAACATTTTTACTCCCTGTCGCAGTGAATCAGTTGAATAAAAAGCATTGTTTATTAATATTCATATTTCAATATATTATTTTCTTATACATCGTAGTCGTAGACTACATAATAATGATGAGACTACATCATTAATTAAACACCGGTCAGTATTGTAACATACAGATAGATTGAAAAACATAGCACAAACTATGCAAAATATTCGTGACTATTCTGTTATTATACTGAAACACTATGTATGTTGTTTGTCATTTATATAAGTTTAGGAAATCGTGATTACAAATTATTGGAATTAAAAAAACTCAATCGCGTTTATTTTAGTTGATGATCATAGTTTCGAGCAGACTGAACGGTGGTTGACTGTCATAAAGTTCTATATTTATTTTATCTACCTCCATAGGAAAAAATGTTCCACGATTTTTTTTTTTTTGATAAACCTAGTTCATAATACAATTAAAAAAAACACCATCAAAATCACCATCGGCGTGCGGAAGGGTTCATAGAACACTGGCCGCAATGTCTTGTTGAGTTTTCGGCCAACCCAAGCACATCATATATCATAATAAAGGGTATTTCACAGAAAATCTTAGTCGGTGCTCCGTCTGAGGACTATACTAAAGACTATACTGTTTTGTGGTAGATTTCTTCTATTTCACGTGACATATTAGATATTTAAAAAAGGTATTTTATTATCCTATAACATTGTGACCTGGTTAGTAAGGTTTGTCTGCATTCGGTACGACAATGTTGCAGCTCTGATTGATACCTACTGCCACTAAACAGATACAGGTTACGGGATTATTATATACGGATACAGATTCTGACACAGGTCAGACTAATAAATGCTTGATAGAGACACAAGATCATAGAACTTTTGTAGACTAAGCTAAAGAATATCAATTTGTTGTCGATTTATAAACCAGTAGGTATATTAAAAACAACAGGGAACCCTATAAAGGAGTTGAATGTGTAGGAATAATATTTTTTAGTGCAGTGGGTAATGGCAATGCATGCAGATTCTAAATTTCCCACGGAACTACCAGATGGTAATGCAGTGAGAAAAAATCATGCCCTTCTGCACTACCAGTGGTGCAGATTGGTAGTGCAGTGGAGATGATTGTAAAATTTGCTTACCAAAAATCGATACAAGTGAACTTGAAGATACTAGCCAAGCTATCTCAGTCTCGGTTACAGGCTGTGGCAAAGCAGTTTGGTTTTCGCTCCTTAGTTTCACCAAAGCTGGAGACATCCATCCGATGGTTATACCAAACTGGAAGAAGGTCAGGTTTGCTGTGAATAAAATATTAGAGATGGTTAGAAATGGTGCTTGTGGAGATTGGTGTGCTTCCAATTATTTAGTTTGGATCTACAAGGCTATCTTACTAAATTAATTTAATCAAGAAATTAGGGTAAGCCCTCACATCATGGTCTCTAGATCGGATTCTTACCATCTGTCCTCTTAATCAGCCCCCTCAGGGGCTATAAACTATAACAAACTATAATAAAATTTACCGTCTGCCCCCCCCTTCGGCAGTTGATCGATAGATCAATCCTTACCTCGGTTTTGAAACCTGTCATGAAATACCGAGTGTTGTGTTCCGGCACCAATCTATAACAGTGGTCATTCTAAATGTAGCGTGATACATTCTTCGACCACTACATCATTGACCATAAAGTGATGGTCAGTATCAAAGGTCAAACACTAGTCAATCAAAAATAAAAAATACGTCTGACGCTCAGCTAAGCAGTGCAAGACCAACAAGAACTCAACTGAAGGAAGTGTAGACAGAAAAACCGTTTTCATTAAACAAAGAAATCGATTTATTACACGAAACATGGTCACAATCAGGTGTTTTGCGACATATTGTTAAATATATTCTCTTGTGTATTGTCTTTGCACAATATGGGCCTTACTTGTAAACGCTGTTTAACTTTAAATGACGTTATTTAATTAGTAGTTTAAGTTATTAATTTAGTACTGCGCACTACAAAATTGTTCTGCAGCGTACTAAGTGACGTTATCTAAATTTAATTAGCTTTTGTAAGTAAGGCCGTTAGTCTATTGTCTATGGTTATGCTTAGGGCTAAGAACTTATTGTGAGCAGTTTATATCTTAAATTTAATCATATAAAAAAATATTCGCAAACATATTTATGTTTATTGTTGATTCAGGAATAATTTGGAAAAGAAACTTTTGTTGTAGCATTTAATTTTATGGTAGGTAATCTATCTTATATTAATCTACTACTAGCTGCGTCGTGCAGTTTTACCCGCTTGATGATGGATGATGATGATGATAAAAAGTATCTTATGTGATCCAGCGCCTGTATACCTACCAACTATCATCCAAATCCTTTTAGCGGTTTTAGTGTTATGAATGATTTAATTGTGATATGTGGGTGTAACGAACCCGGCCTTGTTTTCTATACTAATATTATGAAGAGGAAAGATTTTTGTGTTTGTTTGTATTTATTAGGCGCCAAAGCTCCAAAACTAGGCCGATTAGAGAAATTGTTTCACCATTTGAATCCTAGATTATCCCTGACAAACATAAGCTTTATATTTTTTTCATCATCGTCATCTTCCACCACAATGCAGGTGAAACCACTGAGCGCAGCTTTCGTTCAATTCCGAATACGTTATTAGGGAATCTTAAATTCTAGCCCAATGCTGACGGTATTCTAGGATTAGGTTTCTTTGATTAAAATTAATGTATATCTATACGTAGATATATATAAAAATGAATCTCTAATTCCCATGGTCATCGCGTAAACGGATAAAGAATTCCGCTTAGTCTTTTTATGTTCTGTTAATTAATGTCAGTGAAGGTGCTTATGAAAGAAAAACCAAGAAAAGGGGGGATGTTATGGCAAGGCCGAAAGCTGAGCCCGCACGAAGTCGCCGGCACTCGCTAGGAAGTATTATAAAATAAAGAAATGAAAATGATTACTGAGAAAAATAATAATTAATAATTTAATGGTACTTACCAGTGATCACTAAAGCGTATTGTATAATTGTAGGTCCAAATTTAAAATCAATCATTGTTATATAAAAGATAGAAATAAACACAAAAAGAAAATAGTCTATAATATTAGTAAGAATATTATTATAAATCAACGTCTCTATTTCCTAGTTTAGTATAAATATTTTTTTACACTTTGACTCCAATGAAAAACACTGTGAACATTAGTGCTAAGCAGGCGTCCCGGACCACCAGATGTGGTCGAAACTATAGTCGGATCTATCCGGTAAGTATTATGTGAGTAATCCCGTATTTTTCAGTAAAAACACTGTAAACACTTTTGTAGTTAAAACTTTTGCTGAAATAAATGTTCATGAGAACTACTGCAAGTTTAACTGTTCTTATTTAAGAACTCATGCACTGATATAGATAAAATGGACTTCATTCTGCAATTTTAAAAATTATAACTTCTTAAAGCAATTTTAAATGATCTCGTACAATTCCTTGAACACATTTTAAGTAGCTCAATTCAATACTCATACTGCATTCTGAAGTGAAATTCGGAATATCTGAGTTAGAAGATTGTTCTGATAACGCATGATCAGGTAAAGATAATCTTGACTGGATAGTGCTATTATCATCATTATGACCTTTAAGAGTAATTTTAAATGATAGCGTGGAATTCCATTAAAATAATCAACAAGTTGAATTTTTTGATCTGAAATTCTTATAACTGGTTCTTGTTTTATATTTTTAGGTATTTTAGGCCAGCACACGAATAGTAGAACAAACCCCCAGCCTAAAATGTGGTACGATTTAAAAAAAGACGAGGTTAAATGTTGTAGAAGATTTTTCTGATAACGCATGATCAGGTAAAGATAATCTAGACTGGATACTGCTATTATCATCATTATGACCTTTAAGAGTAATTTTAAATGATAGCGTGGAGTTCCATTAAAATAATCAACAAGTTGAATTTTTTGATCTGAAATTCTTATAACTGGTTCTTGTTTTATATTTTTAGGTATTTTAGGCCAGCACACGAATAGTAGAACAAACCCCCAGCCTAAAATGTGGTACGATTTAAAAAAAGACGAGGTTAAATGTTGTAGAAGATTGTTCTGATAACGCATGATCAGGTAAAGATAATCTAGACTGGATACTGCTATTATCATCATTATGACCTTTAAGAGTAATTTTAAATGATAGCGTGGAATTCCATTAAAAGAATCAACAGGTTGAATTTTTTGATCTGAAATTCTTATAACTGGTTCTTGTTTTATATATATTTTAGGTATTTTTTTGTTTGATGGAGGAATACTTCCGAGGTGGACCCATTTAAATTTCATCAATTAGGTTTAAGTAGGTTTTGATGTTAGTCTCCAATAACTGAAAAGTGTTACGCATATCTTGATGATATCATCATTGACGGTGAATGACAATCGATCCCAAGAAAAGGGTGACAACATTTTTATAAAACAATTAAACCGATTCAACACTAAAATGTGTAAATTGACTGACACATTTTAGTGTTGAAGTCGGTTCCATTTTTTGGTGAAAAAAAAAACACAATAATACATTAATTGTCTATAATATATATATATTATATATATATATATATATATATTCAGCTGAAACCGAAACCGAAACCAAAATCGAAATTTTGGTCGGTCAATAAAAATAGATACCAGAATGCTGAAAATGTAACCCATTTATGAGATACAACATGGTGACAGACGGATAGATAGACCAGACGGACAGACAGGAGAGTCTTAGTAATAGCGTTCTATTTTACCCATTGAGTACGGAACTCTAAAAAAATAACATCCTGTTGTTTATCATAAGTTTAATGTCACATGCTTGTGTGTATTTTAATATCTTAACACGTCTCCCGTGTATTAACTTCTCTTAAATTAAACTTAAACGCAAAGGTTTGTATGTATGGATGTTTGTTACTCTTTCACGCCTCAACGGCTGGGCCAATTTTGGTGTTATTTGGTACGGAGGTAAACGAGGCACTGGATAAACACATAGGATACTTTTCATCATCATCATCATTGTCATCCATCACCGTGCGGGAGAAACCGCGGGGTGCAACTAGTACTCAATATAACTCAGAATTTACTTGCAAACGAGAAAAAAATACCTATAAATACACATTAACGTTTATCATGAATAGTTTTATTATTGTTTTATTTACCTATTGAAAATAATTATTCGTACATAAAATACGTAATTAAAATAGTAGAATTGTTCTCTCTTCAAGAAATGTTATTATACAATCTTACGTACCATATATAATATGTTATACTTGTGTGTAAAACAGCATTAAAATGCAAATTAATACTGCTGGTTTATGTTACTAAATATATATAAATAAACAATCTTACTAAGGTTTTGCGCAAGAAATTACTGTTGCGTAAAATGTTGGGATGGGTATTTTTTACTGAACAGTGAGGTAATTGTATGTACTTACTATACGTTTTACTCTACGAAGAAATAATAGTTAGGAAGCATAATTCAGAACAAATTCCACACAAAAAGTGGCCCTTCAAATCAAAACAACGTATGATTGCAAATACAAATTACTTCTGAGGGTACAAATATACATGTTCGGTGATTGGTTTAAATTCAGAAGGAAAGCAGGGATTGGTTTACGTGCGTGCTGCAACGTCTACAATGACAGCAGAGTCATAGCGGCGTGGACGATGTTATGCAACAAGTGGACTGGACCAACTCAATAATAAATCAATCGTAAATCTCGTATGTCTCGCGAAATATGATTAATTTATTAAGTTTTTGTCTAGAAGTCATTAGAAGAGATTCTTCACAATGTAGTAAAGAAAGATTATGAAACATTTAAGGCTTATACATTTAACAAAAAAAAAAGTCGTTATTTGCCAGCTGGATATTTTTCAGTGGTCACAGAATACCTTCATTATCAATTTAGAAAATTCAATCAATTTATAGAATTACTTTAGAAAAGCACTGTGTTGTTATTACTGACAAATTAATTAGCAACTCAGCTAAACCACTTTAAAATTTGCAGAGAGTGAATTTTCATTAGCATTTAATTTGACCAAACATTGAACTGTTTTTTTAAAGCTATATAGTTGCCTATATTACATATCAACTGTAGGCAATCGTTTATTGTTCATTGTCTGTAGTATCTCTTTAGAGCGTAAACGCTTTGGAAGCGCCAATTCGCGTTTTTGCTGAGTATTTGAAGGGTCACATAATAATGATTGATATAGTATATTATGTCAATTATTCTTACATGATGGAATAGAACATTATTTGATTAACAAGTTCAAGTTCCACAGACTACATTTAGAAATTGTTTATTAGTTTGTTATTGCCGAGCGGTTTCTACACACACACATTTTTAAAATCAATCATAACCGGTCGCGCCAGTCACGAATCGTCAGACGCGGCTGAGGCCTCTTAGAGAGAGGTCAGAGGACGTATCGCTCTGACGCCCGCGCTTACACAACTAAATATTAGTGCGCTGAAAACTTCCTGATACATATTGAGGTAACATTTCTAAGTGGGATTCTAACAAACAGTTTTATATGACATCTAGTGCATCAACAATAGAAATTTCATTGTTATAATGACATCGACCCTTGAGGGGCTAGTATTTTGCTATTAACCAAATTTCTTATGCTTATACTTGGTATCCAGGAATCCATGCTGGAGCTGGAAACTGGTAGCAGGAACTATATGATGGTTAATAGTAGACACACCGTGTTTGCGATCGTATGAACCGTCTTCGCGATACCTTTTTTCTAGCTGGTGACCAGGACCTGATGCTAGATCCAGAAACTGGTAGCAGGAACTATTTGATGGTTGTTTTATTCGCTATTCTCATCTCTTTTTTTCTAGTCTATGCTCTTGTAGGTAACATGTACTTGATTAATAATTATCATTTTATGTTAATTAATGTCGATATTAAAAATAAAATGTGTCCTGCGTGATATTTTATTTCACCTTTTTGATCTACGTCTATTTGTAAGTACTGCAGTTTTGTGTAACATGGTCCATATTTTTTTTAATATCTATAATTTTATTGTTTTCAGACAAAATTAACGTACCTAGTATAACTATGCTGGTTTTCACAGGCAGTCATACTCTTGTTTTTCTAGCTTAAGTGCAGCTATGCACTTATTTTGCCGCGTTGAATCGGAAAGTAAGCGAGAATAAAACATAACAAGCAAACCATTGCACATTACATACATTTCAATATTTAGTCCTGAAGAAAAAAATACATCCTTAATTAAATAAAAATTGACTGACTTTATTTTGCAAAGTATTGACCATCTCGGTTTGTTAACGTATTTGAACATCTTCGAATAATTATAATTTTGCTATTATTTACTAGTAAAAGTGATCCCTGGACATTTAAATCGTGTATTGTTTCTGCACCACTTGACAACCAATGCTGGCATGATGATCCACAACTGAAGTTCACAATGATAAAAATGAAAATGTACGCGAAGATTTGAAGTGTGCTCGCTTGCAAGTAAAATTTCCGACTGATGACGTACTGAACACGACTTTTAAGCCCCGCCTACTTGAACAAGACTTTTGTTGGGTCATTTTTTTAACGCAGTTACAGTTCCTGACTATTATTTCTTCGTAGGTTTTACTAAATAAGATCACCGTTACAGAATATAATACAGTATCGTAGTTCTGTTTTTCTACCGACTTCAAAAAAGGAGGAGGTCAATTGAATGTATTTTTTTAATGTTTGTTTTGAATGGATGAACTGATTCTCAAAATTATTTTTTTGTTTGAAATCTGGTGCTTCCCATGTGGTCCATTTTGTCAATCAAATCCGGTCAAGTAGTTTCTGAGTTACACTCCAATAACTGAACAGAATGGAAGTCAGTTTCAAAATGTTCAAATTGTACCTTGTTGTTTGAAGCTATTCAGATTGAAACGTCACTTTTTTTCTTTATAATATGCCATTAGCATTATGATCGTGCTATCTTTGTCTCACTTAACCCGTTGACTGGCGATTCACCATATTTGGCCAATAATACAATATATTTCGCAGATATCAACCTACTTTTCCAGGAACGTGTGTAAAATGTACGAGTTGGTGGCCGACTACACGTAGCAGCAGAAGCAGGCGACGTGTCGTCGCTTCATGTCGCAACGACACGTCGGTGCGTCCTGTCGCTGCAATCATGATTTCGAACCCGACTGCAGACGGCAACTGCAGATAGCGTCCAGTTGGTTCCGAGTATTCCGTGAAATAAGATATCTGACTTGTTTGAGAATAGTGATAGTCTTTATAACTTTTATTAAAGAGGAAGAAGACGATGATGACTTGTTTTTATTATACAGAAAAAGACGAAAAGCTCTGTTCATGCGCTCTGTGCGCGGTTCTGTGCTTACATGCAGAGGAAGTAAAAGAACTTCTTAATTAATGATCAAAAACCATTTAAAAAGCGATATTTATACGAAAATTATTTTCGTTCGATTATTTTCGTTTATAAAATACAGCTCGCGAAAAAAGTCGCGATTTTACTATTGGAAGTGTGTATTTTGTGCGCCGCGTTGCTGTAGGTTACGCACGGCCCCTCTGCGCATTCAAGATCATATTTCAAGTTATTTGCCGTAATCTGGTGTTTGGTTTTATTTTAACAACTTCCATAAAATGTTATAATTTTGAACGTGGTGCATGTAAATAATAAATAATATATAGAAATATCGGGAGTTCCAAAACCAACTAAATTGTTGTCAACATCTCGTGAGTACTAATTATAACACAACCGCGAAAGTCTATAACAGTGTTATCCATAAAATGTTCCATCCAAAAATATTACTCTGATTTTTTTGGTATTTTGTCCACCTTTTTAACTTTATCGTAGTCTTCATACGGATCCCTAATTTTTGAAAATATTATATAGCCTATTTTCATCAGGAAAAATGTAGGATTCTAATGATGAAATATATTTTATATTCGGTCCAGTAGTTTCGGACCCTATTCAATCATCATCATCATCATCTCAGCCGTAGGACGTCCACTGCTGAACATAGGCCTCCCCCATGATTTTCCAAAAGGACCGGTTGGAAGCGGCCTGCATCCAACGTCGTCCTGCGACCTTTCTCAGGTCGTCTGTCCACCGTGTCGGTGGACGACCTACGCTGCGCTTGCCGGTACGTGGTCTCCACTCCAGAACCTTTCGGCCCCATCGGCCATCTGTTCTGCATGCTATGTGCCCTGCCCACTGCCACTTCAACTGGCTAATCTTCTGAGCTATGTCGGTGACTTTCGTTCTTCTACGGATCTCCTCATTTCTGATTCGATCACGTAGAGAAACCCCGAGCATAGCCCTCTCCATAGCTCGTTGTGCGACTTTGAGCTTATCTATGAGGCCCATAGTAAGAGACCACGTTTCAGTGCCATAAGTCATCACTGGTAACACACATTGGTCGAAGACTCTTGTCTTGAGGCACTGAGGTATTTTTGACGAGAAGACTTCGCGAAGTTTCCGGAACGCTGCCCAGCCGAGTTGGATTCGACGATTGACCTCTTTCTCGAAGTTGGACCTGCCTAGTTTGACTGTCTGTCCCAGGTAGATATACTCGTCAACAACTTCGAGAACTGAGTTCCCAACTGATATTGGGGTAGGTACAACATGGGCATTAGACATAATTTTCGTCTTGTCCATGTTCATCTTAAGACCTACCCGTTGGGAAACTCGATGGAGGCCTTCGAGCATTGTACTGAGGTCTTCCATGGATTCTGCCATGACTACAATATCGTCGGCAAATCGAAGGTGAGTGATGTATTCGCCGTTAATATTGATGCCAAGTCCTTGACATTCCAGAAGCTTGAAGGCGTCTTCCAATGTAGCAGTGAACAGTTTCGGAGATATAACGTCTCCCTGTCTCACGCCTCTTTGCAATGGAATTGCCTTCGAACTCTGCTCCTGTACTCGGACTGACATGTAGGCGTTTTTGTACAAACACTTCAGCACTTCAATATACCGATAGTCAATACGGCACCGCTGGAGAGACTCAAGCACTGCCCACGTCTCGATCGAATCAAAGGCTTTCTCATAGTCCACAAACGTTAAAGAAAGAGGCAAGTTATACTCTTCGGTCTTCTGTATAACTTGCCGTAGCGTGTGGATGTGGTCTATGGTACTATAGCCTTTTCGGAAACCGGCTGTCCGGAACAAGCCGGTTTCCGAAAAGGCTATAGTACATTGGCTGGAATTCATCAAACCTGCGACTGAGACGGTTCGTTATGACCTTCGAAAACAGCTTATAAACATGGCTCAAAAGCGAGATGGGTCTGTAATTTTTAAGTAAAGTGTTGTCACCTTTCTTGAAAAACAGCACCACAACGCTTTTGTTCCATGCTTCTGGCGTTGAACCTTCGAGTAAGACGGTATTAAAGAGCTTCTGAAGGACTTTAAGTACCGGTGTTCCACCCGCTTTCAGAAGCTCAGATGTGATACCATCGTCACCAGGCGCCTTGTTGTTCTTAAGCTGTTTCAAGGCCATTCTAATCTCGTACAGGCTGATGTCCGAGATATCTTCGGTATAATGTCTGCTTGGCTCTTGGGTCTTTGGCCGATGTGCTAACAGGTTTAGCGACCGAGGTGTATAGCTGTCCGTAGAAACTCTCTACCTCTCCTATACTTCTGCTTTGGTCGACGCTACACTGCCGTCTTCTCTCTTCAGCTTCGTCAACTGGCTTTGCCCAATAGACATGTCTCTTGCAAACACTTTGGAGCCTTTTTTCCGCTCTATCATCTCTTTAATACGGTTTGTATTAAAGATCCGGATGTCGTGTCGCAAGGACTTCCATATTCGTCTATTGAGCAGCCTATATGCTTCAGCATCATGCGAAGACTGCATTTTCAGTGAGCGTCGTTCAGCCATGAGGTTGAGCGTATCGTTGGAGAGTTTCTGTGGCCTATCTGTACGGTGGGGTTTAAAGTATTTGGAACCCACTGTATGGACAGTTTCTACTAACCTGTTATTGATCTCGTCCACTGAAGCGATGTTCTCAAGGCAATCGAAGCGATTGGATAGCTCAAGTTGAAAGCTCTCGGGGTCTTGTATCTTGTATATGTCAAACTGGAGAGGTCTCGTCTGATGAAGTCTACGCTCCGACCCACTCGTGCCCAGCCTATTCAATACAAACATACAAATACGTTTATAAGTATATATTTTGTATCTGAAACTTGTTAATGTGCGTGAGATTTAAAGATTATTCTGACATTTGAGATAACGATAATATCCGCTTGGATTCTGCTATTTTGTTCATTTTGTGTTTTCACTGGTAATGTAATATAAATTCTATTTCTATTGTGTTTTTATACAATATTAAAGTTATTTTAAGCCTTTGAACTCTGTTCTGGTTATAAGTGGTTTATTACTGTTGTAAGGCCAATACTTTTAATGCTAATTTACTGATCGAGTACTAAGTGAGCCGCAATCGACGCGGGCGTCCCGAACACGCCTTAAATAAGATCAACGTGGACGAAACTAAAGTCGGATCTATTCGTCAAGTATTCCGTGAGTAATCCTGTATTTCTGAGTAAAACATTAGTTTTATCGAGTCACCTTGACGTTACGGACAGATAATAATAGCCGGTTAGAGCTGCCATCATCAACTCTTTCTTATATGGCTTTTGTAGGGGTGCTCCCACGATTTCGCCAATGTCACGTAGTACGATAGACATCAAACAAAGAAGGATTATTCGGTGGAAAGAGATCTGAATGGTAACTTGTTTATTTATCCAAGCCAAAGAAATAAGCATTAACATCAGAAACAAAGATAGTTATTCTAACTGCAAGACATACACAGACACACATTCAAGCAGAAAATATATAGATATATTTTGTGAAGGAACAATTTCAAGTTATGGGTAGTTATTGCGAAATACACATATATATTTATGACAATGAAAGGGGTTCATATAAAGAAGAGGAGACATTTGAAGAAGACGAGGGATATCAGGAGGAATATTATCATAAAGAGAAGAATCATATTTGGGACAGCAAATATCTATATATATATATGGTCCAAATTTCCTTCGGCCATACCACATTCACAACGCGAATGATCCCTAATGCTCAGTTTAGCCTAAGGCTGCCATATAAAATCTGAATGAGGTTAGTTCAAAGTAACACCACGACGGTCCTTTTTTACAGAAACTTTAGATAACTAAATACCACCACACAATAAAGTTTTATTTTGAAGAATGGTTGAATGCTCTGAATCTCAAATATTTGCCTTAGAGAAGATAATAAGCTACTTGAAGTACTAATTCTGCGCAGACGAAGTCGCGGGCATCAGCTAGTAATAAAATATGTTTCCATATTTGATAGTCATATCAATTGTCATATGATTGATCTCGGTGCGATTACGCGCTCTTTGATCTATTTACAATTTTTCTTGAGTGTGTTTGATAATATTTATCATGGTATAGACTTCCAAGTAAACATTACTTACATGGAAACTGTCTGTCATTACCTTATCAAAAGGGTACCTAGGGAAAGTTAGATGCTGCACATAACGATCACCGCTTCTCGTGGTGTCGTTTGCAATGCATGATTCTGTCGTGCAGTTGCCATTTTGCAATGTGTGATTTGGTTCAAAAAAGGCCATAATCATACAGTTGCCCTTTGCTAATGCGTGTTACACACACACACACCCACACACACACACACACACACACACACACACACACACACACACACACACACACTTGTCTATTTCTTATTGCATAATGTGATGTAATCTGTCTCCTCACATAATTGCCATTTTTTTCAACGCGTGTCTCGCGCACACTATTGCTTGCCTATTTCTTTTTGCATTATGTGATGTAATCTGTCTCCTCACATAATTGCCATTTATGCAATGCGTGTCACACACACACACACACTATTGCCTATTCCTTTTTGTAATGTGTGATATGGTTCATACAAAGGCCGCATCATACAGTTGCCATTTGCAATGCGTGATACACACACGCAGTTGCCTATTTCTTCCTGCAATATGTGGTGGGATCCGTCTCTTCACATAGTTGCTGCAATGTGTGATGCGGTTTCTGAGTACCGTGTCATACAGTTGCCGTTTGTTACCGTTTGTGTAACGAATCTTAGAGGTCCGGAACTCTATTATTCGTAATACATTCGCTCTTATTTTTCTTATTCTTATTTTTAACTTGACTCTTCCTGCATTTACCTGAAACCATTGCTTACTATTGTACCTACTCGTATTTACCTCAATACTTTGCGAGGCCTGTGTTGGTTGTACTTGAGTGCACGCTAGTACTTCTGCCACAGTGTCTTCTTTGCCTTTTGGTTTTTAATGTTACTTGCAATTACTCAAATTGCCTACAATAAACTACTCTTAATTGAGCATTATTTTCATCTCATTTTGAAAAGTTTTCAGTTAATGATTCTTATGCTTGTACCACCGGTTCTAACATCATTATGTTGTTGTGTGTTATAGATGGCAATAACTGAAAGTGACCAGGTCAGTTGCGAGCACCTCACCGAGCGTGACGTCCTGGAGTGCAGTGTTCACCATGGCAGATGCAAACGCCCTGCTGGGCATTGCTGCAGCCGCGAGCTGGCCTGCTGAGCGCTGCTCCAGGGATTTTTGAAGAACCTGACGAGGACGTCAGTATTATCAGGAGAGGCCGTATTACAAGATAACTTCACCCCACAAGCAGCGCTCGAGCTCTGCCTTATAAATACGAGCGACGAAGTAGGCTTGAGCTCCCACTTCGACAAAGCTCCCCACCACTCGAATCCCCTCGTGGTCGAAGCGGCGAACTACTCCACTGACATAACCGATCCTAATTTCCTTCCCCCCCGTCGCCGTCCAAGGCATATTTTTGGTGGCCCGGACGACCCTATCGCAGCCATTCGGCAGCTTTAGCGTCGTCCCAAGGAAACCCCGGTAATGGTTGTAGGCCCGACCAGGGCTGTGATCTCGATCGCATTGTAGGCTCCGGCCGAGATCTTCTTCGCAGCCCCAGTCGCAAGTCGAGGTAATCCATACACACACGATAGTAGTCCCAGCCACGGTGCGGGCAGGGGTATACACCGCGGCCCCGGTCACGATGTATCCTCCGGCCCAGGTAATGGCTGTGGACGAGGTAATTCTGTTTCATTATGTACCCCCAACCACGGTGCGGGCAGGAGTCTACACCGCGGCCCCGGCCTCGATGTATATTCCGGCCCAGGTAACGGCTGTGGGCAAGGTACTCAACTTTCAATATGTAGCCCCACCCAAAGTCGCGGTCGCGGTGTGAACTCATGTCGCGGAAATGGGGGGAGGCAAGGTAATTCAGTTTGTAGCCCCCGTCAAGGTAGTGATTCCGATCACGGTGTAGGCTCCGGCCGAGGTAATGACTGTGGGCGAGGTACTCAAGGTCATGATTACGATTCCCAGGTATACACATTCAGACACCGAGCTCGCCGTCGAGCTCGAGGCAAAAATTATGTCTTGGTTAGATTCTCTCCAAATAGTCATAGAGTAAAAATTCATAGGACCCACTTTCAACGGTACACTTATGTACTGGGGCGATTCTCTCCGACTCTCCTCTCTCCTGGTGACGGCCCAAGCCGAGGTCCGTACGTTAGTGGTGCCCTTGAGCAAGTCGCCTACTCCTCTCCTTGCGGCGAAGCGTCTTCAACGCTTGTCTTAAGCGGTGCGCCCTCTGCGCCCGTATCTGGCTGAGTGCCATCTGCGCTCGCCACCCGTCCGGTGACGCTGTAAATGCCGGTAGAGGCAAACAGGATTAGTCCGTTATAAAAAAAAAAGTGTCGAGCTCACTTTGCCTTCACCCGTCGACGAGACAACATCTCCGAAGTATTAGTGCTGTGGTAATAGTGGTGACGTTATGAGTGCTAGTCGTGATTTTGTATATTGTGGACGCTATATCATAGTTCTGTGTTATTTAATTAATGTTCTGGTACTTGTAAAAATAAATAAATGTTACCGGCAATTTTAAAAAAGCCTTTCCACGTCTGATTTTTAACAGTATATTATATTAGTCACATTATGTATTTCTTTTTCTTAAAATTAAACTTCTACAATATTTCTATATGCAATAAATATTCTATATGAAAACATTGTAAGAAACCTAATCCTAGATTGCCATCGGCAGCGGGGCATGTCCCAAACTACCGGTGGTTAGGGCTGCAGACTGAAGAACCTCCTGACAATACGTGCCATGTCAAGGAGTACTCATTTTTAAAAAAGCCTTTCCACTTCTGATTTCTAACAGTATATTATATTAGTCACATTATGCATTTCCTTTTCTTAAAATTATTTTTTTTACAATATTACTATATACAATAAAAAGAAAACATTGTAATAAACCTAATCCTAGATTGCCATCGGCATCGGGGCATGTCCCAAACTACCGGTGGTTAGGGCTGCAGACTGAGGAACCTCCTGACAATACTAATATTATTATTTTTTTTCCATAAAATATAGGTACAAGTTTACATAAAATATACGTGCCATGTCAAGGAGTACTGCCTTCTGTATCTGTCCCTTGATCCAACCGTCTAGCGAGAGCCTCTTAAGGTGTTAATCGAGGCTTTTTGCTATAAGGCCGTTTGCTGAAACCACTATCGGGACAATTATTGTTGAATCAACATCCCACATGGCGGTCACCTCATGAGCCAAGTCAAGGTACTTGCTAAGCTTGTCCTTCTTATATTAGTTATTATTATGGTGGCCCCGGACAAACTCATTCACCAAGAGTTCAATGACTTGATTAGAAATGTTTGCAACCAAATCTTATCTTATCTTACGGCACATGCACGTTCTAGTAGCCTGCTGCAGTCATTTTAAAGTATATAAGGCGATATAGATCAATTATTATATCTGGAAATGTTAATAGTTATCTTAATTTAATTAATAATACTGTTCTGATGTGGCATTGGTTCTGTGTCTTTATTTAAGGTATTAAATATAATTACCACCAAAATACTTTGACATAATACGCTGTCTTAATAATAAAATTACACATCTTAAAAACGAAACGCCTCCCAAAACATGCAAGTATAAAATTATAATGGAACTGGCTGATATATCTACATTTGCACTTCAAAATGTACTTGAATCTTTTTTATGACAATACACGTATGTATTTATATTTTAAATGTTTCCAATGTTTTGGATAACAAACAACCTTTTATACCTTAAATAACTGATTTAATTGTGTTCAATGACTCATAGATATGATTTGAATGACCTTAAGATGAACATGGACAAAGCGAAAATTATATCTAATGCCCATGTTGTGCCTACTCCAATATCTGTTGCGAACTCAGATCTAGAAGTTGTTGACGAATACATCTTCCCAGGACCGACATTCAAACTAGGCAGGTCCAACATCCAATCCAAACACAATCCAACTCGGCTGGGCAGCGTTCCGGAAACTTCGCGAAGTCTTCTCGTCAAAAATACCTCAGTGTTAAAGATTCCAATGTTTACCAGTTATAAAATATGGCACGGAAACGTCGTCTCTTACTATGGGCCTCATGAGCAAGCTTAAAGTCACGCAACGAGCTATGGAAAGGGCTATGCTCGGGGTTTCTCTACGTGAATCAGTAAATGAGGAGCTCCGTAGACGAACTAAAGTCACCGACATAGCCCAGAAGATAAGCCAGTTGAAATGGCAGTGGGCAGGGCACATAGCTCGCAGAACAGATGTCACGGAACTAGCACGAGACCCACCTGGCGTTAGGCGGCAACCTCTGCCTAGACCAGATGCGTTTCGTCACAAGTGACAAACTGCACTGCCCCCATCACCCTGAGATATTTAGTTTCTAAATCTAATGCCATTAAACCGAAACGCAGTAATGCGAAACTGCTTTGCATACAAAGGTGAAGTGAAAAAATACAAAGGTAGTACTCGACGAACTCGTTTACGTTAGTTAGTTAGTTTAGTAGTTTACTGCTCTTAAAAGTTGAGATATAGAGGAAATTTGACTATACACCGGTGTCTGGTGGCTAACACAATGCAAAACTGCGTAGATCTTTGAAAGTGAAGGTTCTTGGCCACACTTTTATAAGATAGGAGCAGTAAAACTCTTTATAAATAAGTTCGTCCAAGCTAGTTCTGCCACCATACCTTTTTGTAACGTAAAGAAGAAATGTATTACTATTATGTTGTATTATTATATTATATATTAAGTAATGTATTACTATTGCTAATATGTTTTGGTTTGAAGGTGTAGTTGCCGAAAGCACATGAGACTTACATGAGACAACATAATTTTTCAGGATTACGGGAACAGTGCAATTAGTCACTTGTAAAGAAATTCATCTATTATATCCAGAAATTACCACTTAAGATCAAGTGTCGTCATAATCGTAATGTTTCACAATAACATGACAAAAAACAAGTACAATTTGAAAAATTTACTACCGACTTGCATTCTATTCAGTTATTGGCGTGTAACTCAAAAACTACTTGACCGAATTCGATGCAATTTAAATGGGACCACACGGATCGCACCAGCTAAAGAATTTGTCAACAAACAAAACAAATTTAAGAATCGGTTCACCATATCGAAAGTTATGAGGTAACAAACATAAAAAAAATACAGTGGAATTGAGTAACTCCTCCTTTTTGGAAGTCCGTAGAATAACAGTGGAATTAAGTACCTCCTCCTTTTTGGATGTCGAAAATACGAGATACATCAGGGTGTTTTAATTATTTTTTAATATTATTGATAAGATCATAATTGCATAGGTCCCTAAAATCTGTTTCCATTATCTTTACAAGGCCATCAAATCTGATTATCAAGTTCAATGACTGCACTCCTACATATATTGTAACAACTCAAGCAGATACTGTGGTTACTTGGATTTGAAAATTACGTGTTTAATATACTGGTAATTTTTTGTTACTTATATCCTAACACCTATAAGGTAATGGTAAATTTTTAACCTATATTAAATATATATCATCGAGTGAACCTTATTTCTGTCAATGGACAATAGCAACTACGAATTCACAAGTTTAAAAATGGAAACTACGATTATGAAGCAACTGTTGCTTGTCGGATGCTGTAAGTAATAATATTATTTCCGTGAGTTAAGAGGATTGCATAGCTCTAGTACTTTCCATACTAAAAGAAATAACTCTTTTCTACCTCTTGACATTGTCCGATTTCAGTGATATTTTTTTCATGTAATCATCACATTGTTTACTATGCCCGTGCATTTCGTTTTTTCAATATTTCAATGTACTATACATTTTCTTTTTTAGAAATTCTCTCAAAGCGGTAGTAATGGTAGAGAAGTTGGGTTGTATTAAATACTCAGTGTGCGCGCTTTCAAATATTTTCAATATCCGTTTTTTTTAATAAATGATTGTACACCTTTAGAAAAACAAATAACAATAAATTAATAAACTACTAACTATACTAACTTAAATATACCTTTTTTATTATTAGTATATTGTCCATAGAAACTGAATGTAGTAGATTCACCCATCAATGGGAACATCTTCAAGGATTTTTAGGAATGCTTACGACTTTTTACTGTACCACATAAGTATTTACTTTATAAGTGACTTTTGAGTGAGTGAGAGTCAAGTTGGAATCGAGAATCGATGGCCAATCACCGTTCAGGTCAGAGAGATACATTTTCTCGTCCTGCATGGTTGATTTAAATAATTATCTATTTAATCTAATAATTATGAAATCTATACATATAATAATAATGTAACTGAGCCGACTATGAAATTGGAGATTTATATGAAATTTTTAATGTAAATATTAGTAATCTTATATTTTAACTAATCAAAGTTTTTTCAATCTGTTCATCCCTTTAGAATTTCCGGAAGGAAGTGATGAAGTTATTGAAATCGTTTTGTACTGCATCTCAGGTGTTTAATTTTTTCTAATTTTAAAATTGCCTAAATTTTTAAAGTAAAAATTTGTTCGGGCTAGGTCTGGTGAACGCGGTGGGCAACGGAAAATTTCCATCTGTAATTATTGTAGCTTTGCGGTAGTCTGTCGTGAAAAGTGACCTCGCTCTTTGTCTTGTTTAGTCTAGTCTAGAGTCTAGTCTAGTCTTGTTTGACTCGTGAAAAAGCAATAGGGAAGCAAGCGCATTTGACTAGTCCTGGTTGTTAAATTGAAAGCTTCTCCATGATTGTTTTATTTATTGGCAATAGAGATTTGCTGTCACTGTTGTGCCATTGGCAAAGAAGCTGTGACGTACAAGTCCGGCACTGGTCTGCCAAACAGTCACCATTATCTTCCTACAGCTATAACGCTGGGGCTTTCAAGCGGGGTGTGACAAGGCATCTCTCAGTTCATTATAACATAGCGATTAGCATAGCTTACGGCTTCATTATTGGTCATCGCTTCTTGATTCGATCCTCGCTTTCCATCAGGCGAGAGGGAACCACTTTGATGAACCATAATAAAAATCATATTGTTCTATTATGTCTTTTTTAGTAAATATTGGCCAGATAATAGTAGGATACAGTGTGGGCTGGTCTGCTCCCATTATACCGAAGCTGCAGAACGCTACCACCAGCCCCTTGGATGAACCTATCACAGATCTGCAGGCGTCATGGGTCGGGTCTCTTCTTTACGTTGGTGCTATAATAGGTAAGATAAACATACAAAGAGACAGTAATTAGCTTTTAGCATAATCAGTCCATTATAATTATGGTATATATATTGTCTTCCTCTTCATCATATTCGATGCCATAGTTTAGTCCTAATGCCCGGGTGACACGAGGCCAGTTTTTCAAGCCAGGACAGCAAGGTAGTTGCAGTAAGCTAGCAATCTAGTAATTCTGGCTTCGTGTAGACAGAACTAGCTTCATTTATAAGCTAGTAAGCCAGTAAGCTAGTTTAAGATGGTGTTCTATTTGTAAGCCAGTAGCGCCCCCACCACTGATTTTACTGTCCTGGCTTGTGTACTAGCTTTATGTGGCCGGCGAAGTCAGTTTTTAGTTGGCTAGTAAGCAGGAACCATGCGTTTTGTAAATCTATCTGACGTGTTTTTGATATTTTAAGATGCCTAAACTAAGTATGGAGATTAATTTACAGTTTATAAAACTGTACCAAGAGCCATTAATGTATGTGAAACGCCACCCTTCTAAGTTGTAAAGTCGATTCTACACGTGATTCAGGTACAAAAAATGTGTGGCGAAATAATGAAAGTGGTTATTGTCCCGTACCATTTTTGTCATTCATCTTTTGCGAATTGGTACAGTTTTCGAAGTAACTCCTTTAGACGAATAATGTGCTGTTATCGCATGCAGTTCATGTCGGACGCGTGGCCACCTCAGTCACTGCCATTGTACTGGCTTAAAATAATGAAGCCTCGTGTAAACGGAACTTGCTTGTTCCAAGCCAGGCCAGCAAGCCAGGACAGTTTAGTAGAAAACTGGCTTGCTATCCTGGCTTGAAAAACTGGCCTCGTGTCATCCGGGCATAAGATCGTTGTGTCATGCCATTACATCAAACATGTATACATATAAGGTGTATACTTTTTGTATGTATGTATTTTTTTTACTTTCAAGCGACCGAAACAGTAAGTTGTCATGTATAAAGGTAATCCAACGTTTGCCCTTGGCAGTGAAAATCAGCCGTGCGATTCTCTAATGATTCGTCGTTGCGCTCGTCGAGCGAGTAGTTTAAAATTCTGAATGGCACTAAAATTTAATTGACAGCGTAACATTAGGCAAGCGACTTTCGTCTCCTCAACGATTGCCAACATTCAGGTCATTCAGTCAGATATATTTAAAATTACAGGTCCATACGTCACGGGATACTTGTCTAATGTCATTGGTCGGAAACCTTGCATGCTCATTGGTGGAAGTTTTAACATCATAGCATATGTCCTGGTAATCACCACTCAGAACATAGCTATGGTCTACGCTGTAAGATTGATCAGTGGACTTGGCATGGGCATCACTACAGTGTGTAACCTGGTTTATGTCGGTGAAATTGCGTAAGTACTATTTATTATGCGGTAATTATTTGAAGACGCTAATGGTAACCTCTGCTAAGAACAAATTCATCCCGTAACCCTGAGTCAGGCCTGAGAGTTTTATCTGCTATATACGAAATGGGGGGACCCATTTGAGAGATTTATTTAAAAAAATCAATATGTTAACTTTGGCTTATATGTATTTGCAAATGTATATAAAGTATGTTTGTAAAAATTTACATAAATATGAGTTAAATAGTGATCAGCACCCATTTAATACTAGAAATACGAATAGGATAGCTGCATCTCATTTTAGACATGTGACGACTAATAAGTCGTTCCTAGAAAATTGTGTGAGTTTTTACAATAAGATCCCAAATAACATAACTGATCTTACAGAGGGAAAATTCAACGTGACTGTAAAAAAACTTTTGATAAAAAAAGCATATTATATAGTCCGATATTATATAGAAGTTAAAGATGCTTGGAATACTCCACTTAGCTAGTTGTAATTTGAAGCGGTGATGGCGCAGAAGGAGGCTGCGGAGCGGATCAGGGAGAACGATGTCCGACCTGATCCACTCCGGCGCAGACGACCGGGGGAACGGAGGAGACGGTTCGCACGTCTCCTCCCTCCCCCGTAGTGGGGTCACTGGCGAAGAGTCGGGGGACTCTTCGTCGGCTTGCACGGCCCTACACGTCTAGGTGGTGACCTTGGTGAGCAAGGTCATCCTTCACAGGCGCTGAGGCCCGGTAAAGATCAATCCGGGCCCACCGCTGGGGCGAGATGGTGACTGCCAGCGCGACCCTGTCTCGTTCCACCTTGGCGGAGGACTGCTCACGGGGGGGTTTTAGTGGGTCTGAGCCCCACACGCCCCCTTCCGTCACCCCCGTGGCGGAAGGGAAGTGCATAGCATTTCCCTCCTCAAAAAAAAAAAAGCTAGTTGTAATTTGTTACCTATAGAATGTTATATAAATAGTATTAAGTACCTATATAATTAGGTACCTAAGGAGAGATTGATCAAATTCAATCAACTTTTGCCGCGGCGGAACCAGGACAGAAACTAAAAACTGGCCAAGTACGAGTCCGAATCAGGCACGAAGGGTTCCGTACCGCTATCTATAAATCTCTCATATTTCATGATTTTTTCCGTTTTTACGAAATCCTTCGTTCGCGTGTCGGACTCGCATTTGGCATTTAGTACATGTTGTTATTGCGGCGTTATCTATTATCACAATATTGCGCGCATGGTTCCGACTTTAACAAATTATTTCACACTTTTTAGTGTTGAAGTTAGTTCAATTTTTTGGTACAAAATGTTATATCACCATTTTTTGTGACCCTTGCTATTTACGGGATTATTTGTCATTCGCCGTCAATAAAGATATCGTCAAGATAGTCGGAACACTTTTCAGTTTTTGGAGTGTAACTCATAAACTGCTTGACAGAATTTTGATAAAAAACGGGAGCACCTCGGAAGTATACTCTACTAAACAAAAAGCTGAAGCCTTAAACCTAGCAATTATAAAACAAAACAAAGAAAATTACAAACATTAGAAATCAACTTACATAGCTATTACAGTAGACAACACGTATAACCGAAGCGAATGCTAGATAATATTGCATATAAATAGCTTTGCTTATCATGAAAATGTTAATTCGGTTTAGAATAAATGTATGAGCATTACGACCTGTGGGTATAGTTATTATCAAATTGTAATAGTTTTTACTGAATTATGAGTATTATCTTTGCTGCAACCATGATAACTGCATTATATATGGCAATTAGTTGGTAGACTGCATTAAGTGCAGTTGATCGGTCACCCAATCAGTTGCCATCACAGTTCCCAAGACATTTTATTGGGGAAAATAGAAAAAGAAGAAAACCACACAAAAAATGAAAAAAGAAAAAAAAAACGTCTAAAAAATAAAAAATAAAAAAAGTAAAAAAAAATACAAGCAGTACTGCAGACGTAAGAATTAATTAAGATAGGAAACATGTCGCATAGTAGATGGGCGACACGTGATCCCTTGGCATGACATTGCGATAGTCTTACTTCGCCTGTCTTGCCAGGTGAAACTAAGAAAGGTAGCAAAGGCATGTCAGTTAGGAACTACTGTATAAGTACTTCAAAGTACGAATGGTACCCCAAAATAAAAAGGGATAGTTCGAACGCGAAAAAATCAAGTTATTACCAACCAAAATTAAACAAAAACCAAGATATTACGCGGGGAAAGACAAGGATTTATTCTGTTTCCTCTTTAATTCAATATCTACGCGGAGGAGATATTAAAAGAATTGTCTTCATCGAACCGCTTTAGCGTTCAGCTACGAGTATTAACAACATTCGATACGCCGATGATACAGCCGTGCGATTCTCCAATGACTCGTCGATGCGCTCGTCGACGACCTTACCGATGTCAAACACTTTATGAGATATCGCCCTTGTACACAAGGTTATTTTTCCAACGTTTCTTGTCATCTCGTCATTTGTTTCACGGATGTTGTCAAAGATGCAACGATGTTTGCTCTTAGAGAATCGCATGGCTGCTCATATCGGTCGATGACACTTCATTGAAGGAACTGGTGAATCAAGTTAACGAAGCGTGTAGCAAAATGGGTCTTAAAATCAATGTGGCTAAGACTAAATACATGCTAATTTCTGAGAAACCTCAACAAGACTCAATCCTTAAAATAGTAAAAGAAATAGTCGAAAGAGCCCCTAGTTTCAAGTACCTGGGCAGTTGGCTTAATGAAAATGGAGACCTTTCACAGGACATACAAATCCTCATTGTAATGCCGCGGACCAACTTCAAGATGAGTAAGGTGCTCTGCAACAGGAATCTCACTTTGGCCTTGAGATTGCGCATAGTGCGATGTTATATTAAAATATTGATATATTATCCGTATTACTGTACGGCGTAGAAACTTAAACTTAAACGCTTAAACAGAGTACCTACCGAAAAGAAATTGGAAGCATTTTAGATATGGATATACCGTCGTATTTTGAAAATCTCGTGATATGACCTAGTTACTAACGTTGAAGTGCTGCAGAGGCTAAATAAACAGCTGGAGCTTATAAAGCGAAGAAAGTTACAAGAAGTCATAAGAAGTTGAAAACAAGTTATAAGAAGTACATAATCCTTTAACTCGTTCTTCAAGGGAAGATTGCGGGAAAAAGAGGAGCCGGCCGAAGGCGACACTCCTGGTTGATAGATCTGAGGGAGTGGTTTGGCTGTAATACCACCTCACTCTTTCGAGCAGCGGCTTGTAAAATAAAACCAAACTCCGATTGGAGTGGAACCTAAAGAAGAAGACTGTTTCACGTGAACAACAAGTAACGTTACACTCACGCAGTTATTCGTGTTAGGCTCAACTCATGCTTACAGCTATCTGTTTATATAAATTACACTTGCATAAAATAGCAAGCATTGAGTGCTTGGTTACTTTGGCAATGATGTCCTGTTATTGGCTTTTGTATTATGTATAACATAATTCAAACATGTATATTAAATATAACTGTTATAAATAGCAAATATATTATTTAAAAAAAATTACAGTAGTCGCCAACGCTAAAGGAAAATGCTAATAAAACCATAATGTTTGTAAATTTGAAATCTTTTTCTTACTTTTTAAAGTCCCATCGGTTAATATTTGTTAAGTTTGGAAAATGAGGAGATAGTGTTATTAAAGAGTTACCGATTACTTCTGGAAATTCCATTTGATGGAGAGGTTCGGTTAAGTTTTTTTCCTTCGCCAGAGAGGTTATTACACTGTTAGATCTTACAATTACCTTATTCTTACAATGTCCTTAATTCTATTCCTTTTAGAGGTCGGCAACGCGTTGACAACGCCCTTGGTGTTGGCAAACGTCTATAGGCGATGGTGCCCACTTTCTATCAGTTGGGCCGCCTGCCTGTCTGTCTACTTTTGCAGTAAAAAAAATGTCTGGCATGGCACTTCTGGGTTTTTGTGCTACCGGCGCACCAATGAGTTAGGTACATAAATAAATTTAAATTTTCACGTGTATTTAGACACATATTTACCTTCAATAGAATTTAAAGTATCTTAAACGTTATGGCCAAGTTTGAGATATTGCCATAACAAGTTTTTTGGTGACTCCCGACCACCAAGTCACACTCATATTATAAATATTCAGGGACTTGGCCAAACGGTTGGTGGAAGCGTCAGGTGAACCAAATGCTGGTTTATATTTTGCACTAAAAATAACATAGCTATTTAACGTGGAAATGCAACAAGCGTTCTGGGCACTTTTCACACACAAATGGTTTGCTATTGAATGTTCCACCAAGATAAGATGAAATGAACTTCAAATGCATTGAAACCATATGAAAGATAAAAACACTTATATTAAAACAGTAGAGGCGTAAAAGTCTGTACTTGTAAGAAAAATAGATAAAATTGTCGGTCAGAAGACGTGAAATTACATATTGAAACAAACGATGACGTGTTTGAAAAAAAAGTCTGTCTGTATATTCACGCATAACTTAAAAACTACCGCACAGATTATAATATAATTTGGTATATGGATCGAATAAAACTCGGAACTCCCAACTATAAACTTTTTATTTTGATCCGTTACGTAAATCCAAGATAACAGTTTGATCTCTATTTTATACGGCCTCATGAAACTGGGGGCTCGATTGACTGGTTGGCGCGCATAAACTTCTATGGTACATACATAATGAAACACCTATTTTTAAACACAACATAACAAATTGTCACGTTTACATCCTCGAAGGGCTAGACAGCGGTGTTTAAAACACCTACGTTTCGCCAGAGGCATAATATGTTTTGAACCCATGTAATAGGAGGCGAGCCTTTCGCCATCTACGGGGCACTGTTCCAGACTCCGGACTTGAGAATTTCTTTGTCAGACAATAACGGTCTGACCCGGGTATTGAACACAGGACTTCGGAATCCTAAAGAGGCACTCCCACTACTACACCAAGCGAGCGAAGCCGCCGACGGGTCAACTAGCTAATATATAAATATATATTTAAATTTAAGCTTTAAATTTAAAATAGCTTTTTGGGGTAAATGACTCAACCTTCGTACTTACGGATAAAAGGCTAATGATAGAAATAATCCGTAAGAAATCAGAAAAACGAATCTCAAAAAATTTATAGCGTGATATTGTACTTTTCTTTTATTACAGATCGACCCACATCCGTGGCATCCTCTTAACTTCGACCTCTATCGTTGGGATCACTGGAACTCTGTTCGTATACTCCGTGGTCCCTTATGTCTCATATGCGACTACTGGGTATATAGCTCTGGTCATTAGCATCCTGCATGTTATTGCCGTGTATTTTGTCGCTCCTGAATCTCCAGTATATAATGCTATGAAAGGTAAGACCAGAATATCATTTATTTCACTTTTAGGATTTGTATGTGTGAAAGAGTTTAATTGCATTAGTGCTTAGTAGGCTTTAGTAAGAACAAAATATGCTACCTACATTATCATATATAGCTATCTATGCAATAGGGACGTCATTATCCCATCATACAACAGACAGTTCGCACAGGAATAAAAAAGAGCGTTAGAGTAGATAAGGAAATTTATTTATACCAGGATAATTATATGTTATATAAATAATAAAAATTAAGTGAGTTCAATTAAGAAAGAAGTATTGAAGCGTAAGAAAATAATATAACGGGGTGTCTAGAAATGTTTGTTTGGAGTGGAGTCAACATGTAACAAAACCTATCTACAGAGCTAAACAATCAATTTATAGATCTATAAAATGAAGACAGATCATTTTAATATTTTGTAGTAGTAGTAATATATTTAATTGCCAGAAGTAGGAAACCATTAAAACATGCGGCAATAAGGCAGGCATAAAATAAGGCAGGCGGCCCACCAGATAGAAAGTGGTCACCGTCGCCTATTCATGTTTGCAACACCAAGGGCGTTGTGAACGTGCTGCTGACCTCTATAAGGAATAGAAGGGGTGAGGGTGGAGGGGGAAAGGAGGGGAGAAGAAGAGAGGAAGGAGAATTGGACCTCCGGAACCTCTCACAGTTATGTGGGAGTGTGGCACTTTCTAGGTCGTGCCGGCGCATTTGGCTGTGACAGTATATATGTGTAGATAAGATAGTAGATGAAAAAGTCAAAAAATTATGCTCTTAGTACTAAAATGAATAGCGTGGTCAGCACTGATTTTCACAACTCCCTAGTCATAAGTAGTCTAAGCAGGTCTTATAAGGGATGACATCGTTGGATTTGTGGGAATTAAAATCAAAAGAAATGTAATTAAACAAGTTAAAGAGCCTATATATATATATTATATATACAAAAAATAAGAAGCTTCTGTGGTACTTTTAAATTAGAGCAAAATGAGTTCCAAATCTCGATTGGTACAGTTACAGAGGTAAAAGTATAGGCGTTTAAATTCTGATTTCGTTAAAAAAGTTATATAATATTTATCTATTCCAATGTTAAATAGTGTGTAAAATAATATTGTTGTGTGTTGGTGGTAGTGTATGTATAATTATTATAAGCTATTACTAAATGCTCCGGTTTTATGATAGTTTCCTGGGGCCTCAGGTCAAGACTAAATATTCAAGCGAATCAATCACAATCACAAATGAAAGCCTGTAATTTGTACCTATCATTGTAACCATGGACGTGATGGTTCGTGTACCGATCCTTTTAAGGATTAAAATGCTTAAAAGTGTGAACATATTGTAATTCTAACAAGGTTACTACGATTAACTGAAAGAATAGATTTTAATCTCCGTCTACGAGATCAAATTAAAGATATAAAAATAAAAGGGTTTAAGATCGTAAGGATCTTAAGGATCTTCATATTTCAATATAGTTGCAGTTTATACAACTGAAGTGCCGAATCTGTCCTCTCTGACTTATCTGTTATGTGGCTTTTACCATTAAAAATATGCCTATCCAGTAGTTGGTGCACGTATAATTTAGAAAAAACTTAAATTTTATAGCAGTTGAGGTCATTAAAATCTTCAACTTTCTAGAAAATGACATCAAGGCTGCGAAAACCCTCAACATTCTCGGCAGAGGCCATGACATAGACCGTGTTCTGGAAATCTTCAACTCTAAAGAGAAAACGAACAAGCTCGAGGATTGGCTAGAGATATTTACTGTGAAATCCAACCGGATGTCCCTGCTTGTAACTTTTACATAAGGAGCCTTGCAGCAGACGAGTGGTGTGGCTGTTGTCTTATTTTTTGCCACTACTATCTTCAGTTTAGCTGGATCTTCTATAGCGTAAGTTCTTACCATTCATTCAGTGTCAATTCTTTATTCTTTATCATCATTGCCTGTTAGGGACCGCACAAACCTGTCTTCCCTGGAGGCTTCCGATCTAGTAACTGTATCAGACAGTTTTTAGTGTTAGTGTTTTATTTATACACGAAGGAGTATGGGGGCCATAGGTATATTGCAATGGTCCAATTTTCATTTCGTGGCAACGAACATCATTTGTGTACGTATCTATATGTATTACATAATAAAGAGCGATATGTTATTATTATTTAACTAGCTGACCTGCCCGCAGCTTCGCTCGCTTGGTCTCGGTCAAGTAGTGGATGTGTCGTTTTGGAATCTCGTGGTCCTGGGTTCGATCCCCGGGTTGGCACTGTTCCAGAACAGTGCTCCGTAAATGGCAATACGCTCGCCTTATATTACACGGGACCAAAAAAAATTTTACCCTCTGGCGAAAGGTAGGTGTTTCAAATATCGCTGCCTACCCCTTCAACGATGTAGGGCGTGGCGATTTGTTATGTTGGATTGGAAAATAACATGTATTTCATTATGTATAGTATAAAGTACTCTAAAGAACTCTACTTAGATTCTTAATTATTAGTACCTACGAGTAGATTATGCACCGAGGGTGTAAAGCAGTGTCTTACGACACGGGCAGTTTATTGAACCCTTGCACTTAGGGTTCAATATAACACCCGGGGACTCTTGAGTTAATACCATAAATATTATTTTTTAATGTAATTCCCGAGCGAAGCGAGGGAGTTATGTAAAGTCCTAAGTGAAGCGAGGGGTTAAAGCCACCCAAGACGAAGACATGCTTCAAAATTATAATTATAAACGATCAAATTTTATGAATGCGCAGAGAGGGGCCGTGGGTCACCCGTAGCAACGCGGTGCACAACAATCACACTCCCTATAGTACAATCCCGCCTTTTTTCTGTATGCTGTGTCCGCGTTCAAAGTTTTCCTACAACTCACGTTTCAAATTCAAATCACTTTACACACATGGGAGTTTCATAAAACATTACAGCCCCGGGGAATACCTTGCTTTACGTTGATATTGCGTGATATGTATGTGTTATGAAAAAATATTTTACACCTCTATCCCCTACCCCTAGTCATACACTCACCGGTGTGTTGGATTCAATTTATTGTTATAGCGTAGATTTTAGCCGTGACATAGAAGGTCATGCGCGCCGACCAGTTAATCGGGACCCTAGTTTTATATGAGGCCGTGTAGCATAGAGAGATCAAGCAGCCTTCTTTGATTTATGTAACGGATCAAGAAAAAAATTATTACCAAAAAATGGAACCGACTTCATCACCAAAAAGAGTGAAATACCAAAAATATAAAAAAGTACCTACTATCACAATATTGTGCGTTATATAGTTATATCACACTTTTTGGTGTTGAGGTCGGTTCTATTTCTCGTAAAAAAATTGTTGCCAATTTTAGTAGCCCTTGCTATTTACGTGATCGATTGTCATTCACCGTCAATGATGATATCATCCAAGTAGGTGAAATACTTTTCAGTTACCTATTGGAGTGTAACTCAAAAACTGCTGGACTTTATAACCCACGTAGGTTCAAAGTTCTCATGAATGGAAATGAATTAAGTACAAACACAAAGTAGCTACTGTAAAAAGTTGAGGAGTTCTCTTGACTGTTCTTCATCTTGATGACAGTCACTACCCATCTAGGTGTAAAGTTGTCATCAATACAAATTAATCAAGCCTAAACACCAGGTAGATGATTGCTGTAAATCGTTGCGGTGCCTTTCGGCTCCATCATCAGCTCGGATCATTTTCAAATCGGCTCCATACTTTCGTTAATTAGTAGTGCTTCAAGATACTAACTGAAAAAAAAAAACAAGTTTTTAGTCAACAAGGCTTTAGTCGCCACTACGATTTTTTAAGGCTCCCCTCGATTTCAGTGATGCCGTCATCAGATCCTGGTTTCCTTATAATGTTAGCAACCTTGAAATATCTCCTTTCCAATTAACAAAGAACCGCAAACACAAATAAAAAAATATATATGCACGGTAAAATTTAGAAATCTCCTCCTTTTGAAGTTGGTTGATGAAAAGTTTATAGTTGAGTTCTCAGGGCTCTTTTCTATCCATACACTAAGTTTCATCGAAATCTGTGCTTTTAAGTTATGCGTGAGCATACAGACAGACAGACTTTTTTTTTCAAAAACTTAATTTTACGTCTTCTGACTCTGATTTTTTAATTTGTCTTCCAAGTACAGACTTTTGGCCTCTACTCCTTTATTATAACGCTTTAATAAAACAGCCTTCAATGACAACGCCACCATTGCCTTAGACTATATACCTATAGACGGTGTCATGTTTGTACTTACAAAGCATAAAGCGAGATCGCAAGATGTAAAGTTTCTAGTAAAAGGACGGAGCATATTTTTTTGTCTTTGTCACCGTGGCCGGTTTTTGTTGTTTGTCAAGCTGTCAAAATACGATGTTTGGCAAAGTTGGTTCAGCGTTCGGATAGAAGTTACGTGTTTTTGTGGGATTTGTAGATATTAATAGAGTACCAGTGTGTTTTGAGATAGAGACTCCTTAAACTTAGTGTATGTACGATGGTAGGGTGTAGTGTATTAGGCTGCAAAAGCCGCAGTGAGCGAAAAATAACCGGAGTAACCTTTCACTCGTAAGTAAACAGACTTGTTATTAATTTTGATATATTTATGCAAGGTCATGACATGCTATAGCGTTTTATACTGAGATAAAACTTGATTACTGCTTTTTGCGTAAGAAAAGAAGATTTATTGTTAATATTTTCAAAATTAGAAATAGGTTAGGTGTTGCTATGTTCTGAATTTTATTTACCCAAGTTTCCGTTTCGGTAAGATGATATCATACTACTTTCAAACTTTGGCGAATTGAACTCTCGTGTGTATGACTGAAACGGACCCATTATATTTATTTGATCCGTTCCGGTGTCAGTCAAGGTAGTATTCTGGAATGAACCCAGTTTCACATTGTGATTAATGACTTGCCGAAGGTTGGGGGAAGAGTTTGATGTTTGCTAATGACCTTATGATTAAGTTGGGTGTTGGTAGCACGAAAGACACATTGACAATGTGGTAAGACAGACTGAAACTAACCACTTAGAATTTAGTAGCTCTAGGTGCAAATCCTGCATCATTTACTGCACCTATTCAGTTCTGCTACCACAAATCTGGTGCGTCCCAATTTCTTGGTTATGTAATTTTTTTTTGCTTTAACCCTGTTTTCTGATAGAAGTGCTATAATTAAATTATCCTATGCATTTGTGCATATATAATTTTTTTGCAGATTATAATTATTTAGAATTAGAGTACATTACTAGGTATGTATGTTATGAATTTAATATATACCCAAGTTGTATATTATGTATAATTGTATACATTTGTAGTTTGATGGCAACTTTAAGATTCAGACATAGAACCTTTGTTAAGAAATAATTATCTGTTCGCTGAATACTTGCTTATCATATTATACGGAATAAAAAAAGTTTTTCGATTAAATAATGCAATGCATATGTAAGTAGGTGCTCCAAAATCAGTGGTATTATACCTACATATATTTAAGATAATAGCAAGTTGTATGGTCAGTTTTTATTATGAAATGTTGTATTAGCAAACGAATGATTTAAATTATTTTTTGCAAAACGGAAGTAATTTTTTGTTTTATTATTCAAAGTAATACTTTTTTATCAGTAAATAATGGCTTGTTTACATTGGACTGAAAAAAATTGGTAAATATTGATTTTGAAAAAAATAATAATTTCCGAGTGAGAACGATGAAATTTTTTTCTGCAGGCAATATTGTTACATCTTCTAAATTATTTGTTACTAGCTGCGCCCCGCGGTTTCACCCGCGTGGTGATGGATGATGATGATGATGATGATGAAAAGTATCCTATGTGTTAATCCAGCGCCTCATCTACCCCCATACCAAATTTCATCAACATTAGCCCCCCCGTTTGTGCGTGAAAGAGTAACAAACATCCATACATCCATACATACAAACTTTCACGTTTATAATATTAATAGGATAGGATTATTGTTATGTAAATAAATGATGAATGTAAATCATGAATGAAAGTTTGTGGATCCAGATAAAATAATGCTATCATTCATGTTCACGGACTCACTTGGTAGCGCTGCAAAGTTCTGAAATAGTAAATCATTTTGTTGTCATGTTTAGAAACTTTTAAATACCTATGGCCCCCATACTCCTTCGTGTATGAATAAAAAAAATACCGAAAATTATATTATTTCTTCCGACCGAACATACTCTCTCTATCTATCTTACTTTTTCTAGTTCTGAAGTACCTAACTACTTTGATTTCAGGCCAGATTTGGCTACCATAATAATCGGCGTGACAAGACTAGTATCCAGTATAATTGCACCGACGTTTGTAGAAAGGACTGGAAGAAAGTTTCTGCTTTTAGTCTCAACAGCTGCTTGTGCTGTTAGCCTGGTATGAATACAATAAGACATGTTTTTTTAATATACTGAGATGATCTCATAATAAATAAAACATTGTTTAAAATTATTCTGGTTTGATTTCAGCTGGTTCTTGGTCTCTACTTCTTCCTCGATAGAATAAACAGTCCATCAATAGAAATGTTGGGTTGGTTACCACTGTTGGCTCTCATCATCTATTTCTTTTCTTATGAAGCTGGTAAGCAATATATCCATTTGGATATACTTTGTTTTAATATTAACACACTTTATTTTTCACAAACTATACTTATTCATAAAAATTCTTCCGATTAAGTAGTTTAGACTGTCCAATATGCATGAATGTGATGAAAAAAAAAATTATGTTCACTCAATGTATTTAAGTGATACAAATATTTTAGCTGTAGAATGGTATATTTGTTTTTTCCTAGTTTCCATGCATGAGGTTGAGAATTGCTAAAAGAGAAGAAGAAAGAGTCACATAATTACATTATGGATGGACTTTTAGTAACGTTAATTTAGAGCAAACGAACTCTGATTTCAAGGGAAAGCTGCAAGTAGCTAAAACGTTCAATGTTAACTAACCCACATTACCTTGTCCAGGTTTTGGCACGATACCCAGTGCAATCGTTGGTGAGATGTTCCGAGCGAACGTTCGTGCAAATGGTTCCGCTTTAGCCATCACCATGACGTGGCTGGTCGGCTTCGGTCTCACAGCTGGCTTCAATACGATGATCGACGTGCTCGGTGGTGACGTTACATTCTGGTTGTTTGGGGGCTCCTGCGTCGTCGCCTTTCTGTTCACGTTCTTCGTAGTACCAGAGACAAAGGGCAAGACCCTTAATGAGATTCAAAACATGATGAGCTAGTATAGAATTATAATTCCGAGTTGATTATAGTGTAGATTTTATTTTTATTTTTATTTATTAAGGAACAGAAAACAGCCATATTATAAAATGTACAACAATGTGGATAGATTAATAAACTTAATAATAATACAGCCAACAACACTATTCACAGATTACTTAAAGAATTATATAAATTTAGATGTGACATCAACATCACAAAAAACGACATTAACTGTTAATTTAAGAGGTGTAACAGTTCGACATATTTTGGTGTTGTTTTTATCTCACGAGAACTATTTCAGTGTTATTTCTAAGTCAATTGACAGTTGTCACATATAAGACATATTTCGGAGATATTTTCGAGACGAATACAAAGACAGCAGTCACGACTAACATTAATTTAATATGAAAATCTATATTAAATAAAACATAGCCTGCAACAAAAATCAACACAGAACCGTCAAGTAGAGTTAAATATGTATGAAATGTTATTTGGTAGTGCAGTGGGTATCGGCAATGTAGGCAGATTTAAAATGTCTCCCACAGCACAACGAGCAAGTAGTGCTGAAGGGAATAAAAATGCCCTTCGGCACTACCAGTAGTGCGGTTTGATAGTGCAGCGGGGAAGTACTGTTGTCGCATCTTTGTCGCGGTGTCGCGTAATAAACTAAAGCATAATCTAGCCGTGGGAGAAGACCTGGTGACCTGCGACATAAGTTTTTTAAGCCCACTTCAGAAACCAGGTCAGAAACCAACCCTCAAATACTTAAGTTTTATTTTGTCGCTCTTTTTAACCGACTTCAAACAAGGAGGCAGTTATATGTTCGTGTGTATGTATTTTTTAATTACGCTTTAAAACCGGCTAGGACTTGCGTAATATTTACCTTATTTGAACCGACTTCAATACCAAAAAGTGTGAAATAACATACGAGTATTTCATACTTTTTGGTATTGAAATCGGTTCCATTTTTTGTAAACAATTTTTTTTTACAAATAGTTATAAACCAACTTATGAGGGCGAATTAAATGTTATATTTTGTGTTTTTTTTATTTGAGATACCAGTAAACCTTACTAGGTTGCCTCTTGTGCAAGAAACCGTTTTGGTGCTACTTCAGGCCCAGATATTTTGGCACAACATACATATCGTAATATAGGTAGGTAAGTGAAATATGTGACCAAACACACTAAAAACTGATGTCGCTGGGGAAACGAAGTGCAGTGCCACTCAACATTAATCTTCCAGCTAAGCTCTGCATTTCACTGGAACTGTTATGGACAATTCACAGAACAGAGCTCTCCATCAGGCGCACTTTACTTGATAGTGTAAAAAAATATATTGTAAACAAATAACTAATTATCACGTTACATCATTAAGGTCACTTGCAAGTTAAGAGATTAACATTCACATCCTCGTCCTGCAACCAGCGTCTCCCGCAGTGCCGGGTTTATATTTTTTATGAGCGTAGGCCACTTTATTTCCGCCGCCCATGTACCTCTCTAAAATAATTATTTTTCATTACGATCGAGAGGTCGAGAGTTCGATCCCCATTCTTTGCACTATTGACGTGAACGGGAGACTCTCCCGACAATCCGTGTCAGACGACATAACCAATAGGCCACCGAGGCTCGCTGTCCAAGCATCGAATTTTAACTATATATGATTTTAACCGCCGTATGGGGGCCGATAAAATCATATAGATATTTAAAATTGCAATGCTTGGTATCGCTAAGCAGGCGTTAGTGCTTTGTATAATAAAAATATCTTTCAATCACACATCTTACTAATCCCACAAATATTATAAATGTGAAAGTTTGGATAGATGGATGGATGGATGGATAAATGAATGTTTTTTACTCAAATACGGCAGAACGGCTAAACGGATCTGGATGAAATTTGGCACAGAGACAGATTATAGTCTGGAATAGCACATAGGCTACTTTTCAGCATCAACATTATCCATCACAACGCGGGTGAAAAATCGTATTATTCTTGGACACAGCATGGACAAAATAACAATATCTCCGCCTACGACAAGATCGTAATCGTTATGATGACAGTTATGTCAAATTTTGTGTCAGTTATGATATCTTAGTCAAAAGCCAAGTCAATTTGACAGCGCGATTCACTAGAATTGCTCGGTGACCGTTAAAGGTGATGAAATGTAAAGACAGTTTTTTTCCGTGGTAATTAATTTTGTTTAAGTCCTGTATTTTAGTATTAGTGTTTACTGATTGATATACGAGTACTAAGTATTTTAATTTACTCATATGATACTTTTATAGCAATTGCGTTTGACCATGTACATATTTTATGATATTTTGGTATAAAGGTAGATATGGCCTTGGAGGAGATAATAAGTTACTCGAAATACTAATCCTGCGCAGACGTAGTCGCGGGCACCAGCTAGTCGCCTTATAAAGGCGAAAGTTTGTAAATTAGGCATACTTATTACTTCTTCCCGCTCAAAAGGCTGGACTAATTGTGATTGATTTTGGTATGGAGGTATGGTATATCCTCATAAACCGGCATACTGGAGTCTGCGGCCGGATGCTCTAGCTATATCAGTATAATAAGAGTGTAACTAGATTAAGCTAGATAAGTTATAGTATTTTTTGATGTAAAACTGTGATGTTTGGAGAACGAAGTCTCCATTCAAAATGTTTGTTAATTGAATTATTAATCCATAAGTTTAAAAATAATACGGATTATAGTGATTGTAGTGAGTAATTAATTAATAATATAAAAAACAAAAAAAACCTGCATACCTGGATTAAGGCACGCTCGTACCCTGATTAAAGAAAAAGAAGAATTTTTAAACACCTAGTGTAACGAAACAGATCGATAGTATATTATGAAAAAAAAAATACAAAAGTTAGAAAAGGAATAGGAAACGAGTAATAACCACATAGAATTTATAAATATAACTCACTTTCAGCAGAAAAAAATCCTAAGTAGGTCCACAAAAATAAACTTTCATGTCCAAACTTTCAGAATTTTCAGCGATAACACTATATTTTTTTTAGGTTATACTTAGCCAACGTATAATACTAAAGTAATAAGCAGCAGTTTTTTTTAATTGTTTTAGTATATATCGAAAATATAAAGTAAACGTACAAAATTAACGCATTTTCGCGTTACATCGTCCAATCTAACAAGCGATTTTCAACCTTACGTAAAGTATCGTAAATTATTTTAAAATTGGGGTTGGACCGCGTCTTAACACATAGGATTTTCATCATCATCCATCACCACGTGGGTGTAACCATGGCTATTTATTCATATATGTAAAACGGTAAGTTTTAGCGTCTGTGTGTATATTAAATCAATGTTAGTAAGTACATCTTGAAAACCATGGTCGTCCGACACCAAAAGGTAATACAAAGTAATATCTAAAAGACCCAGTCTTTCAGCTATATATCCCTGAAGCAAGGACCTGTCATTGCCTCGGAGATCTAGGAGCAGATGTCTACTTTGCCCAAAAGTTGAGCAACTAAGCAATGCGGCCAGTGTTCTTGAAACCTTTCCGCACGCTGGTGATTGGTATTGTTGTTTTTGTTTTTGTAATAATGTTATTGCCTTGGTTTACCGTTATGTATCGATTCAATTAGTTGTATATTTTATTTAGTTTAACTTAATTTCAAATACAAAGATAATAATAAAAAAATCTCAGAAAAAAGAAAACTCCTGACTGACAGTAGGTTGTAAGTAGGCACAGTAAGTAGGCAGTACTTATTAAATAATAAAGTTTGTTGTATAAAATAATTTAAAACGTGTAATTATCTCATAATGACGTATCCAGTGCATACATATTCCCCACATCAATGGGTAACACGGAAACTGGTATAGTCAACTGTGACTCTCACGATTCTGACTTACTCGTCTCATTGCATTGATAGCACAAAAACTCGCTAATTGCTATCACAAAACGAACATAAAAGTTAACAACAATAATTATAAAACAATTGTAAAAACTAACCACTTTTTTTATTCCTTTAATATTTCTACCCACAGACTCCAGGGCCCGAGCCTTTTTTTACATTTACTTAACTAATTAATCAACTATTTAAATATACATCTTTGCATACAATAAGGGAACATATACTAAACCTAACATTATATAAAATAACAGAGAACAAAACCTAAATTTGGTATCCATTGGAATTCCGAGCAGACCGGTCTCCGCAAGCAGCACCCAATCACGAGTTGACGCATGTGCCAGCCATCGCCTTCCTCAACCATATTTGAGGGAAGATGGCGACCCGACACACGACGCCGCCACTTGCCAACACCTCTTCGTAAGCATGACTGGTCGGAATGCCAATGTTTACCCATTACATTAACTACAGATATTACGCTTTATTTCTTCTTTTTTTTGTGTTTGTAGTCTATAAGACGTACAGGACTGCTTACCATATCCATTTTAGCAGGGCCTCCATAACCACGCTATTTCTATCTCTAAACTAACCACTTAGATATGATAGATAAATTACACCATTTAATGACCCTTGCTACGAGTGCATACTGATTCGATTGTATTTCACCTTCAATGATGAAATCATGAAGATAGGCGTGACAATTATTTTTATAATAATTAATAATTCATAAGAAAAATACCATAAAATGTAACCGACTTCAACACCAAAAAGTGTGAAATAACATGTTGAAGTCTGTTCCATTTTTTAATAACTTTTTTCTTCATTTTAGTGACCCTCTACTTACGGGATCGATTGTCAATAATGATATCATCAAGAAGTAACACTTTTCAGTTTTTGGAGTGTAACTCAAAAACGCCTTGACCGAATTTGACGTCATTAAGACGTAGAAGACTGCTTACCCACATCCTATTTTAGCAGGGCCTCCATAACCACGCTATTTCTATCTCTAAACTAACCACTTAGATATGATAGATAAATTACATCATTTTAGTGACCCTTGTTACGAGTGCATACTGGATCGATTGTATTTCACCTTCAATGATGAAATCATGAAGATAGGCGTGACAATTATTTTTATAATTAATTAATAATTCTTAAAAAAAATACTAAGAAATGTAACCGACTTCAACACCAAAAAGTGTGAAATAACATGTTGAAGTCTGTTCCATTTTTTTAAAACTTTTTTCTCCATTTTAGTGACTCTCTACTTATGGGATCGATTGTCAATAATGATATCATCAAGAAGTAACACTTTTCAGTTTTTGGAGTGTAACTCAAAAACGCCTTGACCGAATTTGACGTCATTAAGACGTAGAAGACTGCTTACCCACATCCTATTTTAGCAGGGCCTCCATAACCACGCTATTTCTATCTCTAAACTAACCACTTAGATATGATAGATAAATTACACCATTTTAGTGACCCTTGTCACGAGTGCATACTGGATCGATTGTATTTCACCTTCAATGATGAAATCATGAAGATAGGCGTGACAATTATTTTTATAATTAATTAATAATTCTTAAAAAAAATACTAAGAAATGTAACCGACTTCAACACCAAAAAGTGTGAAATAACATGTTGAAGTCTGTTCCATTTTTTTAAAACTTTTTTCTCCATTTTAGTGACCCTCTACTTATGGGATCGATTGTCAATAATGATATCATCAAGAAGTAACACTTTTCAGTTTTTGGAGTGTAACTCAAAAACGGCGTGACCGAATTTGACGTCATTAAGACGTAGAGGATTACTTACCCACATCCTATTTTAGCAGGGCCTCCATAACGACGCTATTTCTATCTCTAAACTAACCACTTAGATATGTATAACAATGCACATAAATATGTAATAAAAATTCCAAAAAATGGAACCGACTTCAATACCAAAAAGTGTGAAATAACTTGTTGAAGTCGGTATCATGATAGTTCAAAAGTAGGTATCTATATATCACAATTCTGACTTCGGCAAGTTATTTCCCAATTTTTGGTATTGAAGTTGGTTCTATTTTTGGTAAAAAATAATCACCACCATTTTAGTGACCCTTTCTACTTACTGGATCGGTGGTTAATAGTTAATAGATATATATTTTTTTGTTAATCTGAAAATATCGTTGTGGGCTACATGTGAATTATGTTACTATTATTTTATAATGGACTTAATTAAATTTAATTAAATTAAATTAAAAATTATGTATTTCGGGCATTATGACCCATATTACACATATTACACATAAGACATAGACGAGATAGAGAGAAAAACATAAAATAATATTGATTCTTAAAAATAATTATTTGATTTCGAAATATTCTAAATTAAATTGAATTAATAAAAATAAAATAAAATACAATTAGATAATGTCAAAACATACAGAAAACAAAAAACACAAAATAATGTTATACAATAATTAGGCCTTCACATAATTAGTGGAGTGAAGACGCATCCAATGAGTGAACATTGGGCTATCCCATCTGGCGGCAAGAACGCTCAACATAGTGTTAATAATGTAGCTGTTTGCATTTCCTAATGAAGTAAATAAAAATATTATAACCTTCTCAATTTTTGAAGTCTGATAAAAAAAAGTTAACAACAAGTTATTAAACAATTTTAAAAAATACTGCTTAGTATGTATTAATGCACATAACTATCTACTCTACTTTAAATACCTAACCGTCTGCTTAGGATTCAGGTATTAATATGTATCTAAAATGACAACTTCGTATGAAAATAAAGCGGATAGTCAAGTAAGATGCAAAATTATAAAATGAGAGTACCTGATACAAATTTGAACAGTAACAAATTATTAATCACATTACATAGGTGAAAGTTTGTGAAAAGTGTGTTTGTTTTTTCTTGACACTCATACGACAAGACCATATTTTATTACATTTGGTATGGAGGTAGATGAGGCGCTGGATTAACATATATGATACTTTTCATCAGCGTCATCATTACCACGCAGGTGTTACCGCGGGGCGAAATTAGTACAACATAGTTATAACAATAAAATTTTCTTGGAACTTGTACCGATAGACTATGGTTCAGCATAATTGTTGAATCTATTTGTTCACTAGTCCGCATAGAAAGTGTATGTTTTGTATGGTTTATTCCGCTTACTGCCATCTCAAGCTCTTGAACATCCCATACTTTTTGGTGTTGAAGTCGGTAACATTTTTTGGTATTTTTTTAATGAGTACTCATTTGGTATTTTGATAAACAATTGTTTAGCATTGCTGTACACTAGTATTTACGTCTATGTTTATTTAGAATTATTTTGTTTACAATACCCACTCCTAAAGCTTATTTTGTTCACTGATAACAGTGAATAAAAAGGCATTTTAATCACTATTTTGGTGTTTGAATTTAGAACACACCAATATACTTCAATCTCATTGCATGTACAACTTTCTAGCGCAAAATATACTCTACAAACTGTTTGTGCACATTACTTCTCGAGATTTGATTGGTCGATATTTGCGACAAGGAGTTTAGCATTATAATAAAAACTGTATTACATTCTTTGCTGCCATTGGACGATAAAATATTTAATAATAATAAGAAAATTACTATTATGTTAAGTAATTGTTCCAATTTTAATTAATTTAACCTTCCTTATTTCATTAAATGTCTATTATCGCTTAAATCGTTTCTACTTCTCGTAGTCATGGTATAAAGTATATAATGCAACTCTTGAATAAAACGGATTTATATCGAGTCCCATGAATCACTCGAATCGCTCAGGGTTCTAACCCTTTAATAACTCGCTTCGCTCGTGATTCAATCATCACGAGTCACTCCCTGCGTTAGATTTCTGATATAATGATCTTAAAAGTCAGACAGCTGGCCATCGAAATGATATTGTAAGAGTTTCTTTATCTTCTTAAAGTATGTACGGAATACTATAGGTATTATTAATTCGTATTTATACTATACAAAAAAAGACTTTCTCCTTAAGTAATTTCAGTGCCTAAAACTATTAACGTTGGCTTCAGTTAAGAACGACACAATAAACTCTTCCCACATGTCCATATTGTCCTTTATCATTTGTAGTTCATTGTCATACATGGCAAGATTATAATTAATGGCTCATTTAATTATATAAACTTAAGAATAGAGAACTTATATTGATTTCATTATTGAATACAGATACTATAAAATCAGCAGATTAAAGCGCCATTACAAGATTAAAATAGTTTTGTGACTCAACTATTACCAAACTATTATTATTAATAAAGCCTTAAAAATACTAAATTTACTAATTGACCTGGTGTTCAATATAATGTTTTAAATCACCAAAATTATCTGTTCACATTAACTTCAAGTTTTGGAAATGGATTCGTACTTGAGGACACAATTGCTGATAGTAGCATGTGGTGAGTAGCTTTTTCTTAAGAACACATCTCTATGTATAGCTCTGTTGTTCATGCAGAAAACAACTAACTCTATGTATCTATATAGGCATGTCCTGTAACTAATATATTTCGATATATAAACAAAATATAGTTCGAGTTAGTGCGTAACTTTTCTACCGACTCCCAAAAAGGAGAAGGAATCAATTCGATTTTTTTTCTAAGATTGTTACCTCTTAATTTTCGATGGGGTGAACCGATTCTCAAATATCTTTTTTTGTTTGAAAGCTGGTGCTTCCCGTGTAGTCCCATTTTATCGAATTCGGTTCAGTAGTTTTTGAGATACACACACAATAACTGTAATAAAATGGAATTCGCTATGAAATTTTGCAATTTGTACTTGTTTGATGAATAGACATCCTGAGGCTAGAATCAAATGCTGGTCATTTATAGACGAGTTCGCGTCTATGTTTGGAGTCATAAGAGGCATGAGTCATTTGTAACGAAGGAACATAAATGAAATTGAAATGTGTTTTTGTAATGTTAATATATATAAGTATTTAACCTTAATGCGTATGAAAGTAAATATTATACAGTACATACTTAAGTACTTGCTAATAAAACGAAAAGAGATTTAAAATTTTTACATGCTCGTCTGTCTGCCTGGTAACCCGATTTTGACGGGACTTCCGATAGCAAATAACTGATGTAATAAGAAGTAACTTAGTACCCCTTATTACATACATACATAATAGTACTAAGTTATACTAAGTCAAAAACGTTGAATTCTTCGAATAACATTTCATACCTAGCCTGGCAGTGCTCAGAAATGGTTATTTTTGGATGCAACACAAGCCTGAAACCAAACAATGTCAAAGTCAAAATCATTTATTCAATTTAGGCATCAAAGACGCACTTATGAACGTCAATTTTTCATTATAATGTACTGTTAAGACTACCGCCGCGTTCAAAAATATATAGAGCCTAACGAGGAAAAAATGTAAAGTATTAAGTAAGTACTGAACCAAAGCGAAACAATTTGTAACGATTTCGAGTCGAATTCGAACTTGAATAGTTGAACAATAAACATATTGGTAATTTTGGAAATTAGAGAGAAAAATATTCAACCTCGGACGGTATTCGACCACTAGGCCACCGAGGTTCACCGTCTAAGCATCGAATTTTGACTCTATATAATTTTAACCGTCGTGTGGGAACGGAGTGACGTCTATTGGACAGCTGACAGCTCACCAAGAGCTAATCCCTACGGCTGTCTGCATAACCGTAGCACAGTAATATTATATATCCAGTATTGTGACTCGGACCGGTCTTTGATTTAAGGCGCTGACAGATCACCGCTTCTATTTCCTTTACTTGAAATCAAGCAAGCGCATCTCGTAAAAACGTAAAAAAAAACATTAAAAATAATGGGCACTCTTAAATACAAAAATAATCCGTCAATGTATGTGTATTAAAAATTGCTATTTTATGATATGTGTTTCATGACAAATATAATTGTGAATAAAGAGAAAAACTGTTTTAAAGGTGAAATGAAGTATTATGTTTGAATTTTTTTAATGTACTCTAGTATGTTTAAATACGTTTTTAATTCCGTCAATGTGTACTTAGAAGTCTTAGAAATGTCACATTATTTTTTGTATATTTAAATTAATCGCTGCTTATGAGATAAACTGCTTTAAAACCCCTTATTTTTATCGACATTATGATATGACAGCACCGCAGGCTGCCCGAGACAGTATTTTTAACCGACTTCAAAAAAGGAGGATGAATAATTGTCATCTACCTACTCGAGTTTCTATATTTGTAATTGTGATAATTATATTTTTTTTAAATAGATTTGTATATGACTCCTAAACAAATCGCAACAAATTTCATTTTGTTTGTTAAAAATACATAGGTACGGTATTATTGATTACTCAGGAGATGTAATAATAAAAGCAGCAGTGACGCGCGCGCAGCGGGGGAAAAGAAACGTGTGGCGCACTTCTAAACAGGTCAGTTCGACCATCAGACGTATGACATTCCGTCATGGTCAGTGTTAGTGTAACTTTTTTCATTTGTCGTTAAAATGAATCTTAAGCGCTGGGCCTTCTAAATCTGAAATGTAAAAATATAGCCTGACATACGTTGGAACCCTAAAAAAAGAAAAATAGCACCCGAATTTCTTGATAAAAAACAAGAAGTTCATTCAACTATATATGGTTTCATTAAAGAACTTTACTGCTGTCTAATGTTCCAAAAAAGAAGAAGACTGTCCAGATAATCTTATCAATGCACCATGAAGAGTAGTGAAAAGAGTATTGACTCTACTAAAGGTGTTCCCGAAAAAAAAAATTCTATAACGCAACAAAAGGTGGTGTCGATTCCTTAGACGAAGTGTCCAAAATACTCTTCTGCAAGAAGGTCTAGACGTTGACCACTAATCATATTCTACAGAATTTTGTATATCGCTGCTGCCAAATTATAACTCGTCAAGACGCATGGTGTTCATGAAAGAGCTTGGAAGACGTTTAGTATCGCTACACCTAAGCGTAGATATGCAAAACCACAATTTATTTCACAAGCTCAGTCTTATGGGGCGTATCTTGAGGAAAGATAAGCCTAGAGGATCAAACCAACATCATCATCATCATCATCTCAGCCGTAGGACGTCCACTGCTGAACATAGCCCTCCCCCATGATTTTCCAAAAGGACCGGTTGGAAGCGGCCTGCATCCAACGTCGTCCTGCGACCTTCCTCAGGTCGTCTGTCCACCGTGTCGGTGGACGACCTACGCTGCGCTTGCCGGTACGTTGTCTCCACTCCAGAACCTTTCGGCCCCATCGGCCATCTGTTCTGCGTGCTATGTGCCCTGCCCACTGCCACTTCAACTGGCTAATCTTCTGAGCTATGTCGGTGACTTTCGTTCTTCTACGGATCTCCTCATTTCTGATTCGATCACGTAGAGAAACCCCAAGCATAGCCCTCTCCATAGCTCGTTGTGCGACTTTGAGCTTATCTATGAGGCCCATAGTAAGAGACCACGTTTCAGTGCCATAAGTCATCACTGGTAACACACATTGGTCGAAGACTCTTGTCTTGAGGCACTGAGGTGTTTTTGACGAGAAGACTTCGCGAAGTTTCCGGAACGCTGCCCAGCCGAGTTGGATTCGACGATTGACCTCTTTCTCGAAGTTGGACCTGCCTAGTTTGACTGTCTGTCAAACTAGGCAGGTCAAACCAACATAGCACTGAAATTCTAAAGTTTGAGCCTTAGAAAAATTGTTATACGTGTTTCGAGCAGAAACACATAATAATATAATAATAACAGAGACAGGTTCGTAACCAGTGATAAATTAGTATAAAATAATCTTTAAACGAAACCAGCTTCGTACAACCAATTATATTTTTGTATACGAAACTACGGTTCCGTGCAAGGAACCTTTTGAGCGTTTGATTGCCGGTTTACGCATTCGCCTTGTTATCTGATTAGAGTATACGCGCGAGTTCGAGAGCTCGATCTCGCGCGTCGCGAAAAACTCAGACTCTCTAGTCTGAGTGGTCTCTACCACAGATCACATAAACACGGGGGCGGGGCCGGTGTCGCAGCAATATGCCAAAAAACTGAACACATTGCTCGCGGCGGTTCGCAACTTTTGTATTATGTGACTGAACGCCGGTCGCGATATTGCATGTAAACATTTTACAATGCTTGCTCTGTACTTACGAATATTCAAACGTAAGTAATCTTAGTAGTAGTAAATAGTCTTAGTACCGCAGTGGATAATGAACATATTAAAGCTAACAATACGTTGAATAGCGGAATACGGCCGCTGCTTGCGACACCAGGTTTTGTACTCAACGTACGGATTGGCATCTCTATAGATCTAAGCTAGAGACTCAGTTCAGAATATCCCTATACCTACTCGAAGTTTCACAAATCTGCTTATTCCCGACAATGATCACAAGTAGGTCATTTTTAAACTATTTAAGCTGAATGAAGGTTTAGCTGTTTTCTTTAAATCGGTCAGTTTGTGTTAATAGGCGAATGATATGCTATTCACGTCACTTAAATATCTGCTGTTTGTTAGGTAAGTTTGTTTTATTTCAGTGAACATAGGGCAGTTTATCGATGGATACAGCGTTGGATGGTCTGCACCTATTATACCGAAGCTTCAAGATCCTGAGCAGACCCCTTTACCCGACGTCATCACAGAGATTGAGGCGTCGTGGATTGGCTCCTTGCTATATGTTGGAGCAATCGTTGGTATGGCGTATTATTACAACATTTTTCATATATACAAGTAAATCACACTAATATTAAAAATGTGAATGTTTGTATGTTTGGGTGTTAGTAACTCAATTAGACAACACGACTGAACAAATTTAGTTATAATCGGAAATTTGAAGGAGAGATGGTTTGTACCTGGTATTAACACATGGTCAAAATTATACCTCGGCGATTCAACGTGAAGTTCCGAGGGATCGTGATAACCTTATCCTACTTGGACGTAGGCAGATACTAATCGTATACATATTAAAAATTAGAAAGTTTGTAATGTTTTTGAAGTAAAACCTTCTTTGGGCGCATTGAGCACTTTTTGGATGAACCAAAATCAAGAAACTCGCGTCATCGTCACCGTCACTGAACACTTTTTCAAAGATAATGTAGTTTTGAAGTGAAAACTTCTTTAGGCGCGATAATTGTTTCCATGCCAACATATTGTTGTTCATTGTGTGTCTTATTTATAAAGTTTCATCTATCCATAGACTAAAATATATACATCTATCTTCTAGCGGTAGTCCCCAAGGACTGCTCCGCTTGCTTTTTTGTTCTCCAGGGCGCTATGCCCCAGTCTTTGATCTACATACCCTTGTGGGTTATAGGATAATATTCTTAATTTTATCTAAAATACTAGACCTATACATTAAGGGCCTTACGTATAAACGCTGCTAACACTAAATGACGTCATTAAATAGTGCGCACATCAAAATTATTGTTCTGCGCCGTACCAAATGACGTCACCCATATCTAAGCAGCATGTATAAGTAAGGTCGTAACCGTACAAATTTACTGAGGCCCTGATACACAGGCAGCTTGAAGCAGTCATCAATTGAAAATTCTTCGGGTGGTTGGCGGTCAAGCAGTCGCCAGGTATACAGTGACTGCTTGAGCTGTCAACTGCTCTCGCGCAGTTACCTCCGGCCGCGCTCCTCAGCCCACACTGCGCGCATATCCCGGCACTGAACTGTAATTGTGACTTATTGAGCAGGTAATACCAAGTGCTCCAACAGTTGCCTATAGCAGCTTCAAGCTATTGACTATGACTGCAAGAGTGGACCGTGTATGTTGATCCCTGGCTCGAGCAGTACGTGTATAACCTAACTTTATATAACTTAAAACTAACGTGAGTTTACGGGCTTCAACTTTGGAATTTATCTATGTTTACGGTAACGATATCATCCTCATCAACACATCTACAGTGGTAGGGCACTTTCAAGTCTACGCATGGCTATCTACTTCTCTCAGAGTTGAAAACCTGCATCACGAAGCACCTGACGGTGTCTTCCGTCAGCTGACCTTGAGCGTCATTATCGTTATAGAACAAGTTTGATATAATTTCTCACCACAGACCATCAAATAATAAAGCGGAAAAATCACAGACGTCGAAGAGAAGTAATGGTAGAGATTTAATGTATTCGTACAGAACGTCGCAGCATTAAAAGCTTTGACAGATTTGGTCTGTACATAGAAATTTTAGAATATTTTGAAGATTTTATAATACTCAACTGCGCCGTTTGTGGACCAGATTGTGAATATTTTCATTAGAATTGAGATATTATTTTTTACATAGACACAACAAGCTCATTCACAGATATAACTAATGTCCAAATTATCTTCTTTTCAGGCCCTTACATCCCTAGTTACTTATCCAATATAATAGGCAGGAAGCCATGCCTATTCTTCGGTGGACTTCTAAACCTGATGGCAATCATCCTTATCACCACAACAAAGAATATATCCATGGTGTTCGCGATAAGGATTATCAGTGGACTGGGAATGGGGATGGTGACAGTCAGCAATCTGGTGTATGTTGGTGAGATTGCGTAAGTAAGAAAAACTACTATATTTTCATCATTTATTTTTAATCAGACTCTTACTAGAGAATCCTTTCCATTTTTGAGGAGGGAAATGCTTCTGACTACCGTTCCATCATATAAGTGACAGAAGGGAGTATGCGGTATCAGCCCCACCAAAACCTCCCCGTGAGCAGCAGAGATGAGGACGCGCTAGTATACACCATCTTACCCCCGCGGTAGGCTCAGATTGATTGTGACCAAGTCTCAGCTCCTGTGAATAAATTACCTTGTTAACCAAGTCCAACACCTTCCACACGTGTGGAGATGTGCAAACCAGCTAAGACTATTTTTTAACCAACCATTAATTTAAAAACTGTTTTTTTCATAGAACATTGAAGACTGATTTGATCTTGAATTTATTACATAATATCGTTCAATAAAAATAATACTAAAGATAAGTGATTTGATTCAGTAGTGTGGAGCATGCCTGCCCAACTTAGTACGGTCAAGTTATGGAAACCATTTTGCATTGGCATTGTAGCAGTTAAAAAAAATGGTATCATAATTCTAATGCACCCTGCATTAGAATTATGATTCCATTTTTAATACAGCTGCCAGAAAAAGCCCCCAGGTAACTACAGCAGTTTCTTTAATCCCCTTACGGAGCCATCATCATTATCATCTTAGGTGTACGACGTCCATTGCTGAACATATGCTTCGGTCATATTAAAAAAAAATCCTAAGGAGCGGTGGGAAGCGGCCGCGGCCGGTCGTCTGTCCGCCTTGTGGACAGTGGGGAAAAATCTACACTGCGCTTGTCGGTCAATGGTCTTCACTCCAGAACCTTCCAGACCCATCGACCTCTGCTCTACATCACGGCATCTACATACGGAGTAAATTTATCCAAATCTACTTCCACACAGACCTAGGCTCTACATTTACCTGATATATATATATTATATTGATTGATCGTCATTTCAATTCCATACTGTGCCTCGAATTAAATGCCTCCTGCAGTAGCCGGACTTCTATTTCATATACTTATACATTTTGATATATAATATTCTTCTTTTAATGCAATTTATTTCAAGAAGGGAAATTCTTGCGCATGATGATACTTTACATAAAACTTGCCAATGAAAGTTATAGTGCCATAGCTGGACCTTAGTTTTGCATAGTACAGTAATATTATTTTACTTACTACAGTGCCCATCACGTCCTAACACAATAATGCTTGCGCAATATTTCTTTGACGCAGGATATCTTACATTGCAGTGGTACCAACCAGAACGGCCTCTTGCACAAGGGGCCTACCGAGTAAGTCAGGTTTCCTTGCCCGCAACCTACCTGCCTAGAGCAGCTAGGAGATAAACATAAAAATGTAGAGAAGGTTGTAGACGTTTATTATTCCAGAGCGAAGGTCGTGGGTTCAGACATTTCAGACAGTATGCGATAGTCTACCTTGTGATCCAGGAGACTTATCTCAGTTTTAGCAGACGGATGCCTCGACAAGATGGTGTGGATGGTGCAGCAACCGGTAAAGGGGTAGTGGCGCAGCTTCGCAGGCAGTAGCCAGGGTTTAGGGCACGGACGCCTAGCAAGATCTAGCGTGTCCTGTGGTCAGGAGCGATAGCCTCCGGCGATGTGCGCAGTTAGAGGACCGGCCGTTCTAGCCCTGGATTAATTTCCCTGGAAAGCCACGAAGGGCTCCGGTTAGCAGTCTTAAGTATTCCTCAGCGGCCCTGGTGTCACAACTAGTCCAGTTTCCACCGAGGGAGCTTAACTTCGACAAGACCTCGTGGTGAGACAAAATGCCGCTAGCAAATAGGTTGGAAAGACATTGACACAAATTACAAAAATATAAAAGAGTCTTGAAGAGCCCAAACAGGGTCTTTGCTATTTCAACCGACCTAGTCGAAAGGAATAGGTACCAATTAGATAAGGAATTACTCCACACACACACTAGTTCCCGGTAATTTACAAAAGCTTGAAGAGCTCACAGCAATTACACTATCATACAATATATATCTACTAGAAAAAGGGAGGTACCCTATTAGGTTATAAAAATTCTCAGCCTGGTACCTAGAAGTGAGAGAGTACACGAAGTACACGAGAATTTAAGCAATTAGGTACACAAATATAGATGTTACTTACACAGATATAAATGCTAGTTAGACATTTGTTTTGCCACTCACCATAGATTGGGACTTTAAACACCAGTACACTATTATTGTTAGTTACGTGGGAGCTGGCACTATGTAAGTACAAATTAGATTATCTTCGGCTGACAGTCCACGAGAGAAAGGCCAAAACGCGCTCCTATTTTTTGCTAGAAATCTACGACACGATTTGGTGACTCCCGCCTCTCATTTCCTTATACGGTTATGGAAGCACCCGGACGTCAAAAAACAACTTCCGCCGGAAAACATAAAACATCTCAAATAAGGTCATGAACAACGCGCACTTCAGGACGACGGGAGATGAAACAGGTGTGCGGTTGTTGGTTATATAGTCTGATTTATCTATGGGGTTGCCGCAGATTACGTCTTCATTCTAGCGTATTTCGGACAAGTGAAATAGTTCATAACAAAACGACACTTGCTGTATCAGCAATTAGCACCGCCTAGCGTCGAAACAGTACCCGCAGTTTGGCATATTTACCATACAAGGTACGGAGTTCTAGAGCAACAGTGATACTTACTTGTAAGTCGCCCAGATTGCGACATTCAACTGGTTGTGAGGAAGTCGCATTTTTCTTAATTAATTACTCAGTTTTTTACTAAACCGGGTCCACAGGTTACACGCCTTTTTCGATTCGCATCCTGACGGTGGAAGGCCATCCCCTCATAGAGTTTTCAATGTGTATTTTCAGATTAGGGTAATAAATAAAGCTTGGTTTCTTGACAGCTGCAAACCACTATTTAAAAAAAAACAATATTCTGCCACTTCCATGCACGTATGTAAGAGACTTGTGTGTTTTTGTTAAGGCAAATCATAGTTATTTTCAGAGAAGAACGGATGTTCTTCCACGACAAAATAGACCGAAGTATCAAAACCTATTATATCGCCCTCTGTGCCAAAAAGTAATCTACGAAAAAAATGTTTTTATAATGACCATTACTGTTTACAACAAATTGTCTGATTATATTAAAATATTAGACGGTAATAGCTTCAAAACCAGACTGCATACGTGGTTATTGAACAATTGTTTTTACAGCGTGAAAGAATATATGCATGAATATTTATTGTGACATAATAATAAGTTAGTTAAGTATATAATATAGAAATAAACATGAATATTTGTACGCCTGCTTGCAGGTTGAATACATCGACGTCAATTGTTCATAAGATCTGAAAATGTATTATGTGTATTCTGACAAATAAATAATTGAATGATTGATTGATTGATTAATATGTAAGAATTGATTGGTCTCTCCTATCCGCACTCCAGCACAAATTTTTTCTTAAGCACAGTCAATCTAATCAAATTTGAAGAATATAGATAGATAGATAACACTTTATTGAGACACCGCATTTATAACTAAATATTAGAAAATATAATAAAAAACAATGCTAAAAACTAGGTCCAACAATAGGCGGTCTTCTTTCAACCAAAATATTTAGAAGATGCTGTATATAATCATCAATTAAACTGTTCGAATTTTCCTTCGCTGGTTTGAATAGTTTGTTGCTAGTTTGAACTTACTTAAATCATAAATCCATACGTTTTTCTTTTCTAGCTCAACCAACATCAGAGGAATACTTCTTACCTCAACTTCTATTGTTGGCATCTTCGGTACATTAGCTGCATACGCCATCGAGCCATTCGTGTCCTACAAAGCTACTGGATATTTCGCGTTGGGGATCAACTTAGTGCATATGATTGGGATACTGTATATACCGGAGTCACCAGTTTATTATGCTATTAAAGGTAATACGGTACATCTTCTAATATCTGAGTCATCATCTCCACGCTAGTGTTTACCGTTCTCAAAGTGAGCTTGAGAGTTTTTTTTTCTTCAGACTTTCAAAAAAAGGAGGAGGTACTCAATTCGTCTGTATGTTTTTTTTTATGTTTGTTACCTCATAACTTTCGACTGGGTAAACCGATTCTCAAAATTCTTTGTTTGAAAACTGGTGCTGCCCGTGTAGCCCCATTTAAGTCATCAAATTCGGTCTAATAGTTTTGAGATACACTCCAATAACTAAATAGAACGAAAGTCGGTATAAAAATTTTAATTTTTTTTTATATTTATAGTCGACGGTACAAACACGAGACCCACCTGGTGGTAAACTCTGCCTATAACAGATGCAGCTTATCACAAGACTTGACGAACTTCACTGCGCCTGTAACCCTGAAACTTTAAATTGTTAAGTCTCAAGTGCTTGTAATTTTGCCGACACCCATGCCCTTGCAACCAGAACTTAATATTGCAACATTACTGCTTTGCAGTTGAAAGGTGTATGATAGCACTGCTTCTCTGGGTGAACAAAGAGTTCTACTGCTAGAAAGCTTGTCGTTTACTATATAATCTGTGAGAGGGTAGAGTGTTATTCTGTGATGGAATGAAATAATAACCCTTCGCTGCCAAAATGAGTATAGTACGAGGCAAGGGAACCCGACCAGGCGGTAGGCCTGTTGTGCAAAAGGCTTTCAAAATTAAAATTGCTATTAAAAAAATAGTTTTGAAATTTTTGCTATCATCTCAAGTTAATAGAGTAATATTTACACTTTTAGTGTGGTTTAGTCTATTATTAACACATATAATACATATTATATACAAATATGAAAGTTCAAAAACTTTATATTAGGTACCTACTCTATGCTATAGATTACGTGAGGTTTAGTAATAAAATTTATACTCCAGCTAGACACTCATATTAAAATCTTGTCAGGTAGGTAACCTTTATGTAATAGATACATGTACCTAGAATAATAGAACTCAGGGAGGACCGTGATCCATTTCGGACGTTTTTAGAATAAGAATATTAGATTATGAGGTACCAAAAATCTTGATCCTTATTATATGTATGTCTCTGTAGAAAAGCCAAGTTGCTATCATGAATATTTTAAATTATAGCACGCTGCGTTATATATAAATACCACAGAATCCTTCTAATATTATAAACGCGAAAGTTTGTGAGTATGGATGTGTGGATCTTTGTTACTCATTGACGCATATTACAGCGGGGGCAGTTTTGATGAAATTTGGTATGGAGGTAGATGATGCAGTGGTTTAACACACAGGATACTTTTCATCATCATCATCCCTCACCAAGCGGGTGAATAAGCGTAATATGCTTGGGCACAGCATAGACAAAATAAGATCTCCGCCCACGCCTACATCGTAATGGTGACAGTTCTGTCAAAGTTTGTGTCAGTTTCTGATAGCTTAGTCAAAAGCCAAGTCAATTTAAGTCAAGGGTGATGAAATGTAACACAAATACCGCCAAGGGTGATGAAATGCAATTACAGTTTTTTTTTCCATGGTGATTTTATTTTATTAATATTGTTTACTGATTGATATACGAAGTATTTAAATGTACTCAAATAATATTATTATAGCAATTGCGTTTGACCATGTACATATTTATTGACATTTTGTATAAAGATAGATATGCTCTTGCAATAATCCTGCGCAGACGTAGTCGCGGGCACCAGCTAGTCGGATAATAATATTTTAACTTTGTATAAAACACATTGTAAGCGATTTTGATGTTGATACATTACCACGAGAGTCCTGACTAGGTTACATATGCACACCTTTCAATATAAATACACCTTTTTGTTACACGCTGTATACACATTATAGGTCACGAAACGAAAGCAAAAGAAACTCTCCGAGCCCTTGGTCGCCTGGGTGACTTAGACAACGTATTTGACTCCGTCCAGGGAATAAAACCAAACGAAGGAAATAGCTGGAAGGCTTGGATCAAAATCTTCACAGTCAAGGCCAATAGGAAGTCCCTCTTCATAACTATGACCTTATGCACACTTCAGCAGACCAGCGGAGTTGCGGCAGTGCTGTTTTTTGCTACTACTATATTTCAACTGGCTGGTTCTTCTATAAGGTATGATTGTTCTAGATCTTAATCCATCAAAAGTCAAACGTCTAGACACAATAAAAATTTCATTGTTATCTACCGACTTCCAAAAAAAGGAGGAGGTAATTAATTCGACTGTATATTTCTTTTTTCTTTTTTTTATGTTTCATCATCAGCTCACATTCGTCCACTGCTGGACATATGCCTCTCCTAAAGTACGCCACAGAGTTCGGTCTTCAGCTCTCTGCATCCAGTTACTGCCAGCCGCCTTCCGCAGGTCAAGAACTCGTCTACTCCAGCGGTTATCGGTTTTTCGTGAAATGTGGCCAGCCCATTGCCACTTCAGTTTGCTTATTCTTTGAGCTATGTCGACTACTTTGGTTCTCTGTCGGATAACTTCATTAAGAATCTTATCCTTCAGAAAAACCCAGAGCATAGCGCTCTCCATAGCTCGCTGAGCGAACTTAATTTGTGGACTAGTCCCACAGTGAGTGTCCAAGTTTCAGCTCCATAGGCCATGATGGGTAGGACACACTGATTAAATACTTTCGTATTTAGGCACTGTGGTATGGACGACGTGAAGACTTGACGAAGCTTGCCGAATGCTGCCCAGCCCAACTGGATTCTTCTGTTGGCTTCCCTCTCAAAGTTGTTTCTACCTAATTGCAAAATTTGCCCAAGGTGTCTACACTCGTGGACAACTTCAAGAGTTATACCATTGACGATAATCGGTTCCGAGTTAACGAGATCGTTAAACATGATCTTAGTTTTATCCACGTTCATGCCGAGACCGATGCGTCGTGAACAATGAGCTAGGCCAGACATCATTGATTGCAGTTCCTGTAGTGACTCCGCCATAAGGACAATATCATCAGCAAATCGAAGGTGTGTGATATGCTCTCCGTTAGTATTGATGCCCATACCTCCAGTCTAACATCCTAAACATATCTTCCAGGGTACTGTTAAACAGTTTCGGAGATATAACATCTCCCTGTCTAACTCCCCTTCGCAATTGGATATGTTTGGATTGTTGGTTCTGTACTTGGACACTCATATTTGCGGCGTCATACAGACACCTCAACACCTCGATGTATCACCAGTCCACTTGGCAACACTGTTCGGAACGTTCCTTTAGCGAGCTTCGTTCGGACCGCATCCCTAGCGTAGGCAGACTCTCTTGTCTATGGACTTGCAAAAAATGGACGCTTTGAATTGAAAGAAAATGTTGCTTGAGCCTCATGTAAAATTAATGTTTTGATATAGCCGCCTTTTGTGATCCGCGCGTGTTGTCTATATATATATATAAAGGACACTTGAAGGTTTATATGTGTAGTGTTGAACTATTACCAAATTGGGAACGTGGGAGAGTCCCAAGAACTAGATCCGGCCCCCTCGGCCATACCCCAAGCGTAAGTACTTATCTAATGCTTAGTGTTGGCCAACCGTAACATTAGGTAGGGAAAAGCTAGGTGGGAGTCGTCGAAGGAAGAAGACCGAACCAACGTAAGTTTGATTGTATTACGTTATTATATTATCATTTTAGCCCCGCGTGTCGCGGGCAGATTAAGATTCACAACCAGGTTGTCCAGGTGGAAGACTCTGCTAACCATACCTGCCTAGGCAATCTGGAATCTTAACGCACATCCAGAGCGTGGTTGATACCTATTTTTGTCAAATTTGATGTAAAAATAACCTATCTTTGTTCAATGTCACAATTTGTTTGAGGTTATGAAAATTCTTGCTTGTTCTCATACTGAGAAATTTAAATTGTTACAATTCTCATCTAGTTTGTGCCTTATTCACAATATCTAGTCCACATGAGCTAGCTTAAATAGTTTCTTGCTGAACTTTGTGTATAAATCTTGAAGAATTTACAAAAAGTTGAAAATTGTATTTGAAACCTGCGTTAAACTATATGAATATTCAGATATTGTGATATTTCATGTAAGGTATAAAAATTCATATTAATTTTCCTTCACAATTGCTTGTACAGTTCCCTAGGAGGTATATCAAGTGAATTCAATCTATTTTGGGTAAAAATATTGTACCATTTTGGGGTTCCATACCATTTTTGTTACGGTTCTGTATAAAGAAAATTCATTTTTTGTTGTGCTTGCACTAATATGTTAAATTGTTTATTTTGATTGTGGATACCCATTCCAGGGCTGCCAATGCATATAGTGAATGTACTGTAGGGTTGTCACCTTTGAAAAAATTGAAATTAATGAATATTTTTTGTTAAAATTGTAGAATATTGTTGAATAATTGTTTGAATAGTGGTTCATACTCAACATGTCCGCAATAAGGGAGGTACGTGAAGCCGTCGGTGGTATCACTTCACATTTGCGTTGGTTTTCCACCGCAGCTGCCTTGGCTGCCAGACCAGATAGGGACGAGGCCATTTTGGACCGCTTTGCCAAGTTGAGCGAACGACTTGAATTTGTGGAACAACGCTACACATGTTATAATACCTTTGTTGGAGACTTAACTCTTGATGTCTTCAGTCAGGAACAGAGGGATCATGTTGATAATGATTACCTACAAATCTTGGAGTTCAATGATCAAATTGCACAGCGGGCACGGAAAATAAATAATAAAGACCAGGTTGGTTCACCATTGTTCAAAACTGAACCTACCTTACCAAGTTTGCTGAGTCGATTGCCTACATTGGATCTGCCTCACTTTGATGGCCGTCTTGAAAATTATTTGGGTTTTATAAATTTGTTTGATAGCTTAGTGGATGCACGCACAGACCTGCGACCATCACAAAAGTTAGCATATTTGTTATCAGTTTTGGAGGGTCAGGCTAGGGCATTGGTCCAGCATCTCTCAATTGATGACTCAAATTATGAAACCGCCAAAGATTTACTAGTCAGGCGGTTCAATAATAAACGATGCCTTGCTGACACACACATACAGCAAATTTTGAATTTGCCTACGGTTAGGCTAGCTTTATTGAGAACAGAATTTTTGAACCCGTTGTTAGTCGCTATTAACGCGTTAAAACGTTTGGACCTGCCAGTTGAACATTGGTCATATTTTTTGGTCCATATTATATTGAAAAAATTACCTGTGGACTTAAGGGCTCGCTTTGAGCAGAAATACGGTGGCGATTGTGCGACCTATCTGCCCCCCTTTGGGGACCTGGAGAAGTTTTTGGAAGATGAGAGCCGTATGGTGGACACAGCTGGTGACGCGGTGGCTGCACATCGGCCGCCCAGGGCCAAGGAGCAGGGCCGCACTAAGGCCGTTGGCCAGGGCCGTACCCTGGCCCATGGCGATTTTGACCGGCGCCCCTCCCCCCGATTTGCCGTCGCACAAAGCCCATCCGAGTGCGCTTATTGCCGGGTCCCGGGACATAATATTGTGAAATGTGGGTCGTTCTTGGACCTACACATCTCATCACGCCGCAGAATCGCGAATGCGCGCCGGCTTTGTTTTAGTTGTTTAGGCAAGCACTTTCAACGTGACTGTCCTGACCCGCACCCGTGCGCTTATTGTTCAGGGCAGCACTTAGGCATGTTGTGCCTAAATAGAAACGGGGTAGGCCATGTGACTGGCCAGGTTGAACCGCGCGTGGGCGGGTACCCCCGTGGCGACCGGCATTCCCCCTCTCCGGTTCACTCTCCGGAAGAGAGCCGCTATATTTCACGTCACTCCCCGCCTGTTGTTAGGGACCGACAAAACACGCGTTCGTCTCCTCCCCCCCGCGGCACTGATTTTACGGCTGCTGAGCGCCGACAATCGCCTGGACGGCACCGTAGGCCTTCGCCCCCTTTGGCGGAGCGTCCCCGACTTGAGTCGCGCCCACCTCGCTTTGGGCGGGTAGGTCGCTATGACCCCCCACAGATGGCGCGTGGCACGGGACACCGCGCATTTGAGGAGTTTGTAAGCTACCCCAGATTTGAAGGTCAGAGGCCTGGCTGCGGCGACCGCTCGCCGCCCAGGCAATAGGAAATTGGCCCCTGCCCAGTAGATACAATCGCCCCGATTGAGACCGTTCTCCTACCAACGGCCTCCGTTAAAGTCTGGGGCCCAACGGGAGCCACCTTTGTGGTCCGTGCTATTCTGGACACTGGCTCTCAAGGTTGCATAATTTCTACTAGATTGGTAGGGCAGGTAGGCCTAAACTTGAGAAAATATTCTGATGTTATCCGGGGAGTAGGTAACTCAGCTGTAAATAATGTTGAGGGGCAAGTGAAGTTATTGTTCACCCCTGTTGATTCTCCATCCCCGAGGATATGTACTTCGGCTATTGTTATGGAGAATATTTTGGGTAGGCATCCACAGAAGCAATTGTACACTTCTGTGGTAAATTTGACTTCAAGTTTGAACCTGGCTGACCCCCAGTTTGACTTACCGGGACATGTTGATTTAGGTTCAGATGTCCTTGGTAAGGTTTTATTAGGTAATAAACGGATCATACAGCCAGGTGGCTTGGTCGCTATCCCGACCATCTTTGGTTTTGCCTTGATGGGACCTGTTTTGAAGGTACCCCCTCCACTGGAACTTGATATTTTGACAGTGGGCTCGGCTCTCTCTGATGCAATTCAGAGGTTTTGGGAAGTCGAAGAGCCCCCTCAAGCTTCTCGTTCGGACCCAGTTCATGAAGAGTGCGAGTTGTTCTATCAGAACAACACAGGCCGCCTTCATTCTGGCCGGATCGTTACACGACTACCTTTTCTGTCGCTACGTCCTCCTCTTGGTGAGTCCAGACCCGTGGCAGAAAAGAGATTGTTGGCTATGGAGCGTCGTATGAGTCGAGATCCGGAGCTCCGACAGAAGTATATAGAGTTCATGAGAGAGTATGAACAGTTGGGACATATGTCTGTGTCCGATTTGGATTGGCGTTCAGTGGAGCATTACTTCCTTCCGCATCATGCGGTACTCAAGCCATCTACTGGCAAGCTGCGCACGGTATTTGATGGTTCTGCGCAGACTTCCACTGGCATATCTTTGAACCAATGTTTGCATTCCGGTCCCAAATTGTTGAAGGACCTTGGTGACGTCATCACAAATTTCCGACGTCATCAATTTGTTTTCGTGGCCGATATTAAAATGATGTTTCGGCAAACTATTATACATCCCGATGACAGGCGTTTTCAATTAATCCTGTGGCGCGAAGACCCACGGGATCCTATTGTTGTTTATGAGCTCAATACGAATACTTACGGACTCCGTTCTTCTCCGTTTTTGGCTATTCGTTCTCTTTGGGAGCTCGCGGACCGAGAGAGTTTGAAATTCCCTCGGGCGTCCGCCATTTTGAAGGACGACCTGTACGTCGATGACATTTGTACCGGGGCGTCAACGGAGAAGGAAGCGATCCTTCTTCGTGACGAATTGATTGGAATATTGGCCTCCGCTGGGTACGAGTTGCGCAAATGGATCTCCAACTCACCAGCACTACTTGAGGGCCTACCAGAAGACCATCAACAGGACCCTCATTTGTTTGAGAATGTTGACAATCCTGCGATGATAGCTGTCCTCGGCATTCAGTACAAACCAGTCCAGGACATCTTTACATATGGTGTTGACTTGGAATTACATCTTGTCTGGACAAAACGACTGGTGCTGTCCACTGTCGCGAGGACTTTTGATCCAAACGGTTGGATATGTCCTTTCATATTTTGGGCAAAATGTTTCTTACAGAAACTTTGGATGGCAGGACTTGGATGGGATGAACCTCTCCGCGGAACTCTTGTTGAGGATTGGATATCCTTTGTATCCTCTCTTCCGGCGGTCAATGAGGTCTCATTGCCTCGTGCCATGCTCCCTCCAGGGAAGTATAAGGCCACCCTACACGGGTTTTGTGACGCTTCGGAGCGCGGCCATGCCGCTGTAGTTTACCCCCGTACCGTCAGTACCTCGGGCCATGTGACGGTTTCTCTAGTCATGGCTAAGAGCAAGGTGGCCCCTCTTCGGACTTCGCTTACCATTCCGAAATTGGAGCTATCGGGGGCAGCTCTTCTTATGCACTTATTGAATCACGTGTCTAGTACGCTTGGTAAATCCGTACACATTAGCGCGACCTACGCCTGGACAGACAGCCAAATTGTTCTTTGTTGGTTGCGGGCGCCTGTTCACACTTTGGAGGTCTTTGTGGCTAATCGCGTATCCCAGATTCAGAAATCTGAGATACAGCTCACTTGGAGACACGTGCCAGGTGAGGTTAACCCAGCTGATTGCGCTTCCCCCCCCGAAGGGTTCTCGCATTGACGTGGCGGGGGGGCTCAGTAACCGTGGCTGGGTACACCACGGTGAAGCCAAGAGGGACCCAGGGGCCGCGCCGGCGTTGGGGTGCGCTGGCCGGCTCAGGCGGGCCGCTCCTATGGGCTTTGGCCGCCAAGTCCACATAGGAGTGGCGGGGTCCGGGCGCTTTGGCGCAGACTCGAGGAGGTGGGGCCCGGGCGCTTTGGCGCAGGCTCGAGGAGGTGGGGCCCGGGCGCTTTGGCGCAGGCTCGAGGAAATGGGGCTCGGGCGCTTTGGCGCAGGCTCGAGGAGGGGGGCCCGGGCACTTTGGTGCAGGCTCGAGGAGGTGGGGTCCGGGCGCTCGGCGCAGACTCGAGGAGGTGGGGTCGCGGGGGGGCTTTCCCTTGTGGCTGACGTAGCAGGCGGTGGGGCTACGTATCCGACCCACCGCAGGGAGACCACGGGCGACCAGACACGGGGAAGTCTGGCGCCCATTGTTGGCGAGTTTGGTCTCCGAGGCAGTTGCGGCGCGCCATGTGTTCTGGCGTGCCGCGAAGAGAAGGGTCCGGCAACGGACAGCCACGGCGGGTTCGCGGTCGTGTGGAAAATCTGTCCCGCGTTCCCGCCGAGGGCGGCAGTGACGGAACACCCCGGGGTTTTGGTGGGTATACGGACTCCCACATAACCACCTCCCTCCCCGTGGTAGGTGGTATCCATAAAGGATTTCCCCGGGACAAAAAAAAAAAAAAAAGCTGATTGCGCTTCACGCGGCTATGTGGCTCCTCAGCTAATTGGGCATCCACTATGGTGGGGACCGCAATGGTTGACTCGTCCTGACGTTGATTGGCCTCGGACACCAGCTTTGGACACTTCTTCCTTGCCGGGCTTACGTACGCTCGCTGTTGAGAAGGAAGAAGTTCCCTCTGACCCTGAATTCTTGTTGAACCGTTACAGCTCCCTTGACAAATTGATTGGTGTCACCGCTTGGATTAAGCGCTTCGCGTACAATTGTAGGCACCCAACTCAGAAACGTTCGTCACCGATTCTCTCACCTGATGAGAGGCAAGAAGCCTTACTTTTTTGGGTTCGTTCTGTGCAATCGGTGTACTTTGAAAAGGAAATTGACACTTTGAAACGGGCGAAATCTAAATTGACGGGAGCTATTAGCAAACTGAGCCTCTTTTTGGACAGTTCGGGCCTTTTGCGTGTTGGAGGGCGTCTTCGCAACGCCAACCTCCCCTACGGGGCTCGCCACCCCCTCTTGTTGCCCAAGGAAGGCCATTTTGTTAAATTGTTGGTAACTGATCGTCACATCAAAAACTCGCACGCCGGCTGTAATGCCCTGTTGGCCATCTTGCAGCAAGAATTTTGGATCTTGTCGGCCCGAAGAACGATTCGCAGTATAGTCTTCCGCTGCATGCCTTGTTATAGGGTCAAGGCCGCTACCATGCAGCCCTTGATGGGAGACCTACCTGCGGATCGCGTCACCGAGACTAGGACGTTTGCAGGAGTTGGTACGGACTTTGCGGGTCCCTTTTTGATCAAAACATCAACTCTTCGCAACAGTAAAACCGTCAAAGCGTACTTGTGCGTCCTGGTTTGCCTCGCGACCAAGGCAGTCCATCTGGAGGTGGTATCCTCGCTCACAACGGAGGCTTTTGTGGCCACCCTAGACAGATTTGTTTCACGGCGCGGACTGCCTTCTATAATTCGGTCAGATTGCGGCACCAATTTTAAGGGTACGAATCACTATTTAAACGACGTTAACGCCTTCTTAGCTGATAAGCATATTGAAATTGGATGTAAACTCTCGCAACGGGGCATTACTTGGTTGTTCTCGCCCCCGATTTGTCCCCATTGGGGCGGTATATTTGAAGCTGCTGTAAAATCTGCCAAAACACACTTGCGACGAGTTATTGGAGATACTATTCTCACATTTGAAGAGCTAGCTACTTTGTTTTGTAAGATTGAAGCTATGTTAAACTCTAGACCGTTGTGCCCGATCTCTTCAGACCCTAATGACTTGGAAGCCCTTACGCCGGGCCATTTTTTGATTGGTCAGCCACTTGTTGCCTTGCCTGAGTACCCTTATGTTGATGTGAGACCTAATCGTCTCTCGCGGTTTGAATTGGTTCGCCAATTGACTCAGAGCTTTTGGAAACGCTGGAACTTGGAATATTTGCACATTCTCCAGCAACGCGTCAAGTGGACTGATAAAACCGATCCACCCAAAATTGGAGACCTCGTTTTGATTAAGGATCCTAACCTTCCGTCACTCATGTGGCGCAGGGGGCGCATCCTCAATCTTGTTTCCGGTAGTTATGGTGTCCCCCGATTTGCTGAGGTCTTGGTGGACGGTTCGGTGCTGAAGAGAGCGGTGGCAACTTTGGCACGATTGCCAATAGATTAGCGGACCGGTATCCCGGTCCGTGGCGGGTAGATGTTCGGAACGTTCCTTTAGCGAGCTTCGTTCGGACCGCATCCCTAGCGTAGGCAGACTCTCTTGTCTATGGACTTGCAAAAAATGGACGCTTTTGAATTGAAAGAAAATGTTGCTTGAGCCTCATGTAAAATTAATGTTTTGATATAGCCGCCTTTTGTGATCCGCGCGTGTTGTCTATATATATATATAAAGGACACTTGAAGGTTTATATGTGTAGTGTTGAACTATTACCAAATTGGGAACGTGGGAGAGTCCCAAGAACTAGATCCGGCCCCCTCGGCCATACCCCAAGCGTAAGTACTTATCTAATGCTTAGTGTTGGCCAACCGTAACATTAGGTAGGGAAAAGCTAGGTGGGAGTCGTCGAAGGAAGAAGACCGAACCAACGTAAGTTTGATTGTATTACGTTATTATATTATCATTTTAGCCCCGCGTGTCGCGGGCAGATTAAGATTCACAACCAGGTTGTCCAGGTGGAAGACTCTGCTAACCATACCTGCCTAGGCAATCTGGAATCTTAACGCACAAACACTGCAGAGACTCCAGAACAGCCCAGGTTTCGACAGAGTCAAAGGCTTTCTCATAGTCCACGAATGCAAGACACAGTGACAGGTTATACTCTTCGGGTTTTTGTATAACCTGCCTAACTGTGTGTATGTGGTGCCAAACCCTCGTCAAAACCCGGCCTGTTCAGGAGGCTGAAATTCGTCAAGTCTTCTTGCGAGACGATTTGAGGTGACCCTCGAAAACAACTTGTAGACGTGGCTCAGGAGTGAAATAGTTCTATAGTTCTTCAAGAGGGTTTTGTCGCCTTTCTTAAAGAACAAAATGACTATACTATTGCTCCACGTCTCCGGAGTCCTCCCAAAGCTTATAACAGAATTGAATAACTTTTAAAGCTCCCGCAAAACAGGTTTACCACCCCCACCTTCAACAATTCCGAAGTTATTAGATCTTCGCCAGAGGATTTCCCAGGTTTGAGTTGATTGAGCGCCATCTCAAGCTTGTATATGCTGACGTCAGGCAGTTCGTCAGTATAGTGACGCGTCAGTGTAGCGCGGGAATCCTCTGGACTAGGTATGGGACTTACAGCATGCGAGTCGTACAATCTGCGAGTCGGCCATAGAAATCTTCGATCTCGGCAAGAATTTCCGACTTAGAAACGGCGATTGTGCCATTAGCAGACTTGAGCTTCGTCAGATGGAATCTACTCAATTGCTGGGCGAAGACTTTGGACCTCCGATTCTGATCAATCGCCGTCTCTATCCGATATGTGTTTGAGCGTCAAAAGTCTCGTCGCACCAGCTTGTTTATCTTCTGATTGAGCTCCCTTTGCTCTGACGGTGTAGCTGAATGTTGTTCTCGTCGTCTGTCCATAAGTCGAACATCATTCACAAATTGTAATGACATTGACACTATAATTATTCATTCCGTCTTATTTTTGTCTAATTGGGGCCCACGGTTACACACGCGTGGTTATAAATGATAATGATGATGATGATGAAAAGTATTCTTTGTGTTAATCTAGTGCCACATTTATCTACATACCAAATTTCATCAAAATTCGTCCAACCGTTTAAACGTGAAGAAATAACAAACATAGAAACACAAAAATCGCCGTTATTATATTAGTGTGATATAACATACATATATTGTAGTGTGAAGTGTGATAGAAAGTGAATGGTAATTAAAATGAACAAAAAGACGTCAGCAGGCATCATTAATGATTGTTGTATAAATCATCATCAAATGTAGATATCCTACGAGTATCCGATGTTAAACTGCAGACGTCTTCCTTGATTTATTTTGTTTAAGTTACATTGGTGAACTTACAGCTAATACCAAATCTACATAGCTAAAATACCTATATAAGATAACAAAATTGTATACATATATCAGATCTAAAGGGTCAGTATAATATAAATTTGGAATCTTGGGCTTGGTCTAGAAAATGGTTCATGATTACTATTTCTATATTTATTATGACTCTTTTTAACATATTTCCTGAAAATTTAAAACATATAATCACAAATACGGGATATTTCGGTGGTACGAGTAATCATTTTACCATTGCCAGTTGACAGCTGCGTGCAGGTGGTAACTATTAGACCTTAGTCCGTTAAGTTAATAGAAGTAGTGCTGCTACAGTCTATAGCTTCTCCTTCTTCTGAAGAAATATAAAGGCTTTTAAAGTACGTTGTGGCACATAAAACTACTTTGTATTTTTTTACTTTTTTCTGTAGTCGGTTTGGTTTAGATAGAGCGACAGAAACAAACTCCCTATCATTATTGGTGCTTACTTCACTTACCGATTCTTCAATCACTGATTAACGCTTTCTAGATATGCTACCGAAACACGAGGAGGAATAGGGCCTCCAAAAACTCCCACAGACCGACTGAAACGCTATAACAAGCAATGATACTTCACCTCAGTGTTATGTGGGAATGTGGTAGTTACTTCCCGGTCGTGCCGGCCCATTCAGCTGTGATGTTACAATGTGGCACTACCACCAAAAAAACATAGCTACAAGCTTGCGTGAAGAGCACCTTAATATTATCCAGGGTGTTCGGAGTTTGTTTCAAATGGTAGTAGTTCCACAACCTTTGCAGTTAGTGTAATTGCCAGTACTAATAAAAGTGAAAGGTCTATCTGCATAATATTTTATATAATGAATAAAAGAGCAGGTGTATATACGACGAATCATGATCTATGTGGTAAGCAATTGTACTTTACCCTATTAAGGAAAGTATTGTTCTCGCCGTTAGGGCATTGTGAGCATGACATGTGCGTACCTCGTTGATGTGATATAACCTGTTATCAGTCATATGGAACAATTATAAACGTTGTTTACAAAACATTTCAGGCCCGATCTTGCCACCATCGTCGTGGGAGCAACTCGACTAATCGCCAGTTTGATAGCACCGACATTAGTAGAGAGGGCAGGAAGAAGGTTTCTGCTGATGGTGTCTACAGCTTTTTGTGCTGTTAGCTTGGTAATATATCTTTTACGGTAGGTCTGTTGTGTGGATAAACCTGTTATATGTTACATGCTATTTAGTGAATTAAAAAATCTTGTAAATATCCTTACCAAAGAAATATCCATACCAAAACGCAAGATTTGGATTCTTTCAAAAGAAGTTTTTTTTCAAAATTCTCACATTTTATTACTTATTGGATACCACCAATGGTAAATCCCAGTACGAACCGTCAATGCTCAAGTCTATCGCGCACCGGTTTACTGTTCTCATTGGTTCCAACGCCTTTAATGTTCAACGTCCGCAAAACCCACTTTCCATCTGCGAGCGTTCTGCTCGCACGTGAGTGTTGACGTCATTGTTGACGTATTGAGCTCACTCACGATTGTTATGGGCTTGAAACGGAATAGGTGTCGGACCGACGCGATTGATTTTGGCTGTTATAGGAATACTACTCAAGTTTACCGCCCAAGCAACCAGTCCACCTAATTATCAGACAGGTCTCAAATTAAAAAAGAGAATCCATAATGGTAGGACCCTTGAGTACCTAGTTACAATAATGTTCGTCTCGGTCGAAACATCAAATTTGCAATTTTACGTCCTCCAAAAGCTGCAGTATGAGAAAACTACTGCATTAAGGTTGAAGGATGTGATAGCTAGTGCAATGATTGGACAAACAGCAGTGCAGTCCAGATCTTATAATAATAAGATCTGGGGCGCATTGTCACTCTCATGGAGAAACAAAGGCTTACTACCCACCCATCTTTTATCCACGTATACACAAAGTTTATTTGTTGATCAACTCAATTATTTACTTACCCCTCTCCTCTCTTTTTAATTTGTTTCCTAATTTATATATATAATTAATAACAATAAGTCTTATATTTGCAGTCCATTTTGGGTACTTACTTCTACTTGTCTCGTGTGAAGAGCAGCATACTTCAAGATATTGGATGGCTGCCACTTATGACTCTGATCTTATACTTCTTTTTTTATGAAATTGGTAAGTTTTTGGGGATATTTTTTTGCGATAAGGGATTATTCTACTTATGGTTTTGTTATTTAGTAGAGTTTTTAAATGATAAGCCAGAAAAAATTGCATGCATCACGTACATGCAAAACTTAACAACGGGCCAAATAAGGGCCTCAGTAGCCAGAAATCGATTAGTACCCAAAACATCCATATCAATCAAAATTTCCATAGGACAGGATAGCTGAGAGCTGATGAACTTGATAAAGTTCAATTACTGTTATCTCAACCCCAAAACCCTAAACCCCTAAGCTTTAGTCAGTACTACTTAAATTTAATAAAATAGCATTGGGAAGTAGAGTTAGACTAGTCTGTTTTGTTGTAGTTTACCAGACTACTGAGAAAGCAACTTTTGACTATACAACTTATGAAAAAACATAGAATCTACTCGTTTTGTCTAGTGTGTACTTAGTTTCTTGGCACTTTTTCCCTAATATAGCTACTCCGAAATCATGGAATTCGTCGAGACTTATCAAAATATATATTGATGTAAATATTGATCTCTTGATGGATTGAAGATACGGTTTAAATTTGAATTTAGGCATTTGATAGCAGTAAAAATGGCATTTTCATGAGTATATACAGATATAAGGAATTCAACTTTTATTGATGATAACAATCAATTTGTTTCAGGTTTTGGAACCATGCCTTCAGCACTAGTTGGTGAGATGTTCAAAGGCAATGCTCGAAGTACTGGATCAGCTGTATCGATGACAACAGCTTGGTTAATTGGCTTCGGAGTGGCAACCGGATTCAGCACCATGGTTCGAACACTCGGTGGTGACGTCACATTCTGGGTCTTCTCGCTGTCCTGTATACTCGCATTCTTCTTTACTTATAAGTTTGTACCGGAAACAAAAGGAAAGACTTTGAATGAGATTCAGGAGATATTAGGGAGGTAGTATAAACAGTGATGTGTTTAGTAATAATATATTTAATAAGTAACTCGACAAGTATATGTTTGTTCAGATGCCTCTTCTATAAATGAGATTTTGCTTCTACATGGTATCACATCTGTGCTTAGATATTCTGCTTTTGAATATTAAAATATCGCAGGAAAAGAACTGAGTGCTGATTACCTATTTAATGAAACTTGATGTACGTATAAAAATGTCTTAAATTTGAGTTTTTTTTTGTGTTTATGTTTATTTTTAATTTTTATTAGTCAAGACTAGATTACATAAGTTTAAATATATTTTTAAATAATTATTTTTTATATGTTTTTTCATTTGCACATAAGGTAGATGACTTTTAAGAGGAATCAGGAATGAGAATGTTGCTCAAGTGGTTGCCGAGATAATAAGCCTGTGAAGTTTAAATTATACAAGTACAATTTGAAAAATTTAATACCAACTTCCATTCTATTCAGTAATTGGAGTGTAACTCAATTAAAAACTACTGGACCGACTTTGATAAAATTTAAATGGGACTACACGGAAAGCACCAGTTTCCAAACAAATACGAGCTTTTAGAATCGATTCACCCTATCGAAAGTTATGAGGTAACAAACATAAAAATAATAATAATAATAATAATAATACAGTCGTATTGAGTACCTCCTCCTTTTTGGAAGTGGTTAGAAAATGGTAATATTCGGAATGAACGTTTGGTTAATCTGCAAATAGCTCAGACTGCAAAAAATACCGGTGATAAGAATGTGCTCGTGAGATCAGCTGTTCGCAGAACTAACTAGATAAAAGTAATTGATGGGTGAGTCAACAATATTAATAAAATAATATCCCAAATCGGTCCCAAAGTCATCATCATCAACATCATCTCAGCCATAGGACGTCCACTGCTGAAAATAGGCCTCCCATTATTTTCCAAAACGACCGGTTGGAAGCGGCCTGCATCCAACGTCATCCTGCGACCTTTTTAGGTCGTTTGTCCACCGTGTCGGTGGACGACCTACGCTGCGCTTGCCGGTCCGTTGTCTCCACTCGAGAACCTTCCGGCCCCATCAGCCATCTGTTCTACGTGCTATGTGCCCTGCCCACTGCCACTTCAACTGGCTAATCTTCTGGGCTATGTCGGTGACTTTCGTTCTTCTACGGATCTCCTCATTTCTGATTCGATCACGTAGAGAAACCCCGAGCATAGCCCTCTCCATAGCTCGTTGAGCGACTTTGAGCTTTAAAAGTTTTAAGTATGCGATTAGAAATATACATGTCTAGTTAGTTATGGCGTATACAACTAAATAACGCATTAATTTTTGAGTGTGTTATTCTGTTCTGCAATTTTTGTAGGTTTTAGCAATGTTTGCACACAGACAGCAAACCATACCAATGAAAGTACGCTTTCTGTACATTGTACAGAAACCTCATTTTTTATAACAACCACATCTACGAAGAAATTATGTAGGTATAATTCTTCGTAGTGTCCACACGTACAACAGATTTAAATGATGGAGCAGATCAAAAATCAGAATTCTTTGCATTTATATTTATATATTCTTCAGATCCCAAACTAGACAGAGCCTGTACTATGGTAACCTGATGACTGATATAAGTACATACAGGGTGTCCCAAGAAGTAGTATACTGAACTACTAACTGGGAGGTAGATGACCTCGAGGGCTATCTGAATCACCCCCATGTATGTTCCGCGATTTTTCGTATTTTCAGAGTTATGATTTTTTTTAAATTTTTCACCTATCGCCGAGTACGATGAGATTTTTATTTATGGTGACGTGAATTATGGCGGTAGATGCTTTATTTTTTTTGTGCGCTAAGCTGATAGATGAGGCCAATTCAGTATGGTAACATTTACTATCGTTAGATCTTTGAATGAAATAAAAAAAAAATACGCCAAGAAAGATAAAATTACCCAGTATGTTCACAACTTCAAGGGCCCTTAAAAAATAACATCACATAAAAAAAACCTTGGACTTTTAAAAATTTGTTCTATCTATCAGGTAGCTACCCTGAAAATTTCATTTTATTATTCATACGGCTTTAATCAAAAAATTGAAATCTAAACGAGGTAAACAAAATGCAAAATTTTAATTTACATGATGATTAATGCAAGCAAAGCAAAACCAGTGACAAAGTGTTTAATTACAATAATGTTGCTCAATGCAAGTGGGACATCGCCGGAAAAAGTTGTCTTTTAAACGTCTGAATGCAATTCTATTATTTTTAATGGTTTCTTCTGCTACTCTCAATTTCCGGGTTAACTCGTCCAAATCGCGGCATTCTTTCGAGTAGACGAGGTCTTTGTAGTATCCTCATACAAAAAAATCACTGGGGTTTAGGTCGGGGTACCGTGGAGGCCAGGCTATAAGGCAGGCGTCACCCCGGCCGCAACGACCAATCCATCTTGAAAGATGAATTGGTCGTTGCGGCCGATACACTGAAGGGTATCTTTGATTTAAATAGTTTCTCACGTCCAAGGCAAAATGGCATGTAGCACCATCACACTGCAGTACTATGCTTCTGCGTGTCTCCAAGTCCACATCTTCTAACAGCGGGGGCACTAACTCCGAAAATACGAAAAATCGCGGAACATACGTGGGGGTGACTCAGATAGCCTTCTAGGTCCTCTACCTCCCAGCTTCAGTATATCACTACTTCTTGGGACATCCTGTATACACACCCAGATCAGACAGTCATGTTCATGCACGCAAATGTTTGACCTATCCGGGGCTCCAACCCAGGACCAACAAAAGACAGGGTTAATACGCCAACCAGTCAGTCATAAGCTGTTCCCTTTCACAAATACAAAAGTATAAGAAATAAGTGAAATATAACAACAAATATAACACAATAAATGGAACTAATTTATTTAACGAACCCTTCTACGAAACATAAAGTAGGGCTTGCTAATCACTACCTTGTTTATCAATAAAGTAATTTAACAAAGTGTCCAACAATATAATAACACAGTAAGTCTACATAAGAGGTATAATTACGTCAGTGCTTGACTACACGATACGTCACGGAGAGCACACCCAATGGACACCCAATGTTTAATTTTTACGTTGTACACAAAAGAAACATGATTCTTTATAAAAATCTATTGCAAGTAATGGAAGTGTAGTCAGAGCTGCATTTGAACTGCGCAACTTAAATTTTGAGTTTATAACAATGGGTCGAAGTCTGCCAATTAACTCTGCCTACTGTGTCGCAAATACCTGTCTTAGGCATAATTTAATCAATATACCTAAGTCAAACATTTTGCAAACGTAGAACACTAACAGAAACGATAAAAAAACGCTGTTTATAAAAGTAAATAGAATAAAAACGCTTAAGAAATAGGTATAAGTAGCAATCACAGACTGCACGCACGACCAAATTACTATTGCAATTTAATCGATTTATATATATAAGGGTTTTTAATCAATTAAAAACTATTTTTACATTAATCAAGCATAACGGTTTTATTTATTGATCTAAATATAATTGAATATTGAAATCGGCCGTAGTGAATAGTGCCGATAAATAATAGTGAAGTGAAGCCGAGTACAGATGAAAATGGTGATATTTTCGGTACACGAGTAAATACCAGGCCCCAATTTTGCTGTACCTATGTTGTAAGTAGTCATCAATCAGATTGTTTATATACTCGCTTTGGTAGCTGATCTATGAAGTTATATTTTGTAATTTTAGAGAGAAATATGCACATCCTCGGACAATATTCGAACCCGCCTCTTATGACAACCCGTGTCAGACGCCATGACCGCTAGGTCACTGAGGCTTAGGTACAGTTACGATACCAAATATTGCAATTTTAGACAGAAAAATGAGCTCTCTATTAAGTTTTAACGGTCGTATGGGGACGGAGCGACATCTATTGACAGCTTGACAGCATTATTTCCAACTTTGAAAGAGGACTTTTCATATTTTACTTTTGTATTGATGTCGCAACCCTCGTATTAATTTGTATATCTTTATAATTTGGTCTCGCTAAGAAGGCTTTGGTGCTTTTAATCATTAAATTAAAATAATGAAGTTATATTTTCATGCACTCGTACAAATAAATTATCTGATTTCATTGGTATACTACTTGAACATTTCAAAAAATATAAAAGGGTTTTTCAGTACTTTATATTCTGTTTACGCATTCGGATATTTCATAAATACATTTTTAAGTACATACTCGATTTTGAAATTTTTGTAATAATAGGTTTTTTTAACTGTCCTTAGACTATTTTTGAATTTGTCAATTTCAATTAAATTATTTTTCATCCTATAGTGTTGTTATTTTTCTATTCAAAGAAGTTTACTATATATGTCCCATAGATCTCCATAGTAAATAAAAAAACTCCCATTACGTCATGCGGGCAATCAGGTGCTTCCTCTCAGAAAGAGAGGACTGCGGATCATAACTCACCATGAGAGCTCAGTGCATCTTGGCGGAATAGTATAAAAGTTGTCAGAACTTTCGAAGGTCTGCAAAGCAGCTTAACGACTGTTGTCCAAAGACATATAACCGGGACCGATGACTTAAGGTGCATCTCTGAGTGAATGACCTTCAGTATCTGCAGCTCTACTATGAGTTGGCAACATAAATTTCATCTATAAACGATACTCGATCTCGTCTACCTATTAAGCTTGTGATTGGTCTACTCGCTGTCAATTTTAGTTCTACAATTGACCGCAAGGTGGCACTGTTCATAAATATGAAGCCGCGACTGCTGCGAAAAATTGTATGAAAACTCATACATTTTTTCGCGGCAGTCGATAAACTCATGGTAGACCTACTGGCTACCCATTCGAGAGGCGGCTGCCGAATGAACGTGACGTGTACGTGACTTCTGCGTATCTTTTGTAAAATTTAATTTGTTTAATATTTTTTTAAGGGTAATTGTGCCATTTGTGTAAAGCAAATTTCAAAAAGAAGATTTATTTCGTAAGGTGGCTGTCCTTGTTTTTCCCCAATTTCAGTTGTTTCTTGGAAACTGATTTCCTAGATAATATATTATTTATAGTTATTAGATATATTAGATAAGTCATTAGATATATTATTTTAGACATTATTATGCACTTAAATAATACTTTAAATGTGCTATGTATAGGTAAAACGTTTTTTTTTCGTAAATAAACGCGATAATATCGTCTAAAAATCAGGGGTAAAATGGTTAACGCTGCATTTACTATGGGACGCGCCTTAACTTGCTCTAGGTAACACTGACGCGTTATAAAAAGAAGGATATAAATAATTCAGGTAAAGTATATTATACAGACTGACTGGTTGAACACTTTACATAAACAAGGACATGATAATTCATGGTCACATGAAACGTTTAAAAAAATAAAATTAAAAAAATACCGTTAAACTACAGAGGAAACCTTCATTCTATGAATGTGCTATAACTCGAAAATTATGGACACCGTCCGAACGGGGTTAATGACCCAAAGCGCCGCGCCGCGTTCAAAGGAATCAAGCTGCGTCCGAACGGGGTTAATGACCCAAAGGGCCGCGCCGCCCGCGCCGCGTTCACATGAATCAAAGGATGCCGCGATCGTCGGCCGCCCGCCCGGCCGCGCCGCGCCGGTGTAAACAAACAAGTACTTACCTTGCCGCGCTAAGGCAAATTTTATTACTACACGCGCGCCGCGAGTGACCATGTTTATTGTTTTGAGTAGACAATTAAAGTTAAATTAGGTAAATATTAGGCACCTATTTTTTTTTCTTAATTAGAACGAGAATCGAGTACTGAGCACTATATATCAATATGTAAAATGTTCAACCAGTCAGCCTGTATATACTAAAAGTATAGTAATTTTATTACAATTCTACGAATTAATTCATTTTTAGTTAAATATAGTGTTCCTAAATCTGTATTACACACATTCTATGTGACTGTCAGTTAGAGTAGAACGTTAGTAAACTGTAATTAAACCACAGACATTTATATGTACTACGTATAAAAGAACAATATAAGAAAACATATAAAGTATAAGAAAAGAACAAATATAACAGAGAAAATTGTAGGTACATTCATTCATCATCAGATTTACAAAAAATCATACGACATTTAACTAATTATATATTATTATGTTTATGTATAGTATATGTATATATGATTATATATATATATATATATATATATATATATATATATATATATATATATATATATATATATATATATATATATATATATATATATATATATAGAAATGTATTTTTAGCAAAATTTTTAATCTTGCTATTTAAATGTTTTTCTTTATACTTTATATATTTACCTTTATAAGTTATGCCTATTTCTTTCCATGCATGGTTGTCTGGAAGATATCGCTCTGAGCGATAACACCGGCCATTGTAACACTATTCGTTTTAAACATTTAATTTTAATAAAATATTTTTTTTACAATAGTTTCGTAATTATTTGTTTGTAATTATTATTTTCAATAAAGGTTTAATCTATCTATCTACTAACTATTGTTTACAAAACATACTCTCAGTGTATAATCACATATTAATAGCTAAAGTAAACATTGGTAGTCTATGCTATTTGGTCCATGCTTTCGTCAAATAAATGACTCGTGAATTCAGTGGTATATTATTTGAACCTTTTTAGAAAATACAAAAGGGCTTTTCAGTACTTTGGGTTGTGATTGATCGCCTCTTGATATTTCAGGAATACATTTAAAAGTACTTAGTGGTTTGGGAATTAAAGTTTTGAAAGGTTTCTTGAAAATTGTTCTGAAAGGTTTTATAAGTCCCAACACCTTGTCGGTTTTCTTTGATGTATTTACTTACATATTTACTTGTAACTACACTTTACTTTAAAATGAAAATAACATATAAGTTGAAACGAATTTTCCTAACGATTCTTTTAACTACATTTATCTACGTATCAAAGTTTACGATAAATATACCAAAGCTTGTTCTATATATGTTTCGGATATTTAGTCCGTGCAGCCTAGACATAATAAAAACAGAGATTACGTATACATATATACTGCAACGTATACAAGTATATACTACATGCGTAATACTGTATAACAATACATTATCTTCTATATATATATATATAAAAGCGAAAGGTCACTCACTCACTCATCACGAAATCTCAGAAACTACAAGTGCTAGGAGTTTCAAATTTTGCATGCATGTTCTTTTTAGGACGTAGGTGCTCACTAAGACGGGATTTTGTGATATTCGACCCCTAATTAAAATCTGACCCATTGAAATCTGTAATTACCGTATCCCGCAGGGCCGCTGGCGGATCAACTAGTTATGTATATTAGAAACCAGCTGCGCCCTGCAGTTTCTTTCAGCCGCGTGGTGATGGATAATGACTAAAAGTATCCTATTTTGTTAATCGTCTGCCTCATCTATCTACACACCATGTTTAATCCAAATCAGCCGTGTTTGGGAGATTGAGTAACAAACATTCATAATGCATTCACTTTTATAATATTAAAAAGTGTAGAGTCTTAATAAACATTGACTATACTATATTGAATATATATGTTAAATATATTTAAAACACTACCAACCGTCTTCACTGCCAAGAAGGTAAAGAGATCAGCCTGACGAAATTGCAAAAACAGCAACAGAATTACTGCGTTTGTAAAGCTCTAAGTTTTTATTGTCTCTCTGTAAATATGAAAAGTATTTATTTATTTTATTTATTTATTTTTTTATTCTTTATTATCCAAAACTTAGACTATCATTACAGTGAGATACTAATGCGATAGTTTAGTTATATGTATATAATACTATTTACATTATCTTATATGGTAACACAAAATATATAAAGTAACTCTTGTAAATTCATTCAGAGTAGAGGCAAATATATCTATTTGCTCCGCTATTAAATTTAATGTGCGAAACGTACGCGTCAGAGGCGCCTCCTTCAGGAGTTTAGTTCCAGCGGGCGGCACCCACAGAAGAGGAGGCCGTCGCCGCCGCCACACGTATCCATCCGGCACGCATAATCCTACTTGCGACAATATATCGGGATTATAAATCTTCCCTCTTATTATCTTAAATATATAAGTAATGAGTGTTAGTTCCCTTCTGACCCTCAGTTCATTATATCCCACCATCCCCAATACAAACAGAGTCGGATACATCAATGGATAGAAAGGATACACCCCATACTGTTTTAAATATAGGTACCTAACGAATTTATTCTGTATCCTTTCTACCATTAGGACATACTTTGTTTCATTTGGTGACCAAATGACGCTATTGCATTCTAAATGGCTCCTCACTAAAGCGTTATAAAGGGCAGACACGGCTCCAATATTCGTGAAGCCCTTCGCCGTACGGAGAATAAACCCTAAATTTCTGAAGGATTTTTTACAAACCTTAACAATGTGGTCCCGAAAAGTCAACTCTGGGTTAAAATTAACTCCCAAATTTCTCACCTCTTTGACTCTGACCATCGGTACCCCGTCTATGTTGTAAGTGTGTAGTGTGGGATTACGCTCCCTTGTGAAACTAATTGTCATGCACTTGGATACATTAAATTGCAAATGGTTTTCCTTACTCCAAGCCACAACTCTGTTTATATCCTCCTGCAGTCTTGCACAATCTCTCTCTTCATTAATGACTAGAGAAAGCTTTAAGTCGTCGGCGAATAATAAGCATCTAGAATATTGCACTGCTCGGCTGCTTAAAATCAAAACATAGTAACTCGTTCCAACAAAAATGTTCAGGAGAGTCAAAAAACGGGTCGGCTACTTTGATTCGTTTGCCCGAGGAAACTAGAAAAGATAGCGATTTGGATGTTTGGCGAAAAGTTGTGCTATATTGTTGACATTAGTTTGTAATATTCGTTATCATTATGGAGTTTATGGTTACACTTGAATCGCTAATACTTTATTTTTATTTGTGAATTTACTCAAATATTACTGTAAAAACAATATCAAAACTTAGTAAGTCTGCTTACTAGGTTATCAATTTGATTTTCTATGGTAAAAGTAAAGACTAAACAAATTCATTATGCATAGTGTTTATAACATGCAATGATGCAGATGAATGCAGATTTTGATTAAATAAAAATCCTGTTGATATATAAAAATATATTTATTAACGTACATCAAAGGACTCTTAAATCAAAACATTACTCAAACTCTCAAATTGTCAACCAAAACAAAAAAATAAACTTAAGCTAAAATCATTCTTATTGATAATGAACTACTCGTTGTCATTGGTAACGATTTGACCATCAGTTTGCAAATCAGTGGCGTTATCACTCGTGGGTAGATTCAGCCAAAACTCCCTTCTGCTCAATGCCATTAGGGGGACCAATTTTGAAACAATACCATCTTTCTTCGATGATTTCACCCCTCGGGGGATAGTATTTGAAAGTGGGGGAATAGTGTTGACATTAAATTTCTGCATCAAGAAGTTCAGTATTTTGTAAGACTCATCAAAATCTGTTTTATAGAACAGATTTCGTGATCCTTTGAGGAACTTAGCTTCAACCACTGGATTTAGCAAAAATGTGCTGAGAGGATCGTCATTTGTGTTACGCCGTGGAACTCGTTTCTTTTTTACCCATTGGTATGATTTTTGCACTTCGATAATGTCAATGTTCTTTCTACAGTTCGCTATAATAGACTTGTAGTCCTCGTAATCATAAACTCCATCTCGACGCCTCATCTCTTTTTCTATGTTTCCGTGTACGCCGTCCGCAGACATATGGGTGTGGCCTTTAGTGAGAAATCTCAAAGTTATAGTATCAATATTAACACATTCAGAATTAACAATCATTACCAGCGCTGTAAGCAAAAACCAATTTTTATTTTGTCCAGTGCAATTGTCACACCACAATGTTAATTTTTTCACATCTCTTTCCGAAATAAGAAAAGCCATCAATGCATCTCTTATATTAGTGGCATCTCGACCCATCATTGCTTCATGCCACACAACACACTTGCTGTTTATCTTTGCGTTTTTACATAATGGTGCAAATGTTAAATTAAAAGCCACTAGACGACTCAAAAAAAATGAATCTTTAATTTTTGGCATATCTGGCAATAATGTCACTTTCTGAAGATCCATAGAAAAATAGTGTTCCATTGTATCGTTGCCTTTATTCGCATCTTCTTTGTAATTTTTTATAGCTTTTTCAGCTTTAACCTTGTGTTGAGCGAAATCGTTCTATAAACTTTCGACAGCTGATGCCTCACTTTCATTTTTAATCTTTTCCTCGAATACTCCGCAATCAACACATTGGTCTCCTTTAGGATATTTTAAGGAAACTTTCATTGATTTCATAGTATTTCTGTAGGTTTCAATAGAACATTTGACATCAGGATTCTTCGATATGAAGTCAGTATGCATAGATTGCAGTGTAAGCGTTCGTGGCAAGTACCGTGTCAGCGGTGCGTTGTTTCTCCTGTAGTGGCTCAATGCCGGGTTATAGCTCATGATGTGGTCTTCGATAGGTGTTCTTGATAGTTTAGGTTTCTTGCCACCTCGATTCTCTTTAACATCTTCGTAAAAGGGTTTCCGTTTTAAAGCTCTGCTTAGCTCGGTAATAACACCATCAGTACTATGACCAAGAGTATTCAGGAAAAATGATTTACAAACATTTATCTCCTCATTCCCGAGATAAAAGTAGTAATACCGCGACTCGTTTTTTACGTGTTTTTTGTCTGAGTTAGAAATAGATGTAGATTTCTCTTTGACTGGTGCAATCTGTACACATTTGTTCAAAAACTGGCGGCGCTGAGTATAGTTCATATTCCAGTAACCATTCCAAATATCCTCTCTTTCTTTTTCTGTGAAGTTATTGCAACGTCGTCTACATTTACCGTTGCACATTTTAGGTATCATGGGATGCATCGTTTTATTTTTTATAACCTTTGCTGTTTCTTTAGGATTATCTGGAATTTCGATTAATGTACCCGTATCAAATATAGGGCCTGGATAGTTTGCGGTGAACCGAGCTGGTGGGCGGTAGCTATCTGCTTGTTCCGAGTCGATGAAAATAATTGTATTTGGGTAAGTTGCGATGAAAATTTGTATTTCCGGTATAGAGGATTCTATTGGAGGTAGTTGGGGTTGATTTTCAAAAGCAAATGTAGGTTCTAGGAGATCGAGATCTTGAAAACAGTATTCGGAATTATCATATAGTGCAGGTTTTTGTACTACCAAAGGTATATAATCGGGATCAGCTACGGAGTCATCACTCAAGTAAGCAGTATCAAATCCAAGGTTACTATCAGAAACGATACTATCACAGATCGTAACATTTTCGGCCGATGATCCAGGGATAGGATTGTTGTAGTCGATAATTGTTTGGTCAGTATCTGTTTTAGCTTCATCATTATTTTCTCTGAAAGCGGAAAAAAGAACAAGCTAAACATACGCAACCAACACCGAAAACAAAAAGACAAATAATAAGGCAGGTAAGTATTAGTCAAATAGCTTGGGTCAAGAAAAAAAAAACTTTCTTTTAATCGTTTCGGTAAAGTCCCGTTTTGTTCTATAGGGCAGTATATTTTGATAAGTTAAGGGGACTTTCTTAAGCGGCGCTCGTGGCGCCCACACTAGTTAAATAACATATTATATTCTCTGTTCAGTTGATAATTAGCAAAACATACCCTTAAAATAAGCAAAATCGGCTTTTGCACATTCATAACACGAAAGCCAGCACAACATTCTAGTTTTGTTAGCACTATTATGAAGATAATGCAACGACAATTCTATGTTGAGGTTATGTCACGTTTATCTTACATTTTCGTAACTATAATGAATAAGTTATTTCTTACCTGCATTCGGTAGCACGCATTATACGCCTGGACCGATAAAATTGCATGTGACTCATTTTTACTATTTTTTATCTCGGAGCGAAACACTCGTGCGTCGGTAACACTGGACTTACTAAACGAAATTTCATTGACTTTACAATCGGCGCCAAATTCAAAACATAGCAAGTAGTTATTTCAAATTCATAACTTAGTAAGTCGCTTGAGCTGCTAGGGTTTTAAATTTGTATTCTGACATACTAAGTTTAGAATTTGTACTTCAAGGAAATTTTCGTAGTCATGGCAAATTGCTTAGACTTGCTAAATATTTTTTTTTAAATTACGTATGAAACTGGGTGTTTTAAGGTTCACATCATTTTGATACTGTCTAGTAAGGCGAAAAATTCCAAAAACGGTTTTTTCTTCAAATCACCTGTTACTAGGTTTTGAATTTGGGCAGCCGTGCTGATGGCAAGTCATTGATCATTAAAATAAACTGCAATGGGCCTAAATTACTGCCTTGATATACGCCTGACCTGGTCAAATACGGTTCAGACCTATACCCCGAGTACTCTACATATTGCCGCCGATCTGTCATATAACTGGCAAAAAATTTCAGAAGATGTAGGGTGAAGCCGAACCCTGCTAACTTTTTCAACAAGACGTCATTATCGACTAGGTCGAACGCTTTTTTAAAGTCAAAATACGCAGAATCCGTCTTCCCCCCACCATCTACTGCCAGCAACAGATATGTCATATGGCTGAGTAAATTACTGGTGGTGCTTCTTCACGTCCGAAAGCCATGTTGAGCATCCGAGAGCTGAGGGCTCACTTGAGATGATATGCTCTTATGAATAGCCGACTCCAACACCTTCGCCGCAGTTGACAGTATGGCGACTGGTCTGTATTGATCTACCTTTGTACAGGATTTCCCTTTCGGTACTGGTACAACTCTGGTGATTTTCCATCTTTCTGGAAATTCTGCTTGCTTCAGACAAAGGTTGAATATGTGGTGGAGCGGCTTGGCTATAACTTGTCTACAATCTCTGAAGATATAGGGCGGTATTCCATCTGGACCTGCTGATTTCTTCGGCTTAAGTTTGTTAATCGCATCGAGGACCTCTTGGAACTGAAGACCATCCAGATGTATCCGTGCTGTTACGTTTTCGCCTCCTGTTTCGGCAATCGCCTTACTTACATCCAGTTGCGCTGTCTCCGAGCTATAAACCGAATGAAAATATTTAGCAAATTCCTCAGCACATTCTCCCTCAGTCATTACCTTTCCATCCTTTACGAACTTTTTCGGAGTTCTGCATTCTCTTTTCGAGTTTGCATAATCCCAAAAGGACTTCGGGTCTCTCTGCAACTGACTTTGAACATACAGCTTACTCGTATATTGCTTCTCTGCCAAAGATATATTTGTTTTAACTCTGGCCCTACATGCGGAAAACTCTTTATAGTCAATGTCCGTTCCACTTGATTTATATTGTTTGTGCAATCGCGATTTTAGTTTAATGTCTTTTATTATATCTGCCGTATACCACTCTGGGTAGACGTGCTGAGAGTTAGACCCATTTCGTTTTCTCGGAACACAATAGTCAATAATGTCGTACAAATTATTGTAAAAAAAATCAAAACTATTTTCCAAGCCTAACTCATAAATCGGAGTCCAGTCTAGTGTCGCTATCAAACTATACAATAACGGGAAGTTCGCCTTTTTATAATTGTAGTTTCGTATAGTCAATCCAGGTATGTATGAGCTGGTCGCGGCGGCCGCGTCGGCGGGACCGCGCTGTGCGAGATCGCGCCGTCGCGGGAGCCGCACCGACACCTCGAGCGCCGGGTGATACTCATCTACCGACACGAGTGGCATCTCTGCCGCCCCCACTCGCACACTGTCACTGTCCGGAAATGTACTTAAAATTAAATCTAATTGCCTATTATTGCAATTGTTTACCTTGTTACACTGATTGAATCCACAGTAAGTTAAAAAATATTCAAAATAATTATTAACATTTTTAGAACAAGAATACAAGTTAAAATCTCCTAAAACAATAACTTCCTTATAATTATTACAATGTTCTTCAATAAGCTTAAATAATAACATATATTCGTTTTCTATGCTTCTTGGTGGTATATATGTCGCAGTCATTTTGTATGATTCCGCCGTTTACATACGGCGTCGTCAGTTTATAAACGCTTGCTGTTATGTAAAATGCCGAAGGCAAAATGTATAATGCCGTGTCTTTATCTAAAATGCCTCAAGATTTGATTGACGATTGAATCGCCATCTACATAATGCCGCGGCAAATTGAAGTATTTAGTTCTGTTTCTTACCACGAGCGTCGCTGTTGACCAAAACAAACAAAATGGCGTCAAGTAGTGGTTTTGTGACACAAAAAGTGATTAAAAACTGTGCAAATACTATGTGTTTAAAAGACTTTTCGCAAAATAATTGTGATTTTAAAGACATTTACTATAGTGAGTTGAAAAAGGTTTACGATCTTCAAGCGGGAGCAGTAAAAAAGCCATGGACAACTGAGAAGATTTTTGAGGTTATCCGTCACCTAAAAGATGCTAAGGTGTCCATAGAATCTGGTTCTCGGAAGACCCCTGCACAATATTACTGGTCAAAAAGACAAGTGACTTTGCCAATTCATTAGATAGCTACTGATATCACATACGCTGATGATACAGCAATACTTTTTCATGACAATAAAGGGTGGGAACAAGTCTATAATCGTGCTGAAGAGGGTCTCGCTAACATCGCAAGGTTACTAGACACAAATCTATTAACATTAAATGTAAAAAAAACTAAATATTTAGCTTTTTCCAAAACATGTGTCTCAAGTCCTCCAAATAGCTTGGCACTCAAAATACATTCGTGTTCTCAAGACGAAACTACTCAATCAAATGCTAGCAAATGCGCATGTAGCTTGATCGATCGTGTCAATAAAATGAAATATTTAGGCGTCCTCATAGACGAAAACCTCTCTTACAAAGACCATATTGCAGATCTGTCTGGTCGGATTCGAAAACTAATATTTATTATGAAAAAACTTCGTGACTGTTCGTCGTTAGAGGTGTTACGACAAGTATACTTAGCCTTATGCCAATCAATAATGCAATACTGCATTGGTGTCTGGGGAAGTGCTGGAAAAACATTTTTCATGATTTTAGAAAGAGCACAGCGAGCCCTTATCAAGGTTGCTCTGAAGAAACCCTTTAGATATCCTACCAACGTTCTTTATGATGATTTCAAAGTATTGCGAATGCGTCAACTGTTTATTTTAAATGCCACAGCAAAAGTTCATAAAACCATGCTTAAACGGCTTGACTATAACATCCTGTTATCCAGACGTGTCTACCGAGTCCCTCTCCCTACTGCCACATCTCTACTAACCCGTAGAAGCCCAGCGTATGCACAATCTAACACATACAACAAGGTTTGTAAAGTTTGTCCAATTAAAGACTGTACTGTATCCTCTTGTAGAAAGACAGTGCAGAACTGGCTTATGACCCTAACTTATGAAGAAACAGAGAATTTTATTTAAATCTTGCACGCGCACCTTACTTCACGCACACATACACCCAACACACACATCCACGCACATACACACATACCACATCAATAAACACTTGTAACAGTTGTCAATCTTACCATGATCGTTTGGCTATAGTAGTTCAAACATCAACATAACTTAAAATATTAAATAATAATAATAAATTACTATTCGACTCTTTCAAATCACTTTTAGGCACCTATAGTGCTTGTCGCTAAATGTAATAAAAATCGTACTCTGTCCCCAAGACACAGGCTAACGCCTAGTTTGGGTCTCAACGTTCACATGTGACTACGTTAATTTAGCTAAGCTTACCATAAACACTGTTAATTGAAATGTAACTTATCTTTGGAAATAAACATTATATATATATCGCTCCTTGAATGCAAGAGGGCCACAATTCAAAAAAGTGTAAAAACGGTTTTATTCGAAAATTGAGCTCTAAATCTATGATACTATAGAGTCTATTTAAGACACCCATCGTTTTCGCTAATTTTGACACCAAACCGCTCAAGCGTCTGTTTTGCATTTAGCCGCTTTGCGCACCGACTTCAGTGCAAGACCGCCATTTTGTCAGTCGTGACCCAGACCTCAAAGAGAACGCACGTGGTTTTACTGCAAAACAGCCACAATCCAAAATGTGATCTGAACTTTACCATAGTTTTCCCTGCAATAGTGCCACATTTTGGAATACGTCCTTTTTCCATTCCAATTTCAGGTGAGTTTATTTATAATTTAAAATGCAAAGGTGCCATATTTTAATATGTGTTTCTTTTACATTCCAATTTATTCAAGACTATTTATTATTGATAATACAAAAGTGCAATATTTTAACAAGTGACCATTTTGCAATCTAGTTTATTTAAGATTACTTTTTATATAAAATACAAAAGGGCCATATTTTAACAAGAGTCCATATTGCATTCTAATTGATTTAAGACTAGGTATTAATTATATTACAAAAGCACCATATTTTAACATGTGCCGGTTTTGTATTCAACCAAGTTGGAATATATTCTTAATATGGCAATGCTAAAATTATAGTATGAGGAATGTGTCCATTTTGTATTAAAATGTATCTTACGTTTTATTTTACATAATTAATGCTAAACAGTAATATTTTGAATTGTGTTCGTTTTGTTTAGAATAAAATTTTATTGAACAAAACATTTTCCATCAAAATAGACGCATTTTATATAATATCTTAAGAATTTTTTTTTTTCAGTATTTATTGCTTCTCTTTATAAGTTATCGTGCTATTTACGGTTAACCAGAACAGATGTGTTATAAAGCTTTTTATTTTAAATTATTTTATTTTAGGCGTGATAAAATATAATAATTATGATAGTGTATGAAAAATAAATAATTTCTGTTCATGCTATTACAGGATGTCCAGCAGATCAAGAGCTATTTTAAACATGGTTATTTCTAACGCAACAATGGAAACTATTGACAGAGATGAACAATACAACTTTGACTCTAACTCAACACCTACGAACATCAATACTCAGCAGTTTGTGGCCAATGATCAACAAGACACAACAAACTTTTCTTCTGGAATGAACTCCATCGCTGATAGTCAGCCTGATCTTGCAATATCATTGCTTGATGATATTATAATTGACGAAACACTACACAATCAAAACTACGTCGTTGGACCAAGCAGTGATTCTTCTAGCGATTCTTCTTCAACCAGCGAAGATTTTAGTTCAGATGACAGTGTCAAAGATCCTAACTTCGTTCCAGACTCAGAGGTATGCGTAGAATTAGAAGAACAGGATTCACCTCAACCTGGTCCTTCTTGGGCACATCAATCTATAATCGATACAGCTTTGCCACTCGACTCGGACGTCGAGACGGTTTTGCATCCAGCCTATACTGATATTATGCAAACATCGGTTCAATCATCGAGCATTGAAGCTCAATCATCCAGTATCCAGATTCAACCGCTCAGCGTCGAAGCCCAGTCACCCAGTATCGATAGTTATCCACCTAGCGTAGAACCTCAGCCGTTATCTCGAAAAAGGAAGGCCAACCCTGCGTCGTGGAAAAGGAACGTAACCAAGGCTCTAATAAACAGCGGCAAAGCTCACACTACTATGACAAAAAACATTGAAGCTAAAGTAATGGGACCTAGTTGTACAGATAAATGTAAATTGAAATGTGGAAGCGAATTTTCGGTCGAGCAACGGCAAGATATATTTGAGAAGTACTGGCGAAAAGGTGACTTGAAATCTCAAAGGCAATTTATTAGTGAAAACATGACTGAAATTGAACCGAAGTATCGATACATTCGTGTCGGAAGCACTCGCAAGAACTTCAATCATGCATATTATTTGCCAAAAAATAATACACGCAACCGAGTGTGCAAACTATTTTTCATGAACACACTGGCAATATCGGATAAGTCAATAAGAACTGTTGTAAAGAAAAAATCCGAAGGTATGTTAGGAATCGAAATGGAAGATATGCGAGGAAAACATGGTAAACAGTTCAAATTGGAGGCGGATTTAAAGAATGGTGTTAGAGAGCATATCAATTCTATCCCAAGAATTGATAGCCATTACTGTCGTGCTCGCTCTAAACTTCAGTATATTGAAGGTGGAAAGACTGTTGCAGATTTGCACCGTGATTATATCGCCAAAAACAAAGAAGAGGGTAAGCCGTACGCTTCATATAAGATTTATTATAATATATTTGTCAATGAATACAATATTTCTTTTTGGCAACCCAAAAAAGACCAGTGTGACGACTGTACAGCTTTTAAAAATTCAGACGACAAGACTTTGCTTCAAGAGAAGTATGACTTGCATTTAAAAGAAAAAACACTGGCTCGAGCTGAAAAGGAAATGGATAAGAATAATGTGAGTGATAATTTTGTTGTATGTGTATATGATTTACAAGCTGTTATGCCTAGTCCACGAGGTGAGGTCTCTAGCTTTTATTATATTTCAAAATTGAATTTGCTGAATTTTACAATCACTGAATTGGATACAAATAAGACAAGTTGCTTTGTATGGCATGAGGGAGAAGGAGCACGAGGTGTTAATGAGATTGGATCGTGCGTACTAATGTATTTAGAAAACTTAAACGAAAAAGCATCTACTGATTTTGACGTAGTTTTCTACAGTGATAATTGCTGTGGTCAGCAAAAAAATAAGTTTATGCTAAGTTTATATCAATATGCTGTCAATAATCTATCAAAATTGCGAAGTATCACTCATAAATTCCTCATAAAAGGGCACACCCAAAATGAGGGTGATGCCGCACACTCATTGATTCAAAGAAACATTTCAAGAGCATTGAAATCTTCTCCAATCTACGTGCCGGATCAATACGTAACTCTAATTAAAACCGCAAAAAAGACAGGCTCTCCTTTTGTAGTCCGCGAGCTGACGCATGAGAATTTTTTGGATTTAAAACATCTGGCTTTTGGAAACTATACAACAACCGAAGACGGCGAAAAAGTTAAATGGGCTGACATAAAGGTGTTGCAAGTACATCGCGATCTTAAAAATAAGTTTTCATTTAAAACTTCTTATGATAGCGATGACTTCATTTCGGTATCCACAGTCACAAAAAAGCAAAAAAATACCTATAAAGCAGTAGCGCCTAAAAATCTTTATAGCCAAAAACTTAAAATATCTGAATCTAAAAAACAGGGTATACTTAAACTTATTGAAAAAAATATCATACCTAAATATTACCAAAGTTTTTACGAAAGTCTTTAATTTTACTTTATGTGTACAAGTAAAAAATTTAAGCATTTAATATGATAGTTTTTTTTTTTTTTGATAGTTAGTTTGATGATAGTTTTTTTAAGCTATACAACGTTACCAACTTTTAGATGCGACTTTTGATTTTTTACCAAAAGATATTTTTTTATTATAATAAATACTAATATTATAGTTTTGATATCTTTTATAATGTGATATAAATATAAGTAAAATTTAACTTTGTTTGTAGTTGATTAAGAAACAAATAGTTATAATAGAATTATTTTTAGGATACATTCCAAGTTGAAAAAATGCATGTTGCCTTAAGTTAAAGACTGAAAAGAGATTTGATTGTGTTAGTTTACAAATACGAATGTGTGTCAAGTCTTAATTTTTGTTTATAAGGTTAGTCTTAGTTTACTTGAAAATTTACTATAATATATCCTTTTCGGATCAGTTGATTGTAAAGTTGGGCTAATTATGCCAACATCAATGTTGGCATAATTAGCCCAAAAAGAATACTGATGTTTTTGCTGAAATGAGAAAGTTCCTAAAAGCTAAAGTTCAAATCCTATCTTATTTCGCTTGTAAATGTTGCTTGGTAGTATAATTGAAGTTACAAGATATTTAATTTCATTTATAAGAATTTCAAATATTTTTACGTTAAATAAACACAAATAAATGTGATTAAAAGATACAGAGCAGTTTTAATGGTCTTAGTACTTATTTTGATAATTTATCTATTTTTATATACTTTAAAAGAATTTAACGATTGTTAGAATACCTAGATACTTTTCATTTTTTAATTGTTTTATGTTTTTTTTCCTTTTCCTTAGAAATTGTGATACTACAAAACTAATTTAAAAGTAATAAGACATTTTTGGATAGGTTATTAGTTCCTACAAAAAGCTTGTACTACATTTTCTTACTAAAAATAAACATTTTAATACATATTAGATATGTATAATGGACAAATTAGATAGTTAAACGTTTTTTTTGTGTAATGAAAAACTGTTTGTTTGATTTTTATAAAGAAATATTAATAAAGAAATTTGATTTTAAAAATATTCGTTTCATTTTTGGAATATTTCTTCTAATTATAGTTTGAATTTTGAAAACAAAAGGGACTTATCTGCATTTTTAGAGCGTGTGTAATACATTCCAATATAATTTATAATGCAGAAAGATACAGCAACAAATCACGCTTCGAATGGTATATAATAGTATACAATTATTTACAAAAACTACATGTTTTTTGCAAAAAATCCTTAACGAAATTTTGTTTCGGCTGTACTGTAAAAAAAGCTATTTATGGTTTGTGGCTCTCTTGCATTCAAGGAGCGATATATATATATATTATATATATATATATATATTATACATTATATATTATATATACTATTGTGCACAAATTTGGAACAAAAGTAGTTTGATGAAGCGCTCGCCGGCCGCTGCCGCGGCACGCTCGCTACGCTCGCTCGGCTCGCGCCTGGTGGGTCACAGTTCAAACCTAACCTAACCTATAGGTTTGTCACAGACAAGTGACATTGCCAATTCATTAGGTACTAATATACTATTGTGCACACATTCCTACTAATATGGGTCTACTAATCTTGAAAACACACAAAAACACAACAACAAACATAACAACACAAACACAACACAACACATAACACACACAAACACACACACACACATTGAAAGTGCCATATTATCCTAGGAAGTTTAATTGTTGTTTATAATATAAATTTAGTTTTTGTAACTTAAATATTTTAACTAAGTAACAGAACCAAAGCGCATACTGATTGCTAAAATAAAGTCTGATTTGTCCAAACTGTGTTTTCTTCATGGTCACCCTAAAACTACAACCAACGTTGAAATTACAACAATTGAACGAGTTGTCATTTTGCCTTCGGCATTTTACATAACAGCAAGCGTTTATAAACTGACGACGCCGTATGTAAACGGCGGAATCATCCAAATTGCCTGCGACATATATACTACAATTATCAAAAACAGAAATCTATTACAAAGCATTGATAATAAGTTCTAAACAATGGTCGTCAATGTTTACCTCTGTCAAAGCCGGTATGTGTCGTAGCTCTAAGCGCGGTGTGGCCACTAAACTCGCACCGCCCTGCTTTCTTCCATCTGCTCTGTCGCATCGAAATATTGTGTAATTTGGTGGAGTTATTTCTGCGTCGTGGACAGATTCATTAAATCCTGTTTCCGTCACGGCTATCAGGTCTGCGTCAGATGTTTCCACCCCTAAATAAAATGTATCAAGTTTAGTCCTGAGTAGTAGTAGTGTATTCACCTCGAATATAACGCTGTCTTCGTCTTGGGCAGTTTTAATCCATCGCTTCACTAAGGACTCTACATAACTACATAATCATCATCATCATCATCTCAGCCGTAGGATGTCCACTGCTGAACATAGGACTCCCCCATGATTTTCCAAAAGGACCGATTGGAAGCGGCCTGCATCCAACGTCGTCCTGCGACCTTCATCAGGTCGTCTGTCCACAGTGTCAGTGGACGACCTACGCTGCGCTTGCCGGTCCGTGGTCTCCACTCCAGAACCTTTCAGCCCCATCGGCCATCTGTTCTGCGTGCTATGTGGTCTGCCCACTGCCCCTTCAACAGGCTAATCTTCTGGGCTATGTCGGTGACTTTCGTTCTTCTACGGATCTCCTCATTTCTGATTCGATCACGTAGAGAAACCCCGAGCATAGCCCTCTCCATAGCTCGTATACTACATAATACATACCACTAATAACTACATGTGTCAAGCAAATCCGTGACGAATTTTGTGCTGTTCAGAGGAATAAATTGGAAAGAGATTTTTGGCGCTCGTTAGATGGATCTTTTTCGGTCATTAATTTTCTTTGCTAGAATGTATTTTAATAGTAGATTATGTACCGAGGGAGTAAAGCAGTGACTTGCGTTACGGGCGGCATATTGCACCGTGAGTTAACGGAGACTCTTCATTTAATCCTTGAGCGAAGCGAGGGATTTATGTCGAGAGTCCTGAGTGAAGCGATGAGTTAAAACCGTCCAAGACGAAGACAGCGCATCTTGTTAACTCGAGGTGCATACTCTACTTTTCATACCTACTGGCGAGACAATAAAACTCAGAGTTTTATATAAGCAGTTATTTAGTTAAAAGTAAAATAAATTAAAGTTAATATTTATATTGGACACATTTGTACCATTATAAATAATTATAGGTAATTCAATGAAGGCTTATGGAAAGGTAGAGGAATCACGCACCCTAACCATACACAAGGCGCAGGGACTGACGTAGGAGTCAGTCCTAGTCATAAAAACAAAGAGTAAAATGAAGCTGCACGAGAGCGTCCCGCATGCAGTTGTAGCAGTTTCACGGCACACAAAGACCTTCATCTATTAAGCTGATGATGACGATGATGCCATTGGACGATTCGTGAGGCAAACGATGTTTGCAAACATCAATACCATCCACGACTACAACCTCAAGATGGCGATTAGGGATCGGAACGTAGCGGTGATGCAGGCCCTGCTTCAGTGCAAAGAGGGTTCTCAGCAAGTGCAATAGATGTTGAAATTGTACTAAAAGTGGGTATGGAAATTCAGATTCAGATCATAAATAAGCTTAAAATAATCATACTTACTATCGTACTCCCACCGACACAAAACGGTCAACCAAATATAATGCTAAAAGTTGCAATATGACTACTTTAAGAGATGGGAGTACGGATCTTCAAAAAAGTTGACAGTAGAACAATGAAACTTAGTGTCAAAAGTCAAGTTGAAGTACGCGAATTGAGTGAAATATTTGAAACTACGTCATCAAACCGTCTATCATATTGCATTATTATTTAAGCTTGCTATGTTGATGTAGTGGTACCAAATTTAATAGGTTGAAACGTAACTACTTTAAGAGGTGGGAGTAGGGCCCCTGGAGTCAGTGGAGTGTAGTTGTAAATAATAATAAAAAATAAAGGTAATATTCACAATACAGTAAAAGCTCCTTATTCGCGCTTCCTTCATTCGCGTTTTCACTATTCGCGGATTAAAAAATGCGACCCAATCCCATTATTCGCGGATAAAAATTTCTTTATTCGCGGATCTAATAAGTACATACGTATAATAATAAAAGGATTCGAATAAGTATCGAACCCAATATCCTTTGTAAATGCCGTCAAATGGACTAATAAAAAAAAGAGTAGAATAGATCTTTTAAAATAATAATTAATTACAACTTTGCCTAAAGTATGTTGTTAAATGATATCGAGGACTTTGACATAAGCTGCCCTTTCCGCGATCGGTGTTTTTGAAAATGTAAACAAAAATAATGAATGCAACCTTATAACTCAATGAATAAAGTATATTTTTATATGTTGCTGTTCCGTCCTATGGTAATAGCCGCTTTGCGTGTTTTGTTTCGCCTTGCACATTCGTTACAAAAATTAATCTCTAAATTTCGTTACAAAAATCTTATTTTTAAGAGACAAATTGCTAGTGCGACTGCTGCGTATCAGTCTGAATTGAAGGAGCTTGTAAAAACTGCCAAGCAAGAGAAAATTACAAAATTCTTCAAACCATTGCCTAAGCCTAGATTAATCAAAATGTTCAAAAACTTCAATTGAATTGTATTTTTTTATTTTGTCACCTAGGAACGTATCCCTTATAATCCCATATAAATGACCATTCCGTATTCACGGTTTCTGTATTCGCGGCATGTTTATGGAACATATACCCCGCGAATAAGCAGCTTTTACTGTATAGGGTAATATTCATTGCACTAACCGGCACTAGGATACCCTTCCTTGGGAACTATAAACACACCCATTAAGTAATCACAAACATACTAGACACAAGAACAAACATTTCCACTCTTCAAATCATTGTTTTCATCACCCAAGGATTGAACCTAAGGCCCCTCGCTTCGAAGGCAGAGTTACTTCTGACTAGACTAACGGCGCCGTTAAATTATTAATCTCGACGCTGTATCTAGCGTTCCTCTCCTAAATAAGTTTTTTTATTTGATGCAGGTGATAAAATAATTAAACAATGTTACATACAGTTGGCTTTATTACTGATGGTGACGCTTATTTCTTAATAGATAATCCAGTGTAGAGGGACTGGGTGCAGGTACGGAAAACTAATCACCATTTGAAGTAGATGTACACAGTTTCTTAGATTTCACGGTTCCAAGTAACTTACACTTTCCCTTTTTCTTGTTCTCCGGTTCCAAACAAAGACATTTGTCAAAGTCGGCTGAAGATAGTTCCGCGCCTCGCGTTGAGATGTCGCTACACGTTCCTAAATATTCCTTATAATATATTGGAAGTGTTAGTAAATTGAAGATTCTTGTATGCGTTCCAGAATAGACCTATATTCCCTCGCTACAGTGTTAAACGGTGACCTCTGCCTTCAACAGAAGAGACAGACATTTCGCGTCACTGACGAACTGCCCTGAGCATGTAACCCTGAGATATAAAAGTTGTTAAGTCTCATGTGCCTGTAATTTCACATGTACATATGACACGTACGTGTCGGCACTCGTACTCTCTACCCAATTAACCAATTATACAAGTCCTGTAAAGTTTTAACAGTTCGACAGCTATTTATACTAAACACAGTCTTAAAACAACACATAGCACTTTCCTATAGTACTGACGTAACTAACAAAAGACGCAAAGACATTGTTTGTACTAACACCGCAAGTAATAAGCATGCTTTCGCAACTATTTCCACATATATAATGTCTCCACAGAATAAGTCATTCTTTTATGGGACAATGTACACGATTCTATAATAAAGTTCCCAATGTTATCCGAGATTTGCCTATTAATAAGTTTAAAATTACTATTAAAACTAAACTCTGTCAAAAAGGTTATTACAAAATTTCGGATTACTTGGAGGATAAAACAGCTTGGGACTGATCACTCCAGGATCTATCTACTCGTGTACTAAGATGTCAAAGTGTAGCGTGTCTTGCCCTACTGATACCATTATTATGTTCTCTTTTGTAAGGCAACACACTGGAGCTAATATCTGTAGTACCTAAGTAAAAATATTGTAAAAACATCTATATAAAAAGAATGGCCCCGAGTTTCTTGCCGCTTCTTCTCGGTAGGCTCTATATATTTTGGAACGCGGCGGTAGTCTTTAAAGTATATTATAATGAAAAATTGACGTTCATAAGTGCGTCTTTGATGCCTAAATTGAATAAATGATTTTGACTTTGACTTTGACTAGGTTTTTTATGTTCTTGGGCCATATCTATACAATAAACTTAGCCGTAGTTTATATATATTTATATACATATACACACATACCTGTGTCTCAGGCTCAAAATGCTTACACGTGTATTGAACTAATAAACAAATTAACACAATAATATACAAATACGATAAATAAACAAAGTACAACTTATAATATAAACAAATGTAATACTATTTTTTTTTAATAAATTATGCCTACGTAGTATTTATAAACATATCTACAAGAGTCATTTATCTAGGTCACTAAACACACAGCTTATAACTATTACATAGGTACCATTAATAACTGCTCGGTTTCCTCGTAAGTCATGTTGGATAGGGCACTCAAGATGGTTTTCTTACAATTTATGAGATTCATTTCATATATATATATATAAAATTAGTATTACATTTGTTTATATTAAAAGTTGTACTATGTTTAGTTATCGTATTTGTATATTAATGTGTTAGTTTGTTTATTAGTTTAATACATGTGTAAGTATTTTTCGCCTGAGACACAGGTTCACCTATCTCAGGCATAGTGTAATTTATGATTAGTTGTATTAGAATTATTAGGTCCATGATGTCCATCTTAGCTCTTAGATAATGAATAAGGATAATATATATAATAATAATAATAATAAATTATTATTATATATATTATCTTTAAGCCGGAACACAGGAATGCAATTATTAATGCTTAGCGGTAGACATGTGTATGATAGTAGTACTTCACCGGACACACTTGCTCGCAAAGAGTTCTACTGTTTCAATGATATAACCTTGCAACGTGGGTTTAATATCGGTATATGAAGTTTTTTAATATCACAATAACTTCCCGCACATTTGTTCTTCTACCGCAAAACCGCAATAGGTATCATAAAGTTTACTATTACTTTTCCAATAGTTTTCAATACAACTGTTACCTTCAAGATTTCCTTTCTATCAGTTTGAGATCTGTTCACCAATGAGACCTATGGCCACGGAGTATAAGAAACTGGATGGAATGGTAATCGTTATGTCATCGTTAACTACCAGTATAACTGCTAAATACAGATAAAACAATACTAAACATACTCCGGACACTGCATATGTAGAAATTACTTTAAAATCATGAAGTATGCTTTTTGGTATAGGTTGGAAAACGAGCAGGCAGCTCACCTGATGGTAAGTGATACCGTCGCCCACGAACATCCGCAATACCAGAGTTCTCGAGGTTGCGTTGCTGACCTTTGCGGAAGGAATGAAAGGGGTGAGGGTGGCGGGGGATGGGGAGGGGGAAGGAGAAGGGGAATGGCGGAGGGGGGAATCGAGGATCCGGAACCTCCCATATACCGACTGAAACAAAATAGCAAACTATATTATTTCACGTCGGTGTTATGAGGGAGTGTGGTATTTCCCCGGTCATCCGGGCTCTTTTGGCTGTAACCCATACAAGGGTTACAGCTTGGCACTGCCACGAGCATGTAGGGCTGCCATAATATTCCGTACCTGCACTGAGATTTAGAAATAATGCTTATTCAAGAACGGTAGGTATAGCAGCGAAATATTAGCGTCCAGCATCGTATCTGCCATATGAATAGATAACCCCTCCCCTAAACGCTAGTCTATTACCGTTTTCAGTATCCAAATAAAACCATTGTAAATCACACAGCCTCTATTGGTTTCAAGGGTTCCAATCCCGCCGGTTACCAATATTTTTTCGTTCTGAATTTTAAACTTGACTGCTTACCCGACACGAATTCTAAGTAGATAACAAATTTTTATGCAGCATCTGAGTACAGCTAGTTTTCACATATTAAACGTCGACAATGCCTGAATCACCTCGCTTGGCACTTCTAAGCTTTTTAACATTCCGCGCCTATCTCTACTCGTATTTATTCTTTGGGTAAAGTTTAACAGCCGCGGAGGGATGGAGGAACTTCGATTGATACTTCTGTTCAGAATGAAAATTGAACAAAATCAAACTAATATTATAATAAATGCAAAAGTTAACAGATGAGTGGATGAGTAAGTGAAATATGCAGTGAGTAAATGTGGACATTGATTAATTAATTGGCATAACGATTTTAACCCTAGAAAGATAACCTACGCTTCAGAGGCGCCCGCACGAATTAAATAGTACTATATCTTTTAATACGAAACCCGTGTATATCTGTGCTTCTCAGCCAACTCAGTCGTCGGTCAACCGCGTCGAGGGCCAGCTGTTTTTGTGCGGTAAGTATTATTGTTTTGGAGTTATGACGAGTTGAACGAGTTGATGCGCTCCTGAGACGTATGGTTATCTTCAAGATCGACGTATGTATGACTGTCTAAAAAAATTTTATAAGGTACTGATTAGCTTTCCTAGACTTTATACTTATATTTTAATTATACTATACATATTAATAGTAAAATACAATATTTTATGATAGTTAAGCGATATTCGTGATTTTTTTTTAGTTTTTTAGAGGTCTACTCATTTGGTTTCAATTATTAATAATAAACAAATATAAAGTACAATATTTTTCGTTTATAAAATGTGTCACCTATACTTAATACCATTTAAATTGTAAAATCAAATCACACAAATCTTGCTAAATAATTTAAATATAAGCATTTGAATACCGTGGCGCCTCCGAAGCGCATGGTTATCTTTTATGTAAGATAGAATATGGTTATCTTTCTAGGGTCAATGTAGTTTGTTGTACAGCTTCCCCTTGCACGGACAATGCTGTGTGAAAGAAGCTCTACTATAATGTTATGAATGTGGATGGATGGAGGTTTGTCATTCATTCACGCCAGAACGGGTGAACGGATTTGCATGAAATTTGGTATGTAGACAGATGAGGTGCTGCATATAATACTTTACATCATTATCATCATCAGCATTATCCATCAGGCGAAATCGAGAGGCGCAACTTGGTAATAAATAAAGTAACATCACGTTTAGAAAGAGGATGATAAAGAGATTTAAGTAGAAGAATTACGTACCTAGTAAAATAACAATTAACATTTTTTTTGTCAAATCAATACAGGCAATTAAACAAAAACTTTATTGATTAAAATTACATGACCAAAATACATGTCAATGACTCACTGAAAACTAATCTATAGTTGGAATTTTGAGGACTTTGCGCCAGGGGATATTAATAAGGTAAAACGAAGGAATATAATATAATGAAAATAACTACTACGAGTATAATGTCGATGGACACAAAAACTGAATTTGTATAAACAATACAGATCGCAGACCGAATGATGAGCGGGCGTATAGCTGCAAGTGAAACTTTATTATAATAGAGTGTAAATATTTGCATATACTTATTTATGAACTACAAGTGAGCAATTCATCTTTATCATACAATGTTCTACCACGCATTGTCCTATAAAATAAAATAAAATGTTTGTAAAAGTTTAATATACTTTTTACATCTCTCATATTCGGTAAGTAGGTCCTTATTACCCCCAAATGGGGCTTGTAGGTGACCAATTAGCGCCCTAGGGTAATAATGTAGCTAGAATAGCCCTAGGGCGGTAAGTAATAAAAAAAAACACAAATGGTGCTTGTAGGTGACCAATTAGCGCTCTAGGGTAATAATGTAGGCCCTAGGGCGATAAGTAATTAAAATGAGCCGCAAGCAGCTCGCGATATTTCGGTATAGTTCGGTATGCCTTACAGCCCTTGGCTGCTAATCTACTATTAAATAATAACTAACATATGTTTGGCTGAACGTATACTTTGCTTGTGCCTTTTTGCGATACACCAGGCTATTTGCATTTTACTAATTTCTTGTTAAGTTTGGAGTTTACTTGTGTTGAATCTGTTGAAAATTTCGACCTTTTATGACAAATCAAACAAGTTTAAGTATTGATCAATATCAAATTTTAATAGTAGATTATGCAACGAGGGAGTAAAGCATTGTGTGGCATTTTAAACTCTGAGTGTGACGGGGCCTCTAGACTGCATCATTGAGCGCAAATTTAATTCCCGAGCGAAGCGTGGGAGTTATCTAGAGTCTTCAGTGAAGCGAGGTGTTCAAACCTCCCAAGACGAAGACAGCATTATTGTTAAGGTGCATACTCTACTTTTCATATTCACTGTGAGAGAATAAAAACTCAGAGCTATATAAAAATAATTTTAATAAAATAAAATAAATTAATGGTTAATATTCAAATCGGACACACATTTTGTCCAGTTACCGAGGCACAGAGTAGTTTTTGGATGGAACATTTTATAGAAAACAACGTTTTAGACTTTCGCGGTTGTTAACTAAGTTATAATTAGTACTCAGGGGACGTAGACCAGGATTTAGTTACTTTTGGAACTTCCGGTATTTCGGCACAGTTACATGCACCATGTTCATAATTATAACAGTATATGAAAGTTGTTAAAATAACACCTCATTCCGTGTTTTGTCCCAAATTCATTACAGATCGCTGCACGTAACTTGAACACATACAGACACTTGATCCCAAACAAGCACACTCCTTATAGTACAATTGCGCCCTTTTCCTTTTTTTCTGTATGCTGTCTCCGTTCTAAGAGGTTTCCAACAAGTAACGTTCCTAATCCAATCACTTTACGCCCATGGGAGTTTCATACAACTTTACAGCCCCAGGGATGTCTTGCTTTACGTCGAGATTACGTGATATGTAATTGGAAAATTCCGAGCAGGTGAGGTGGTATGAAAAAAAACTTTTAGACTTTGCCAGTGACGTATTTCGCTCATGCGGAAAGCAATTAAATTTAAAACGTGTTTTTCAGGTGTGACTAAGATGGACTTAATTCGCATTATGTATGATTTCATAAGAACTAGCAAGTATTTAATCATTTATACTTTGTTGTTTTTAATCTTTAGGTTATTATAAGATAAAATATTTATTTTATACTAGCAACTGCCCGCAACTTAGTTCGCTTAGTAGGGTCGGTTTTTGGCCTCGCCATAGCCTCCCATTTTTTCTTAATATTTTGTAATGTAAGAACCTTCTACCTATTAAAAAACATTTTAAACAAGTACAATTTTAAAAATTTAATACCGACTTTCATACTATTCAGTTATTGGAGTGTAACTCAATAACTGGTGGATCGAATTTGATGATATTTAAATGGGTGGTCCCATTTAACTTCCATGGTTCCCACTTGGAAAGTATACTAGTAGTAGTAGTAAAAGTAATTTGAGAATCTGTCCACAAATGGAGGAGAAATCGGTGAAATTACGCAAAAAAAAAGAATTTTTAGATTTGGACCACATAATGGGGGAGAAAACGGTGAACATACACAAAAAAAAACATACAATCGAATATAGTACGAGTACCTCCTCCTTTTTTGAAGACGGTTAAAAATAAATGACATTGTACCAGAGATATATTATTATAACAGACAAAAACCAAAATGTGTTTTTTTTGTCAGACATGTACTTTATGGCATTATTAACAATATGTACCCATTGAGGTACCAATGGTACCTCAGTGGTACACAATCACACACCGTGTCTTCACCGTTCTCCGTGACAGGTGATTCACACTCCGTGTGGTCTCATATTTAAATTTCATCAAATTCGGTTCAGTAGTTTTTGAGATACACTCCAATAACTGAATAGATTGGAAGTCGGTATACAATTTTTCAAATTGTACTTGTTGTAGGGCGTTGATGTAAGAACAGCAGTTGTCCCTCATCGATAACTTTTCCTCGTTTGGCTTTTTTGTTCAACTCTTGGAATCGGGAGACAGTCCTTGGGAAAAGCCTTTTCGAAGGAAGTTGTAAATAACGACATGCTCTTCCGTTTCTCAATTTCTTTAATATATCACACAAGCTCATCTTCTTCTGTTCTGGAAAACAAGGGTTTAAAATTACCTGGACTTGAGACAACTCGCTCTTTTTATTTTGGCGACTTGACGCTCCAATGTGGTCTGTGGAACATCGTATAGTTGAGCTGTTTTTTCTGTTTCCTGCTATTTTGCTTTTTTTGCATAGATTGTTTGTTTCATGCTTTCTACGGGCCAACTTCCTCTCGAACTTTTCTTTTTGAACGTACGTACCATTTTTATACTTAAAACAAATAAATATTATGAAATGACCAGATCTTTATTTAAGGCTTGAAAGGGGCACAATGGGGACATCAGTTACGGGGATACAATGGTACCCCATCGTGTCCCATAGCCATGTCCCCGTTATGCCCCAAAGAAAAACATTATTTTAAAACATTTCTCAAATAAACGCATCCATAGAGAAAGTGATTTTGTTCAAAATAAATCAATATGTAAAATCTCTAGAAATTCACGATAAAAGAAACAATAGTAGTAATTGAAACACTTACCTTTTTACATGCGTTTACGTGATCACTCAAAATTACATGAAATGACGTCGAAAAATGTTTTTTTGTAGTAAAAAACAAACGCACAGTCCGGTCAGCGATTGCGGTCAGACTGAAGATTGACACAAAACGACCCCCTATTAGCGACAACAACATACGCCTAATACGCGCAGTTACTTGTATGTGTTGGTGGCCCCGTCATGCCCCGCGACCCCGTTATGCCCCCCTCTCCCCTATAAGCTACAAGTCTTGTAAAAGAAGTGTAAAACAAGAAAACTCTTAATCAATAAAACTACACTGATGATCTGTCAACCCGGCCGAATAAAAGTCTCCTAAAAGAAAATACGCTTTATTTTTTGTAGCTATAAACATTATAAACCAAATTTTTCAAAAGTTCCCTTTTTTTACTACAAATAAAATGCTTGGAGCTGTATAAGAGATGTTTCTAGTCTCTTCCGCCTTCCAATATCCTCGTAGTTCAAAATCTCCGTCCTCTTATGGAATTTTCATCATCATCATCATCATCATCTCAGCCGTAGAACGTCCAACGCGTTGAGTGCACGAACAGCAGTAACCACTGCCGTTGGCAACATGCCGCTCGTGTGAAGAGCTCTTACTCGCAAACTTATGGTCTATGATTCTTATATTCAGTGTAATTTAGTAAATATACATAAACTACTGGACAATACTGGCATTAGAGTAAAGTCACAACACACTCCGTGTGGTCTCATTAAAAATTTCACCAAGTTCGGTCCAGTAGTTTTTGAGATACACTCCAATAACTGAATAGAATGGAAGTCGGTATACAATTTTTCAAATTGTACTTGTTGTAGGGCGTTGATGTAAGAACAGCAGTTTTACGTCATCGATAACTTTTCCTCGTTTGGCTTTTTTGTTCAACACTTGGAATCGGGAGACTGTCCTTGGGAAAAGCCCTTTCGAAGGAAGTTGTTAAATCACCACATGCTCTTCCGTTTCTCCATTTCTTTAATATATCACACGAGCTCATCTTCTTCTGTTTTGGAAAACACGGGTTTAAAATTACCTGGACTTGAGACAACTCGCTCTTGTTATTTTGGCGACATGACGCTCCAATGTGGTCTGTGGAACATCGTATAGTTGAGCTGTTTTTTCTGTATCCTGCTGTTTTGCTTTTTTTGCATCGATTGTTTGTTTCATGCTTTTTACGGGCCAACTTCCTCTCGAACTTTTCTTTTGGAACGTACGTACCATTTTTATACCTAAAACAAACAAATACATATTATGAAATGGACAGATCTTTATTTAAGGCTTGAAAGGGGCACAATGGGGACATCAGTTACGGGGCAGAATGGTTCCCCATAGCCATGTCCCGGTTATGCCCCAATGAAAAACATTATTTTAAAACAGGAGAAGAGTGATTTTGTTCAAAATAAATCAATATGTAAAATCTATAGAAATTCACGAGAAAGAAACAATAGTAGTAATTTAAACACTTACCTTTTTACATGCGTTTACGTGATCACTCAAAATTACATGAAATGACGTCGAAAAATGTTTTTTTGTAGTAAAAAACAAACGCACAGTCCGGTCAGCGATAGCGGTCAGACTGAATATTGACACAAAACGACTCCCTATTAGCGACAACAACATACGCCTAATACGCGCAGTTACTCGTATGTGTTGGTGGCCCCGTCATGCCCCGCGACCCCGTTATGCCCCCCTCTCCCCTATAAGCTACAAGTCTTGTAAAAGAAGTGTAAAACAAGAAAACTCTTAATCAATAAAACTACACTGATGATCTGTCAACCCGGCCGAATAAGTCTCCTAAAAGAAAATACGCTTTATTTTTTGTAGCTATAAACATATCTTTGACACCAATTTTTTCAAAAGTTGCCCATTTTGTACTATAAGTAAAATGCTTGGAGCTGTATAAGAGATGCTTCTAGTCTCTTCCGCCTTCCAATATCCTCGTAGTTCAAAATCTCCGTCCTCTTATGGAATTTTCATCATCATCATCATCTCAGCCGTAGAACGTCCAACGCGTTGACTGCACGAACAGCAGTAACCACTGCCGTTGGCAACATGCCGCTCGTGTGAAGAGCTCTTACTCGCAAACTTATGGTATATCTTGATGATTCCTATATTCAGTGTAATTTAGTAAATATACATAAACTACTGGACAATACTGGCATTAGAGTAAAGTCACAACAGAAACAATGAACCACTAGGATCTAGTACCTATTGTGCATTAGTTACTACCAAAGTCACGCAAAAACAACTAGGTGTACCTATCAAAGAAGGATGGCAGACTCCTATACATTCACAGCCTAGAAGACACATGAGAGAACATATGAGAACCATAGTGTGCGTTCGAACACTTATCACATCGTATTACTGCAATTAAATGAATTACAAGTACTTATTATTATTCCCAACTTTATAAATAATTCAAATTATTCACGGAAACCACCAAAATATAATCAATTTTTTTCATATTATATTACATTAATGCGCCTGGATTCGATAAGAGAAACGAACTTCAAGTCGTACGTGCTCCGGTTTCCAGCGAAGTTTAAAGAGACTTTCCTGGCACCGGAGTTCTGGCCTGAAGGGATCGTTTTTCGACGGTACAGGGAGCCTAGACCGAATAAAATAAATCCTGAAAAGACGGTACGCTAGACGGTTTTCTATAGCTGACGATATAGACGTATAATTACTTACGTTTATTACTTTATATACGTCAATATAAAGTATTTCATGTCACATTTGAGATCGAGCCTTCTATAATAGTAGGCTTTTCGAACACCCATGTGGCTATGTAACAATTTACTGATTAAGCAGGGAATTATATAACACAGAAATAATCGTAATCAATAGTATCAATACGGAACTTATTACATATTAGTCAGTACATATCTAGTGTATACCTAATACATCGTTGACTTGAGTATTGGAAATTGTAATCGATTAATCTTCTTATTGCTTTACAAACATTTGCATCTGAGTGTTTGGGATCGAGATTGGCTGTATACACAACATGTTTGGCCTCGATCGTTGTAGCTCGATATATCTACTATAGGTGGAACTGACCGAGTTCACTGAGCTGATTAAAGCTATATAATAAATACACTCTATATCAACAAAAATAAGTATAACTATATATATAAATATAATTATAATTCAACGAGCTATGGAGAGGGCTATACTCGGGGTTTCTCTACGTGATCGAATTAGAAACGAGGAGATCGGTAGAAGAACGAAAGTCACCGACATAGTTCAGAAGATTAGCCAGTTGAAGTGGCAGTGGGCAGGGCACATAGCACGCAGAACAAATGGGGCCGGAGATTCTGGAGTGGAGACCACGGACCGGCAAGCGCAGCGTAGGTCGTCCACCGAAACAGTGGACAGACGACCTGATAAAGGTAGCAGGACGGTTGATGCAGGCTGCTTCCAACCGGTCCAAGCTTCCAAGACACATAACATAATCATTAGTTACAAAATAATAGTTGAAGTGTTAGCGAATAACTCCCACATTTTACAACTATAGGTACTTTGACGATGATTATACAAGATCGACGGGATTTTTTTTCTTTATAAGCATCCGTACGGTTGTAATTTTGCCATCCCTCAAGTTATTTACACATTTCACATAACTATGGAATTAACTGAAAGTCCTGTCTAAGGCACTTTCTAGTTTCATAATTATAAGCTCCTAGGGCGATTTACGAATAAAATACAAAAACAACGTCTTATGATTTTGTATAGACACTCTTCACTTGTTAGGTTTTTGCGCCATCTTTTGAGTTTTAATAATCATAATAAATATCATAATGCCTGTAGAGAATATTGTATCGATGTCTTAAGGCGCGGTCCAACCCCAATTTTAAAATAATTTACGATGCTCTACGTAAGGTTGCAAATCGCTTGTTAGATTGGACGATGTCATGTGAAATGAGTTAATTTTAACGTCTTCTTTATATTTTTCGATATATACTAACACAATTGAAAAAACTGCTGGTTATTACTTTAGTACTATACGTTAGCTATGTATTACCTAAAAAAAATATAGTGTTATCGCTGAAAATTCTGAGAGTTTGGACGTGAAAGTTTATTTTTGTGGACCTATTCAAGATTTTTTTCTGCTGAAAGAGAGTTATATTTGTGAATTCTATTCGGTTATTACTCTTTTCCTATTCCTTTTCTAACCTTTGTATTCTTTTCATAATATACTATCGAACTGTTTCGTTACACTAGGTGTTTAAAAATTCTGCTTTTTCTTTAATCAGGGTACGAGCGCGCCTTAAGTCAACATGATCTACCGTTCAAGTACTTCAATTTGATAGTTTTATTTTATACAACGAAAGGCTGAGGCAAGGATAGCCTACGAGGCAAGAAGTTAGTTGTTTTTAACACTAACGCATCCGTCGACGTTAGTTTCATTCATTAATAATTTAATTTGTTCTAAGCGTAAACAGGATGTTGATAAGAGAGTATTCCTGTACCGACAGGAGATAGCCAATGAATTTGTTTGAAAACTGCCTGTCGGTCTAGCTAGCGCTTGACGAGTCAACATCTTCTCAGGATGTATTCTGTAGAGGCAAACACGTGTTGGAGTGTTTTAGTTGATTGGTAGGGTTTATTATTAACACTCAGGGCGATTTTAATGATTCTGATGATGCCTGCTTCGAAAGTGAAGAATCAAGTTCCACCGATATTGATATGGACATAAGTATAATATTAAAGATACTGCATTATAACTTAGATAATTATTCTACGTAATAATTAGTACAATAGGTTATTACCAAATATTTTATTTTATTACCTATTAGCTTATACATAGTTAATTTATTCAAATATTGTATGATCATCAATTAATTTCATTTAATAAATCACTATTTCTCCACTATGACGTCACATATCTTACGAATTATCGCGCATTTCTTCTCGTGTGTATCACACTAAGCGCCCCCGCCGCCCGCACCTCTCAGTCCCCTTTGTCGTCATACCCCCGCGCCCCTGTCCTATCAGGCGAGGACTAAGATAAACGGCTAACCTTTAATTAATGTTTACCTGACAATCAGCAGACCCTCAAAGTTCTGGCCTAGAAGCGTCATTACAACACATGCTAAAGATTAAAACGTTACTCCAATGGCTGTTTAGGTCAGATCTTTAGTTAGATCTAGTCGACTATTTTCTGATCAACTCTCAAAAGTTAAAATCTGGAAATGTCACCCCAACACATTTCTATAAATTAAAACATCAAATCCTCTATGGCTGTTAACGAACTGAGATCTAGTTGAGTTTCTCTGCTCAGCAGCAGACAGATAGCAGACCTTTACAGTGCAGGTAGGTAACCTACCCAACACGTATATAATAGTTTGTTCTTAGCTATAAGTAAAAAATTAGCACCTAGGGCCATTTTATCGAGTTTCGCTCATCTTTGTTAATAATCTTTGTTAATAAATTGTTAATAATTGTAGTGAAATAAAATATAACATCATTGTATAGTACAGTTATAGTTATATATATTTATTATATACTAACGACTGCCCGCGACTTCGTTCGCGTAGTACGCTCGGCCTTCTGCCTCGCAATACCTCCCATCTTTCTTGATTTTTGTTTCATACGAACCTTCTTCTGACAATAATTAACACAACAAAAACTAATTAGTGAGATTGTTTCATCCGTTCTCAAGTTATAGCTTGACCAGGAGAGATAGGGGTTCATTTTTAACTATATAGATAGACTAAGGACTGCCCGCAACTTCGTTTGCGTAGTAGGCTCGGTCTTCGACCTCGCCATAACCTCCCATGTTTTCTTAGGGTTTCTTTCATAAGAACCTTCTCCTGACATTAAAAAAAATGCCATGCCATTGTTCCATCCGTTCTCAAGTTACAGTGTGACCAGGAGAAAGAGGGGCTCATTTATATAGATATAGATTGCCGACGAATAAAAAAATTATAAAGTCTTTAAAGTATCAATGTATTTAAAAATTTCGAGCACGAATATTTTGTGAATCTTTAATTTATTAACAATTATCGTATGCCAAAACATCTATCCTTATTAACTCTTGATTAATATTTAATACTTTCTCTGTATAAACTTTAAAATGTCGTACTTTACTATAGTAATCAGCAAGGAGAACCCTGGTGTGAACTTGCTGATCTAGTGCTGTAGAAAATAGCAAAATTTAGTTTTAAATAAAATCTTTCTAAATAGGCGAACCACTTTACAGTTGTTGAGTGTAACTAAAAACTGCTAGATGGAATTTCATGAAATTTAAATAGAATTAGAAGATTAGCCAGTTGAAGTGGCAGTGGGCAGGGCACATAGCACGCAGAACAGATGGCCGATGGGGCTGAAAGGTTCTGGAGTGGAGACCACGGACCGGCAAGCGCAGCGTAGGTCGTCTACCGACACGGTGGACAGACGACCTGATGAAGGTCGCAGGACGACGTTGGATGCTGGCCGCTTCCAACCGGTCCTTTTGGAAAATCATGCGGGAGGCATATGTTCAGCAGTGGACGTCCTACGGCTGAGATGATGATGGAGATGAAATGGAATTATACTCTACCAAACAAATTCTAAAAACAAATCGGTCACAAATGGGAGAGAAATCAGTAAGCATACACAAAAATACGTTCAGTCGAACATCTAACCTCCTCCTTTTTTGAAGACGATTAAAAAATAAAACCACTGCCTTTTCGCAAGTTATTGCAAATGCAAAAGCAACTATCTTCAGCGGGCATAAGAGCTTTGAAACGTAGCCTAAATATCTAAATTCCTCTACATCACTCTGAAAACTTTACGGGTACATGACATTGTCCCACGTACATCAAACCTGCCACGTCAGTTACGTTCCGTATTACGTATGCGACATGGCGACCATCCATCTGTACATTTCACGGAAGTTGGAAGAAAGAGGACAGGGTAGTTAGGATTTATTGTATGGGTACCTATTTAGACCTATTTGTAAAGTGTTGAAATCAAATAGAGTGTTAAAATTCAATGCTAGGACGGTATGCCTCGGTGGCCATGGCTTCTGACACGGGTTGTCGGAACACGCGGGTTCGAATTCCGTCCAAGGATGTGTGTTTTTCTCTCTAATATTGCAAAGCTTGGTTTCTTTAAGCAGGCATACTAAACAATAGACAATAAACTAACTAAAATAAACTAACTCTTACTCAGATTTTAAAAGGGCGCTATTGTTCTATTTATGTTATGAGACTATTTCTATTTATGTTATAATATACTAGCAAACCCTGCGAACTCCGTTTCGCCACCAGATGGCTTTGTTTTATGTAACATTTCGTTTGGCGCCATCTACTTAAAATATTGGTTTGTAGTACATGATATGTATCAGAGATGGCGCTGTATGTGAAAAAAGATGTTCCCGCTTTTCTTTTTAAATTTTTCCTGAATTTTCTGTACTATAAACCTCACGGAGCCCGAGATCTTTTCAACGAATGCAAAACCGTGGAAATCGGTTCGTGCGTTCTGGAGTTATAGCGTCAGGAAGGAAAACCCGACTTATTTTTATATAGTAGATTATAGGTAAATCATTGGCATTTTAACGTGACATGTTACAATTTATTTAATTATATGAATGAATATATAATGACCTAATGAGATGTAATAGAATAATAAAAATAGAATTTAACCAACCATTATTTATAAATAAATGCGCCATTATTACTTTTGCTGAAGTTCATTATCAAAAACGGTATTAAATATTTAGTGACACTTCCGTCTAAAAAAACGACTTACACTTCTCTACATACTACCTACTACCTTACCTTCTCTATATCTACTTGAAATATTTGAGTCTGTTAGAAACAATCCAACGCAACTTAAAGAAGACGAAAATATCTTAACTAAAATAAATATGTGCAAAAACCGTTAGTAGTCCAAGATTAAAAATGGGTGACAAAAATTGTTATAAAATGGCAACAAAGATTTACAATAAATTACCCAATGATTTTAGAACGGTAAACGAAAATGAATTAAAAAAGGAAACATATACATGGCTCTGCGACAAATGCTTTTATTCTAAAGATGAATACTTTAAATACTATTTCATGTCTTAAAATGTTGTTAAATTAATTGCTAATTATTGTGTATTGTACTTATTAGAATTGACATTTTTTTAATTTCTGTCATCTAATGTTAATTTGACTAATTTTTTTTTATACATTTTATATTAATGCATGATAATACTACGGAATACATAATTAATCAATTAGATAGCCAAAATAAACATTTGCACGACAAATTGGTCGAGTACAGTGATCAAGACATAATAGCCTAAGACCTAATGTACCTGTATTCAAGCAAATAAAACTTTCATTCATTCATTCAACTCAGCCATAACAAATTTTTTCCAGCGAAAGTGTCACTAAATATTTCTTTAAATATCGGTTTTAGGCATTGATGGACTTACGTATGTGTATTAGACTTATGTGTTACACGTTCGTCCATCAATGCCTCTTTTGCTAGCCGCTGCAGCAATGTACTACAAGTAGTTTGTTTAGAGTGTCATGGGTGTGGTAGGGGCTTAAGAGGTTTGCTGGAGCTTAATGCTGCGACCCGAGCCACGCAATTTCACCTTGTACAAATTCTTCCAAGATCCGAGGTTTTGTTTTGCTGACGTCGACATTTACGGCATCCCTCAGGTAAATCGAATTTGTATCTAAATTTGAGACACGTGCAGCGAAATTTCACAAAAGCACGAGTGAGGTTGTATTCGAAGGTGAGACGAGCCATTTTTTTAATGTTAAGCTATTATGAGGATCATTAAGATAAGTGCTAGACTAAAGAAAACAAAGCTTTTCCAAGATCCATTATAGGTTAATTTGAAAACATTTGTTAACCTCTATCTACGAGTATTTGTGATAGTTTTTTAAATGTTTGACAGACAGTGACAGGTAAAAAGCACCGTGGAACCAATGTCTTTATCCCAACATTTTATATTAGATACCCACCCGCTTCTCTTCGATGCTGGCGCAATTGTGGATAGCCACTATTGCAAAATGTTCTAATAAGGTATTATTATTCACTATTCGTTATCATTTTTTGTGTCAACTGTACCGCTAATTAGTAACGCGTCTGCGAATTTCTGTAATATTTCAATTTTAATTAAATCTTATTTATCATATCTCGTAATTAATGGTTTCACATGAACTTGTTATTATATTTAAGCTTGAGAAAACTGAGATATTAACCAAATAATCTTATTTTGTTGTATTTTTGGGTCTACGATATCGTTGTGGCGTAACAACTTTGTATTAGAAAACATGTGGCACTCTAAGAGGCGATATACACGAACTGCTCGAGCAGTTAGACAGGTGATCTAAATACACGGACCGCTCTTGCAATCATAGTCAACAGCTTGAAGCTGCTATTGATTTCATTTTGGTTTTGATTGTTCGAGCAGTTGGTATTACCTGCCCAACAAGTGACAATTTCAATTCGGGGGCGGGAAGCGCGCGCGACGTGGAATGAAGAGCGCGGGCGGAGGTAACTGCTCGAGAGCATTCGAGGAGTCCGTGAATGCCTGGCGACTGCTCGACTGCCAACTGACCGAAGCTGTTGCAACTGCAAGAGCGGTTTCGTGTATTTTGTGTACGTAGAAGACTGTAGTTGACTGTGCAGTCGCAGCTTGAAGCAGTCAAAGCTGCTCGTGTATCTGGGGCCTTAATTCTATCAATAGTATTCATTCATTTGAACTTCAGTTTTAACAATGCATAATGATGTGTATAAGTACCTTACTACTTGTAAAACAATATTAATAATGTCATTTTCAAAGTTGTAAAACTGTAAATACTTTTAATTTTCTTATACAAAACTTGGAACATTCGATGTACTCATAATGATTTGAATATAAGAGTTAAAATGAAATGCTTATTTTTGGTGCCTTATTAAATTATGCCGACGGCTGCTTAATGTAACCACATTTTTAATTTATAAATACGTAAGCGACTACTGATCTAATATGCGTAAAACTTTAAGACGTATCATCCTCTTATGCAAGTTTTTTGTAATATATTTGAGCAATTTGTTTAAAAGATTGTGTTAAATTTTTAAAGGAACGAATTTTTCTTTGGGAGTTTCTTCTACCTTCAAAACCGATCTGAGGCCTACTCCCAAAAACGAACTTCGAAGTTTCGTTCGACGGATTCGACGATGTCTACTGTGAAAGTGATAAAGCCCAAATACAGTCAAGGGTGGTGAAATGTGATGGCATAAATGGTGATTAGTGTTATAGTGATGATGATATATGAAATCTCAACATCATAATGTAAAAAAAAAAAATTGTGTAAGTAAGCAGGTGCACATCGTCTGTAATATTCTTTTTTAGATTTTGAGTGGTACTCGTAACAAAACATAATATAGAAAATATACAACATAATATAACGGTGAAAAAGTAAAATATTTACACGTTGAAACTATAACAATTGCTATTCAGTATTCAGATTTATTAATTTATTCGTATAGTAGTTCAATCAGCAATTGCATATAAAACTCTAGCTGCTCTCTGCGGTTTCACCCGCGCGGTGATGGATGATGATGATGATCTTATATAAGCTATGTTACTCAGGGTGAATGTAGCTTTCTAATGGTAAAAGAATTTTTGAAATCGGTTCAGTACTTTTTGAGCCTTACATACAAATCTTTCCGCTTTATAATATTAGTATAGAAGTAGATACAGACTAGTATAGATGAACACAACTTTAATACAAATATAATTAACTATTATGAAAAAAAATATATCAATCCATTTCATCACCCTTGACTGTATTTGTGCTTTTTTACTTTCACAGTAGCAATCGTGAAATCCGTCAAACGAAACTTCCTAGTACGTTTTTGGTACTATAGTCTCAGTACTCTTGGAGAAATCGGTGAAGCTGCATAAAAAATACATACAGTCAACATAGAACCTCTTCTTTTTTGAAAGCGGTTAAAAATGTATTATAGGCAGTTCGTTACTTTTACTTTTAGGTTATAAATTACTCAATATTTCGGACACGTACTTTAACCAAAATGCTAGCAACAATAAATGTAAACGGCAGCGCGATTTCCCAGAAGATCTAAGATAAATTTCAGAACCCGTCTTCTTGAAAAATTACTGTCGCACAGATATATCGATTAATTTTAAACTAACTTTTGCCTGTTGCTGGCCTCCATTTATGTTGCTGATTCATTCCAGAAGCTTGAAGGCGTCTTCCAATGCAGCGGTGAAAAGTTTCAAAGATATAACATCTCCCTGTCTCACGCCTCTTTGCAATGGAACTGCCTTCAAATTCTGCACCTGTACTCAAGCTGGCATTTTTATACAAGCACTTCAATATACTGATAGTCAAAACGGCACCGCTGGAGAGACTCAAGCACTGTCCACGTCTCGATCGAATCAAAGGCCTTCTCATAATCCACAAAAGCTAAACAAAGAGGCAAGTTATACTCTTCGGTCTACTGTATAACTTGCCGTAGCGTGTGGATGTGGTCTATGGTACTATAGCCTTTTCGGAAACCGGTTTTTTGCGGAGTCTGGAATTCATCGAACATGCGACTAAGACGGTTCGTGATGACCTTTGAAAACAGCTTATAAACATGGCTCAAAATCGAGATGGGTCTGTAGTTCTTAAGTAAGGTGCTGTCACTTTTCTTAAAGAATAGAACCACCACAGCGATTGGACAGCTTAAGTTGAAAGCTCTCGGGGTCTTGAATATGGGCACGAGTAGGTCGGCGCGCAGACTTCAACTCAAGTTCGACATTAATACGCAATGTGCCTCTTACCATTCGGTGATCATTACCGGTTTTCACCCTGTGGATCACGGAGACATCAGTGAATATTTGTCTCTTGGTGGTCATAATGAAGTCAATCTCATTTCTCGTGGAACCATCGGGACTCAGCCAGGTCCATTTCCTATGAGGTGGCTTCTGAAAGAAACAGTTCATCATAAAGAGTCCCTTTTGCTCCAGGAAGTCCGCCAACGGTCCCCAAAGTCCCCTACGATTCCGTTGTCCATAACCAAATTGCCCCACTTTCAACTCATCCTCGCTTCTCTTACCCAATTTTGTGTTGAAGTCCCCAATAACAACTAGAAGTGCGTTTCAGAGGTTTGACAGGGCCCGACTAATGTCCTCATACATATCCTCCACCTCATCTTCAGGGTGCGACTTTTTCGGTGCGTATACCTGAATGACCTTCAGCGAATATCGTTTGGATGCTCTGAGTATTAGGTATACGACCCTATTCGTAACTATGTTGTTTGTAAGGGACTTGCGGACGAGAAAACCGACTAGAGAAATCTAGTCTACATTCTAAGCCAGCATCCTACGGCAATAATAATTTACTCTTAATGCAGTCATACAAAGTTATACTTTATAGGTACCACTATTTTTCCTAATCACTAGCATCTGTGTTTTGTTCACGAAACACAAAATAGATGGTATCGGTTTTCGAACTTTTAACAGTTCGAAATAAAACCATTTTATGGATTAAATCGCGTATATTTGATATTATTTTATCTCGACGTTTCGAACACTTTTTAGTGAACATGGTCACGGGTAGACTGGATGACAGTTGTTTGTTATAAAGTTATAAAAATACTTTTATGTACCGCCTATTATATTTATAACGTTCCTGATGCACGCAGAAGTCACGGTGTCTAGAGCTTTTAACACTTCTTTGGTGTATACACAAATATCGGGAACTCCAACAAAAAACTGGTGAATACTAGTACCCTGTTTCTAATGTTATATAGAGACTATTTTGAAAAATGCTTGTATCTTTTGTATCTAAGTAAATATGGTTTATGGTTTGAGATATCTTTATTTCTCATAAGAAAATATTTCACTTACATGAGAATAGCTTAAGGGTTATTATTTTTATGGTCGTACGATACAAAACATTTTGTATTTGAGGGTAGTTTGACAAGATTCAATTGTTACGTGTTGTTTAGTTCGATACTTGTTTTGCACACAGAGGTTGGTCGACTAAAATTACATAGATCAAGCGTAAATGATTGTCAAAATATTATATTTGTCGATATTAACATTTATTCATATTTTATATACATACACAAACAGGCGTTCCCTTTTATTTAGTACAAGTAAAATAAAAAGAGATAAGAATATCTTCAGAAGCTGATTCAAAAAATCTTTACCAGTGGAATAATAAATCAAGTGAAAATGAATGGCCGTTCTACAGCTCTTTCAGTTATATTTTTGCATTGACGTAGGTTTTTGTTCCCGGGAGAGTTTCCTCAAGTCATTGACTCGATTCTATGGTTTGATACGTTAAAAAAAATATTTACTTTGATAATAAAAATCCTACGATCATCATAAACGCGAAAGTTTGTATGTAAATATGTATCGATGTTTGTTAGTCTTTACACTCAAAGGGCTCTGAAAATTTTGAAGAAATTTGGTATGGAGGTAGATGAGGCGCTGGATTAACACAAATGACGGTATTTTTCATCATCATCATCCGTGAATCTGCGGGTCGCTACTACTCTTTTTATTATTTGAGTGTTTAACTTATGCGGTAGATATAGCTGGAATAGTCCAGTATCATGACTGATTTCGTGTCACTTCTTCATATAGCTTCGGTTGAAATCTAGTCTGTTCTGGAGTCCCTGCAGCGTTGCCAGATAGATTGGCGATACATCCAAGTGATGAGATGTCTTTACGAAACCGCCACCATGTCCGTCCAAGTACAGAATCAGCAAACAAGTCCCATACCGTTGCATCGAGGAGTGAGACAAGGGGACGTTATTTCCCCGAAATTGTTTTCAAATGTAATGGAGGATATGTTCAAGACGCTGAACTGGAAAGGACGTGGCATTAATATCAACGGCGAATACATCTCTCACTTGCGATTTGCTGACGATATCGTCATCGTGGCAGAGACGCTGCAGGACCTGCAACAGATGCTGAATGACCTGGCTGACTCTTCTATACGCATCGGCCTACGGATGAACTTGGACAAAACCAAGGTCATGTTCAACGAACATGTTCTACCGGAACCGATTGCGATACACGGCGCCGTTCTCGAAGTTGTTCAAAAATATGTGTACCTCGGGCAGACATTGCAGTTGGGAAAAAACAACTTTGAGAACGAGGTGAATAAAAGAATTCGGCTGGGCTGGGCAGCGTTTGGGAAGCTACGTCGAGTCCTTACTTCGCCGATTCCACAGTGCCTGAAGACGAAAGTCTTCAATCAGTGCGTCCTACCCGTCATGACATACGGAGTCGAAACGTGGACACTGACGGCTCGAATGGTCCACAAGCTCAAGGTCGCTCAGCGGGCTATGGAAAGGGCTATGCTCGGTGTTTCTCTGAGGGATCGCATCAGAAATGAAGTGATTCGTCAGAGAACCAAGGTCATTGACATAGCCCACCGGATCAGCAAGCTGAAGTGGCAGTGGGCTAGCCATATTAGCCGTAGAACCGACAACCGTTGGGGTAAACGAGTTCTAGAGTGGAGACCGCGTCTCGGCAAACGTGTAGTGTAGGACGTCCTGAGGCACGGTGGAGTGACGATCTGCGCAAGACGGCTGGCAAAAACTGGATGCAAGAAGCCCAAGATAGACCTAAGTGGCGTGCAATTGGAGAGGCATATGTCCAGCAGTGGACTGCTACAGGCTGATGATGATGATGATAGCACTTGCGCACCCGACTGCGTCCGCACTAGGTAGTTAATATAAAAAATATCTAAGAGTAAGTCCAGTCCGCAGCGCTTTTGCTGCGTCGTTTTACGCTGCGGCAGTGCTCAGTTATTTGTGCGTTGATTTGGCATTGATTTGGGCACGCAAGCTCATTTTTTTACGTATTTTTTAAATTACTTCATAAAATAAACAGATAATAAACTTCCCGATGTTATCCGAGATTTGTCTATTAATAAGTTTAAAATTACTATTATAACTAAGCTCTATCAAAAAGGTTATAATAGAGAGGATAAAACAGCTTGGGACTGATCACTCCAGAATTTACCTAGTCGTGTTGTTACCATGTCAAAGTGTAGCGTGTCTACTAATACCAATATTATGTTCTCTTCTATTACACAACAACACTGGAGCTAAAAATAAACTAACATTTGTTATATACTCGTACATTAAGAAATTGGCGATACAAATCGCAAACTTAAAAAGACCAGCCCGCTGAGTTTCTTGCCGGATCTTCTCAGTCGTGGTCGCGTTCCGATCCGGTTGTCGATTTAAGAAATAATAAACGTAATATGACAATTTGTAAGTAAGGATGTAGACCTATACAGAATAAACGATTTCATTCATTTCATATTTAATTTTGCAGGATAAATGAGTACCATTGAAGAAATTGATATGGATTACTTCATTACATTAATTCAGGAAAGATGAATTAAGTAAGTGGAATAAGTCACAACAGTCAACTTTGTAGACACTGCGAATGCTCGCCGTCGACGATGGGACGAGGGAACGTTACGATTGCGTCGCAGGAACGCTGCGATGGCGTAGCGCATGTGTGGCCGGCTATGCGTTAACATATTTACATTGCGACGCAACACAACGCAACGCGCCGTGTGGGCCGGCTCTAATACTTACGAAAGTTCCAATCAAAATGACAAATAAACTATTAAAAAAAACAAATTTATCTAATATTAAAACCGACTTTACTTACGTAATTTCCGACGTTTTCGACCTTGCTCATAACATCACCTACCCGCAGATACTTCAGTTTACTCGTGAACATGGCACATGCAACTGTGCCGAAGTATAGAGAGCTCACAATAATAAATACAATACATGGTGAATATACCGTTTCTAACGTTAACTCTTGCATTAGTGACCATGTCTGTTTAAAAGACTTATATTAGAAATGTTTACAATACTTTAAAGGATAGTTACCATCATTGAGTAGGTACGGTTTTCGGTATAATACGAAATAAACGTATCGCAGTGCCAGATATTCTAACCAGAAGTAATAATGGATAAGCTTTACCGTGTTAGCTTGTGAAGGGTTACTATAGCTGTTCCGTATTACCATTAGCATTTGTCAAGCCTTATGGATAAGTAGCATCTAGCTTCTCTTAATCATGTTAGCGCAAACAATACAATACTCATTATCTTTAATAATTTAAAATGGAAATGTATTGGGTCATAAACTTGAAGCATCCGCACTATCTTCAGGCGGTATACGCTTCCAGCAGCCCCAAGTGCTGCCACCTATCACATTAGAAACAAAACACTTTTACGACGTCCGTCTTCGCAGCAACATCTCGTTCGCTGACTTTTCGCGTGTGACACAAACCGCGGAGGAATATAATACTATCTTCTCCAAATATTTAATGTTTTGTGAAATTAGCATAAGGAACATACACGAGTCGCCAGAACCTGCAAAACCTTTCTGGAATCAAACCCGGGCCCGGGAACAGGAGCATTCGTCACGCGGCACTGGGTAAGTGATTCAATACATTTTCCTCACATCAGCTAAAAAATCTATTTACGCAACAATAGCAAAAAATCAAACCCGAAACTGTAGCAAGTAAAATTACTGGGAGAAAGAGATTCAAAAACCTCGTCTCGGGTTGACGAGCTCTGGCACTGCAACTACCACCTGGCGAAAGATATGCCCGTCGTGTCACTTTACCATATACAAGTAACACTATATATAAAAATATTAAGGACTTTCGGGTGCGGATTTATTTGCTATATCCATTCAAACACGAAACGCGGCGCGTACAATATTTACAGCAGCCTTTCCCAAATTGGGGGTTTACGCTCCCTTGTGGGCTCTGCAGGCCTATAGGGTAAGAGACCCAGAAAAAATGGGTGCGTTATGTTCTTCAGTAAATTGGAACATGATATCAACAAACTTATTAAACAGAGAAGATACTCTGTCTGAATACTGTAAAGTTATGTTTCAACAATCTATCTCATTGGCCGTTGTGTACTATACAAACTACTGCGCTCAGGTCTCAAGTTAACTCTTGAAGGTAGCAATAAAAGGCTCGTTTAGAATATATGTTTGACTCTTCGCTAGTATAGCTCATAATAATTAATTTAATTTGAAGTTATAGTAGTTTTTAAGTAGGTGAAAAACCGAGGGCGCTAAAAATAATTTATTCTCAATGTGGGCAGTAGACAAAATAAGTTTGGGAACCCCTGATCTACAAGGAAAGGTCGTGATTCGTACAATCTTACTATCATTCAAAGTGAAAGTCAAAATCATTTATTCAATTTAGGCATCAAATACTCACTTATGAACGTTAATTTGTCATTATAATGTACTTTAAAGACTACCGCCGCGTTCCAATATATATAGAGCCTACCGAGAAGAAGCGGCAAGAAACTCGAGGCTATTCTTTTTATATAGATGTTTACAATGTTTCTACTTAGGTACTATAAATATTACATTTTATGGGTGGCAGAGTGACAGCTTGCCCGAAGTGGAGTATTCCAAGCATATTTGTCTTCTATATAATGTCGGACTTTATAATACGCTTTGTTTATTAAAACGTTTTTACAGTCAACTAGAATTTGCCCTCTGTGAGCTCAGTTATGTGATTTGGGATTTTATTGTAAAAACGCACACAATTTCCTAGAAATGACTTATTAGTCTTCGCATCATCTTGTCTTAAACTAGGTACAGCTATCCTATTTGTATTTCTAGTATCATAAGGGTGGTGATCACTATTCAACTTATATATATGTAAATTTTTACGAATACACATGAAGATATCGTAACGCGCTGTGTTTGAATGGCCATAGCGAATAAGGCCCCTGAAAACGCTTCGACTGGCCACTTGTCTAACCTACACGCACTGAGCCCGCGTGGTGGAGCTAGACTAGTCTCCCTCTGAGATGAAGACGTATCACAGCAATCATAAAGTTTTCCTATAAAACGATTATCCACCGAGTAAAATTGTACAAATACATACTTATACTTAAGTTTATTTCCCAAAACTATTCGAAAAATAAGTCTTCAAAACATATGCAAAAGCAATTTAATAGTTTCAAAGCAGCAGCTGGCGGCGATAAAGTATTATTATAATACGTACTTCCCTACCAAGGCGATGGTTTTATTTATATGAGGAGAAGGTTTTATTAACTTTTGCTTCACTCTGACCTAATTTAATGGCTTCATGTTATCTCACTCAGGCATAGAAATAAGCTCCGTTTTTTAATAATATGTATGTCGCATTTCCAATTTCAGTATTCTCTTCATATAAGCGCAAATCTTCCCTTAAAATACAGCCGTACAAACCGCTTACCGCTCTGAGCGTTCAGTAGCTCTACTACGTCGGTTAAGGGTGGTCGTGTCAACGTTATTCAACCCCGTACTGGAATTCGTATGAACTCGAACTTCGAAACTTGTGTAAAAACAATATAACACTGGTGTATTTATAAAGTGCCAGTATTTAAAAAGTTTACAACTTTTCTAGGAGTTTGTTAAATTCTAAAAAACAATTTATTTTTTCTAAAATTCAGTGTAGTGAAAAGTTACAAAGTGAAGTTTTAATTTAAGATTTTCTTTTCGGGTGAGTCTAGATTTAATTAAAAAGTTTTATAATTGTTAAATAATATATAGGGTTGAGGAACGTGCAGTATGTCATTACTTACTTTAATATACTATTTTTTATTTTTATAATTTAGTTTAGAAACTTTAAAATACGTGTAAATACTTAATTATGGATGATGGCGATTTTTTTACTTCATGTAAATGATGCCAAGTTGCGTTATTTAACCAAAGTAATATTTTACATGTAATTTATTTGCAAATATGGGTCAAAAAAATGTTAATGAAAGTTGACAATTACCCTGAATGTCTGAATACGCGTTTTTTATTTTCCTTTTTATCATCATATATTTTATTGAAGCAAATTATATGATTCGGCCTTGTCAGTAACAGGTATATTGTAAAACGGTAGATTAGTGATTTTTTTACATAACTCGGTGCAGGATGAGCAAGTCGCTTGTCTAATGTTAAGGGTCACGCTTGCCTAAAACAATTCAGTGGCACTCAGAATTTTAAACTACAACAGTTCAAAACCCCGCATGGTAATGCTCTCGAAACCCTAAAATATTAGTACTCGTATGTTAAAACTCTTGCCCTGGGATTTCGCTGGTTACATGTATTATATGTAAAATAATCTTTAAAATTAAATGAGCATAGGCACTTAGTTCTACCATCTGAATATACTTTGCGAACGTCTACGGAGAAATAATTTTATGGTATTTTATTGTATTTTCTATAGATATGTAGCTGCATATTACCAAATTCACAAGACCTTACTATGCAGATATAAAGAATACCCAAATAAACGCTTAAAATAAAAATAAAAAATTAAATTTCATAATATTATCCATATATTTTTTTTTAATATTTTTTTTTTTCTATACATTGTGATGATATTTCATCATGTTTAACCTGAAGACGTCCACTCAATATAAGCCTCCTCCATAGGACGGCACTTGGAACGGTTAATGGCCTCCTGCATCCAGCAGTTCCCAGTGGTTTTGGCGAGGTCGTCGGTCCACCTAGCAGGGGCCGGCCTCCACTACGTCTTCCGGTGCATGGTCACCATTCGAGCATCTTTCTTCCCCATCGATAGTCTTGTAGAAAATTAAAATAAGACCAACTGAACCCTTTAAAAAAAGAATAAGAATCATACAAATCGGGTAATCTATTAAAAATTAAGCGTAGGCATACTTGACGTGGCATGAAAAACGTGACAACAAGAGAACTTCCTTCTTTTTCAGAGGTCGGTTAAACATTTTTACCACGAGGAACTTTGTAAAACTAATGGACGAACCTGAAACTCCATACGGGTGATACGGTAACAACAGATTTTTTTTAATATTCGTCCGTGCCATATTTTAGTATTTTGCAAATTAACATCTTAATATAATTAAAAAAAGAGACAACAATACATACTTAAATAAGGGACATATAATTTTTATGTTAAATTACATAAGGGCTATATCCTTTCTGAGTTTGCATCAGCATTCAGAGCAGACCAGTCTCCACAGACAGCACCCGTTCACAAGTTGACGCATGTGGCAGCCGACGCCTTCCTCAACCATATTTGATGGAAGATGGCGACCCGCCACACGACGGTACAGCATTCCGACACCTTTTCGTGAGCATGTCTGCTCTGTACGCTTACTTACTCTTTGTCAAATACAACAGAATTGAATGTCTTATATAAGGTCAGAGGTTCATCCAAATTTATGGTCCGCTTCGACATTTATTTTAATATCATCGTATAAAGAGCAAAATTGACCGTATAAAAACCATAACAATATCGAATTAAGGGCCTTCCCAACGCGTAAAATTGCCGTATTCGCCGTATCAAAGGAAATGGCCCCTTAAAATTCAAATTATACCACACCATTGCCAACGAAGCATCTTAAAAACATCTGCGACCACCATTTTAATTTTTTGGCCTTTTGAAAGACCTTTTAACCTTTTATAACAAATTTATTTCTAACTTAGGGCCTAGCCATGTACTTACAATAAAACCTACATTTACGTACATAATCCAACAGTTAAAATAATATTAAACAAAATTCATAAAATTACTATAACCAAATGATTCTGAATGAGCCAAGTATATCTTTACATATAAGTACCTCATCTCAGCCGTAGGACGTCCACTGCTGAACATAGGCCTCCTCCATGGGACTGGATGGGACATGGCATTGGGGGGGTGGGTTATGACAATACTCGCCACGCTTGGCGCCTGCCGTTGGCGAGCGCAGTTTTGGGGTTTTATACTGAGAAGGTGCTGCTGCCCACCTTCCGATTCTTATCCCTTAGCCGACCTCTACGGCACCCACGGGTAGAGTTGGGGGGGTACTATTCTAAGCCGGCACCCCACGGCGTATATACTTATCTATAGCTAATTAAGTAAATAAATCTATTTTTTTTCGTACACTTTCTGTTAGTTTTAATTTATATTAAAATAGCAGCTTTCATGTTATAAACTTCCCTTTTCTTTTGTGGTAGGTACATATTGTGTAATAAGCATGGTGCATAGGTTTTTTTCTCTTTTAAGTGTGTTTAAGGTAATACTTAATTTCGTATAAAATTAAGTAAGTATTTGAGTAATAAATTATTTTAGTATTATATAAGTAAATTATTATTAAATAAGTAAAGTAGAGCTGCATGAGAACGTCCGGGGAGGTACTGCCACCATACCTTTTCTACCGAGATGCAGTCATGCTCGCAATATTGTGTTTTGGTTGGAAGGTATGGTTGCCAGCGAAATTATAGTCACATGAGACATAAACACTTAATGTCACAGGGCTACGGGCGCAGTGCAGTTCGTCACTTGTGAGGAAAAGAAAGAAAGAAAGAAACATTTTTATTGTGCACACACTTCAATATGTAGGAACATTAGATACTCGTAATTTAATATTGTCAAAGCTTACACAATGTTTAATTTTAAATATAGTGTCAAAGTTACATTACAAAGTTAGATTGTGCACAAATGGAGTAAGTTTAGCAAGTAGGTATAACTGCCTGCTACGAGTAGGTACAACTGCCTGCTACGAGTAGGTACAACTGCCTGCTACGAGTAGGTATAACTGCCTGCTACGAGTAGGTATAACTGCCTACTACGAGTAGGTATAACTGCCTGCTACGAGTAGGTACAACTGCCTGCTACGAGTAGGTATAACTGCCTGGTACGAGTAGGTATAACTGCCTGCTATGAGTAGGTATAACTGCCTAATGCGAGTAGGTATAACTGCCTGCTACGAGTAGGTATAACTGCCTACTACGAGTAGGTATAACTGCCTACTACGAGTAGGTATAACTGCCTACGTAGCGTTGGTTTTCAACACACTCTTTTGCGCACATAAAAAATACATTATTTTTGGGGTAAGTAGTTAAATCATTTTAATATTATATACTATATAACATACAAAACAATAAATAAATAAAACATCATGTATTACAATGGCCTTTATTAATAAACGTTGCGTAAACCTATATTAGGCGTAACATGCTTTGTCTTGCTTTCACGCGTGACATTTACTGCAAGCGAAAAATTTACAGATAGATGTTTTAACTACTCCGGGTGTAAGCCAAGTTTATTAATAAGGCCGGGATAGGTATAGGCTGTTCTTAGTATATTAATAATAAAGAGAATATCATGACATATTCAATCATATCATTAAGTACAGGTATAACCTACTATGAAAATACCATGGACATAGGACCTACGAGTAAATAAGGAGGTAATCATAAAACCATGATTATAAACAGGTTAATAGCCGTTGAGGTAAAGTATACATTTAAGCAAAACAATGTTGCTTAGCAATTATATAAGTAGAATCTATTAAAATAACACATATTGGAATAATGATAGTTGACTACAATATACGCCCTTACAACTTTAACGAAAATAATTTATTATTTTAGGAACGAAGTTCCTTATCGCGCGTTGTGAAAGGGGGCTAGACGGACAAAATTCTTACGAAAAGTTGTCACGACACTTTTTGCTATAGTATGCTATGTTTCTCTGTCTGTCTCTCTCTCTCTTATAGAAAGCAAGTGCGGCGTCGCATGTTTCGCTGTCTGTCTCTCTCTCTCTTATAAAAAGCAAGCTAGATGTTGTAATCGTAGCAAGTGGCGCCATTTAGTTCCGTAAATTTATACTAGATGGCGACTCAGGTAAAGTTAGCTCGCGGAGGCATTTCATTCACTGGATGTAATATGTAATTTTGAGAAATAGGTATATATTTTTGAACACTTCCTATACGCAGAAGGGAGTTTTATTGAAGTAACCCTATACGCGCGATTATCGGAACCTATTATTGGAATATTTACCATGGTTTTGTATTTTTAGCATTATTTTTTCTGATGAGGAACTTCGTTCCATCCGGGTGTCCCTTGACACCACTCAAGTTTTTATTATATTAATAAGGCCAAAAATACATTTAGAAATGATATTATTAACAACATTATAACATGCAAGTTTGAAATGAAGTAATATAGAGTTACGAGGGTACAAGGGCTCAGTATCATAAACTTAATGAATAACATTAGTGTCACACCACCAGTGACAACATGTAGTATGCCATATATGATAAAAAAATATGCATCTGTTCTAGGCAGAGGTTACCACTTAACATCAGATGTGCCTCGTGCTAGTGACTTTTCCTAATACAAAAAAAGTTTCATCCCGACAACAAAAATGAGGCTACCAAAAAGTTTGGCAGTTCGTACTTCTGTCGTGTAAGTAAATTGTGGAATGCTTTGCCGGCGTACGTATTCCTTGCAGCTATGACCCTGGGTCTTTGAAGCGGGGCGTGAAAAAGCATACCTCAGGTCATAATCATAATCATAATCTGTAGGGTTTTCATAATGTACCAATTGTAATAACTTAGTTACAGAAATAATAATTTCCGCCACGAGGGACGAAGAGTAGAATATATTTCATCGATCGTAAGAGGCGACAAAACTCGACCTGCGGGTGCTATCAAACAGAGAGCGGTCACGCGTTCAAGTATTCACGCGGTCAGTTTTGTGTATATACACAATTTACCTTATTCTACATACATCCTCATACACACATGCACACCTCTACTCTCTCTCTCTCTCTCACACACACACATAAAAGATTACCGAGATCTTGGCAGAATACTTTTATTAGGTTTTATGAAATTAACAATCGAATATATAACTTAGTCTTTGATTTAAATTATTGAGTTTAGTTATGTTTAGTTGTATTATTTTGCATTTTACTATTGAAATTTAATTTACACCATTATTGTCAATGTGTCATCACATATATACCCAATTTATAATAATTATAATATTTGTCATTATATTGTCTGGGGAGCACAGAACCCTATAACACAGGCTTCTTAGCTTAGCATAGGGTTCTGAGGCTTATCATTTTATATGGAATATTGATATTTTAATTATTGATGATGCATGTTTTGGTATTTGATGTTGCCTTAAGTTTCTAAAAATCTTTATTCTGAGGTCTTTTGAATTTTTGCTAATAAAATTAGAATTAGAATTTGAATTTTGTATTCGTTGACCAGTTGGTTGTATGACCAATTTAGCGAAGAAACGCTGCTAGTGTCGCAGGGTCATTTGCTCCATGTACAATGCGAGACGTAATGCAGCACGACGTAAATACCTAAATATATTAATATAAGCAACTAATAAGTATTTAAAGATACGTATCTACGAGTACATCCACATATCCAAGACTGTAAGTCCCTGCGAAGGGCTCTGTTGCATCTTAAAATATGTCGTTGACCTGTCCCGTCTATCCCGCGGGATACGGTTTTCAATAAAATAAAATATAATAATAATATAATCACGTGACTCAGGAATAATGAAGATTTCCATATGTGTTTTTAATAACGGATAATCCTAGAGAGGACCGAAAACGGTACATTAGAACGGTATGTAATCGAGTTAGTCTACAATGTAGGTAAATTATCCGGCTCAAGTCCGTCTTTTCATAACATTCATTCTCTTGACATGATAAGTGGGCTATCATTCATTTGAGAGACAAAGCCTTCGGGAAAGGGGAGGAAACTCGGGAACAATCGGGGAAGGATAGTTATTAGAGTAGTTACAATGGGAACTTTGCTTTGTCAATATCATTTGACTTTTTAACTGATAGATTGGTGAACGTTGTGAAATAGTGGAATTGACCTCCTGAACCTAAGAAATCATTATTATTACTACTTTTTTAATATAATTTGTTACATTACTCCTAGTGACATTCCAATCGACATAGTGTGTAGTGCTTCCGGCAATTCAACAAATTCTACGACATCTAATGTATGGTTATATTGACATAACGTATATGAATGTACTCAATTGTACTAATTGAAAATTTGAAGTACAACAAAAAATATACGGATAAAAAATACGGATTAAATGGGACCCTCCTCCTTTTTTGGAAGTCGGTTGATATGGCAAATGAAATGATGGCGTAGGCCAGCATCGGTGGTGGTAATCTTCCTGAGGATGGCCATTGGACATGCCCGAACCTAGGTCGATATAGTCGGGAATTGCATGAGTAAAGTCGGTTATTACATGAATTAATAATATGTTTTAAACTCAAGAAAGAGTCAAAGTCAAAGTCAAAATCATTTATTCAATTTAGGCATCAAAGACGCACTTAAGAACGTCAATTTTTCATTATAATGTACTTTAAAGACTACCGCCGCGTTCCAAAATATATAGAGCCTACCGAGAAGAAGCGGCAAGAAACTCGGGGCCATTCTTTTTACATAGATGTTTTTACAATATTTTTACTTAGGTACTACAGACATTAGCTCCAGTGTGTTGCCTTACAAAAGAGAACATAATAATGGTATCAGTAGAGCAAGACACGCTACACTTTGACATCTTAGTACACGAGTAGATAGATCCTGGACTAATCAGTCCCAAGCCTTTTGTATAATAACCTGTCAAAAAGGTTATTACAAAAATTTTGTAATAACCTTTTTGACAGAGTTTAGTTTTAATAGTAATTTTAAACTTATTAATAGGCAAATCTCGGATAACATTGGGAACTTTATTATAGAATCGTATATATTGTCCCATAAAAGAATGACTTATTCTGTGGAGACGCGTTACATGTACGGATAGCTTGTGCTTATTTCGCGTGTTGATGGAATGAGCATCACTCCTTTTATCAAAACTGCTAATGTTTTTCTTTACATACATTAGATTTTCATAGATAAACGAGAGACAACAGTTAGAATGTTTATGTCTTTAAACTTCTGTCTAAGGGAAACTCTGGGAGCTAAACTGTAGATCGCTCGTATAGCCCTTTTTTGCAGTATAAAAATGGAATTAATATCTGCAGAACATCCCCAGAGCAGTATGCCATAAGTCATAACGCTATGGAAATAAATAACTAAGTCAAAACAGATTATACACAACATCGCGTAGGAATAAAAATAAAACACTATACCCCCATTGAACATGAAACATTAAACTCTCTTAGCTACCTATATTATCTGTATATTTGCTGTGTATTATTCAAAACGTTTCTAAGTACGTTTTAAAGCAGCTGTCATCATTTGTTTTCTTTTCTCCGTGCTAATTTCTGAAACTTAGTAATTCGCAGAAAATTACGCCTTGAAACATTAGTCAAATCGGAGAACACTCGTACATTGTTATGAGGCACGCTCGCCCCCCCCTACAAAGTACTTCGAAATAATAGTAATCCCTTGGGAATAAGGGTCCGTTTATAATCCCTTGAAATAAAACCATCGTTAGCCTTGTTCCTGTAAGTTATGGTTGGAATTTAAGGGGTCTTATCTCAGATACTTTATCTTGATTGTCCTTAGTAGAAGATATTGGGTCTTCGGAATGATGAAGATGGGAAATTATGACGGAAAAATGGCTTTCCCGTCAAGGTTGAAGTAAGAAAAGTGTTTTTCACCTCACTGTACAGAGAGAGAGTGTAAGAAAGTGTTTTTTAACTCACTGTATACAAAAGAAGGAAAGTTTTGTTACTCGTAGTAGACATATACATGATTTTAACAATTTTGTTTGTATATTTGTGTCAAATTTCAATGAAGTGTCATTGTATTTATTTTTATCTCTTCAGTCACATATAATACTTATACCTTTTGACAGATAAAGACAAATTTATATATATGTATATATTTAATATTCAATATTTCAATGTTCCTATTCATATATTCAATGTTCAGACGTTTGCTTTGGTGGCCTAGTATTTAGGGGATTTGACACGGCTACTTTGAAGACGCAGGTTCGAATATCGCCCGAGTACGTACCTTTCTTTTTATAATTGTAAAATTTGGTTTCGCTAAGCAGGCATTATATTAATGTACGAGTACTTCAAAAATCAGTAACTAAAAAAGTGTTGAGCCAAAAATCCAATTCAAATACACACACACACACACACTACAAAAAAACAACATGGCGGCTGTAAGACTCATGAACATACGAGTATATACTGCATCGTTTGATAGTTACCATATTTATGTGCAAAAATAATTATTTCATTACCAAACACAACGTATTTAAAATAATAGTACAATTATTATGACGATTACAACTCTTTACGCTTTTGAAAACGGTGCCTCTTACGAAAAAAGTATTTAGAAAATTACTTACATTTTTATAGATAATTATCTGATCTACAATTTTGTCTGGGTTATTTTTAGGATAAAACTTACCTCATTAACTAATTTTGCAAAAAATCGCGAAAAACTCCGTTTTTGTGACCACGAGTTAATTTTTTCTTGGAGTCGGATCGATGAAGGATGTTTTTTATTTTATGATGGTGGTTTGAACAAACCTACCAATAAATAGGCTGGGTGCGCATTTTCATACTCTCGGATGCCTTAATTGACCGGAATATTATGTTCATTAAAAAACGCTATCGGATGGAGTACCGCTATAAATAATTTATATTATACTTTTCGTCCATACGACCATTGTAACACATAACCAAGCTTTTTGGCCGAACTTATTCCTGATGGGGCTTCTAGTATAGGAAAAATCGAAACACGTGTGATAAAATGTCGTAAAATTTTACGGGTTTGTTTGTGCTATTATTCCAATTACATTATGTAGCCAATATAAAAGGATCATCGTTTAGGAAGTTCCTAAGTAGGCGTCCTAACAGATTGTTGAAGTACCACAAACTTATTGTAGTCACACTTCAATATTTGCATAATGTTTGAAATCTAAGTCGTATTTCATAGTCAGCCCATTTTGTTCTCAATACTGGCTGCCTTCCTTTCAGAGAGAGTAGTTGAGCCATAATCCACTACGCTAACCCAGTGCGGCTTGGTGGATAGGTTAGTAGCCAACACATTTCAAAATTTCTAGGCCGCCCAAAGGCCTTCGACATAGCCTAACGACTGTAGTCCTAAGACATACAACCGCGATCGACGGCTTAACGTACCTTTCGAAGCACGGAAGCGCTCAGTTAAACAATGCCACTGCCGGTCACACATCCAACTCCTGACTCCTTAACTTGTTGACCGGTTAAGATCGTCAAGTCAAGCTCCGCGCGCGAGCGAGTGCTGCAGAATATGATAATCAATTCAACCGACTTCTACAAAAATGTTTGGTTTCAAAAGGTAAATATTGCCAAAGGCAGAACAAAGTGGTACTGCGACAATCATAAGCAGCGTGATACTTACCATCAGCAAAGTATTAGAGCGCGCGACCCCGAGTAAGTAGAACGTCGTCGCGATAAATAGGAGAAAAAAGTGGGAAGGGGCGGTGGGTGGGGACGGAGGACGTTTACCGGCAATTATTACGTGAGTGCCGGTAGAGCGGACGGGGTTGGCAGTTTTCAAATGTCATTGTTTTCTGTTGTGTTGGTATGTTACCAACAAAATGTAGATGCGATGTGCACTTGTTTTGTGGTAATGTTGCCATCCCTACACGCGTCTCGCGCCAAACCTGCGTTAATTAACGCTAGTAGGGAAAACGTTCTACTTATATATATTTACTTACTTTTCCATCTTGCAAACGGCTTTTCAGTTCCGAAACGTTTTATACTAAGTAATAAATCAGTACCTATATTTGTTTTCAGCGCAATAAATAGAGATAAATTAAAACTGATGAATTTAATCATCTTTTTATCATATATTAGTGAATTAATGCAATATATTTAAAGATTTTGGTACATACTTGTAGTAATTTTGAAAGTAAAATGAAAATTTGAATGTGGTATTTCTGAGTATATCCCTTTTATCCTCAAGGAATTGTACGTACATTGTTTCTTTTATTTGCTACAGACTTCCAAAAAGAAGGAGGTATTCAATTCGACTGTATTTTTTTATGTTTGTTACCTCGTAACTTTCGAATGCGTGAACCGATTTTCAAAATTTGTTTGAAAGTTGATGCTTCCCGTGAAATTTAAATGGGACCACCCATTTAAATTTCATTAAATTCGGTCCAGTAGTTTTTGAGTTACACTGCAATAACTGAAAAGAATGGAAGTCGGTATTAAATTTTTCAAATTGTACTTGTTTAATTTGTCTTGTTTTTCCTATAGTGTACCTACTTTTTTATTGAAAACAAATACATTTTGAGATAATACCATAAGACAGGCTGTCTTATGGCCGATCCCAAAAACCTATCAATCGGAGATTTACTAGAGATAGATATTTGACACTAATTGTACGGATGTTATGTCAAACAAATTTCTATATCCGTATAAGGAAAACTGTGGATAGATAGCTCATTGGAGTCGGCCGTTAGTCTGTGTAAGCAATGACTATTCGTTAGAAATGCTATTTATTATTTAGGGTATTGATACCAAGTTTTTAAGTATTATTAAACGCGATATTACTTACGTAATTAGCCGGTTACCGACTTACTACCTCCCGCACAATGGTCGCCACGATCTTGTAGCGTAAACTCCCTGAGGATGGGCATCGGAAATGTTCGAAACCTAGATTGATAGCGTCAGCTAATTACGTGAAGAATGTCATCTTTGATAAATACTTGGTATATATTATGTATCATATTATCCAATTCACGAGAATATTGTAACAAAAATAGATACCAAGTACCAAAAATGAATGTACTGAGAAATTGCGAAAAAAAGACAGCATAGGTGAATGTTTACGAGCAGTCGAAACGGTCTTTTTCATGCTCGTTTATTATGAGAGGCACCACTTTTGTTGTTCGCAATGTCATTTTCCTCCCTATCACGACGCAATAACTGTATAATGCTTCAACTCTAGTAATATGTTTTGTTTCTATGGACTATAACTGTGAGTTTGCACTGCCTAAACATTCACGTGAAAACACGTTGTCAAACACTGTTTTCTGTTATAGGCCTATTCAGACCTGAGCGTTATTCGCTACCGCTGTGGATACCGAAAAATACCACGCGGAACTCGATGGGTAAATAGTATAAAGTTCCATAACTGCAGCGAAACTTGTACCGCCTAGTGAGGCGGTATTTTCTCTTGTTTGGCGAAACTAGTTCCACCGCCCCGCTAACCGTTGCCAATCTATACCGCGCGCGGTAGAGATATCCGCTTTGGTATGAACAGTGAAATTAACGCATACCCTTTCGGATTTCTCTATAGCTTGCGGTAGCGAATAACGCCCAGGTTTGAATAGGCCTTAATGTATAGAATAACACTGTTTATACGACTACAAACTAGATATAAACAAGTTGCGAGATTTCAAAACGATGACAGTGCGAACGTCAAACTTGACAAATCTACAGACAAACTTGATTAATGACAACTTTTTATTCAGACCGAACATAGGCATCCACACATCTCTGTTATAAAACCTATGTAGTTTTCTGCAGTCTTAACGCAGGCGTCAACAAAACAAATTGATACATTAATATATTATGTGGGACAAATTTCAAAACATTACATGTATACCTACCTAATGCTGTTTTTTTTTTCATTTACCACACTACAGACTTTCTTTGGTCAGTACCTTTTTAAGGTTTGATTTGTTTTTATAAGGTATTACATTTTAACGTAGACTCGTTCTCCAATCACAATGAATATTCTTAAGCTATGGTGGAAATTGTTCAAAAACTAAAGTTAGTTCATATTTTATAAATTCGTTAATCTTATTGCTAGTGAACAACATTTGTTAATTTTATCCTTCATCTCAGCCGTAGGACGTCCACTGCTGAACATAGGCCTCCCCCATGATTTTCCAAAAGGACCGGTTGGAAGCGGCCTGCATCCAACGTCGTCCTCCGACCTTCATCAGGTCGTCTGTCCACCGTGTCGGTGGACGACCTACGCTGCGCTTGCTGGTCCGTGGTCTCGTGGCTGAGACCGGTACTTCTGGCCAATTGCGTACACATAATTTTATACTTATGTGTACGCAATTGGCCAGAAGTCTCAGGTTCACGCCTGTCTATACCTTCACGATCTCCTCATTTTGGTCTTTTATCACCATTTCGAGATTATACTGTATGATTTGATATTCCGATGATTTCATCGCCCGCCTGAAGAAATCACCAATCGCATCCGAGCTGTCTGCAAAATACGTGCAGCTGCCTGAGTGTCGTGACACTGCTACCACTGCATGATGTTTGATGTCTCCATATATACAGTATACTCTATGGTTTGATGCAGTCACAAAGTTCGAACACTTTGCATTTGTTTTTTTATATTAGTAACACAGCAAATTTAAACACAGAGAATACGAAAATAAAACGAAAAACATATCTATAATAATAAAAAGGAACCCCTATTTCCCTTGGTCTCGCCGTATCTTGAAAACGACTAATATACTTACTTTTTTTCTAATACTTTGTAGGAGGTTCTCACAGTTAAAAATTAAGGGATTTGCGAAGAAAATCACAATGTTTAAGTAAACCTAACGACTATAATTAAACATTACTACGTATGTGTATCCGCGGTGCGCAGCTAGTCAATAATATAATCCTTTAATGTGCAGCGATATTCAGATAATAAAAGGCGTGATTCCGTTTATGTACCCATCAACTGAGATATCAAAAAGGTTCTTAAACATGGCAATGAAACGCGAATGAATGCATTTATGACAGGTATAGTAGAAAACATTCTGTGATCTGTGTTAGAAAAGCATAAACATAGTCCATTGCGCCTTTACCACTGGTGCTCAGCCGTGCGATTCTCTAAGAGCGAACAACGTTGCATCTTTGACTACATCCGTGAAACAAATGACGAGATGACAATAAACATTGGAAAAACCACCTTATGTACAAGGGTGATATCTCATAAAGTATTTGAAAACGGTGAACTCGTCGACGAGTGCATCGACGAATCTTTAGAGAATCGCACGGCAGGTTAAAATGCCAATTGCGGTCACCCATCTTATCTCTCATCTCATGGCCACAACTAGATTGGCTTAACTTTCTGATCGATTGTAAATGATTAGGCCAACTCCACTGTGAACATTTCTATCAAATAATTTAAGTTTATCCACATAGATAAAATTATTATTAAGTTAATCTATAATCAGCCCATTTTGTTCCCACTGCTGGGACTCGAGCCTTCCTCTCAGAGAGTTGGGCAATAATCCACCACGCGGGCCCAGTGCGGATTGGTGGACAGGTTAGTGGCTAACCCATGTCGAAGTTTTCCGGCCGCCCGAAGACCTTCGACATAGCCTAACGACTGTTGTCCTAAGACAAACAGACGGGACCGACGGCTTAACGTGCTCTCTGAAGCACAGAAGCGCTCAGTTGAATAATGCCACTAGCACACACCCATCCAAGTCCTGACCGCAGCAAGCGTTGCTTAACTTGTTGATCGATTAAGATCGCCAAGTCAAACTCCGCTACGAGCGCTTTGTTATCTATATAAAAGATAAACTTAAATTATTATATTTAAGTATAGATTATAAATATTTGTCTGTCTTTAATCAATGACTGACAGATTCCTCAATGCAAAGCCTCAACCACTGAGGCCACAAACTTGAAACTTTGTTAAACATCACTTTATGTTGTAAGCATCCTAAGGAAGTTTTTTTTTCTACCGACTTCCAAAAAGGAGGAGATACTCAATTCGACTGTTACCTCCTAACTTTCGACTGGGAAAACCAATTCTCAAAATTGTTTTTGTTTGAATGCTGGTGCTTCCTGTGTGATCCCATTTCACTTTCATCAAATTTAATCTAGTAGTTTTTGAATTACAATCCAATAACTAAATAGAATGGAAGTCAGTTTCAAATTGTACGTCTTAATTTTACCCCTACGAATTAAACTTATTTTCTGTGCCTTGGTTCTCATAGACCAAGTCAGCGAAACCGCTGGCGGGTCAGCTAGTTAGTCATACTACTTATATTATTGTCTTAATAAGTCTTAATTCGTTGTCTTACTTACTTAGTTAAATACTAATTTAATGATACTAAGAGCTGATATACACAGACTGCTCGAGCAGTCACAGTTAACAGCTTGAAGCTGCCATTGATAACTGCACGAGCAGTTGGTATTAACTGCTAAACAAGTGACAATTTTAATTCGGGGGCGGGAAGCGCGCGCGGCGTGGAATTATGAGCGCGGGAGGAGTAACTGCGCGAGAGCAGTCGACAGCTCGAGCAGTCAGAGTATGCCTGGCGACAGCTTGACTGCCAACCGCCCGAAGCTGTTGCAACTGCTCGAGCGGTTTCGTGTATGTGTGTACCTAGAAGACTGTAGTTCACTGCGCAGTCTCAGCTTGAAGCAGTCTATGCTGATAGCTTCAAGGTGCCCGTGTAAGGCTCTAAGCCAACGAGTGTTTGGGGTTAGACCAAGAAAATAAATTATTGTCAACTTACAAGCAACGCTCGGTTATCCATGTACTGAAAATTGAATACGTGTCTGAAATATTGAAATCAATATGTTTTTATTTCAACAGAATATAAACTACGTAGAAAGTCTACATAACCTGTACCCAATTTTATTAGATGATATATATTTGCTGTAAAAGTTGACATAAAACGGGATTACAAAAATGATTCGTTTAAAAAATACTACGAATCAAATTGTACTCAGCCGGCAAACAATTAGTTTTTGTTTCGAAATGAAAGTTGTAAGTAAAAAATGACAGGCCCAGCTGCTATCTGTCAGATAAAAAGGCCTCCAGTCAGGCGAAAAAACAATTTAGAACTACGATGGATGGAATATTGCGATGTTTTCTTTAGCCCTCATATAAAACTTGAAGAGATATTGAATTGGATGAAATGTCAGCACTTGAAGAGATAAATCTCTGGAGTAGTTAAATTAAAGACTAAAGTAAATAAATATTGGAAGTAAATAAAATAAACTATATGTGGTTTAGATTTTATTGTAAAATCGCACACAATTCTTATTCCTTGTGTGAAAAGGATGGTGATCAATTGGTTTTTACGATCCTTCAGTATATTTGCAAATACATATAACGAAGGCAAAGTTAATAAGACCACAGAATAATTGGTGGCGTTGCTATTGTTGGCTCTTTTGTTAAAGCGTTTGTAAAGCTCAAAAACGTTATTTTTGCCACTTTCGCCAACTTAACGTCGACGAGCTCACCGATGTGAGCTCGTCGACGAGCTCACCGATGTCAAATACTTTATGAGATATCGCCCTTGGACACAAGGTTGTTTTTCTAACGTTTCTTGTCATCTCGTCATTTGTTTCACGGATGTAGTCACAGATACAACGATATTTGCTCTTATAGAATCGCACGGCTGAGCATAAGACCTAAAACCGCTAGATTATGCTGTAAAATAGATAGTTGTCATAAAACGATCACAAAAAATTGCACTTTATGGTGACAAAATTAACTAAACTAAAAAAAGAGCCTTATACTACATTTTCACCCAGATTCCCAATTCGAACGCCCTCGTGAGCGTTTTTAGTTTTATTTTCGCCAACTTGGGGCTATCGAACGCACTATATGTAACTTAACTCTAAACTAATCTAAAACTACCCATAATCGAATAAAGATATTTTTAGAATTGACATTTTATATAGGTGTTATACGAATCTGGAGTTTAGTATGAAAAAGCTTACAGAAGTTAGATTTTAATCCAATATTTTAGTTTTTTTTTCATATTCTTTATTGTACACAAAACACAGATACAGTAGAGGTATTAGATAAAAGCATGTACATAGGCGAGCTTAACCCTAAAGAGAGTTTTCTTCCAGCAAACCTTAAGGACAGAGAACTAAGTATAAGTAAGTAGGTTTCTGTGTACATCAATCAATAAGATATAAAATAATGATGATACTACTACTACTACAAAATAATATGAAGACCCTATATATACAAACATAATATATTACTATAAAAATATAATACTAACCAAAATATATACATACAAATCATTATAAAATACATATTAGTGTAAAATACATATGAGTTTCAAATACATATTAGTATAAAATACATATTAGTCTATAATAAATATATAAGCAATACAAACATACGCCAATTAAGAATTAGTTGGAGAGGTAATACTCTTTTACTCTCGCTTTAAAATCATCCAGAGAACGGCTAGCACGGATATTCTGAGGAAGTGAATTCCACAACCTCACAGAAGTCACAGTAAACGAGCCACCATATAAAGCAGTCGTATGAGGGGGTGTTTTGAGAATAAGGGATTTTGTACTCCTGCATGCAACATCGCGTGGCACAAGGTAGTCAAAGCGCTCACGCAGGTAAGAAGGAGCACGAGGGCTAGACAATATTGTGTAAAGAAAAGAAAGAATATGCAAGTCTCTGCGCTTGCGGATCGGAAGCCATTTTAATTGAGATCTATACTCTGACACATGGTCGTACTTACGCAACCCAAAAACGAATCGTATACATAAATTTTGAAGACGCTCCAGTTTGTTCAAAAGTTCTTCCGTGGCGTCTAAAAAACATACATCCGCATAGTCCAGAAGAGGGAGGAGAAGGGTTTGAGCTAATGTTACTTTAGTTTTGAAAGGCAAAAATATCTGAAGACGTTTAAGGGATTGAAAAGAAAAGTTAACCCGTTTACTCACGGCGTTGACGTGAGTAGCCCACGACAATTGGCTGTCAAACATTACACCCAAGTTTTTGGCAGTTTTAGTGTACGGAATCGGGACGTTATCGTACATAACTATCGGAAGATTTGAATGATCTAATTTATTAAGCATATACGTGCTACCTATTACCAAAACTTGTGATTTAGAAGGGTTGACTAGTAGACCAAATGATTTAGCCCAGTTATTAATCTTTTCCAAGTCCAAATTGAGCATTTCAATGGCTTCATGAACCTCATCAGCCTTGAAATGTCGATACAATTGTAAGTCATCAGCGTAAAGGTGAAACTGAGAGGAGAGTACAAATGTTACAGTATTAATAAAAACTGAAAAGAGAAGTGGGGACAGGACTCCCCCTTGAGGAACGCCAGCTGAGAGGTCACACCAACCAGAGAGGTTCCCGTCATAGCGGACGCATTGAGAACGTCCTCTCAAGTAAGAGTCGAACCAAGAGATAACTGAGGGAGAAAAATTTAGAGAGGACAAGATACCAAGGAGTATGTCATAGTCGACCGAATTGAATGCACTGCTGAAATCCAGCAAAGTCAGAACAGTAAGTTGTTTGTTATCAATGACCCAGCGAATATCATCGGATACTTTAATCAATGCGCTAACTGTGCTATGGCCAGGACGAAACCCTGATTGAAATGGACTCAGCAGATTGTAAGAAGCAAGGAAAAAAGAAAGTTGCTTTTGCACTACATTTTCCAAAACTTTGGACAAGATAGGTAAAATAGAGATGGGCCGAAAATGAGATAATGAAGAGGGATTATTAGTTTTGGGTAATGGGATAACGAAGGCTTTTTTCCAGTCAGAAGGAAAAGAGCTAGATTCTAAAGAGTGATTAATAAGATGAGTGATTATGGGGACAAGTTCAGCAGAAATAGGTTTCAGCATTTGCAGACAGATATTATCAGAGCCAGCAGCCGTCGTTGAAATCGAAAGTAGAGATTTTTTAATTTCATCTTCAGTAACTGCCTTAAAAACAAAAGGAGAACACTGGGGCTTAGGGCTGTTAGCGAGGAGAGTAAGAGAGGAGAGTTTCACAGAGTTATTTAATGTAGTAGGTGATAAGGAAAAATAACTGTTGAGTGCATTTAAGTCAAATACCACACGTACATCCGAAGCCGAAGACCCAACTCCGAGCGTTTTAAGAAATTTCCACATTTGTGTGGGGCTTGAGTTTTCAATGGAGTTGTGTATGTGCCGCCTCTTGGCATCTCGACACAGTCTACTGCAGCGATTACGAAGTTTCTTAAAAGTAGCAATATTTTCATCAGTAGGGTGTTTTTTATAACGTCTTTTAGCTTTGTCACGTTTAGACATTAGTGTTTTTATATACTGTGTGAGCCAGGGTGCAGGATAATGTTTGATCTTAACTAGTTTCAGAGGAGCATGCATATCAAATAAATTAATTATTATTTTATTAAAAGCAGCAACCTTGTCATCCATATTTTCTACACAAAGTATAGTAGACCAGTCAATGTCCCTCGCATCAGCTCTTAAGCGCTCCATGTCAATATTTTTATAGCTTCGAAGTTGGATAAATTTAGGTTTCCGCTTAGGTCGTTGAACTTTATAGGAGAGAAAAATTAAGTCGTGATAAGAAAAAGATGCTGAGAGTTGGCCATGAGATGCAACACGGTCTAAGTCAGAGACTAAGATAAGGTCGAGAAGGGAAGGCTTACAGTTTGGAGAGTGGTGAGTGGCGTTGAGGGGAAGTATGTGTAGATTTACTGAAGAAACAAGAGATTGAAGTTTATTAGTGCGGATATCATTTTTTAATAGACAAGGTGTTAAAGTCGCCAAGGATAATGGTATGGTCATAAATTGGAGTTAAATTTTCAAGTTTAGTTTCCAGAGATTCGAAGTAGTCAACATTACAGGAAGGAGGATAATAAACACCAAGTAGAATCTTAGAATAATTAAGAGTAATTTCAATGAACATGTGTTCAGCAAAGTTAGAATACAACGCAGGAGACTGATCGACTATTTTATAAGGAATATCAGAACGCAGATATACTGCAACACCGCCATACCCCTTTCCAACTCTATCGTTGCGTATGAGCTCAAATCCTGGCAAGGCATATTGTGTAGAAGGCATAGCTGGTTTTAGAAATGTTTCGGAAACAAGAATAGCGTCAACGAATTTACAGTCAAAAGAGGACAGGATATCAGCATAATGAGCATGGATGCTCTGCGCGTTTATGTGGACTACATTAAGGTTCTTACTCAAACTACAGAATTCAGCTACAAGTTGCTCGTGTAGATGCGTTGAATTATCACTAAAAGCACTAGCATAATCCCTATCGGACCCACTAGTAGAAGAGCAAGAGAAAAAACTATCTTCAAAATCAATATCTGACATATTTAAATATATATATATATCACTAATAAAATATATAAATTATATAATAAAATATAAAAAAATAAACTTATATAAAGTACCTAATATTAAAGATTAAGAAAACAAAATGTTTTACTAAAAAGTAATCTATACTACTGCACAAAAGTCCTCTGCTCATAAGTAAGTGGAAGGAAAATCGTTAAAGTTCTATGTAAATACAAAAAAAAAATACTAACAAGATACTAAACTTCTATTTGAACTGCTATTACATAATGCTTTGCAAGGTATATTATGTTACTTAAACTAAATAGAGTGAAAAAAGAAATACCTTCTTACTAAAAATTAAAAAACAAAAAAGTATATAACATGTATGCCTACATATATAGTAAACTATGTATAATTTTAGGCTACGTCACACACATTGAAAATAATATAAGTACCTACTGAGACATCCTAAAAAAAAAAAGTCCTGCATAAGCCGGGGAAAAAACATTCATAAATTATATACATTTGTACATGAAAAAACATCTATTACTTTTAAATAAATTTACACCATACTCTTAAAATACCTACATAACTACCTGTTCTTTTATTATTTAACTAAAAGAAAACAAATAATAATATTACAGAGCCAGCATGTTATGTTAATAGTGACAATAGCACTATCCATTGGCTAGTACTGAAGATAGGTAGATAGTAATACAATAATAAGACAAGAGCAAATTAATAAAAAGAAATTACAAAAGAAACGTAGTAACTATTTCATCTAGAGAACAGTAGGTACTCGTATAACTGGTATAACTAGGTATAACATGTGACCAACCAGAGTAATATAGTTATAAGTATATGTATCATGTAGCATAGCTGATTAGGATACATGTAATGATAAGCATACATTATCAAACTACAAGCAATAACAAATTACATATCCAAGATTAAAAGTAACATTACAGATCACTTGGCTGCACGCCTCGAAGACTTAGCCTCATGTTTAGCTGCCTTCGCTGGCACAGTGGACGAATGCTGGTCCTTCCCCTGCATCGGCAATCCATCATTTCTTTTCTGCGGGGGCAGCTCCGCAATGAGTGCACGCAGCTCAGACATCATTTCAACTTTACGACGTTTGTTGTCAGGAAGCAAAATTACTATTTTGCCCTCAGAGCTCCAGCAATGTCTAATACCAAAGTGATTGCGAGCTGCCATAAATACATTATGTCTCGACTTAGTAAGGAACTCAGAGACAGTAATCTTAGTACTCTTCAGTAAAGTTTTAGCATTCCAGGCTGCCTCACGGTGCTTATAGTGCATAAAACGCACAAGAATAGGGCGAAGTCTACTAGAATCAGATCCCAAGCGATGACAGGCTAATAAGTCCTCTGATGTAATGTTTGTCATATTTAACTGGTTGGATAATATATTAGTTATAGTTTTACTTACATCAGCCTCACTAGCAACAGTGATACCATGGAATAGCAGTACCTTTCTTCGTGATGCGGTTTCAAGACGATCTAGGCCCAAAAAGAGAAGCTCCGTTTGCACTTTTAGCATGGTAACTGATTTCCAAATCAGAGTCTTAAAATCACAGAACTCGCGAGATAAACTTGCAACATCCTTGTGCGGCACTTCATCAGACGCTAGATGCTTCATATCAGCGTCAAATTGATTCATTCTTGTTGAAAACATACTTGTCATGTCCTCCATACTAGATGCAATCTTGCCATACAAATCCATTATGAAAAATCACAAAGAAAGGTTTTATGGTAAGTTGATAGGAGAAATGATTATTATAAAGGGTGCAGCAGGGAACCCTTGTCACGATTTTGCACTATTGTAGCATTAAATTACTTTCAGTATAAATATAAAACATAAAATTCACAGAGCTCAATATTTTCGATGTAAACAGGACGCCTACCCCAAAGTTAGTTTGTTGTTCTGCATACGAAAAATAAATGTTACTCCAGATTTATGTAGATTTCTTTACTTGAACATTTTTAAAACGGGTTAGGTTGTTTTTGAGTTTATCCATTACAAATAATCAAATCTTTTCTCTTTAATACTCGTAGATTACTTGCTTCGCTCCGCGGTTGGATGTTGGATGTGATTGAGTGATGGATGATGATGATGATGTAAATCAAATATAGCGTATGTTACTCGGGCTTAATGTAGCTTTCTATTGATGAAAGAAATTTTTGGATCAATTAAGTAGTTTTACGTGTATCCAATACAAACAAACAAACAATAATTTTATCTCTCCTCTTTATTATTAGAGTAGATGAGGATTCGTACCTTGGTATTAGCCAAGGTACGAATAATGTGACCTAGTTTGTACCGGCGTTACAATTGCATATTTTAGCATAGAAAAGTAGTTATTGTGTACTTTAGATTTATGGTATACCTAACTTTTTTAGATATTAATGTCCTCTACTTAACTACTACTAAAATTTTGTACATCACTTTGCTCTATTGTCAATAGTTTCCGCAGCAGCGCGATATAAGGTATTGATATTTTTGTACACTTTGGGTTACATTATCAAACTTTTCAAACAGATCTCTAATCTTTTGAAAATATTCTATCGCCTGTGTTCATCAGATATAATGTGGAATTGTTGGTGAAAGAATTTAACACATCGGTCCAGTAGTTTCGGAGCCTAATCAATTCAAACGAGACAAATAAATCTTTCCTCATTATAATATTGAAAGTGTAGATTTAATAATGTAGAAGAAGATATTAGTTATGTACTTATACTTCGCAACACTATAACCCCACAGTAGCATTTTTTGTCACGGAAAGCACGGTTCTTGAGCACACAAATCAACCCACAACCAAATCCGAGTTCTTGAGCTTTGCAGACAGGGTCATAAACAACTTAGCACGTCACCGCGGTTTGGATGCCATCTATTCCCAGAAATTGTCACGAACCCACAAAAAACTGACTTGTTTGCCAGTTAGTCTATAATAAATTAAGTGGAAACCGTCAGTAATTTTCCCTAAAATAGTGCCCAACCATAAAACGTTTGCCTAAATTATTTTTATGTGCTCAATCAAGCCTGAGATCAAATCGAATCTGTGTTTATTTGTTGTGTACGCCTCGCCACATTCATTTGATGAGTCAGCGGGTTTTGTTTAAACTGGCTACCCGAATGGAAATCGTTTCCGCTTATCTTTTTTATGTCCATCGGTGACAAAACGAGCAAATTGCTCGCCTATGTTATGTTTCATGCTTGCCCATAACAGCTCCCCTCTGTATTAGTAGGACAATTCAGTAAAAAGATCGATCGTCACAAAAGCAAAATGACCGACTAGTAAAAGGTCTAAAATTTAAAAATCGTCATATTAGACTGAAATGACAAACGTGAATGGCATGTTGGGCAAGAGGATTGGTACACTGACGTAAAAAACGGTTGTAACGCGGTCACATTAACTAGACGCTTGACCATGTGACGTCATTTTGGCGCTCAAGTACGGTGTGCAAAAAAACCCGGCCAAGTGGCCTTTATTAAGATCGAGTAAAAATTGATTAAAATTTAAGTTTGTTAAATAAATTAAATATATTTATTTAAATTTGAAAGGTAATATACAACTACATATTCTGTGAAAATTTAATGTGTCTACCTGTTACCGTTATTAATATTAAGCATGAAAATAGGAAAAACACACGTTTGTAGTATGGCTACCCAATTAATATAGGTACTACATATATAAACGTTTATTTTTCTTCTCATTCTCGAAGAACTGTAGCACTTTTAACCCGAGATTTCTCCCTTCACTGTATATAACTTTTCCCATGTTATTCTGGTTTGAACACAGTTGCAACAGTTAATATTCAACAATCAACAGTAACAAAAAACTTAACAAAACAATAATCAAAACAAAAACAATATAACAAAAACAGAAAACAAGCCAAATTTAGCAAGAAAATTAGACAAATTATCGACGCGTGTATCGGTAACAAAAATGCTGACCGTACTGACACTTGCCGGGCGAGAAAAGGGAATGTGGGTCCCCGCCCGCTTCCCCCCGCGATGCGTCGAGTTAATGTGACCGCGTTGAAAAGTCGGTTTACGGATGATAATTTTAAGTGATAACGTCTTAAGACAATACGAATGCTTTTCATGTGCCAATACGATATCGAAACTACACGAGTGAATACATTGGATGCCAATGCACTGTGCCCATCACCCTTTTAAATCTTTTGCCCTGTAATTTTACGTGAAACATTGCCCTCTACCGAAACACAGTAATGTTTGCACACTACTGCTTAATGCGTGACTTTAATTGCGTTTAGGTGGATTTGATCGCGTTCAATTAGAATAGAGACATCCTTATCCTTATAAATTGTCAGGCAGATTAAATTGAATAGTTGTATGAAAGTTGTATGAATAAAAATACAGTACTCAAATTTATAAGTAAAGTAAAAACTAAGTTAGAGCATAATGCATGGAAACTCATAGAAATCCTAAACGAGATATGAAGTAACAAAAAATACATAAAGGATGATGTGGGAGTAGTTTTAAATATGGAAGCCACATCATGTAAGTTAAATACAAAAATTGATCTAATAATTATTTAAAGTGATTTGATGATAATACTTATAAAAACTATACATAATGAAAATAGGTTGCACACGCATTATCTCTGAAAAAGTTTAATCTAGCAGTAAATAGGTCTACATTTCTAGAGTAGCTATTATTAAAAGCTTGGCTCACTCTGATAAAGTAAGAGTTATGTCTATAATTTGTTGAAGCTGAATCTACGAAAAGTGTAAGATAGTTCCGTCTGCTATCTGCTCGAACAGGTATTTGTAGCTTAATCTTTGATAGAAGATTGTAGCAGTCAATGCTGTTACGGACTAAATTATGGAGAAAGGTCAAGTCAGCTACTTCTCTGCGCCGAACCAACGGAAGCAAGTGGTAGTGCATGCATTTACTATCATAATCTGAATAAGTTATTTTATGTTTATAATTAACGTAACGTAGATACTTTTTTTTGTATTTTTTTGATTTTTTCCATGTATATTTTATAATGAGGATTCCAAACTTGTGATGCATATTCCAATTGACTTCTGACTAAAGAACAATACAAAATTTTTAGGGTCTTTAGTATTCTAGTCTTTAGTAGTTCTGATAATGAACCCCAGAGTTTTGGTAGCCTTTAATGAAATGCTGTCAATATGCTTATCTAGTAGAAGTTTAGAATCCAACGTAACAACGATATCGGTATCATTGCTATCATTCCCACCATATTTTCTCTTTTGGTCATAATTAAGTATGACTATATACTAAAAGGTCTCTCCCATCTCCCTCAAACATTATCAGTGGGGATTATGCGGTTCACTATCGCGTTCCCCAATATAGAGTAAAAAATAATCTTGGTATAGGGAATCGTGTTTTTTGACATTTGGCTTTTGAGCTAGAGGTTGGCGCCCCTGCCTTCGGGTCCTAGGTTGATCCCCGGACAGGTCAAACATTTGTGTGCATGAACATGTCTTTTTGAGCTGTGTCTGGGTGTGTATTATGTATATAAGTATGTATATCAGTCATCAGGTTACCATAGTACACGCTCTACCTACTTTGGGACCTGAAGACCGTTGTGTGGATGTTGTCCCATATTATTATTACTATTCTTTTATTTAAACTTTTTCGCGGCTTTGTTATTCGGTCTTTTACAAGGCATAAGTGGGGCTATAGCCAACACTTAGAGGCCTGTTTGGTATAAAACATACGAGTACAAAAGTGTATAAAAACAGAATTTGGGATGACGGTGACATGGATTAACTATTACAAAAATGGGTTAAATGGCAAGATATTGATTTGAACTTATAGATGGCTATGGACGAAACTACGCCACCTGCCAATTTCAGTCTCATCCTAAAATATTTAGACAGGTTATGACTTGCCACCCAATAAACGGGCCCCCCATAAGATCCACCATCAATGGTGACAAAAGGGACAACGTTGGTGTGGATAACTAAAGGGTGTTGAGAGGTGTGCTGCGGTTTCACTAGAACGCTACTACCGGCGTTATGCCCTTTAACACTTCCACCCTTAGAGTTTTTTGTCTCCACCGCCAGACGGCCAGTTAAGGCTAGCCGGGGGTCAGGGGTCTCATTTAGCCCCAGAGAGAATCAGGGTCTACGGTGTCACCACTCGCAGACGACGGCTCGTCACAAAGCCGTTCCTGCGGTATTATTACCATTATTACATTTTAAAAAGTCAGTTTAATAATGGTCTATTTCCGGATAATGACGTCATACCTGTTTCCTGTGTCTGTTCCCTCTGTTTTGCAATAAAATGTATCAATAAAACAAAATCTGATTTAGCTGAGCTGAAACGAAGAATGGCGTCCGTAAACAGCCAATAGGATTGCGCTTTTATGACGTGATGTGAAACAAAATACAATCCTATTGGTTATTTGCGCCGTACCTATTTCTCACCTCGCCTCTCATCTCTGTTTCTGTGGAGAATGATGTACTATTTTATTCCGGATTTCTATTTAAATACCTTTTATTTTCAGTGCAAATTCAATTCTTATGACTTACCTTTAGTCATAACATAAGTAATGAAACTTTGCATATTATTTGACTCTCTACTTCACTCAATATGGGCACTGAGCCAGCTGAATGAATTCTGATGAAATTTGATGTTAAATTATTTAGGCTTCTTAATTATTATCATCATCATCATCATCATCATCTCAGCCGTAGGACGTCCACTGCTGAACATATGCCTCCCCCACTCCATAATTATTATTATGGATATCTTTTAAACCCCATTATTTAAGGAATAGTTACTGTTTATATGAATGAAGAAGAATTACAAGAAATAAAAAAAAACTAATTTTAAAAATGCACACAGCCTACAGACCGCTTAAATGGCGTTGGACGGGCCATATGTTACGAGAAACTAAAAAGAAATAGACCAAGTTAGTAATAGAATGGTATCCAAGGTATAGGCAAAGAAATACAGGCAGACAAATCAAAAGATGGAAAAATGACCTCAAGAAAATAGCTGGACCGGTATAGACGCGTTTAGCAAGAGACAGGAACACATGGAAATATTTAGAAGAGGCTTTTGTCAACAGACAAGTTTAAAAATTTAGTTACCGATCAGAGAAATGCAAGTTGGAAATGATTATATCAATTGAGTTTTAGTAAATAGGCATTTAATAATTGTAAGGGAAGAAACAACAATAAAGGCTATTTTATTTTATTCATATATATGTATGAAATGAGGTATGAAGTTCTTATTTTTCAGAGTATCTATCTCGCTAGCTAGAAATTGTAGTAGTAGCAGATTGTAATCGATAAAATTTATGGTTACGATGTGTAACGCACATGCCTCTTCGTGTTTTAATCTGTGATTAGAACGGAAAATAAATTTGCGAACGATAGGCTTTATCAGATAAATCATATAACAAGGATTTGTCACGAATGCAATCGATAAAATTACGCAGTTCGGTTTTAAGCATATGACAGTTTTAAACCAGCTTATGTATTGAAATGCTCGTGAGTCTGACACATATTTGATAAACTATTACCGGCAAAACACGCTAGGGATCGAATACGTTGACCCCAGTTTAGTTTTGTATGTTTAAATATGTACTAACGGCAACTTGCTTACACTCGCGTCGTGTTGGATGATGATGATAAGTATATCGACAGGCCGGTTGGCGCAGTTGGTAGCACCCCTGCCTTCTGAGCCGCTGGCCCCGGGTTCGATGCCCGGACAGGTCAAACATTTGTGTGCATGAACATGTCTGTTTGACATGTGTCTGGGTGTGTATATGTATATAAGTATGTACATCAGTCATCAGGTTACCATAGTACAGGCTCTGCCTAGTTTGGGACCTGAAGACCTTTGTGTGGATGTTGTCCCTTATTATATTATTATTATTATCCCGTGTGTTAATTAAGCGCCTCATCTACCTCCATATCAAATTGTATGAAAATTGGTCAGCCGTTTGACCGTGAAGTAGTAACAAACATACAAACACACTCACACACTCACAAACTTTCGCCTTTATTATATTAGAGTGATAGTTAGGATATAGTGTGTCTCCGCGGTTTCGGTCGCGTAGCCTCGTGGGACTCGGTGACTCAGAAGTACATTGCTTTTAAATATATACTTCTTACAATATAAGTTCGTATAGCCTTCTGCGACACAGGGAATTCCAGTGATTAGAGTATGTGCGTTAAAATTTATTATTTACTAGCAACTACCCGCAAAGTCGTTCGCATAGTATACTCGGGCTTACCATAACCTCCCATCTTTTATTTTTCTTTCATAAAAATCTTCTCTGATGACAATAATTAACACAACAAAAAGGAATTACCGAGATTATTCCATCCGTTCTCAAGTTATAGCGTGACCAGGAGAAATAGGGGTTCATTTTTATTTAAATAGATTATAACTTATAATATGAAAAATTTTTGTTTACCTCTGGTAATAATAAAAGGTATTTTTACATATTTTATTAATGCTGCCTTATATATGCGATGTTGGTGTTAAAATAATTAGAAAAAAAAACTACTGGCACAAACATGATCATAATGAAATAGATACTTGCATGGAAGCAGTAGCTGTGAAAAAAAAGAGAATCATCAAATTATTTTACTAGGTAAAAAGAAACACACATAAAAAACAGATGTCTCGAGATGTCCTCTTTTATAAAAAATGTGTTTTATTTGTATTTAGACACGTTTTAACTTTGTCCATTGTAATTTTTATAGGATTATTTTAAACAGTTTTTTATATAGACAAATTTCAATGTGGACATTTTGGCATTTAGACAGTAGTACGAGTAAGTATCTAATTATTTTTGATTAAAACTTTCATATGTTGAACACATTTTAAAGCTTAGTAACCGATTTAACTTACGCAATACGCCGAGTATGTAGGACTCGACCGGTTTAGCGACGCGGACGCGGTCGGGAGCGCACGTTCAGATCAGAGTACGTGCGCTCCCGACCGCGTCCGCAGATGCACTGACATTCAGTGCAATTCAGTGCATGCGCGGACGCACACGTACTCCGTGAAGAAGCGGGTCCTACTCGTAAAAAGTATCTAATTATTGTTATTTTCAGGACATTTTTTAAATATAAACATTATTATACCTTGTCAATTAACATTTTAGACCTTAATCGCTTGTGCATATCCTTTTTTAGACGTCTGTTAAAAATTAATATTATTTTATAAATAATGTATTTTATTAATAAATATATTATGATTTATTTATCTCTAACGCCCGCTTAGCGAAATCAAATTGTCGCTTTAAAAAGTTTATTTCTCAACAAGAAATTAACATTTCACTTCTGTGAGAAATTAATCTAAGGTACTTACATGTAATTTTGCCTTTTAATATAGAAATAAACCCTCATTCTATAATATTTATGTTTGTGTAGGCGGTTGAAATAGCACATTATATACTAGACTGAACCAATCGCTCACAAAACAAGCATCAGACCGTGTTTGAATGCTTCACTCGTATGAATGTGGAACGCGCGCTATGAGCTGCTTGAATGGATTCAGAGAGATTCATAAATTCTTTACATGTGGTATACACGTGGCTATGTTGAGAGCAGCATATTACTGAACTCAATAAGAGAATGTATCATACAATGCACGCTCTAAAACGTTTGCAAAACTTTCTTCCTTTCTCTGCAAAGGTTACTCTTGTAAACTCCTTATTACTTCCTATCATGGACTATGGAGATGTGTGCTATCCTGACGTTACTGAGGAACAGCTTACGTGACAGGAATGGATATTGAATCTCTGCATTAGATACATATGAACTACGAAAGTTTGACCATATCTCTTTTTACCGTACACAGCTGCACTGGATAGAAATCCGGTATCGTCGGAATACACACATACTTTGTCTTCTTTATAACAAGGTATCCAACGCTAAGATAGCCCAGTGCTTAAGATAGCCCACTCTCTATAAAACGATCTTCCACTAACACAAAAATTATCAGATTCCATGGTTATCTCCAAACACACCCGTACACAAAATGGCAACTTAGAATAATAACGCGTGAGACGCCATTTAGAAATCGCGCGTCAGTTAGGCTTGGACATCCAAAAAATCGTGCCCGTTATAACAATACTTCGACAAACTTTTTTCCATTTTGACTTCCAAAGTGCAAATTCAGTTGTTTTTTTGAGTGGACTTTAAAGCACAATCTTTCTAGCTCATCTGTTTTATGTAACTTAGTTTAATTTATCTTATCATTGTATATTTTTGTTGTCTTTAACTACATCTGTGAAATATCCCTATGATAGCCCACTCCATAATGACTTATGATGGCCCGGGCCATCTCAGTCAGTAATTATTTTTGATGTTGATTGAAGAGCCCACTGTTTTATTTTAATTGTTGTTGTTGTTTATAGATCTCATAGTTACATAGTTAAATGCTTGATAAAGACAGTTCAAAGTATTAAAAAAAACGCTGTTTTACTTTTTTATAGGTAAGTTCACAATAAAAAATATCATATTCCTATGAACCTAAAATTACGTTTCAAAATAAATGATCCGAATTCAGCTTTGTTTTCGTTTAATTATAAAAAAGTTATAAAACTATACACCACGGAAAACTGTTTAGTTTTAATTAAACAATTTTTGCTACCTTTTATTAAAACTTTTTTATAAATTTAAGATGGCCCAGCTCTTTATAAATTGTTAATAAAGAATACAAGGTCTTCTAACTTAAATTTGATTGCTTTAAAATGTTATTATTTATTTAAAAATATGAAAAAGTTGTAAATTTTACGTAAATTTTGAGATTTTTATTGCGGGCCATGATGGGTCGCTATGTTTCTAAGATGGCCCACAGTCCATGTTTAATAAAATGTTATTAGTAGTACGTATTTTACATATAAGAAACAAAGAAACACACTATTGCTTTGTCATATATACAAGCTACATCGTGGATGTTATTAAATTCATTAATAACTTATTTTCGACATTTTATACAATTATGTAAAAACACGGGCCATCTTAGCGCAGGAGACCTCATTCTTAACAATCCCTTTTCCCCAAATTACCTAAGAGAACGTTTCTCTCTACTCTCCTTCCATGGACGCTCTATGCGCTCTTCAAATCACCTTCTAATTAGGTTTCCACAACATTATTCCACTTATTACACTTACTTTTTTACAGGCACTGCAATTCGGTTGTAAAATTCTCTTCCTGTGGAAATTCACAAAGCATCTTCCTTGAAAACCTTCAAATCCAAAGTTTATCAACATTACCTTTCCTTGCAAAATAATAAACTTAATTGAGCTATTTTTAAGTTTAATTATATGTATGCTATTTATATGTGTATATATATATATGTAAAGTTATAGTATATAAATAGTTTATTATTTATCTTCCGACTTCCAAAAAAAGGAGGAGGTACTCAATTCGACTGTATGTTTTTTTATGTTTGTTACCTTGTAACCTTCGATAGGGTGAACCGATTCTCAAAATTATTTTTGTTTAAAAGCTGGTGCTTTCCGTGTGGTCCCATTTATTTAAATGGGACCACACGGAAAGCTAATTGCCCGAATCTGATGACATTTGTCATCAGATTCGGGCAATTAGTTTTTGAGTTACACTCCAATAACTGAATAGAATGGAAGTCGGTATTAAATTTTTCATATTGTACTTGTTAATATTTTACTTAAATATCTGTTCTATAGAAACTCTCAAGTTTTAAATAAAGCACTACCAAACACACTTCCATATCACACAAAGGATAGCTGGAAGAAAATGCTAATTAGCATTAAATTCGTCTATGTACTTTTAGTTTTGTGCAATAAAGAATTTTCAATCTACCTATGTTTTAGGGTTCCGTGCCTTTAAAGATAAAAGGAACTGGTAATTTGGTAAATTTTCTACTATATGTACTTTGTATATTTGACATTTTATTTTACATCATAGTCTTACAATATCAACTTTGCAACAAGTAAAATTAAATTAAGAAAAACCTTCGACACCAAATAATAAAAATAGTATGAAATACCCACATTGAGGGAGTTGTGAAAAATATAATTCGTGATTTTGTGGTGGCGGCCATCTTGGACCGATTTTCATCAAACATAGCTAAGAATACTCTCGACTAATTCACGTTTCAAACAAACTAAAAAAGACGTGTGGCACTCGGAGACTGCCGCGGTAAAGCTATTGCATAGCTGTTTTTATCAACTTAAGCAATTATAGTTATTTAACCAATGCCATCTAGAGGCGAGTTGCTGAACTAAAGAGACAAGCGTGATATTTCAAAAAGTAATTAAAAGTTCTGCTATTCATCGATAAATGCCAAATCAACTTATGCAAATATAATTATTTAACCAATGCCATCTAGAGGCGAGTTGCTGAACTAAAGAGACAAGCGTGATATTTCAAAAAGTCATTAAAAGTTCTGCTATTTATCGATAGATGCAGTCGGAGTGGGGGGTGTTAGGTTATTTTCGTTACGGAATTTCTGAATTCGGTCTCCGCGCTCAAGGCCCGCGATAGAAGCTATGCAATAGCTTAATAAAAGTAAATAAAAATCGGTTCATCCGTTCGGGAGCTACAATATCACAGATCGACATACGCGCAGACACGTCAAACTTATAATACCCCATCTTTTATGCCGTATTTACTAAAAAGTAAATATTTTTTCACTCGTTTAGTGGTCCACTAAACTCGCTACTAACGGTCGATTGTCATTCACCGTCAATTGCGATATCATCAGATAGGCGAAATACTTTTCATTTATTGGAGTATAAATCAAAAGTTGATTGACTGAATTTCATGACATTTATATTGGACCATGTGGGAAGTATACTCTCCTAAACAAACAAAAGAACTTTGAGAATCAGTGCACAAATGGGGGAGATCTCGGCCAATATACACAAAAAAAATTCATACACACGAACATTTAGATAAGTAAAAAGCTTTTTTTCATTTATTTGTCTTATCACAAAATATTTTTTCTCACCTCGCGTGAGTTTTCACGGTATGAATGCAGAATACTGTTCATACTGTGCTTGAGTATAATAATTTATTATCAAACCGGGAAAATTCAAGTCAGGCTTATGCACCAAGGGTTCAGAGGCCGTAGCACAAACAATTTCCGAAATACTATTTGTATAGTAAACTACAACGCGTGATGTTTCGGCGTACAAACTATGAGTTATCTATGACACAGTTGTCCTAGAAACATGACAGTTTGTGCTGTTTCACGTGAACGACACGCTACGTTACATTTACGCAGTTATTCGTGCTAGGCTCACAGGGGTATGTGTAAACGTTACGTTACGATCAAAACAAATACTTTTTGATGCATACATTTGATGTATATCCTAATACTCAATTCACAAGCTTTATTATTATATAAAAATCGCTGGAGTATCAAACATCTCTATCTTATCTTTTATTTCAATCAATCAGATCAAAATAAAAGATTTATGAATAAAACTGGCGTAAATTAACGTCTCCGGTTAGAGAAGGATTAAGTCTGTTAACTCATATGCACACATCTGCCAGACTTGCCAACTTTGTTACTCAACCTTTGGATATACAATAATAAAAGTTTATTAATTTATTGATTCAGGCGTTACTTTGCGGAAATCCATTATCAAAAAAACGATATTAAAAAATATTTAGTGACACTTCCGCTGAAAAGAAAACAATGATTTTGGCCTATTTGGGGGCGTGCACCACCCACCCTCCCTCCCGCATAAAATGCTAATAGGAAGAATACAAAATAAAAAACACAAGAAACCCCAAATCAACCAAAACCGTCTTGACTCGTCGAGCGCTAGACGGTCTAGCGCTCGACGAGTCAACATCTCCTGAGGATGCCTCGTGTAGAGGCGAAACACGTGTCGAATCGGTTTTGTGTTGATTTGGGGTTTCTTGTGTTTTTTATTTTGTATTCTTCCTATTAGCATTTTATGCGGGAGGGAGGGTGGTGCACGCCCCCAAATAGGCCAAAATCATTGTTTTCTTTACAGCGGAAGTGTCACTAAATATTTTTTAATAACGTTTTTTTTTAAAGTTTATTAATTTTCTTCATATATTTCTCTAATCCAAAATCCAATTCTAAAACTGTCTTTACTGAGTTGAATCTTCTTCGTGATTAGCTCTAAAGTAAATCTACTTCTTTCTTCTTTCTGAAATAAACACTTATTTCGTTTGTTTTGTGACTATTCTTCTAAACCGTCTAAAGTAGGTATATCTCTTACGCTATGTATCTATATATACCATAATATATCCTATAGTTATCCTATATCAATAACTTAATTTGATTTCATTTATATCAAGCCGCTCTCCGCGGTTTCACCCGCGCGGTGATGGATGATGATGATGATGAGCATGAATTTCATATAGTCTATGCTACTCAAGATAAATGTAGCATTAAAAAAATTTTTGAAATCGGTCCAGTACTTTTTGAGCCAATTCGTTACAAACATTCATACAAATCTTTCCTCTTTATAATATTAGTATAGATATAGATATTAGTATGGATAAAAATTAATTGTCTTTTTTAATGAGATCATCCGGGGCAGTACTACCACCATACCTTCTTCTACCGTGAAGCAGTAATGTTCGCAATACTGTGTTCTTGGTTTGATGGTATGGTTGCCGGCGAAATTATAGGCACATGAGATTACAACTTAATGTCTCAGAGTTACGGGCGCAATGCAGTTCGTCACTTGTGAGGAAATGCATCTGTTCTGGGCAGGCCACACCGCGTCACGTAGGTCAGAATGATATATTTATCATAAAATCATAAGAATATTTATTGTTACATAATTTGCAGGATGCAGTGTGCACTGCATTTATTCATTAAGTTAGACACTGTGTATACCTACTAGATCTGTGCTCACTGTTATCGCATTGTACCAACCATTCTTAGTTTTATTTTATTTAATTTTATTATTATCTTCTGTCTAACCACTCATTTAACAGCGAATGTTGTAAACACCTGTAAAGGTATATATATATCAGAATAATATTTTAAAATAGAATGTTATTATCTAAATAAGGTTAATATGTATACTGTTGGTGTTTCATAATAAATAAATAAATAAATAAATTATATAATTAAAAATAATACAAATGATAACTTACACTTTTTGAACGTTTAATACATGAACCATGTAATCGTTAAGAGGATTGCACAGCAAGTACTTTCCATACTAAAAGAAAAAACTATTTTCTACCTATTAACATTGTCCGATTTCAGTGATTTTTTTTTTCATGGAATCATCATATTGACCTGACCCTTCTCTCTTGCAGCACGCCAGAACACTTGGCGTGCCGCAACCGCCTTGGGCGACCAAATCCGCAAACGCCAGATACCCCCGATTCTGGGCGCCCTAAGTTCTCCTACGATGGGTTAGGTGAGCAGCCCCACCGCCTGCTACTTCGGCCACAGAGGATAGGGACAGCGGCGCTTCTCAATACCGACAGTCCTCTTCCCCTGCGACCCCAGCGCCTACGCCATCTAACGGTGGCGGCCTCGTCAAGGCCGCGGAAGGCAGGAAGAGCGGCTCACCGTAATACCGGCACTCCCCTCCCGCCGCGGCCTCTAACTCTCAGCCGCGGTGCCGCCCATACGACACCGCAGCCCGCCTCAGTTGCAGTTGCGCCTATACACTGCAACTTACAGTGACCGCTCCCATATGGACTTGGAGGGCAATGCCCATAGGAGCGGTCCCACCTCGGGCCCGCCAGCTATCTCCTATCACTGGCAGGCCCATTGATGCCTCTTAGCTTCACAATGTTGACCCAAGCCACGGCTACCGAACCCTTTGGGAACCTTCTACTGACAATAATTAACAAAAATAAAAAGCGATTTTAGATAAAAAGCGATAAAAAGTAAAATTAGCGAGATTTTTCCCCCCGTTCTCAAGTTATAGCGTGACCAGCAGAAAATAGATATATTTTCTGCGAAATAATGCTGAGCCAAATAAACATAAACAAGTTCTTTGTCTAAGCAAGCATTTCCTTTAAAGTGTACGTAGGTACACGTTTACTTAGAAGGCAGAACCGATTTGGGGCGATCTTAATCAGTAGATTTGTTTTACATCTGGGAGTGCCGTCCGGGACAGCTTTGGTAATCGCGTTTTGAGAGAAAAAGAAGGTATTTTGGGGTTAATCTCAAGAGTCACTAATGGATCCGGAAAACATCCGGTCACTTTTGAACTGAAGAGGATAAAGACACCTATTCCCGACGGATGAAAGATCTTGAAAAATATGTTATAAAAGGTTACAAATAAAACTTTGATATACTAATTGACGAGATAGCCTTTTGGCTTATGAGACAGACGTGTAAATAATAAGTGTGACGCTTGACCATACAAAAGCAGTGCGACGTAATAAATCATTTTTATTTAACTTTGAAAAGTTAAATAAAAATGATTTATTATATTTCAACATCCAAGACACGCTCAATAATATTAATTCTTAATATATCAAGTGGGTAGCTGACGTGCCATTAGCTTCGCTCGCTTGGTCTTGGTGTAGTCTCTTTTTCCGGATTGCAATCGCTACCACCGGTAATTCGGCGGATACGGCATCATTATTTGTTTACCGGATCCGGTACTAATATACCAGATCCTAGTGCTACCCAATTTTTGGAAAAATAATAGAGCTGCTGCATGAGTAGGTACTTTAAACACATTATGAAAGATTTTGACAAAAAACTAAAAAAGATTTGACGACAGAGTTAACTACACTAAAGAGTTGACTACATTTAAAAGTGACAGAATTCGAGGAGAATACTTGTCTGCTATTCATTATTATAAGTTATGCGTGATCATACAGACATTTTTTACAAAAACGTCCTATTCTTGTTCAGTAAGTCATTTTACGTCTTCTGACCCACCTTTTTTTATTTTCTTTTAAGTACAGAGTATTTGGCCTCTATTCCCTTATTATAAGTAAGTATAGATTAGATAATTTATTGATTAAGGCGTTACTTTGCGGAAATACATTATCAAAAAACGATATTAAAAAATATTTAGTGACACTTCCGCTGAAAAGAAAACAATGATTTTGGCCTATTTGGGGGCGTGCACTACCCTCCCTCCCGCATAAAATGCTATTAGAAAGAATACAAAATAATGTTTTTACAATATTTTTACTTAGGTACTACAGATATTAGCTCCAGTGTGTTGCCTTACAAAAGAGAACATAATAATGGTATCAGTAGGGCAAGACACGCTACACTTTGACATCTTAGTACACGAGTAGACAGATCCTGGAGTGGTCCCAAGCTGTTTTATCCTCCAAGTAATCCGAAATTTTGTAATAACCTTTTTGACAGAGTTTAGTTTTAATAGTAATTTTAAACTTATTAATAGGCAAATCTCGGATAACATTGGGAACTTTATTATAGAATCGTATACATTGTCCCATAAAAGAATGACTTATTCTGTGACGCGTTACATGTACGGATAGCTTGTGCTTATTTCGCGTGTTGATGGAATGAGCATCACTCCTTTTATCAAAACTGCTAATGTTTTTCTTTACATACATTAGATTTTCATAGATAAACTGAGAGACAACAGTTAGCTGTGACGATAAAGTAAAATTACGTATATAGCAGACTTTAGCAAAGTCCGCATGGGGAAGAACTACACCTTTGCCAGTTAAACTCTGAAGCAGTAGTGTGCAAACATTAGCGTGTTTCGTTGAAGGGCAATATTTCCAGCGAAATTACTGCAAGAGATTGAGCATCATATCTCAGGGTGACGACCCTACATGACCATGCAGAGTTGAGAAGTGTTGTAGTTTAAAATTCTGAGTAGCACTGAATTAGTATAGGCCAGCCAGCGACTTCCTCGTCTCGACGCAGATCAACTATAAAAATGAAAAGCAAGTAAAATCACTATGTGATTATAACTCAAAAATCAAGGGCGAAATGCTGAAACTTAAGCTCTGGGATTGGTGCAAATATCAGACTAGGCCCATGATTTATCCATCTTCGTGCTCACGCAAACAATTTTTTTACATAATTAGATAATATCATATAACCCGATCACAATAAATAATGACTTATTGAACTAAATATAGTATTATGAAAACTAGCGTGGTTTGTACACATTTTTAATATGGGAAACGTGATTCACTCACGTAAATAAGATCTTGCTGACTATAGTTTCAACCACATCCGGTGGTATTTTTCAAGGAGAGTGAAGAACGTTCGCGGTTGCGTCTCGCCTTGCGCTCAGAACTAAATATATAAAGGGTCTTTCAACAAAGACAGGTCGATGTTGAAATTAAATATAACAAGCTGTATGTGAGATATATATAGTTTTTTTTTATTTGAAAGGCCCATTCATGCCATTATTTATGAAACACGATATCGTTTAAATGTTCACCGCGGTTTCGAACGGTGGCACGGATTCGAGAGGTCCAATTTTGTCCAATATTTCGGACCAATGACGCCCTCGGACCAAAATCCGCACCAAATAGTAACTTTTTGTGGATGCATTACCACCTGGTGAACCTCAAGTGGGTTGTGGTCGTCCCATATACGGCAATTTTGCTTATAACAAAACCATTCATCCAAAAATACGCCTCGTCGCTAAATTGATTATACGGCCAAAATTGAGGTCCTCTTCCAGTTCTGTAACGTTCTGTAGCCCAGTCAGCGAACAAACGGCGTTGTCTATGGTCATTCATTTTGAGCTCCTGGGTCAGTTGGATCTTGTACGGGTGTCAAGTCACGACGCAAAATTCGCCAAGTTGAAGTCTGTGAAAGGCAGGGTTCTTGTGCACGGCGAGAAATTGACTGCCTCGGAGTCTCCTCACACTCTCACGGACAGCAACAATATTCTCGGCCGATCTGGCATTCCTTTGATGTAAGGGTGTTGGTTGGTTGTTTACTGAACCAGTAGTCTCGAATTTGGTCACCAAACGTTGGAGAGTCGACTTTGAAGGGCCACCGCGTCTGCCGTAAAATGGACGTAATGCGCGCAACGTTTGTACTAACGAACACTCATTTTAATAAAAGTTTTATCATCATCATTTGGCATCAGTAACTGAAGAAATAACAACGCATTTGACAGATGCCGCCAAAACAACATGGCCGCCACAAACTGTCAACATCGACCCACCCTATTTGAAAGACCCGTTATTAAATGTGGACAAATAGACACGATTAGACGCCTTCCTATTTAAGATGAAACCTAAAAACTAGACAACTAATTCTGTGAGAAATACCAGCCCTCTAGAGATAACTAAAAGATTAATAATAGTACCGATATAGAACTAAGAGACTCATACCCTTTATCGGTGAAGAAATGAAAACCCATACAATAGCAGCTGACCTACGCGTCGCCTCATCCCTCAGTTTATTGTTTAGGTTCCATTCCACGCGAACTATATCTATTTTTATCCGATGTGGGCGTTTTTTCCACAGAACAACGAAGCTGTTTAGAACGGGTACTTACGAATAGCTCATAATATTCGTATGGGTTGAGTAGACTGTCCGAGTAGCCAACTATACAAGTTGCTACACGAGTTTTGTGAATATACGAGAAGAAATTAAGATATGTAAATTATTATATTAGCTACTAACGGCGCCCTACGGTTTCACCGGCGTGGTGATGGATGATGATGATGATGGTGATGAAAAGTGTTATATCTGCTTTCCCGGGATATAATCTATACTCTTGTCAAATTTGGTTACGATCCGTTCAGCCGTTCAAGCGTGATAAGGTAACAAAGTAGCCTTAGCCACTCCTTACAAAATGTATCTATTAGCTATCTGTCCCAGGAAGTTCCATTAAAATCGGTCCGACTGTTTTAGAGATTAGCCGGGGTAAAGAGATAGACAGACAGATTGTCTATTTCTCAAATGTTTTAATGTAAGTACCGTATATACCTTTATATGAATTTAGTGAAAAGCTGTTAATTTGGATTTACGAACAGCCGTGCGATTCTCTAAGAGCAAACATCGTTGGACCCTTGACAACATCCGTGAAACAAATGAAGAATGAAGATGACAAGAAACGTTGCAAAAGCAACCTTATGTACAAGGGCCAAGTAGGGACAAGTTCTCATAAAGTATTTGTCATCGGTGAGCTCATCGACGAATAATTACAGAATCGCACGGCAGAGACTACAAATTTATTTACCTGTGTAGATTGATCCACTCCCTATTACACCTATCTGATCTGATATATATATTATAATATATAACTAGGCAAGATGTTAGTTTGGGCGTTTAAATGCCATTGAAGCAGACAAGTTCTTGGGCAGTAATGTTTTTTGGAAAACGAAAAGTCAGCGTGAAATAACGATCAAAATTTGAGAAAAGTATCATGTTTTATAATATTGGAACGAATGGAATTAACTTTTTGCAAAATATATTTGTTTAAAATAAGGAGCAATGCATAAAACGCTTTCATCATCATCATCATCATCTTAGCCATAGGACGTCCACTGCTGAACATAGGCCTCCCCCATTAATATAAATAATATAAAACGCTTTATTGTTTAATAATCTGACAGTCAAACATCCAAATCGCTTTAAGAAATCTCTCAAGCCTCATATTTTTTGTTGCAAATATTTAGCCAGTCAAGCAAACGAGTTACGATTTAAAAAGCGAACAGCAGGTTTGGCAAAAAATACAATATAAGTATTAAGGGTTTTTTATTTGTACCTATTTGTAATTTATAAAACTTGAATTATACTGTACTGTAATGATCACGCTATGCATAGTATCGGACCAAGCAAGCAATAACATTAAGCACTTCCAAACTTTTTATCATGTTTTGTGGACAACCTCAACTTTGAAACGGAATACGTCTATCTAAATCCAATAAGCAACCTCTTTCATTTAGTTTTTGCTAGTGTAGACACGACCTTTTCGAGTGCGTTTGATTTGAGCGCATGTGGGGGCCTTAAATAAAGTATGTTGACCTTTGATATTAAGTTGATCGTGTGGAACCAGCTTAAATATTTAACTGAGGTGGGAAGGCTGGATTTAGGGGTAAATTTTTAAGCTGTGTACGGATTTTTGTTGGTAATTAAATTAGGTTTTCAACAAAACGTTAACTGAATTTTTCAGCATTTTTTATTCCAAACCGAATTCGTCTATGGAATATGAACTGTAAGAGGAAAGGAGACTTTACTTATCATGTGAATTGTTGAACTGTATATTTTTGGACAATAAAAACAATTTCAATTTCAATTTCAATTTCAATTTCAATTTCAATTTCAATTTCAATTTCAATTTCAATTTCAATTTCAATTTCAATTTCAATTTCAATTTCAATTTCAATTTCAATTTCAATTTCAATTTCAATTTCAATTTCAATTTCAATTTTGATTTCAATTTCAATTTCAATTCCAATGTGATGTCTTATACAAACTATTCTACAAATATTATAAACGCGAAAGTTTGTCAATATGGATGTATGAATGTACTTATGGATGTTTGGATGTATGTTACTCTTTCACGCTCAAATGGCGGGGCCAATTTTGATGAAATTTGGTATAGAGGTAGATGAGGTGCTGGATTAACACATAGGATACTTTTCACCGTCATCATCTTCATTCATCACCACGCGGGTAAAGAAGCGTAATATTCTTGGGCACAACATAGACAAAATAATAAGATGTCGGCCTACGGCAAGATCGTAATGATTATAGTTATGTCAAATTTTGTATCAGTTTCTGATAGCTTAGTCAAAAGCACGTTACTATTTTGACAGCTCGATACACTAGACGTGCTCAGCAATCGTCAAGGGTGATGAAATGTAATGATTGATGTTTTTTCCATGGTGATTAGTTTAATATTATGTACCTACGTAGGTACTGTATTTTATTATTAGGGTTTACTGATTGATTTACTTAGTATTTCAATTAACTCATATATTATATAGGAATTGCGTTTGGCCTTGTAAATATTTTATACATTACATACATTTTTGTTTAAAGATAGATGGTCTTGAGAAGATAATGCGCTAGTTGAAGTACTAATCCTGCGCAGACGAAGTCGCGGGCACCAGCTAATATTAATATAAAGTTAAGGATCATCGTGTTGTTATGCTGTTTGCGGATGACACATCTCGAGATTTTTAAAGTAGACAAGATTTAAATAGAACTAATTAAAGCAGTAACGTTTCGTTCGGTACTGCTTCAATTAGTAAAACTAACTAACTGCTCTAACTGTAACTCCTGTTTTTGGAAGTTGGTTGAAAAGATATGATCCGTAACTTGCACATTGGTGCAAATTTATCTGAACGTTTATGATGCTTATAAAAACCTAATTTTAAGTTTGCACCTTTGTCGGAACTTCCCTAGAGCCGCAAATAAAAAAACAACATAAAATTTTCGGTATGTCGTATGACTTTTTCTCTATATATAAAGAATGAAAAAAAAAGAATGTAGGCTACATTTTTTTCATACAAATCTTAATCGTCAATCGTACAACACTCTGTAATATTTATGAAGTGTTAAAATCAACTTTCAATCGGAATATTAAGCCTTCTAGTTCAATCGGGGTATATTTTGATATATCTATACAAATAAACTATAATTTACAGACAGGTATGGTCGATACATTTGTCGATTGGAAGTAGTTGAAAAATGTTGTCACACCTTTGACACCGATACGAAAAAAGGACTTTTCTTTTGGACATAAAAAATCTTACAATGTTTTAATATCAAAATTGCCTACATACTAAATAATATAAAAAAGGATTCAAGGCACCCCGAGACAGAACTCTATAGGTAAAGAAAGTCTCACATTTTCATGTAATTATATTCATGAATACAACAAACTATTACGACTTCTTGAAATTCTTCTAATTAACGGCCTGTTAAAGTTAATAATATAAACAAGGATTCGAGGCACCCCGAGACAGAACTCTATAGGTAAAGAAAGTCTCACACTTTCATGTAATTATATTCATAAATACAATAAACTATTCCGACTATTTTGAATTCTTCAAATTAACGGCCTGTTAAAGTTAATAATATAAACAAGGATTCGAAGCACCCCGAGACAGAACTCTATAGGTAAAGAAAGTCTCACATTTTCATGTAATTATATTCATGAATACAACAAACTATTACGACTTCTTGAAATTCTTCTAATTAACGGCCTGTTAAAGTTAATAATATAAACAAGGATTCGAGGCACCCCGAGACAGAACTCTATAGGTAAAGAAAGTCTCACAATTTCATGTAATTATATTCATAAATACAATAAACTATTCCGACTTCTTTGAATTCTTCTAATTAACGGCCTGTAAAAGTTAATAATATAAACTAGGATTCAAGGCACCCCGAGACAGAACTCTACAGGTAAAGAAAGTCTCACATTTTCATGTAATTATATTTATAAATACAATAAACTATTCCGACTTCTTTGAATTCTTCTAATTAACGGCCTGTAAAAGTTAATAATATAAACTAGGATTCAAGGCACCCCGAGACAGAACTCTACAGGTAAAGAAAGCCTCACATTTTCATGTAATTATATTCATAAATACAATAAACTATTCCGACTTCTTTGAATTCTTCTAATTAACGGCCTGTTAAAGTTAATAATATAAACTAGGATTCGAGGCACCCCGAGACAGAACTCTATAGGTAAAGAAAGTCTCACACTTTCATGTAATTATATTCATAAATACAATAAACTATTCTGACTTCTTTGAATTCTTCTAATTAACGGCCTGTTAAAGTTAATAATATAAACTAGGATTCGAGGCACCCCGAGACAGAACTCTATAGGTAAAGAAAGTCTCACACTTTCATGTAATTATATTCATAAATACAATAAACTATTCTGACTTCTTTGAATTCTTCTAATTAACGGCCTGTTAAAGTTAATAATATAAACTAGGATTCGAGGCACCCCGAGACAGAACTCTATAGGTAAAGAAAGTCTCACAATTTCATGTAATTATATTCATAAATACAACAAACTATTCCGACTTCTTGAAATTCTTCTAATTAACGGCCTAATAAAGTTAAATATATAAACAAGGATTCGAGGCACCCCGAAACAGAACTCTATAGGTAAAGAAAGTCTCACAATTTCTTGTAATTATATTCATAAATACAATAAACTATTCTGACTTCTTTGAATTCTTCTAATTAACGGCCTGTAAAAGTTAATAATATAAACTAGGATTCGAGGCACCCCGAGACAGAACTCTATAGGTAAAGAAAGTCTCACAATTTCATGTAATTATATTCATAAATACAACAAACTATTCCGACTTCTTGAAATTCTTCTAATTAACGGCCTAATAAAGTTAAATATATAAACAAGGATTCGAGGCACCCCGAAACAGAACTCTATAGGTAAAGAAAGTCTCACATTTTCATGTAATTATATTCATAAATACAATAAACTATTCCAACTTCTTTGAATTCTTCTAATTAACGGCCTGTTAAAGTTTATACCTAATATTTAACATGGTTCCGTAGGTGCTAGAAACGGTGCAAACCGGGGAGATACTTCTAGCTGTGTTTCCTAACGATGCCGGTATAATTTACAACTGTCAGAATTATTTGCAAACTTTATTCTAATTTGACTGGACTAATCATCGTTGTGATGCAGAAGCATAAGAGTTCAGGGGGCTGATACCACTAATTAAATTTCAATCGAACCGTAGCTGAACGGCGACTTTTATGCGTTTTCTTATTCTGCTAATGAATTTGCCGTGGCGGTGCCGGCTTAGAATAGCACCCCCCCAACTCTACCCGTGGGTGCCGTAGAAAGCGGCTAAGGGATAACAAATCAGAAGGTGGGCAGCAGCACCTTCCCAGTCAAACACACACAAACTGCGCTCGCCAACCCGCCTGCCAAGCGTGGCGAGTATTGGCAAAAACCCCTCATAGATTGGACAAAAAGAACCAGGCCCCCAGTCCCCGGCAGCCCCGCTATTCCTGGCTGGCGGCTGGGCAGGGGGTGCTAAGAATCCCCGGCAGACGCCCGGCTACCACCCCCAACGACGACGACTGGCCCTGGTAACACACAACATACGCACGATGAGGACAGACGAGAAGATATATGAGCTGGAAGAAGAAATGAGTAAGCTACACCGGGACATTGTGGGGTTATCTGAAGTCCGTAGAGCGGGTGAGGACACGATAACCCTAAAATCAGGTAACCTACTCTACCACCGGGAGGGCGACCAACAGTCCCAATGTGGTGTCGGGTTTCTCGTCCACAAGTCCCTTACTAACAACATAGTTAAGATCGATAGCGTTTCCAATAGGGTCGTATACCTAATACTCAGAGTATCCAAACGACATTCGCTGAAGGTCATTCAGGTATACGCACCGACGAAGTCGCACCCGGATGATGATGTGGAGGATATGTATGAGGACATTAGTCGGGCCATACATACCACTGAAACGCACTTTCTAGTTGTTATGGGGGACTTCAACGTGAAGTTGGGTAAGAGAAGCGAGGATGAGTCGAAAGTGGGGCAATTTGGCTATGGACAACGGAACCGGAGGGGACAGAGGTTGGCCGACTTCCTGGAGAAAGAGGGACTCTTTATGATGAACTCTTTCTTTCAGAAGCCACCTCACAGGAAATGGACCTGGCTGAGTCCCGATGGTTCCACGAGAAATGAGATTGACTTCATTATGACCACCAAAAGGCAAATATTCACTGATGTCTCCGTGATCAACAGGGTTAAAACCGGTAGTGATCACCGAATGGTAAGATGCACGGTGAATATTAATGTCAAACTGGAGAGGTCTCGTCTGACGAAGTTTACGCTCCGACACACTCGTGCTCGTATTCAAGACCCCGAGAGCTTTCAACTTGAGCTATCCAATCGCTTCGATTGCCTTGAGAACATCGCTTCAGTGGACGAGATCAATAACAGGTTAGTAGAAACTGTCCATACAGTGGGTTCCAAGTACTTTAAACCCCACCGTACAGATAGGCTACAGAAACTCTCCAACGATACCCTCAACCTCATGGCTGAACGACGCTTATTGAAACTGCAGTCTTCGAATGATGCTGAAGCATATAGGCTGCTCAATAGACGAATATGGAAGTCCTTGCGACACGACATCCGGATCTTTAATACAAACCGTATTAAAGAGACGATAGAGCGGAAAAAAGGCTCCAAAGTGTTTGCAAGAGACATGTCTATTGGGCAAAGCCAGTTGACGAAGCTGAAGAGAGGAGACGGCAGTGTAGCGTCGACCAAAGCGGAAGTGTTAGGAGAGGTCGAGAGTTTCTACGGACAGTTATACACCTCGGTCGCTAAACCTGTTAGCAGCTCGGTCAAAGACCCAAGAGCCAAGCTGACCCGACATTATACCGAAGATATCCCGGACATCAGCCTGTACGAGATTAGAATGGCCTTGAAACAGCTTAAGAAAAACAAGGCACCTGGTGACGACGGTATCACATCTGAGCTTCTGAGAGCGGGTGGAACACCGGTACTTAAAGTCCTTCAGAAGCTCTTTAATACCGTCTTACTCAAAGGTTCAACGCCAGAAGCATGGAACAAAAGCGTGGTGGTACTGTTCTTCAAGAAAGGTGACAACACTTTACTTAAAAATTACAGACCCATCTCGCTTTTGAGACATGTTTATAAGCTGTTTTCGAAGGTCATAACGAACCGTCTCAGTCGCAGGTTTGATGAATTCCAGCCTCCCGAACAAGCCGGTTTCCGAAAAGGCTATAGTACCATAGACCACATCCACACGCTACGGCAAGTTATACAGAAGACCGAAGAGTATAACTTGCCTCTTTGTCTAGCGTTTGTGGACTATGAGAAAGCCTTTGATTCGATCGAGACGTGGGCAGTGCTTGAGTCTCTCCAGCGGTGCCGTCTGAAGTGTTTGTACAAAAACGCCTACATGTCAGTCCGAGTACAGGAGCATAGTTCGAAGGCAATTCCATTGCAGAGGCGTGAGAAAGGGAGACGTTATATCTCCGAAACTGTTCACCGCTACATTGGAAGACGCCTTCAAGCTTCTGGAATGGCAAGGACTTGGCATCAATATTAACGGCGAATACATCACTCACCTTCGATTTGCCGACGATATTGTAGTCATGGCAGAATCCATGGATGACCTCAGTACAATGCTCGAAGGCCTCCATCGCGTTTCCCAACGGGTAGGTCTTAAGATGAACATGGACAAGACGAAAATTATGTCTAATGCCCATGTTGTACCTACCCCAGTATCAGTTGGGAACTCAGTTCTCGAAGTTGTTGACGAGTACATCTACCTGGGACAGACAGTCAAACTAGGCAGGTCCAACTTCGAGAAAGAGGTCAATCGTCGAATCCAACTCGGCTGGGCAGCGTTCCGGAAACTTCGCGAAGTCTTCTCGTCAAAAATACCTCAGTGCCTCAATACAAGAGTCTTCGACCAATGTGTGTTACCAGTGATGACTTATGGCACTGAAACGTGGTCTCTTACTATGGGCCTCATAGAAAAGCTCAAAGTCGCACAACGAGCTATGGAGAGGGCTATGCTCGGGGTTTCTCTACGTGATCGAATCAGAAATGAGGAGATCCGTAGAAGAACGAAAGTCACCGACATAGCCCAGAAGATTAGCCAGTTGAAGTGGCAGTGGGCAGGGCACATAGCACGCAGAACAGATGGCCGATGGGGCCGAAAGGTTCTGGAGTGGAGACCACGGACCGGCAAGCGCAGCGTAGGTCGTCCACCGACACGGTGGACAGACGACCTGAGGAAGGTCGCAGGACGACGTTGGATGCAGGCCGCTTCCAACCGGTCCTTTTGGAAAATCATGGGGGAGGCCTATGTTCAGCAGTGGACGTCCTACGGCTGAGATGATGAGATGATGATGAATGAAAAACAGTCCAGCTGCAGTGACGGTTCTGTTGACGCCAGCGATCGATCAAAACATTATGTCTGCTAATTCGATAGATCATGAACGCGTTGTTACCTCATATTCGTATATAGTAGTGTCAATTATATTATATTTATTAAAAAGTAGCGTCTAAGTTATGTTTATGTCACGCTACAATCCAATTGGTCTATAGAAATAGTAGAATGGCTTTTTGCCAAAGTATCGAACGACAACCGGAGTTGAACTGCTTTTGCAGTGCGATAGATTGTTGAACGTTGTGAAATAACAGAACTAGCCTCCAGGAATCGTAATCACGTTTGTAATCGTTCAGGTCTTTATGATGAATTATACATAATTACAGTTTTTTAAAGAAGGAAAAGTGTTTTACCAAGATTGTCAATAAAATAAAACCAAGTCGCGTATTTGCTAAAGAAATTAAAGAACAAAAAAAACCAAAGTGGATTTCGAAAGGAATAAGAGTGTGTAGTAGAAAAAAACGTGACTTGCTCTGGAAATATCGGCGATCTCGAAGTCATGTAAACAAAATTGCATTTAAAAGTTTCTCTGCGCGTTATAAAAAAATTATAAGGCTCACTAAAAAATCTCAAAATGAATATTACATCAAAAATTCATACAACAAAACAAAAGCTACATGGAGAGTTATAAATGAGCAAAAAAATAATTACCCAAAGGACAACATTACACATATTGTCAAAAATGGTCTAATAATATCAAACCCACTTGACATTGCAAATGAGTTTAATAATCACTTTTTAAATGTAGGACAATTTGACTGTAATATAGACAATACTGTTACTCTAAGACATTTTAAATCAAACTCGTTGTTTTTGACTCCTGTGACATGTATTGACATTTTAAATATAATTATATCCCTTAAGAACACAAATAGCGTGGGATATGACGGTATCACAACTAAAATACTTAAAGATGTAGCTTACATAGTATCTCCAGTATTAGTTGACAACGTAAATAAATGCTTGGAACAGGGTATTTTCCCTGAGAAATTGAAGGTATCAACAATTAAACCTTTACATAAGAAAGGAGCAAAAGATGAAATGGGTAATTATCGACCTGTTGCATTAATACCTGTACTTTCAAAAGTGTTCGAAAAAGTGATATACAATAAGCTTTATGACTACTTGGAACACAATGACATATTAAGTGATAAACAATTTGGCTTTCGACAGACTAAAAATATTAATTTAGCTATTTATAATTATTTGCATAAGGTGACAACAAACATAAACGTAAGAAAGAAAACAGTAGCCCTATATTTAGATATGGCTAAAGCTTTTGACCACGTAAATCACAAAATACTTTTAAATAAATTATATTCATACGGAATCAGGGGAAATGCACATGAACTAATAAAGTCATATTTGAGCAATAGGACACAAGTAACACAAATTGACAGACTTTGTCCAAAAACAAATACGGAAGTCCAATATCAATCGAAGATATGTACTGTTAATTGTGGAGTGCCACAAGGTAGTGTTTTGGGACCATTATTATTTTTATGTTATATAAATGATTTGCCAAACGTGACATGTAACCTAACCATATGACTCTTTTTGCTGATGATTGCACAATTTTATTTGAAAATGACAATTTTAATGACTTATGTAGTGATATTAATAACACACTTATATCATTTATCAAATGGTTAAATTTAAACAATTTAAATATTAATTTAGATAAAACTTTTATAATGAATTTTAAACAAAGGCATTTAGAGCATGTCAACCTTGACATTAAATATTTAGGAAAAACTGTAAATGAAATTGACTGCACAAAATTTTTAGGATTAATTATTGATAATGAATTGAAATGGAAAGAACAAATCGACAATATCTGCAAAAGGTTACATCAATACTCTTATGCTTTATATAAATTAGGCAGAGTAGTTAACCGACAAACGGCGTTGACAGTATATCACGCTAAGGTAGCGTCAGTGTTACGATACGGAATCATGTTCTGGGGAAATTCCACTGACAAGTTAAGGGCATTCAGAGCACAAAAAAGATGCGTTAGAGCAATTGTAGGAATAAAACAAATGGACTCCTGCAAAGAATATTTTAAAAACTTAGGTATATTGACCATGCCATCAATTTATATAAGCGAGGCTGTTTTATTTGCAAAGAAGCATCCCGATCTATTTGCCTGCTATGCAGAAGGTAGTCGGCGAGAAGGAAAACTGCGTCACCTACCATTTAAGACAACTCTCCAGCGTAAAAGTATTTTTTGTATGTTGACTCTCATATTTAACAAAATTCCATGCAGCATAAATACTGAGAGTAATATAAATTCTTTTAAAAAGGCATTAAACAAATTGTTAATAGAAAAAGCATACTATGATATTGACGAATTTTTAAAGGATAAATTATAAACAGATAGGTAGTAACGCTTTTAAAAAAAAATGGTTTATTGACATTATCAAATTTGTAACTTTTATTATATTCTGACATTTGAAATTGACAATATTAGAATATGGTATTTAAACATTTTGACTTATCTTGTTATTAAAATAATATGTTCGATTCTAAATTTGATAATGATGGACGCCATTTATATGTTATTTTATTTGAAGCTAATATTGTAATTTTATTTAAATTGACTTTTCTCATTTTAAGTAATTATTCTTTATGGAGTTTGTGTGATTAAATGGTTAAACGTTAGTGTCATTATAAATATTTTTTTGTAATTGTAATTTAATTTTCTTATGTTCATTTGCACACCATGTTATATGGTAGAATGTCAAAGAACCTATATATCCTGTAACATCACACATTTTGTCTGTAGATAAATTGTTAACTACATTCTGCAAATAAATCATTTGAATTTGAATTTGAATTTGAATTTGAATTTGAATTTGAATTTGAATTTGAAATTCACTTTATCAAAATTACGCTTCTAAAATACCAGTGAAAGAACTTAAAGCTTGAAAGTACTGTAAAACTGTTAGAGTTTGAAGCTCAATCAAGGTTATGAACTTAGTGAATTTTAAACTTTGCGAAGTTTATAAAGTTTAATAGGAACCGCCACAAAACTATTGCTCTTGCGGAGATAAGGATTATTAGTTTTTCAGTAAAAGTTTTTAAGGGAAACAATTTTACGTTACAGTTTGTTGTGACTTTTGCTTACGAGTATTTTAACAAATATTTCTATAACTTGCGGTACGCTGTACGCAAAATTCAATGTTTTCTACCGACTTCCAAAAAGGAGGAGGTACTCAATTCGACTGTATTTTTTAATATGTTTGTTACCTCATAACTTTCGATTGGATGGACCGATTCTCAAAATCCTTTTTCTTTGAAAGCTGGTGCTTCCCGTGTAGTCCTATTTAAATTTTATCAAATTCTACACTCCAGTAACTGATTTTTACCAAAGTAATAGAATGGAAGTCTGTATAAAATTTTTCAAATTGCACTTGTAGAGGGGCAGTTTCCATTGTAAAAAGTCTGTATTTTTCTTGCTCTTGAATAATCTCGTTGAAATAAATGTAATTTTTTACACTTGATAAGTGTTTGGCCACTATCTCACTTGAAGGTCAGTGATGGTGCGGTCGAAAATGGTAGCACGAGACCTAGAATATAATCACTACATATAATAAAACTGTAGAGGTCGAATTTCTGTACTATGATAAAAAATGCTAAAAACAAAGTCAGGGATGTAAGGAGTAGAATCGAACCTTTTTTTTATTTCAATTTTTATATTTTTATATTTGCCTGTTTGTACGGGCTAATCTCCGAAACGACTTGATCGATTTAAATGAAATTTTGTGTAGTGGTAGCTTATTCCCCTAGTCAACATAATAGGATACTTTTGATCCTGTTAAATTAAAAAGTTCCCGTGGGATACTTAAAAAAATAAAATCACTCGAGCGAAGCCGCTGGCGGGTCAGCTAGTATACAAATGGGCTAAGTCTACGGTCTAAGTACTTTAGTCTAAATAGATAATAATCGGAAGTAGACCAGGAGGTCTACTTAAAAACGAACTACGAAGTTTTATTTGAAGGATTTAATATTTTCTAAAACTAAATAACTAAAATGACTCCAGGGACCATGATTCAATGGATTAAGTGGAATAATATTTTCTCTAAAAGACTGGCATAGGTAACAATCCAATTCCTTGGCCACAGTTTCCAAGAGTATTTTCGTCACACTCGCGAAACAAAAAGGATATCCAGGAAACGCGAGCCAAGGGGTGAATGTGACAAACAATAATCCCCTGGGGGCTTACTTCCAAAAACTAAATACGAAGTTTTGTTTGACATATTTCGCGTTTTCTACTCTGAAAGTGTAAAAGTACAAATACAGTCAAGGGTGTTGAAATGTAATGACCGGTTTTTTATCAGTTAGTATAGAGTATGTGGTACGTGGTCACTTACTATGGGCCTCATAGATAAGCTCAAATTCGCACAACGAGCTATGGAGAGGGCTATGCTCGGGGTTTCTCTACGTGATCGAATCAGAAATGAGGAGATCCGTAGAAGAACGAAAATCACCGACATAGTTCAGAAGATTAGCCAGTTGAAGTGGTAGTGGGCAGGGCACATAGCACGCAGAACAGATGGCCGATGGGGCCGAAAGGTTCTGGAGTGAAGACCACGGACCGGCAAGCGCAGCGTAGGTCGTCCACCGACACGGTGGACAGACGACCTGATGAAGGTCGCAGGACGACGTTGGATGCAGGCCGCTTCCAACCGGTCCTTTTGGAAAATCATGGGGGAGGCTTATGTTCAGCAGTGGACGTCCTACGGCTGAGATGATGATGATAGAGTATAGAGTTAAATAAATCCCTGGAGTTATTTTAGTTTACTGGTCTATTTAAAAAGCTTATTTTTAACTTTTTCCAAAAACCTTGGCAAAAACTGAGAATGGACTAATATCTCTGAATATATCGATGTCAAGTGAAGTGGTGATATGAGAGGCGTTTAAAGTTCAGTCAAAAATTGTGGCGATTTTAGATAATCAACATTGCAACAAATATAATAGCTTTTAACTGACATTAAAATAGGAAGATGTATGTTCGTGTGTATGTTTTTTTTTATTTGTATGTAAGCCGATTTCTCCCCCATTTGTAGACTGATTTTATAATTTTTTATTTAGTATAGTACTTCCAAGGTGGAAATGAAAATTTTTCCATTAAAAATTCATCAAATTCGGCCAAGCAGTTTCTGGGTTACACGCAAAAACTGAAAAATGTTGATGTATCTTGATGACATCATCATTGACAATCGATCCCGTAAGTAGCGGTCACTAAAAATGATTTATGAACAAAAAATGGTACTGACTTCAACACCAAAAAGTGTAAAATAAATTGTAGAAGTCGGTACCATGTGCACAATATTGTGATAGGTGAACTATCGTGGTACCAATTTCAACAAGTTATTTCACACTTTTTGGTGTTGAAGTCCGTTTCATATTTGGTAATTTTTTATACCATTTTTTTGTTCATAATCATTAGAAAAACAAAAGAAACACTTCACTTCAATTTTATAGATACAAATTAACTCTTTATGGTCCAACACAATAAGATAGATTGCTCGTAAAACACCGATAATTCAGTCGGACTGCCTATAAAACCTTTAGCTATAAATGATTTGCAATTATTTTGTTTATATATTAACAACTAGCTTTAAGTGTATAGTCATACCATTGATCTATTAATTGTTCCGGAAATACGTAGACACTTAGTTCTTTATTATTTATTTTAAACTAGTTATTAGACCTTATAAAAGTTGGGTTCGTTGCTTAAAACGACACGACGACGTAAAAAACTTATATGTATAGTGGGACTACAGAGTTTGTCTCTTCGTCTTCATATTAATATAAAAATAGATAGATTTAGACACTTTATGGACCAACTCTACTGAATCGTATGCGATATGATGCTTAAACCATGTTTGGTCTGGCGAGTTTAATCATAAATGGTCGCCGTCATTAAAATTGATGAAAAAAACTTTGACCTCTTCCGATTTCCTTGTCACCCAAAGCTGCCGCATCGAAAAACATGGTTATTTGGTTATAGATGTCATTTGCCAGACAAAAAAATATATTTAATGAGATTTGTATTTATTAAAAACAGGTTAATTATTTCTGACTCCTACTAATTTACTGATTTCCGATCATATTAAGAGCGACGAGTTCTTTATAGTTATATTTTCAACCGTTCATCCGTTTCGGAGGTTCCCAAGTCGACGCGTATATTTTTATTATATTATGTATGATCACGCATAACTTTTTATAAAGCAGTCCGATTTTAATACTTTTTTTATTTGGTAGAGTTTACTTCCGAGGAGGTGCTATTTAATTTTATAATTCATCAAACTTGGTCAATCGGTTTTTGAGTTACACTCCAATCACTGAAAAGTGTTTTGCCTATCGTGATGATAACGTTATTGACGGCGAACAATCGATCCCGCAAGTAGAAAGGGGCACTAAAAAGAGAGAGAAAAATAGTTCACCAAAAAATGGAACCTACTTCAACATTAGTGTTGAAGTCGGTTCCATTTTTTGGTCAACAATCGATCCCGCAAGTAGAAAGGGGCACTAAAAAGAGAGAGAAAAATAGTTCACCAAAAAATGGAACCGACTTCAACACTAAAGTTGTGGAAGTGTTGAATTACTTTAAGAAACTGAAAAAGTCAAAACGCACGAGCCTATTAAACATTGTGTTGATTGCATGATAAAAAAAAACACGGATATCGGCCAATATTAAGTGATAAAATAGAGTTATTTCATTTAGTATGGATAAGTATTAGCAATGCTGTAGGATTATCAGGACATCGGAAGAAATTAGAGCAAAAACAGGATTACTGTAGGTCCACACCAAACCGCATAAGGCATCATTAGCATCATCGACAGAGCTGTTCATACAATTTCTCAAACAACACTAGAGCAGTTGTGCCAGCGGCCCAAGGCCATACTCCGCTATGTAAAGAAGTTAGGCTGGCTTGAGTAAATGCTGGCAGAGATGAATGCACAAAACACCCCAAGCGGGTCGTCAGTGCAGGCCTCATCGCCCCAAACGAATAAGAAATATAAGAATGCTTTCCTCTTAAGCTGCTATAAAGAGCTATCGACGATATTTAGATCATTGAGTGAGCCTTCAAGCTCATTAGTAATGACTGCTTAACTTAAGTAAGACTTACCGCCTTGAGCAATGACGTAGCTACTTCATCGGTCTTTTAAGGAATATATTATTACTTCATCAGTCGAACGACCCAGACACAATAGAAATTTCATTGTTATATGGACAATCGACTGGTGAGGGGTTATAGGGAGTGTACTTTGAGTTACTATTTTCGTTCATATTTCAGAATAAACTGACGATGATTTCTTTAATAAAAAGTCCACACTTGGAAACAATAAACCACGGTCCTCAGCAATAAAGAAACGATGAGAGAAAGATAGAAAGCGAACCATGGATAAAACCTGAGTGTCTTGATGTAAGGAGTACAGTGTACAGAAGAATGTGTCTTAGAAAACACATGCTCAAAATAGTACCTATAATAAAGCAAAGGGAAACCATGCCAACCTTCTAGGTATATAATTATAACTGAAACTGGATTTTTCCAGATGCAAAACACCAAACGACCTTTTACAACCAAGACGGTACGGTATCGAATTCGTCCGAAACATCTTATTCGCAAATGTGAAGGACCCTTTACATACTTGATTAGTTGCCCGTCGTCTGTAGCACCCTTAAATAGGGTCTCTAGAGTGTTTTATATCAAATTACTGGCAGTAAATCATGTTATAGGAATAAGGGTTTGCTTTACAGGGCTGTAATGTAAAACTAGCATGATATAGCTGCTAACAAAAGTAAATAACAGTATTATACTAGTAATAGTACAAATGAGAAAGTATGCAAGTGTGTATGTTTCTTAGTTGCTTACTAGCTGCACTGCTTAACGGGTTTGTATGAAATTTGGAATGGAGATAGCCACGGTATTACCACTATAAATACATAATTGGGTTTTTTGACATCTGGACGTTTTGACATCAACACACCTATCACATCTACGTACCTACTATTGGCAAAGTAAGTAAATATTATCTATAAGTAGAACGTCTTCCCTACTAGCGTTGATTCACGCAGGTTTGGCGCGAGACGCGTGTAGGGATGTCAACATTGTCACAAAACAAGTGCACATCGCATCTATGTTTTGTTGGTAGCATACCTACGGAACAGGAAACAATGACATTTAAAAACTGCCAACCGAGACCGCTCTGCCGGCACTCACGTAATAATTTCCGGCAAGCGTCCTCCCACCTAACGCCTCTTACCACTTTTATTGCCTATTTATCGCGAGTACGGAGTACGGAACAAATTCCATTGCAGAGAAGTGTGAGACAGGGAGACGTCATCTCTCCGAAACTGTTCACTAACGCATTGGAGGATGTGTTCAAACTTTTGGACTGGAAAGGATGTGGCATCAACATTAATGGCGAATACATCACTAACCTTCGTTTTGCCGTTGATATAGTTATAATGGCGGAGTCGCTCGAGGATATCGGCACCATGCTCAACGACCTCAGTAGAGTTTCCCAACAGGTTGGTCTTAAGATGAACATGGATACGACGAAAATCATGTCCAATGTCCATGTTCCACCTATACCGGTAATTGTTGGAAACGATACACTCGAAGTTGTAGACGAGTACGTCTACCTGGGACAGACTGTCCAATTAGGTAGGTCCAACTTCGACAAGGAGGTCGCACGAAGAATCCAGCTCGGATGGGCAGCGTTCGGGAAGCTTCGATCCATCTTTTCGTCCCCAATACCTCAGAGCGTGAAAACCAAGGTTTTCAACCAGTGTGTGTTGCCAGTGATGACTTATGGCACTGAGACGTGGTCCCTTACTGTGGGCCTCATTAACAAGCTTAAAGTCGCTCAACGAGCAATGGAGAGGGCTATGCTTGGGGTTTCCCTGCGTGATAAGATCCGAAATGAGGAGATCCGTAGGAGAACTAAGGTCACCGAAATAGCTCTCAAAATTAGCAAGTTGAAGTGGCAATGGGCAGGCCACATCGCTCGCAGAACTGATAACCGATGGGGAAGAAAGGTTCTCGAGTGGAGACCACGCACCGGAAGGCGTAGTGTAGGCCGGCCCCCCGCTAGGTGGACCGACGACCTCATAAAAACCGCGGGGAATCGCTGGATGCAGGAAGCGAGTAGCCGGTCCAAGTGGCGTTCTATGGGGGAGGCATATGTTCAGCAGTGGACGTCTTCCGGCTGATAATGATGATGATCGCGATAACGTTTTACTTACTCAAGGCTGCGCGGTCTAAGTACTTTGCTATTGGTATGATAAGTATTTGGTAAGTTCGTACCTGGTCCCACGTTTAATTAATAACTTACCTATTGATTTACGTAAAAACATTACACCAAGTAATATTAAATATAAACTTAAGGATTATTTCCTTCAACACATAGAGTGTTGATTATATAACTTGGCACCTAGCGGATATCGCATGGGCTACGAAGATAAATAAATAATCTTCGTTAACAGTCAAAACAAGCTTGTATGTTGTATACCAACCTCTTAGATGTATGATTAAGTTAGATTCTTACCATTTATATAGGCATGTATAAAGCTTCCATGGTGAATTATATAATATTAGAACCTGTAATGATATCTCACGTTACAGAAACCTAATAAGTCAGTGTAAGAGTTCAGATTGTTATTTATTAAACATATATTGACTAGTTTGCAGACTAAACAATAGCATTATGTACAAACCTATGTGGTGTATGAATGCTATGTTATATTACTTCAATTAAGTATGAACTTTTAATTTGGTAAATAAATAAAAAAATATATTAATATCTTTATACGTATCACCCCAAGCACAGATAAATTCATGGATTAATTTATCTATGCCCCAAGTAATACGTTTCTTTATACATGTTCATTCAAACTCGTTACTGCATCATGGGTTACACTCGCTCATCTACCCGCTCCCTTCGAACATCCGTGTCTAAAACAGTATACCGCGTACTTGTGCAAAAGTATGATCGAGCAACCTAACTGCTTGTTGTGCTGCAAGGCGGAGAGTAAATACGTATGATACTACTGTTTCTAAAGTAGTAGTTGAGTTACTCTTTATTTTTATACGGTCGACACTTACGCGACCGTCTTAAGTGTGTTGCTAAAGTAGATTTTTCCGGCCTTATTAAAATACTTTCGAATTGTAAAGTATTTCTATTAAGAAAGCTTAATATGGAGGTTAATTAATCCTTTTTGTTGTTATTATAAGAATTTTGGGTTTGAGATGGTATATAGAAATTTTGGGTCGGGTTGAGCAAGTTTTGACATAGATCCAAATTTTTGCAGTGTGTTCCAGCTTAGTAATTAAATAAACCTTAAAGTTTGTCTAGGGCAGATACCACGAAAACCGCCTTCGTGTTGAAGCAACATTGCAATGGGTTTTAGTTTCGATCCCGATCCCTAGTCTGCACAAATATATGCCTACCGTGAGTCAGTGAATCCTAGTGCGGGGTATGAGTGAGTGAACTCATTCAGGTGTTATATTACTTAGTGAAGATTAATAACGTGTCTGTTGTTGTCTAGACAGTCAGTTGCTGGTCACACCTACGCTACGGTTAATTGATTGGATATATAAATATTGATATTGATAAGTATGTTTTCGTCTAGCCGCCATGTGTCATAAATGAATAAATATTTTTTCTTTTAGCCCAGGGCCGTAATTCTGCTATTTGAGACATTCTCAGTTTTGTGAAGTCAGTCATCAGTTGAATATTGTGGTGCTTAGTCAAGCTTACAGTAACTAATTTTATATGGCGAAAATGCATCGTAGTATGTCATCATCATCATCTCAGCCGTATGTCATCCACTGCTGAACATAGATCAAATATTTCCTTTATATATCCAAAAAGACTGGTTGGAAGCGGCCTGCATCCAGCGTCGTTTATTAGGTCGTCTGTCCACCTTGTAGACGACATAAGCTGCGCCTTTGCGACACTGCGTCGCAAAGAAAGCGGGTAGGTTACAATAAGTAAAATTTTGAAAAAATAATACCGACTTTCATTCTATTCAGTTATTGGAGTGTATCTCAAAAACTACTGGACCGAATTTGATGAAATCAAGCACTAGTTTTCAAACAAAATAAGAATTTTGAGAATTGGTTAACCCAGTCAAAAGTTATGAGGTAACAAACATAAATAAACATTGTAAAATTGAGTACATCCTCCTTTTTTTGGAAGTCGGTAGAAAAAAGCGATGAATGTTAAAATGTTTGAGCAACCCTTTTTAAAATCTATTTTTTTAAATTTTATTTAGATATATAACAACAATAACGTTTATATTTCTGCTTACAAATTTTTCGAGATTTAAAAAAAATGTAACATGCAGTTGTTACATATTTTTAGTATTTTGTATTGCCACCACGAGCTGTGTAATATGCTAAACCATATAACAGCTGTACTTACAGCTCATTTCTTGACCTCTATGGAGAACCGAACATCGAATTTTTATCATTTGCTATGTTTTGAAAAAGAAAAACAAAAAGTTTTAAGAAGCCAATGGTAACCCTATCATGAATCGTCTAGAATGAACGTCACAATGGCTTCTAAAATTAGTAGAATTGATCTGGCCAGAGACAAAAAAATTAAATAAATAGAAGCTTGTCATAACAAGAAGGTGCCAAAATTATACCAAACGAAGTGTTTATATTCTCTTTGATTACACCTATCATGTTTATGTAATAGGGTGGGTGGTTTATTATTGTTCGCCCCATAGATATATTGTAAATAGGGCGAATTCTGTGGTTCGCCCATAAAACAACTCTCCCAGTATTTGGAAGACCATGACGAGGCGAAAATAAAAGTTCTTACAAGATTTTATTTACAAACTCCTACGAACCTAGAAATACGATAATAAAATTTATGGAGCGCATTGTAAGAAGTTTTCGCAATCGCAGTTTTAGAAAATGAAAGCCCGAGCCATTTTTGGTGTGGGATGTTTAACGTCTCCTTCATGAGTCGTTACCAAACCAAGAATTTACCGCTGCAAGATAAGGTTAAGTTGAGTGGGTTCACCGCAGAACGGGTCAGGGAGAATGTCTGATCTGACCCGCTCCTTTGCAGACGAACGAGCGAACGGAGAAGACAGTACACACGCCTCCTCTCTCCTCCAAAGTAGGGTCAGTCAGGCAGACTCAGGAGGCTCTGGGCCTATCGCTACGGCGAGATGGAGAGCGCTAACGCGATCCCATCTCGCCCCACTATTCCCTTTGAAGTTTTGCGAAACACAACCGGCTATGTGCATGTTATTCCCGCGTTAGGGTTGAATACACCAAAGAGTTTTGGCCTTACTAATAAACGCTGCTTAACTTTAAACGACGTTATTTAGTACTGCGCAAAGCTAAACCGTTCAGCGCCTTAATAATTGATGTTATTTAAATTTAGAAAAAGAAAGAAAAAATAAGAAACTTTATATGTAAGGCCTATATACGAGTAGAACATAGTCTTTGAAATTCATGTTAAAAAAATGTTGTATGGTGGAACGGAAACCTCGGTGTACTAAACCACACTTGGCTGATTTTTTAATCAAAAATAGCATAAGATTGGTAAAGTGTGAAATTAAAAAATAACATTCTTCTAGTTTTTGCCGTCACTTTATAGTGTTTACTTAAACCATATGAACCCTTTTTAAATATTAGTGAGGTCAAATGTTTTTTTCCGTACGAACCTTTGTTAGGGACAGAATTTAAATATCAGGGTACCTGTTCCCTTAAACCTGCATGCAAAATACCTTAACTTCTAAATCCGCGTCTATAACAATCGGTTTATCCTAACCATTATCCCGATAGGCCTCAGGGCAAGGGTCCGAATTGTCCCAAATTCTCGGACGATTGGCCCTGGTCCCTAAGTTTATTGCTACTCGAAAGGCTGCAGGAAAAATATTTGAATGCTAAAAAGGGACCAATTGGTTCTTATTGGTTGGCAAAGGGTGTTCTGGACAAATGTAGGGTGATAAAGTTGACGGGTTGACTTGAATTAAGGAGCTTTTGCTTGTCTCTGTAATTTACTTGAGGCAGCTCTTTTTCGCTTGAATACGACGTAATGCAAAGAGGCTGAAACACACACTATTACGTAACTCTTTTATTAAAGAGAAAACTTCTTATCGCGTTGAGCTGTTTTTACTAGAGTCGTCACCGACTTGCTATAGCTTCTTGACATTTCCTTTTTCCTTTTTGAGGCTTTTCCTCTTCGCACAACGTTTGTCACACCTAAGGCGGTACTACCACCAATAGCAATTCTACCCCGCCTAACCGCGCTGCCACGGTCTGCCTCGGATTACACCATAGTAACTACGGCTTTTTCTCTCCGCACCACGTCTGTCACACTTAAGGTGCGGTACAGCGGTTATAGCGTGCCTTAGGTATGTGCGCGGTGAGGCACGGGTGTTCGCCCGCGTATTCGCTGCCACGGGCTGCCACGGATTAAACCATAGTTACTAAGGTTTTTCCTCTCCGCACCACGTCTGCCACACTTAAGGCGCGGTACAGCGGTTGTAACGTGCCTTAGGTATGTGTGCGGTGAGACGCGGTGATGTGCGGTGAGGCGCGGTGATTCGCCCGCTTATTCGCTGCCACGGTCTGCCACGGATTACACCATAGTTACTAAGGTTTTTCCTCTCCGCACCACGTCTGTCACACTTAAGGCGATACAGCGATTGTAACGTGCCTTAGGTATGTGCGCGGTGAGAAGCGGTGATGTGCGGTGAGGCGCGGTTATTCGCCCGCGTATTCGCTGCCACGGTCTCCCACGGATTACTCTTTTCCTCTCCGCACCACGTCTGTCACACCCAAGGCGCGGTACAGCGGTTTTGGTCAAGCTATACTGACGTGATACGCCCATCACCGATATCTATAATAAGTCGTTGTTATTTAACCGAGCAACTTAAATTTAACAAGGAGAAGTTTATATGTTCTTGTATATGTATTTTTTATTGATTATGTTTGATTTCCCCCACATTTTTAGCCAATTTTAAATTTTTTTTTGATAGAGTATGCTGCCGAGGTGGTCCCATTTAAATTAGGTCAAGCAGTTTTTGAGTTACACTTCAAAAACTGAAAAGTGTTATGTTAATGATATCGTAATTGACGGTGAATGACAATCGATCCCGTAAGTAGCAAGGGTCAATAAAATTAAAAAAATACTAAAAAATAGAACCGACTTCAATACCAAAAATGTGAAAGAACTTAAGAGAACATAGGAACAAAGGACATAGTTCCTATGTCCCTATACCTATGATGGTAGTGTTTGGCCAATAAATACATAACCATCATTTTGGGGGTCGTTGCAGTCGGGTAAAAATGGCTTGCAGTGCTAGAGAGCTGTCAAAGTGGACATAGCCTGTATCACATACATTGGAGGCAGTCACCTACATATTTATGCAAATCCACTCGGGTAAACCCTGATAGTGCTAGGTGCACTTTTACCACATTCCACATTCTAGGATGTTAGTTATTACCGCAATGCCGGTGATCAATATGTGATATTCTACTCCAATGTGTAAGCATTACTCTGTTATAAATTGAAACTCAAAAGGGACTAAAGTAGCGAAGACATAAAATAGTAAACATCTATAGGTACATATACAAGAAGATGTGCTGACTGACTGACAGACAACGCACAGCCTAAACCACTGATTGTAGAGACTTGAAATTTGGAGAGTGTATTGTCCTTGATAGAGAGGTGTACTAAGAATGGGGTTTTTCGAAATTCTACCCCTAAGGGTGTCAAAAAGGGTGAAAACGTTTGTATGAAACTCCTTTGCTTTTGAACTCATAGTTGTGAAAGTTTGTATTTGGATAGGTCATTCAAAATAAAAAATGTTACACTATTTTTTTTTGGTTAGTGCTGGTTTAAGAGGGTGAAATGGAGGGGTGAAAGTTTGTATGGAAAGTTTTTTGTTTTCGAACATACAGTGGTGAAAATTAGCATTTGGACAGTTTAAAGTGATGATTTCAGTATTCAGAGATTCAGTATAGAGACATTTCAGTCAATAAATGGTGGGGATGAAACGAGGGATGTAAAAACTAAATGTAATAACACATAAACTGTAGAGGTCAAATTTCTGTGCAATGAAAAATATGCTTTAAACCGAGTTAGGGGATGTAAGGAGTGAAAAATAAGTTAAAATTGTTTGAATCTCTTTATGTTTGTCTGTCTGTTCGTACGGGCTAATATCCGAAACGACTGGACCGACTTAAATGAAATTTCGTATGGTGGTAGCTTATATCCTTGATCAACATATAGAATACTTTTGAGCTCGGTTAATTAAAGAGTTCCCGTGGGATAATTATAAAATTTGTAATTACCGTATCCCGCGAGGCCACGCGAGCGAAGCCGCTGGCGGGTCAGCTAATAATACATATGGCGCTGGAATTGTCTTGAGATTTAGTCGCCATTCGAGATCTAGTGTGATACCAGCATCGAACGCATCATCATCGACCATCAATTGAGATATAGACAAGCACTAGTCTATTGGGTATTACCGAACTAATTTTTTTTAATAACTTTAGCTATTCATATTTTATTTAGCTACATTATTTTTTCTGTCAGTTACTTTTAAAAGTCAGTTACTTTAGTTTAAAATCCTTCAGATAAATTCACCTTCTTGAATGGACTTATTTTTGTAAGCAACGCCTACTATAAGTGTCCAAGATTCAATTCTATTTCAAAGATTCAGTTCCCTTTATAGAAATTGGTACCATTTACAAGATTTGGTTAAATTTTGACAAGTTCACCAGTTATTCGGAACCAAATTTTACTATTTTGATTTTCTTTATTGAGTTTATTAAAATCTGTAGAAAAGTGCTCTGTACTATATTAATATATCAATAAATATATAATAATTTTTTTTGTTTGTTCGAGTGTGAACGTTTTCTGTTTTCTTGATCAATTACTTTAGAATATTTTAGCAATGTATCCACCCCTTTACTACTTAGAACTCGACTTAAAACTGTGAATTGATGACAGGCTAATTTATAGGACTATGACTTTAATGTCACTTACTTGAAACAACTATAAATGTTTACGTAAATAACTCGAGGAATGGCAAATGTACAAACCTACGAGTCTAATATAATTAAAAAAGTAATTTAAAACTAAAAACTATATAAGTAATAATACGTAGAACTACTTGATCATACTAATGCACTGCCGCTTCTTCCTTAAAATAAGAATTTGCTCAGCATCGTATAAAATAAATTTTCAAGTACGGTCATGTATAAAATCGAGAATCCTCTTTTCCTTTATAGGGCGCAGCTTATAAGCTTTAAGTGCCAACTTAAGGGCTTTCTAAAAAGCTTGTTAAGGCGTGAATTTTCCTTAATAATAATTTAATATGGGACTTGACATTTGGGATAACCTTCTTGATATGATAACCTTGTTTAGGGAGATCGCTTCAAAAGATAATGAAGCTAAGGACTGGAAGTTTTGTTTCAAATATGATAACAGTATCGAGACAGGGGATGCTCCCGATAGATGGCGCTCGCCAGCCCACAATAGTCCACTATCATAAATCACAAATCATAAAAATGTATTTGCCTCAAAACATGGTAAGCACATTTAAAGATCTCATATACATAATATAGTCCGAACATGTTTTTTGCTAACATAGCATGCAAATTGTATAATGGACTTAATTTATATGTATACTCAACCCTTCGCAAGCCGGGCTGTACAAATTTGTACAAGCAATTTTTTTATTACAAGTCGGTGTCTAAATTTATACAAGGTTGGCGGGTACGACGGTCGGATGGTTGTAACGTGTGTGGGACCCTTTATCTAGTGAATCTCAATGTTCATCATTCATTCCAATGGCCAAATAATTTACATGTCAATTTAATTTATATAATATAAACAAAATATGAAAATGTTTACTAAATAAAGCAACACTACCGTATTAAATGTATAATTAATCAATTGTACAAACTTGATCAATTTTATTTCACTTTATTGAAATTAAAAAAAAAAACATTTACAGAATAGAAACAGTTGTCTAATAACCATTTATATACTCGTAGTTTAAATTTAAATTTATGAAAACATAAATCTTTTATTGTATCTGAAAGATTATTAAAGGTTTTAACGGCCATGAAATGTTAATTTTTTCTAGACAGCTTCCAGTTTGGTATACATAAACTATTGTTAACTTTCGATCTAAGTTGACGTTGACGCATCACCTGATGATTTGTGAAAGATCAGAATTTGTTTTGACAAAAACTGCTAACTGCTTTATGTACAGGCATGGGAGAGTTAACAATTTCAATCTTTTAAATAAAGGCCTACATGGTGCTAAATAGTGAGTGCCACAAATGGAACGAATGCACTTCTTACATACTTCATATCACCTATGGGTTTAAAATTTGTATTGTGATATTTGTTAACCTACCATTTCTACAGTCTACCCGTGAGCATGGTGCATGTAACTGTGCCGGAATGTCGGGAACTTCAAAATCTACTTAATCGTGGTCAGTATCCCGTGAGTACTAATTATCTATTATTCCAAATTTTCAACGTTCGGAAACAAATTAACGATTTCCAATGGAACTAGTATCAATACGCAGTGATCACTCAAACACAGTGAGTTTGAGTGATCACCCCCATCTGATAGGTGGCAATCAAATTGTATACTCATGTTAGTTGTTAATCTTACGTGACTTGATCTTAGTCTTGTATTTTTCAAAGGGAAAATATTTAGACTATGACTTTGGCATTTTGTATCTATTATAAAATATTTACATATTAAAATGTTTATCTTTTGGAACAATATTTTTTTTAAAATAGTACAAATAAGATTTTGTAGAAAAAGTAATTAGAAAAGTTGTACAAACATTAATTATATCTATCTTTATATTCGACACTATAGAGAAAAGTACATAGAAAAGTACGTTGTTTACTCGTATTATGTATTAAAAGACTTTTTGATCAGTTAGTCAAACTTATTATTTACCCCAAAGGACTGAGGTTCCTAATTTATAGCTCCGAAAAAAGAAGCGATATATATATAAAAGTTTGGACATCGGTGTCTGTCTGACTGTTTGTGGGATCCTAGAGCCAAATATACTGTTACAATTCCTTGCATCTCTTTTTATTTGCAAGTATGTTTTTGAAACACGATATTATCAAATTCATTACATTTTTAATTTATGATTTACAAGCCGAGCCTTGTGGAGGGCGTTCCGGCTGCTCGGAAAATGAGAAATATATTTTTGGGATTATAAAAAGCCTATTCCTTTTCAAAATTTCACTCCTATCGGACAAACCGTTTCAGGGTGAAGAGGTACTAAATATACACATATACTTACAAACTTTCGTGTTCATAATATAAGTGTGATTTGCGTTATTTGTTTATTTTTTTCAATTATTTATGTTAAATTAAGAAATATTCATTAAATCGGAAGATCCTTCTAACATTTATCAGATTTTTCAAACTTGTCACGCGCATAGAATCACGTGGCATAACAGGCATAACAGGGAATCCCAAGAGGATTATAAATAACGATGAACAAATCAATTAAGTAACTTTGCGGGCTTGGCAACGGAAATAGAAAGTTTTTTTTTTAAATAGAATAATATTGAAAATAAGAAGGAAATTGTGATCCAATTATTTTAAAACGTGTAGATATGACATAAGCACAAATATCTCCAATTATGTCCCAACTGGGAGGTCTTACAGCTAGTTGATATCAGCAGGGCTATTATGTATCTCAGTTGCTAACAAATGTTGATTAAAATCTTGAAAACTGGCGGCTCTATGTCAGTTTTGACATCTGATAAAGCAAAAATATTAGTAAGTTGGTGACTAAGTACTTAATTTTATCCCCAGATATAAAAAAAACTTAAATAACCTATGTCATCAATCAAAGATGAATATTTCAAATAATATTTTTCGTTGCAATAAAATGCAAAGGATTACTAGAAAAATGGGTACAAATTGATGTAGAATTTTTAAATCGATACAAGGACCTAAAATAATACTGTACCGGCTATCAAAGCTACAGTAACTATTGCTTACCTACCACTGTTGCCAAGGCCGTAACACCATTTTAGAAAAAGTATCCACGTCCTACACTACGAGTATGTAAGGCTAAGCGGTGTACCTATAAATTCGCTATAAATCGCTAAGTTAAATACTTCGACAGTCGCTTACTTGGAAAAAAACATAGTTCAACAAATGATTGCTACGACAGAATATATATTCAACAAGAATTACTTCCACAGAATGTAGCGGAGTATCTAGTCAGAGCGAAGTCACGATATGTGCGACGATGAGTGAAGTGAGAAGGAGCGTTAGGTGCAATGGTGACCACACAACGCGCGAGCCGAGCGAGCGCAGCGAGCGTACCGCGGCAGCGGCCGGTGAAGCGCCAGAATTAGGCTAACCTATACCTCGATAAGGATATAACGCAGCACTTTTGGGATAACATTCCTGTCAAATAAATGTCCTGTCGAAGCAATGACTTGTTGAATTATGTATTATCAAAGTAAGCGGCTTATTGAAGCAGGTATGGTAGGTAAACAATTGTGATGGGAATGATAAACGGCACATGCCACTAGCATCTCCTGTGTGATTAGATCTAAGCTTCAAACTCTACATTACACTGCCCTGTCCTCGTCACCAGAGATGTTTACTAATATCCTCTCGGTAATTTCATTTGTCACAGTGCCTTTTACCTTAAGGTTATATTTTTTTTTTTTTTTTTTATGTACAATAGGTTAGCGCTTGACCACAACTCGCCTGATGTTAAGCGTAGTTGTGATCTACGATGGAGCGCGCTTACCTAGAAGATACCGATTCACTCTCGACTTAAAGACTCGTAGATTATATTTATCAGGAAACAGAGACATCGGCAGTAAGTTCCACAGTTTGGCAGTTCGCACAATGTAAGAGCCAGAAAACCGCTTAGTGCGAGTCCCTGGAACTTCATATATATGGTGTATACTGTGGTATTGCTTCCACATATGAATTCAGAGGTACACTCAAGGTGAAAAATATTCACAGTAACAAAGCGAGACTGTGAAAGTTTAGAGACTGCCAGTTTCCAAATATCGCATCTCTATTTCTCTAAATAATGCGACTGATTTCGACACACGATCTAATATTACTGAAACGCGTATCTACAAACATCGCTAATTCAGGTAGGTATTATTATTTTGTTAAATGTGGGGAATTTCAAGAGGGAACTTTAAGAAGGTAAGGAACATTTTGTGATTTCTGTTCAATTTAAAATTAAACTTAATTGAATGTTTGAACGAAGAAAATACTTGACATGAGTTTATAATTTCTTTTTAACATTAATAATCATTTTTTGATCTATTATTTGATTTCATTAATATTTTTTGTATTATTATTATTATTTTTATTATTTTTTCGTGGTTATTTCTATAAACGTTTAAAATAAAAACATCATTTGCTTTTTATATATAAGTATTAATTGTCTTAATTAAGATAACCTAAGGGAGTAAACTAGCTCTCACAAACACAGGGAATCCTACTGTAAGAGCTAGGGCTGCATGTATGTCTTACGTTATTTTTATTTTATGTTGTTTAATTTATATTTGTTTAAGATGATATAAGAATGAATTTTGGTCACGAAATAAAAAATATGATTATGATTATGATTATGAATTAACCAAATGTGCTGAAAACCATTTTTTCTATATAAAACCTTCACTGAATATTTACAAGATCTCCCCTTGACACTTACTTGGTTCAAAAATGTCTCTTTGAATCATAACATTTCCGTTAGTGATAGAATAATTTTGTACTATAGAAAATTAAAATGACAATAGGTAAATAAAAAAAAACTAAATATTGAATTACTTAAGAAACGGATATTTACCACGTATTGTATTTATTTTAAGCTCTCTCAATGCTGGTGTGCCACAAGGCTGCATGCTGTCGTCGACACTATTTATCCGGCATATCAATGACCTATTGTCTATTGAAAATATTGATTGCTATGCAGACGACAGCTCTGGTGACGCCAGATATACTGGTCGTGCAGGTATCTTCAGATCGTCAGTGGAAGAAATTAGGGTCAGACTCGTATCTCAAGACGGGAACTCCTTGGAAAGGAGAAATCTTGCCATTCAGCCCCTGTCGCATAGTTCCAACACCCCTGAAGATCCATAGCATTATCGGGATCCTTGGCGTCGACATAACGAGTGACGGACAGGGATCTCCTGGAAAGCAAGGCTAAACTTGCATTTAAAAAACTGGGTGAGCTTAACCGATTTATGCAGTAATTCAGCCCACGGCAACGGCTTGCACTTTATAAAGAACAAGCCAGATCGCATATATACGCATATGGAGTACTGCTCACATCTGTGGCCGAGACACCCGCTTACCAGATTGACATAATAATCTCTAGCATAATAAACTATTATAAATATTTAGATTGTTTATTTCTTATAAATATTTACTATTTCAAGTAGTAATATATAATATGCACATCGATAGTAAAAACAACTAGAAAACAGTGCATCTTTCTGAAAAAAATACCGCCTATTTTTCCTATCGTTGATGAAATTGGGAAAATGTAAAAGAATAATCAAAGAAAAATTTTACCCTGAACACCCTTTATCTAGACTGTAGTCAAAAGTTTAGAGAACTTAGTTAATTAATGTTGAGAAAGTTTGCTTTCAAGTCAATTTTGGGGGACTTTAAAGTCAACGATGGGGATCAACGTAGTTAGGATTTTTGGAATGGGCAAGAAAATTACAGTTCATGCATAACTGCAATTTTCAAAAACTATAACATCTATAAGATTCACTTAGATCCATATCTACGGGCACTGTTTAAGAACTTCTGATCAGCAAGTCCCAAAAAAGGAAATGCTTAATTTCACGCACTCAGATAGATACTTTACTCATTTTTTGATTTTGTTAAAACGCTTGCTCTATCTTTAATTCGGAAATTAAATTTAAAAACTTAGAAGTATGGCAATATATATAGATGTAACAATTCACCTTTATCTTTTAAATTAAAATGAATCTGAAATCTGAGTCCTGAAGAACACGTTCTACCAAATTCTACGGCAGAACCTCTGCCCTCTTACCTTAGTCCACATCTGTAGAATGTAACGTCTTCATTGTTGTACTTACAAGAGCCATTAGCGTTGTCGTCTTGTCGAATTAATGTATTTAGGTTCTTAAGTATGTCCCGTTATTGGAAGCCAAAGGAATTGTAATTGAGGAGCCAATCGAATATGGACTTGTTAGTTCCGCAGCTAAACTTTGTAAGTATATTATCCTTCTTAATAGGAGGGGCTGTCTCAAAGGAAATCTTTCTATTGTTTCAACTCGATTAGTTTCAAGATTTTGACAATGAGTTTTCTGGAAAGCTTTCTTGATGAGGAAGACCAAAGAGATCTTGTGTCAAATTATAATCCTTAAGAAATGAAAACATTGATGTAATATTTCAAAATTGACAGAAAGTGAGTGCACACTATTAAATATTATAAAAGCAAATGTGTATTAGTTTCTCTTAATAAATTTAATGATTTTAAAAATAAACTTTAAAACGGTTTTCCTGATGTGGAAGTCCAAAGAGGTATTGTGTCTTATTAGCAATATAATATACAATATTAACTTATGAGTATTTAAAAAGATGAGTAAGTCCTTTGAAATTGACATAAAATTGAATTAAAAATGTGCATTATAAATTAGTTTATGCATCAAAATATATCAAAATATTTGGTTAACGAATGTTGACGGGACGGAAACTAAGAACAAGTAGAATATTCAAGATTTTTTCGAGTCAGGATGGGATAAGTGAAATTTATATAATATTTTGTCCATTGATTAGATTTTACTCTTTTCGAACATGAGTTGTCGGCGAAGGTAACATCATGATGAAATCCACAGCATGGTGATAGGGTCTAGTGTCCGCCTGGCTAGCTCCGACTCTCAAATTATGTATTATTATGTAAGCATGATCTTCTTCTTCGTCGCTACGCTCTTGACAGAGTGGTCGTGGTCGTAAGTTCAGGTTGTGTAACACGCCTTACAATGCATCGCCATTCCTCCCTACCTGCCGTGCGATTCTCTAAGAGCAAACATCGTTTCATCTTTCACAACATTCGTGAAACAAATGACGATGCGACTAGAAACGTTCGAAAAACAACCTTATGTAAAAGGGCGATATCTCATAAAAAAATTGACATCGGTGAGCTCTTCGACGAGCGGATCGACAAATCATTAGAGAATCGCACGGCTGCAGCCTTCCTCATGCACGCGTGTAGAGGACCGTAAGAATGATTATTTGTCGTTAATAAACAGCTAACAGTGTATTAATACGACCTTGGACCACAAATATGTGTCAATATTAGTTTTTTAACTTTAGCGAATCAAATGTATGTTTTAAGAGTATTCTTATCAAGACTTTTTTGCGCACGGATTAATATAAAAACATCATCCATTATTTTGACTAACCTCGATGTTTAGACCGAGTTGCATAGACCGTGGTTACGAGTAGACTGGACAAACGGGTGTCTGCATCTTGAGGGGCGGGTGTTTTATTCAACTACCCTCATTTGTGTCAACGTTGGATTTGCCGTAGTTTCTTTCAGTACAAGCATATGATTTTGTCGATGGTGGGGAAAAAAAACCTACGGCTTCATTGACTATGTTTAATTTTCCTAGATTTGTATTTCTTCAAGATTTGATATGTTATAGTGGTTGTTTATTATCTGTTAAGTGATCGTAACACAGCACGAGTGTAGGTAAAATGTATGTAATCACTGTTGTTTCTGTGTTTTCCTCCTTATTGGCCATATAAAGTTTTAAACAGAAACTTTCAATTTCTACCTTAAACTTTTTTTACTTTACTAATAAGGCACGAGAAACGTATTCCAATGATAAAAAGCCAAAGAAAACATGACTTATTATTTGACTGTGACTAGACTCTGACTAGTTAAAAATGCACCTTTAAATATATACAAATGTGGAATGAAAAATAAATTGAGAAATGGCAAATGTATAAACGCAAAAGTCCACATAAAAAGAAAAAAAGGATAGCATTAGTACTGTAGTCTTAACGATATCGTTACTTTGTTGTTCTTGAAAACTCCGAGTACGTTGTAGAAGCTCATCTTTTATTTTCTTTGTCTTTCAGGTTTTGTCCGTACTTTCTTTTGTTGCTTCGCTGAAGCGTATTGTTCTTGGATATAAAAGTTTGGGGTACATTTTCAATAGGTTTCTACTGAACAAAAAATATTTAGGGAATAATATGATTGTACCAAAATAAATAGTTTATTGTTAAGCACATAGGTAAAAGAGGTTTTTAGTTCCAGGAATAATGCCTAGTGGATAATAGTTTAATTAAATACGAGTGGCTATAGTTGGTGCAGTTGGTAGCAACCCTGCTAGTTGTATTTTGTAGTTTTTGCAACCCTCCCTTTGGAGCCGTAGGTTTAAGTCCCGGACCCGTCAAACATGTGTGTGCATGAATATGTTTTTAGACCTGTGTTTGGGTGTGTATATGCAGGTATATAATATTTATGAATATCAATTTCCAGGTTACCATTATACAGGCTCTGCCTAGTTTGGGACCTGAAGCATTTGTATGGTAAAGAAACGAATTTATTGTCTTTTAAAATACGGGGGAAAATTTTAAACTAAAAAACAATGATCTGTTTATACCTAAAATATCTAATAATACCTAAATATTAAAATTAAAGAAGTCATTTCGAGACTCGACCCACGTTTAGATTGCGTGAAAAACAAGGAAAACTAATGTCTTAAATAGTAATGATGCCAATAAACTAATCGCTCAATAAAATTATGTCTAAACGGATGAGTCAATCATCATCATCATCTCAGCCGTAGGACGTCCACTGCTGAACATAGGCCTCCCCCATGATTTTCCAAAAGGAACGGTTGGAAGCGGCCTGCATCCAACGTCGTCCTGCGACCTTCATCAGGTCGTCTGTCCACCGTGTCGGTGGACGACCTACGCTGCGCTTGCCGGTCCGTGGTCTCCACTCCAGAACCTTTCAGCCCCATCGGCCATCTGTTCTGCGTGCTATGTACCCTGCCCACTGCCACTTCAACTGGCTAATCTTCTAAGCTATGTCGGTGACTTTCGTTCTTCTACGGATCTCCTCATTTCTGATTTGATCACGTAGAGAAACCCCAAGCATAGCCCTCTCCATAGCTCGTTGTGCGACTTTGAGCTTTTCTATCTACCTCATAGAAAAATGAGTCAATCAGTCAGTCATTAATTTTAAATATTGTTACGGTAAAATATAAAAAAGTACAATTTGAAAATTTTTATACGGACTTCCATTCCTTTCAGTTATTGGAGGGTATCTCAAAAGGTACTAAACCGAATTCGATGAAATTTAAATCGGACCACACGGGAAGAATCAGCATTCAAACAAAAAATAATTTTGATAATCGGTTCACCCAGTCGAAACTTATCAGGTAACAAACATAAAAAAAAACATTCAAATTGAGTACCTCCTCCTTTTTTTGGAATTCGGTAGAAAATACCATTAAACGTAGAAGTACTGAACCTGTTATTGTCATATCTGTATTGGTACAAAAAAGCGCATTTATTTTTGGGAACAATTTTTTTTCATGATATCTCTCAATAAAATTATTATGGGGTTTACCTTCAGTACCAAAAACAAAGTATGGTTTAAGCAGAACTGGGATCTGTTTTACTGTCGTGAGGTTTCTGGTACTTCCCATAGTAACCGTTTTACGGCCGGTTTCTTAACGTTATCCATCGGCGGTTTACCATATGAGATAGAAATGTAATGCTATTTGTACGGTAATTAATAATTAGTAGTACTTAGTTCTGCGAACAGTATACTTTGCGAGCAAATCGTTCTTCCCCAATATTACCAGAATAGTGTTTTAAAACTTCACAACCTATTTCCGCAACCACTTGCCCAAATATGCTAATATTCGACATTCTTGCTTAAAGTCACATTTCTATTGTGTACCAAATTTTATCAGAATCGGTCGGTAAATAGCACCATATCAAAACTTTCTCCCTTTTATAGTAAAAGTACTTATCCAATTATCAAAAATTGCCGACAGCAAAAACAATGTATTCAATTTTTTTTTTTTTTTTTTTTATGTACAATAGGTTAGCGCTTGACCACAACTCGCCTGATGTTAAGCGTAGTTGTGATCTACGATGGAGCGCGCTTACCTAGAAGATACCGATTCACTCTCGACTTAAAGACTCGTAGATTATATTTATCAGGAAACAGAGACATCGGCAGTAAGTTCCACAGTTTGGCAGTTCGCACAATATAAGAGCCAGAAAACCGCTTAGTGCGAGTCCCTGGAACTTCAACCATGTAGCGGTGACGCCTTGAGGTGTCTCTGCTCGTCCGGTGATAAAATATGTAATATGTATATATAATTCAATACTAAAACATGAATACTAAGTTAGTCAAGGTTGGTTGAATATTGCGACCTGCCGTGCAATTCTCTAATGATTCGTCGATACGCTCGCCGACGACCTCACCGATGCCAAGCACTTTATAAGATATCGCCCTTGTACACAAGGTTGTTTTTCCAACGTTTCTTGTCATCTCGTCATTTGTTTTAAGGATGTTCTCAAAGATGCAACGATGTTTGCTCTTAGAGAATCGCATGACTGTACAGAAAGACGTACACACAAACTAACAAGCATACGAACGGAAGAAAGTCAATTTGGCCGGTAGCAGAGACGCTTCACTCGCTCGGTATGTTTATTTAATTTGACGCTATTGAGTACCTAATGATTTTTTATCTATAGAGGAATATATTGGTATAGGATATAGTAAATGACCGTTAACAAGTACATACTACATCCAACGATATGAGTATGAATGACCCAAAGGTCTATAAACCGTTTAAGTTAATTGGCTTTCTTTGCCAAAACTCGCAAAAACAGAGCCAAGAATTTGATCGAACAAGTTCAATAACCTAATAATGTTAGATCATGTAAGCCAGTCATCTTATATATTATAATATTGAGATAACGAAGCAAGAAAATCAATCAATTATTAAGCTAATAAATAATAATGATGTGATGAAGAAACGATGTACGCAGGGACGATGGAGTCGGTTGCCAATAACGCGGTTGGTGTTTTGAAAATTGAGACAAGCTTCTGAAAAATTTAACATTGTGATGTTCTAATGCGTGTTCTCATTATGTCTAAACCGTATTACTAGGTATATACCAGTGTGTCAGTCCCGTCTACTGTCTATAAGAACTAGTACTTAGCCATCCTCGGTCAACTGTGCTACGATTTTCCTCACCATAGCTCGATACAAGTACAATTTGAAAAAAATTATACTGACTTCCATTCTATTCAGTTATTGGAGTGTAACTTAAAAAGTACTGAAGCGAATATGATAAATGGGACCACACGGGAAGCACCAGCTTTCAAACAAAAAAGATTTTTAAGAATCGGTTCATTCTATCGAAAGTTATGAGGTAACAAACTTTAAAAAACAGTCGAATTGAGTACCTCCTCCGTTTTTTGGAAGTCGGTAGAAAAAGTATATTTATGTCTATATAAAAAGTGTGATATATAACTTTATATCTATACTATTAATAAAATAAGTCTTCCTCATTTCCAAATTAATTTCAACTTGTTATATTGTGAACAGTTGAGATTAACTCTAAATTAAATTATATTAGAAAATCCTGTTGTCAAAAATACCATTACATTAAAAAGATGTTTTGTCCATTTTTAATATCACTGGCACGAGCGAATAATCTAATAATCCAATTTTTGTTTGTTATAAAGAATTATCATAATATAATATATATTTTTTTTGCTACAACCCCAATACCGTTCAATCTGGAAGTAGTAGACTGCGTCGTTTGAGGGATAAGACAGGGGATCCTTGCTCCGGCTCGTACCTGGTGCAAAGGTAAGCCATTGCCGTTCCGTAACCCAAGAATACCTTAGGAAGATACCCCTGGGGGTTCGACGGGAACTTGAATTTGGTCCCCAGGTCATTTGCCATTCAACGTGGCAACGCAGCCAGCGTCATGGGCACCTTTGCACCGGGGTCAGTTGCTGGCTTGTTTTCTTAGTTTTATGTTTGACATTTTATTTTGACATTTTGTATCATTTTATTGAACTTGCATTTATTTATACTGATTTAAGAAATTGATATATTACTGCTGTGTAAACGTTTAAAGGGTGTAGCAAGTGAACTCGCCGAATGAGACAACAAAACAAATTGTCTTTGGGTGGTACTGTAGTACCACGAATAAGATAGAAACTTTGAGAGTTGTAGTGCCCTTCAGTTGAATAGACACGATGATATAGATGATAATAATAAATTTATTGCATAAAATACGGGTAGATGATACATAATCAAATGATATACACATAGTTACTGAGTTAAAAATTAAGTTTCATGTTATGCTTTTGCAGGCGTACAATTTTTTGACATGGAGCACTATCGGAATTTAATATACGAAATTTACTTAAATCATGGTTTTATCTTGGGACTATCTTTAGTCTTCGTTTTATATTGAGTTATTAGAATTTTTAGCTGTCCCCGTGAACTCCGTTCTTTCCGAATCTTTGTCCCGGCCCGTCTATACCTCGGGATACAATTTTCAATACTAATAAAATATAGCTGGTGTTACCATGCTTTCGCCATAGCATTTTACAGATGAATTTTTATAATTGGCTAAGGAGTTTTTGAGTGTAACAATTACACACAAATTTACATAAAAATATATCATTCCTCTTAGTATAAAAAAAATTAGAATAATTTAAAAGAAAATCTTAATAACCAACATCAAGTGGGTAGTTAATTAAAACACCCGCCCTTCAAGATGCAGACACACGGTTCTCCAGTCCACTCGTGACCACGCTCGATGCAACTCGATCGAAAGGTCGAGATTACAAATTTATGTTTGAATGTAATTTTGTTTGTATCGGATAAATCCAAAAAAAAACAAATATTTTGAAAATTTATTTCACCTATGTAATTTTTCATGCTTTGGGAGTAACATGAGCTAAGTTTTGAAACGGAGTTCGCGGGGACAGCCAGTTCAAAAATATACTGTGGAAAATGGTCCATGATTGTATTGTGTTTATTGTATGTTGTATTAAACGAGTATGTTTGTATATATACATATATATATATATATATATATATGTAGATTAGATACATATTATTATTTTTCATATAAGTACTTACTCAATAAATCTGCACAGCTTCAATATATCAAACCATTACCTACTGCTGTACTAACTCCGGTCTCCGACCAGGTGGTCTGACCAACTTAAAGAAACATCAACGTCCCGCTTTTACACCGCGGTGGAGATGGCCACAGACCGGAGCCGATGGAGACAGTTCGTTAGAACCAAGGTGCTGCCATGATGATCACGATCCTCAGTCATGAGGGAACGACCGAAGAGAGAGTACTAACTCCACTGTGTACCTACTTGTGTTTACTATTATGGTTTCATGCTTTAAAATGTAGACAAAAGATCATACTGTAACGTCAGTATAATGTGTATCACAATGTTGCATAGTGTACGAAACTGATCTGCACGACACAGGAAATCCTAGTGTGGAGATCAGGGTTATTAATAATATTAAGTAACATACATTGGAATTGTGTAACTACTTAGTATTAAAAGTGAAATCGAACTATTTTGTTAAATAAATAAAATTATTATTTATTATTAACTCGATCAAAATGTCGGTAGGTTACTCAAAATTACGTTTTGATATTAATCTCGGCTCAAAAAAATATTATACTTAAAAAACTTAGCTTGAGATATCTGATAAAAGTGCCCTCAGCTAAGTATCAAGATTCTCACATCCTTGTTCTCTAAAGATCTGTGTCGAAATAGATATGGAGATTACAAAGACACAAGACTCGCGATTTATCGGTTATCATACAAATATATGTATGTTCTTCTTCTTCATCGCTACGCTCTTGACAGAGCGGTCGTGGTCGTCACTTCAGGTATATATATATATATGATTTGAATTTTAATAATTTCTGCAGGTAATCGAAGTTGCGTCAGTGCGTCCCTCGGTGTTTCTCTGAGGGATCGCATCAGAAATGAAGTGATCCATCAGAGAACCAAGATCATTGATATAGCCCACCGGATCAGCAAGCTGAAGTGGCAGTGGGCTGGCCATATTAGCCGTAGAACCGACAAACGTTGGGGTAAACGAGTTCTAGAGTGGAGACCGCGTCTCGGCAAACGTAGTGTAGGACGTCCTGAGGCACGGTGGAGTGACGATCTGCGCAAGACGGGTGGCAAAAACTGGATGCGAGAAGCCCAAGATAGACCTAAGTGGCGTGCAATTGGAGGGGCATATGTCCAGCAGTGGACTGGTACAGGCTGATGATGAATCGAAGTTGCAAGCTCGCGCTTTGAAGGCAGGGCCAACTACCGACAAACTAAGCTTAGACTTTCTTGTTAAAAACCCAATTAAATTTATGACCTAATGCTAAACAATGAAGCAGTCGACACAACTTAATCCAGAATTTACTGATTAAAATCCCAAATTTTCAGCAAGGCAATCCTTTTCATTATATTACACAAAGTAGAAATTAAATTCCTTTAGCTCCTTTGTCAACAAGACTTAAAACATTATTATGAATTATGTTTCTTGTTTGTGGAATTAAATAGATTCTTATTATTTTCTGTGATATATGTTTTGTCCTCGGTTTCACTCGAGTATTTGGAGCTTTGCTTCATTGTTACCTTTTTATTTTTTGTTCTTAGTGTTTTGTTATTCATAATATGTTTTACTACCTGAAACCCGTGGTTACACCCGCGTGGTGATGGATGATGATGATCAAAAGTATCCAGCGCCTCTTCTACCGTCATATCTAATTGCTTCAAAATTGGTGCTGCCGTTTGAGCGTGAAAAAGTTACACTCATATAAACACACTTACACACATTCGAATTTATAATATTAGTGTGATTATGACGGGACAAGCAAGAGACCCATCTGGTGTTAGCGGCAAGTTCTGCGTATAACAGATGCATTTCGTCACAAGTGTCAAACTGTACTGCGCCAGTAACCTGAGACTAGTGTTAATGCTCATGTCCTTGTAATTTCACCGGCACCAATACCCCTCAAACCGGAACACAGTATCACGAACATACGAAGATTGTTGATAGGAGTGGGTATGGTGGCAGTACTTCTCCGGACAAAATTGTTCCCGAAGAGTTCTGCTTCTACATAAATAATAATAGTAATTTATTTGTAACAAGCTTCTCTCCGTGGTTTCACCCGCGTGGTGATGGATGATCATGATAATAATAAATCTTATATAGGCTATGTTATTCAGGGTGAATGTAGCTTTTTAATGGTGAAAGAATTTTGATATGGGTCTAGTACTTTTTGAGCCAATTCGTTACAAACATACATACACATCTTTCCTCTTTATTTTATTAGTATAGAAGTATAGATAGATAATTATATATGTTTAAGTTAAGTTGTATTAATGAATTGTAGTTATTTAGTTTTTAGTCGTAAGCCTGTGTCGTAAGTGTTATGTTTGTTTGTGATAGATATAGTGTAGCTCCGAGTTTTAAGAATATGAGACCACGTGGTCTGGCTTAATTATGCGATGTTTATCTTCAGTATCGTTCATACACTCACTGAGAGTTGACGTATATAGTAAAGGATTTAATATAAATATATCAATAATAATAAAATTGTTTATCATAGGTTTATGTTATAAACTGATTAATATAATAAACTCGCTGCGCCCCGCGGTTATACCGGCGTGGTGATGAAGGATGATGATGAAAAGTATCCTATGTAATAAAAAAGACGTATGAAAAAGTATCAATGTTATTCCAGTGGTTCATCGATACCAAATTCGTTCAAAACCGTTCAGTAGTTTTTGCGTGAGAGAGTTACAAACATCCAAACTTTCGTTTATAATGTATAAAGACCTATTCAAACCTGGGCGTTATTCGCCACCGCGAGCGATAGAGAAATCTGAAAGGGTATGCGTTAATTTCACTGTTCACATCAGACCAAAGCGGATGTCTCTACCGCGCGCGGTAGAGATGTTCGTTGGCAATGGTTAACGGGGTGGCGGAACTAGTTTCGCAAAACAAGAGAAAATACCGCCTCACTAGGCGGTACAAGTTTCGCTGCAGTTATGGAACTTCATACTATTTACCCATCCAATTCCGCGTGGTATTTTTTGCTACCCACAGTGGTAGCGAATAACGCTCAGGTCTGAATATGCCTGTAGGATTAAAACATTCGGTTCCAGAGGTGGAGGACTAATAGCTCTTTAAATTCAAATTTAAATCTGACTAAAATTATTATACAATCGCTTATGACAATAAAATAATATCTTGCTATTACGTATAAGACTGAATAATATAAACTTATATCAAAGGAAACATTCACTAACTAAACGAATTGTTAAATGACTTGTAAAGTTTAAAACATTTTCCGCCCCAAGATTTCCACTGATCTAACGGTTTGCTTTTTAATAATTAAATCACTCTTGATAAGATAAATATGTTAGTTTTATTATTTATATCAAAATAATTAAAATAAATAATAGTTGTGTTGAATACCACCAACTTGGTTCACCTATCCTCATGTCTCATTCACTCAGAAATCAGGTTATAATATGAACCTTAAAACATCATATCTACTAGATGTTGATGATGTTGATGAATCTTATGAGATAACATACATAAATAAAACAATTGAGTTGAGTAACTCCTTCTTTTTTTAAGTCGGTAAAAAGGGGTAAGTTGCTGCGGCACTGTTTACCAACCAATTTTGATAGTAGCTGACTTTATAGAGGAATTTTGACTATGAGCATAATTGTTCAAGTGGTTGCCGAGATAAGGTTTTAGATTAAATAGAGATTTAAGATAGGTTTTAAAGTTTAGAACTGTACGATTTTTGTAATTATTGGCAAGTAATTATATTACATTTGGTACCGTCTGCAGCTGACTCAATCTGCGAAAAATGGCCGCTGATAAGACTGTGCTCGCGAGGTCTACTGTTCGCAGAACTAATAGTAGTTTTATTTATTTCATAAATGACGGACACTAATAAACAAGTACAATTTGAAAAAAAATAACCGACTTCAATTTTATTTAAATTAGCCCATAACATGTAATATTTGTAATACGTAAGTAGAAACATTGTAAACATCTATATAAAAAGAATGGCCCCGAGTTTCTTGCCGCTTCTTCTCGGTAGGCTTATATATAAATATATATAAGCCTACGCCTAACGTCAATTCCAAAATTGGAACGCGGTGGTAGAGTCTTTAAAGTACATTATAATGAAATATTGACATTCATAAGTGCGTCTTTGATGCCTAAATTGAATATATGATTTAGACTTTGACTTTGAATTCAGTTATTGGAGTGTATCACAAAAACTATTAAACCAAATTTGATGAAATTTGAATGGGACTATACGGGATGCACCAGCTTTCAAACAAAAAAAAATAATTTTGAGAATCGAAGAAGAGAGAAAGTCGAAAGTTTAGAGGTAAAAACATAAAAAAATACAGTCGAATTGAGTACTTCCTCCTATTTTTGCAAGTCGGTAGGAAATATAAGTAAGAGACTCTTCAGCGGAATTTCATGTCTACCTAAGATACAATCTAACTAACGGATTTTTCCATTTTGTTACAGACATTGTCCTCAACAAATAACAACTGTTTCATTTTTGTTACAGACAATGTCCTCAAAAATAACAACTGTTTCCTTTTTGTTACAGACATTGTCCTCAACAAATAACAACTGTTTCATTTTTGTTACAGACAATGTCCTCAAAAAATAACAACTGTTTCCGTTTTGTTACAGACATTGTCCTCAACAAATAACAACTGTAACCTTTTTTTTACAGACATTGTCCTCAAAAAATAACAACTGTCACCATTTTGTTACAGACATTGTCCTCAAAAATAACAACTGTTACCATTTTGTTACAGACGTTGTCCTCAGAAAATAACTGTTACCATTTTGTTACAGACATTGTCCTCAAAAAATAACAACTGTTTCTTTTCTTTTTACAGACAATGTCCTCAAAACCATCACCGAGGCGTCAACTACCACGAGCGTAGTCACATGATAACCTCGCCAGTAGAAGCACGATGGAACACCACAGATACCCAAACAGAATTCATCATAGAAAATTCGAAAGAAGGAAACTACAATTTCACAAACGACCTCTACCAATTAGTAACAAACGCAGAATCAACACACAGCGAACTAGATGAGACTAATCTGGTGGTTTGTAACTCAACGGATCCAACAAACTGCAATAATAATTACGATTCAATAGAGATTAGTGTAGTGATAGTGTTGTTTTTGTTAATAGTAGTGACTGTGATAGGAAACACTTTGATAATATCAGCTGTGGTGACGACTAAACGGTTGAGGACAGTGACAAATTGTTTTGTGACGAGTTTGGCGGCGGCTGATCTACTGGTGGGGATATTTGTGATGCCGCCGGCGATTGCTGTGCACATAACCGGTAAGTCGAATTACGTTACTGGGTTTCACATTGTACGTACAACTTATTTTGTACAACGTATATAGTTGAACGACCCAGACTCAATAGAAATTTCATTGTTATAATGACAATCGACACTTTAGACAAATGTTGATATAAATGTTATAAAAATATATGTGTTAATTCTACGTAGCGTTTTCTATCAGTTATCGTGGACAAGCTAGCGATAAATATCCATGATTTTCATAAAATTGTGAAGTTAAGTATTTGTTTCTAAATATGATAATCGGTTCTAGCTCCCAGTAAAAATATCTTCACCCGTAACGCCTTCGCTATGTGATAGTAAATTTAAATATTTATAGCTGATATAAAACGGTAGGTATCCAAAAATATTCCGAAGTGTTGTAATCATCAATTTATAACATTGTTGGAATTTGTTCTATCATAAAACTAATCGATGGGTTTACACCGGCGGCTTAGCCAAAAACAAGAATTATTCTATGGTCAAGAAAGTCAACTGCAAAAAAAACTAGTGCAATAAATAATAAAAAAGTTTTCATAGACATCAGTATATAATTTATAATTCGAAACAACATGCCCGTATATTTTATATCTGTTTCATAGTGTAATAAAGTAAATTATTACTCCACAAAGTTCCCAATGCTCGGACCATGGCTTTAATCTGGGCAGGAGTATAGTCTGACGGATAGCCTAGAGGCCAAGCAAGACAAGTCCTGACCAATCATAAGCCAACGACCGTTGTTCTGAGACAATAAAACACAGAGTAAGAACTGTTCCAAGAAATAAATATTGTACGAACCTACTGGAAATTATTAAATAGAACAAGTTAACAAAGTTGACGAGTTGACAAAATTAACAAAGTTGACAAAGTTGACAAAGTTGACAAAGTTGACAAAGTTGACAAAGTTAACAAAGTTGACTTATTACAAATAAGACAAGCAGTAAAGATTTAGTTCTTTCACCGAAATACGTTTTATAAACTTAATATAAAAAATATACTACTAGAAGTCTGTGCAAAAAGAGATTTATCCTAGGAATTGAGGCGTGTGTCTATTTATTATTTTAATGCTAGTAAATAAAAAGACTTAATAAAATTGCTACCGATTAACTGTTTTATCAACCGACTTCCAAAAAAGGAGAAGATACTCAAGATGACGCTATAATTTTTTTTATTTATGACCACGCATAACATTTGACATAGTAGTCCGATTTTGATAGTTCTTCTTTGTCTGGTAGAGTATACTTCCGAAATGACCCCATTTAACCCGTCCGCATCAGCGCAAAAAATAACAATAGATTTATGAATGAAACTTAACTCGAATGAGTCTTGCTGATTCGGACAGATTAAATTTTATCAAATTCAGGCAAGCGGTTTTTGAGTTACAATCAAATAACTGAAAAGTGTTTTATACAGGAGGCAAATTCTATTATTTCACAACGTTCAACAATCTATACCGCTGCAAATGCAGTTCAACTTCGGTTGTCGTTCAATACTTGGGCAAAAAGTCATTCTACTATATCTATAGACCAATTGGATTGTAGCGCCACACACACATAACATAAACGCTCCTGTTTAATAAATATATAATTGACACAACTTTATACGAATATGGGTTAACAACGCGTTCATGATCTATCGAGTTAGCAGAACATAAAGTTTTGATCGATCGCTGGCGTCAATAGAAACGTAACTGCAGCTGGACTGTTTATTAAGAAAGCGCATAAAAGTCGCCGTTCAGCTACGGTTCGATTGCAATTTATCTAGTGGAATCGACCTCCAGGACACGTGTATATACGGACAGACAGTACCTAAGCTGGGCTGCGATTATAAATTCTGTATGTTCACCGCAACGCCGCGACGGTTCTAGTTTTGCACAGACTGCTAACAAAAACCGGCCATTAGAACCACTGGACATATTATCGGAAGTGTCCAGTGGGGCAAGCACGAAAATTTGCTTAAGTGTAACGTTATCGTATTCGTATTCAGTACAAACTATGAGTTATCTGTGCCACAACTGTTGTACTAGATAAATGACAGTTTGTACTAAATACGCTAACGATGCGATAACGTTACACTTAAACAGACTTTCGTGCTCGGCCCACAGATATATACGAGTACAAGTATAGGATTTGGTAAGTATTAAAAAAAACTAATTTATAATATACAGGGTGTTTGGTAGAGGGACCGACAAACCAAATGAGCGTGTTCGGGGGTCCACTTGGAGAATACAAGCTGGCCAAAAAAAATCCCGGACACCCCAATTTTTTTTAACTTTTTTTTGTGAATTTTCTCGTTTTCTCCAATATTGTACCAATTTTGCTTTGCGTAAAACACTGTTTTAAACTATCACGGTTGTTCTCTAAAGTTATATGATTATTAACGGGATATTTACCGTGGTAAGGTTGTGGAATGAGCTCCCGATATTTCGGCGCAGTTACATGCACCATGTTCACGGGAAGACTGAAGAATGCGGGTGGTTGGTCAAAAAGTTTAAAAGTTAGGTGCAGACATAACGATCTACCCTCTTTCTTAGTCTTTTGCTACGGTTATCACTGGAACTCGAACTCGATCCTAAGTCCCGACAAAACACACTCACTGTATCACTTTTTGACCAACCACCCGCATTCTTCAGTCTTCCCGTGAACATGGTGCATGTAACTGCGCCGAAATATCGGGAGCTCATTCCACAACCTTACCACGGTAAATACCCCGTTAATAATCATATAACTTTGCTTTGCGTGGCCTGAAGGTGTATTAGAGACCAAATTCAACTAAAAACATCCGGTCTAAAACAGATTTATCAAATGTTATGGTGACAATTTCGGAGAAAAAGGGAAAAATCACAAAAAAAGTTAAACATATTAGAGGGTCGGGGATTTTTTTGGGCCAACTTGTATTCTCCAAGTGGTCCCCCGAACACGCTTATTTGGTTTGTCGGTCTCTCTACCAAACACCCTGTATATAGGTACCAGCAGCTACCAAATTCATAATGTACTCACATCAGTATTTTCACATCCCCTCGTACTATAAAAAAGATAAAATATAAAATCTTGGTATTTTTCTCGTCACGCAAGAGCCTTTAAAATTTTACGTGCCTACGACACTCTCAGAAGATTGAATAAGAAAAGGCCTGTTCGAAAAGGTTGGCAGTCATAAAGAATGAGAGGGAAAGTTAAGATGTTCTGCAAAATGAAAATTATGTAAAACTACTGAAAGGCGTTCCATATTTTTTATATATTTTGACTTGACAATATATACTCGTTGTAAATTACTGCAGAATCCAGTAAGCAAGCTTTCCTGGCCAAGTATGAGTTGAGGCTTGTATAATGCTTTTATCAAAAATTGTTTCAGACCAACTGTTGGCATGTTATTCTGCCTTCCACTTCATACATTTTTCATAAGTTTTCATATATCGCTCCTTGGATTTTGGAGGAAGTAAATTGTGTTTTGTTATTTTGGCCTCAGGTTTTAAATCAGGAGGAGTGCCATCTATTTGCGAATCAGTTCGCATGAACTCAGCTTTTAGTATTATCTTTGTTAACACGGTAAATTAAAACACAATTGTCGCAATTGAATGTGAAATTCCGCCAGTATTTTTTTTTACTAAAAAGTTTGCGTTTTGTTTTGAACATTGTTCTATTTCTACATTGTATGAATGTGTTAGTAAAAAAATGTGAATTATTGTTTTTGAATCTCCATGTTAATTTGAGAATGGAAAGTTTTAATCCAACATGATTTATATACTAAAAACTAAATACAAACATAAAATCCCACACTATACTTCTACAACATTACTAAGTACAAAACGCATTGTACATACTTTTTCTGCGTCGCGTTAAGTGTCACAGACTGTTTAAGGCTCCAAAAATATATCTGTCTCATAAAATGTCACACAAAAAAGAGTGATAGATATATATTTGGAGCCTCCCTCCTATTAACCATGTTGTAATGGCTAAACTCTAATATGTGTCTGGTACTATGTTTTTTTTCTAAGCAGATCTAAAGAGGATGACCTGCTATCCAGTAAGTGAATTATACTTACTTACTGGACAGTAGGAGATTCCAAATTTAAAATTTCGCTTCTTATAGTGCGTTCGAATAGGCTATTTGTGATTTTAACGAAAATAACGCTAAAAACTCACAAGGGGCGTTCGAATTGGGAATCTGTGGGTGAAAATGTTCTTCATGTCTCTTTTTGTTCAGCGTTCGGAAAGCTAAAAAAGAGGAATTTTTGACCCACGTCCGGAGCATGTTTATTTGTGATCGTTTTTTGACAGCTATGTGTTTGACAGCATAATCATGCGATTTTAGGACTTATGATCAGTTGAGCGTTCGAATAGGGTGTGAGCAAAAGTGGCAAAAATAACGTTTTTGGGCTTTACAACCGCTTTAACAAAAGAGCCATCAATGACAACGCCACCAATGCCCTCATGAGCTAAACGAACGCACCTTTTCTGGACAGTTGTGGATAAGTTTCCGGTAGAGTTAAGTTTCTAGATACTTTTTAGAGATGTTATGGCAACATTACGTACCATTTTTGAGAAAAATATATTGGTACATTATACAAATCTACAAATGAATAATAGCGAGATTATAAGAGATACCTTCCAATGTGTGTAGAACACACATTGGACGGAGGGAGAGCTACAATATGCATTTTTAATGCAAACAGGGTCATCGGAAAAATGCTGACAACCTCTTAAGGTTGACTTCTGTGGAACATAACAAACACAATCAGTGTAATGTTATAATAATTACTATATTTTTACTCTCATACAAAAATAATATAATAATTATCGATAGATCTAAATATTCGTAACTCTATAAAGCAGTCACGTGACTCAGGCGCGTGCACCGACGTAACGGTCGTTTGCATACGTGCGTCTAGCTACGTAGATCAGACTGCCGTGTGATTCTGTAAATCATTACGAATCATCGTCGATGTGCTCGTCGACGAACTCACCGATGTCAAATACTTCGATTATGAGAGATATCGCCCTTGTACATAAGGTTGTTTTTCCAACAATTCTTGTCACCTCTTCATTTGTTTCACGGATTTTTTCAAGGATGCAACGATGTTTGCTCTCAGAGAATGCACGGCAGAGCTTGCAGGAGGCGTGGTGTCGTATCCGCTTTCTTTTTAGTAAGGCAGAGCTAAAAAGTATCAGATCAGTACTAAAAACTGAATGTTTTTAATTCTGAAATAAGTAGTTATAGGTTTTAAGAAAAGTCGTAGAATTAATGTTTTTCGTTGTGATGTTACAATAACACTGTACATAAAATGCAAAGTCGGGTTAGTTATGTACACTATTTACAACTCAAGAATGGCTGATTGGATTTGGATGAAATCTGGTAGGCAGATAGATGATGCACTAGATTAACACATGGGTCTATGGGCTACTTTTTATCATAATCAACCGTGACCAGGCGGGTACAACCGTGGGGCACAGCTAGTAATACACAAACTGTAATGTTTAGTCAATACGCTACCATTATTCATTTCAAGAATTAATTAATACAACAATAAATACAATTAATAAGTACAATTAATAAGTACAATTAATAAGTACAATTAATAATTGTATTTATAGTGAACACTATATACAATACATGTTAAATATCCCGTTTCTAACGTTAATTCTTGCATTAGTGACCATGTCAGTTTAAAAATGTATTTATTTGTTTGAATATTTAAAAAAAAATTGTGAAACATATTAATTTAATATCACAATCGACTTTATCACGTTATGTTTAAATTGTTCTTACTTATAGTTTTTTAATTACTATGACTCTTAAGTCGTTACTTAGGTTACCTATAATTATGTTACATTACCCTGCCTCACACGCGGGAGCGCTTAACAAGTAAATATTACTATGATCTAATAACTAGTTGACCATACAGCGGCTTCGCTCGCTTGGTCTTGGTGTAGCGGCGAAAGAGTTATTCTGTAAATTTTAATAATTTTCTATTCATGAACCGAGTGAATGAAACAAACACTAATAAGTGAAGCTTACCAAAATATATTAGTGTAAACCACATCTAAATCGCATAAGCCGTTTCTGAGATTAGCGTGCACAAGCGCACAGACAAACAGAAATAAATTCTAACAATCACCTGTTTATTCTATTTTGGTTTATAAAAGTCTCTATAATATTTTTTCTCATATATTTACCACGTACAGACCGTACATACATTTCTATTATATGTATAGATATAAATAAACTAATATTTTTGCGGAAAAAAGTTCTTACATCACCACACATTCGCAACCCTTAAAAAATACGTCAATCAATTGCTGCCTCTTCACAAACGTATACGGCCGTGACAGCACGTAAAAATCATACTACTCGTAACTTTCAGATACACACACAAACACAATCGCATTTATAATATTAGTATGACTGAACCTTAGCACGAGTACCATGTAAAAAAAATTTTGAATAGTAAACGTAATCAATTGAAGAACGAATTGCGTTTCGTTTCACAAACTGTGAGCTATCTATGCCACAGTCTTACTAGACTAATAATAGTATGATATAAATTCTAATAGTATATACTAAATTCAAATAGTTTGCACTAAATTCTAATAATTTGTACTAAATACAAATAGTTTGTACTAAATTCAAATAGTTTGTACTAAATTCAAATAGTTTGTACTAAAATCAAATATGTAGGTTGTACTGTAACAGTTGTTTTACGTCACGCAAACTATTAATAATGCTTAGTCGAACTATTCGTGCTTGGTTGAGTACAGTGTTGTGTGTGTGTGCAATGCCTACATGTGTAATTAAAATCACCCTTTTTCATCCCATTGAATTCATCTACAGAATCTTCCGCTTTCACTCCACAAGCACCAGCATATTAACTATTACTAAGCTCAATAACAAATCTCACAACTGCCTCCATAACTGCACCATGAAAAATTTATGAATATTTTTTTTTATACAAAAATGAAACCGCATCAACACGAAATTTTTTTCACCATCAATGATGATATCATCAAGATAGGCGTAACACTTTTCAATATAGAGAGGGTAACTCAAAAACTGCGTAACCAAATTTCTTAAAAATTAAATGGACAACGTCGGATGTATACAATACCAAATAAAATATTGAGAATTGGTCCACAAATTGGGGAGAAATCGGCTAATACACAATCGAACATATAACCTCTTCCTTTTTGACGTCGGTTAAAAATGTATCTAGTCTCGAACTCGTGAAGTCCTGTAAGACCATTTTTCCTGGACTCTGTTTCTAAGACATTGAATTGACATGAATGGCCGCTGAATTTTTTTTTCAGGTGTTAAAAGACGCCTGAGGTAATTATTCCGTAGAGTTTTCTTCAGATGGTGATCAATCATTTATTTAAAAAGATCCTTTTATGAAAGGACGAAGGTCTTTTGCTATAAAATCGAATTTATTGAGGCAGGGGAATTTGTTTTTCAATCCGGCCTTTTTTCTGTTAGAAAAATATTATCTCAAAGGATTTTAGGATTATCATTTTCTTTGGATTAGGCATTCTGTTTTGATAAGTGGAGTGCTGCGGATACAGATAACGGTAAAACAGAGAACAGGTACAGAGCAGTTGAAAACTAAATCTCTAAGGTAGCTATCATTCTTTCTCTTCGTTAAGCAAATACTTACACACATACAACCTTGTGTGAATATGTGCACATACGGTTGTAATGGAATGCTTTGCAAAGAAGAGCAATATTAGTTTTTATCAGTAATTAGTGAGGTGTGAGAAAATAATCTTCCTGATGAAGCGTTATGTTTGATGGTAAGAAATACACCTAGCTGCCCATGAATATCATGATAATTGCAGTGCAATCCGAAGCTTTAGGGTTTTTTCTGTGTGCACTGGGATCCTATTCGCTATGACCATTGAAACACTTAAAGGTACGGTAGGTATCTTCGGGGAATGATCGTGAAGTCCATACAATTTTACCATCACTCCATGACGATATCGTAACGCGCCGCGTTACATATTTGATGGTCATAGCGAATAAGGCCCCAGATGATGTGTTGATGATTCGGCCCCTAAAAAGGTAACCGTGAGGCTTACGACCAGGTACACTATATTAAATCGTCGCTGGATTTGGATTGAATGGCCGATTGGAACAGTTGATAGCAATCCTACCGTTCGAACTCATTTTTGTTCATGAACGTGTCTGTTTGACCTGTGTCTGCGTGTGTATATTCCTAAGTATGTACTTCAATCACCAGGACGTGCAGTACATACTTTACTTACTTTGGAACATGAAGACCTTGTGTGGATGGTGTCATATAAATAACACAAACAAACAATAATTATTACTTAAGCATCATATTCTACGCAGTCTCTAATTAATGGTAACTCTAACTTGTCATTTCTAACTCCAAACAAATATAAAAGCCAAACAAACTTCGCTTACGTTAAGAAAACAAAGCTATATTGATAAGCAAACCTGCCCTTTCAAACGGTATAGTAAAAGGTCATGGCTGGTAGCTACCTTAGGTACCTATCATATTTGGGCGTATACTAGAATGTAGGCTTATGCCTGTTTTCACTAACCTTAGGAGTTGCCTAAATCCGATGCTTAAATATTTAAGAATTGCCTAGAGCTTAAAATCGTTTCACCAACCCTAAGTTGCCGCCTAACGATGTTAGGCGTTACCTAAAGTTACGACACTGATTGGGCAGTGCGTAAACCTTTTTTTTTTTTTTGACGCTTGGAAAAATGCATTACGCATCCCCCCCCCATTGGGGATAGGGGGGGGGGTATGTGGGACTCCCCGGTTCAACCGTTATACCCACTAAACTAACCCAGCGGCACTCCGGCTTCGTCTATGTGGAGGAGGACTGGGAAGTTGGCGGAGCCTCTACGTCCAGTCCCCCACCGACAACCGCCCGCTTTTACAGCGGGGTCTGCACGCCCCTCCCACCAGGAGGGGCAGGGGAATGACCAGGAGTGCTCGGCCATTCCCGCCCGACGGAGTTGGTGAATAGGTGCAATGCGAGAGAAGGCGCCCCCGCGCCTAACTTTCGCTATTCACCACCGGGAGGCAGAAGGCGCAATCGCCTTCTTCCACCCCTTCTTCGTCTACGCAGTGGCGCCGCAAGGGGGTCTTCCTCAGTTGCGCGCTCTGCCGCCTCCTTTTGGGACATCACGTCTTCGCAAAAGGAGGCGACCGCTACCCAGTTCCCCTCACCCTCCAGCATGGCGCTGACAACGCTGGGGAGCGAGAGGTCCGGCCCGACTACGGCAACCAAGCTGTGGCGCAGCTCGGACCACGACGGACACACCTCGAGGGTGTGCTGCACCGTGTCCTCCACCGCGCCACAATCATGGCATGTCGGTGTATCCTCCCTTCCGATCCGGTGCAGGTATGATCCGAAGCATCCGTGCCCGGATAACACCTGCACCAGACGGAATGAGAGGAAACCGTGGGACCGCCCAAGCCAGTCTTGTAGGACCGGCCCGAGAGCGTCCAACGTGCGGCGACCAAAAGTGGCGGTGGCGAGGTCCTCCGTCCAATGATGGATGACTGCGTCCCTAGCCTCACGCCGGACAGCCACCCGTTCCTCCAAGGTGGGGCGCTCCCCGAGCGCCTTACGCCTCGCCGTCCACTCGTACACTTTGGCGAGCACCTCTGCCTGGAGCTCCCAAGGAGGGGTGCCAGCCAAAGCGCACGCCGCCGCGAAGCCCACTGACCGGTAGGCCCTCGCCACCCGCAGTGCAATGGCCCTTTGGGGCCTGCGGAGTGTAGTGGCGTTCGCCCTCTTTTGAAGGGAGTCAGCCCAGATAGGAGCACCGTAAAGGGCCATACTCTTCAAGATGCCGGCGTATAAGAGCCGGCACCGCGCTTTGGCCCCCCCCAAGTTCGGAAGGAGCCAAGAGAGGGCACCCGCGACCTTTAGCAGGCGCGTCGACAGCCCGCTGAAGTGCGGGCCGAAGCGCCACCTGCTGTCGAGCACTAGGCCCAGATATTTCATCTGGGCTTTCACCTCGATCCTGACCCCCTCCACGATAATGTGGGCGTCAGGGGGAATGCGCTGCCAAGGCCCGTGAAAAAACATGGCCCCGGTCTTATGCAGTGTCACCTTCAAGCCTAGGCGGCGGATTCTTCCCGCGATCAGGGATCCGCCGGCCGAGGCCAGACTCACCGCCTCCCTGAAGTCTCTCCCCCGGGCAGTGAGTAGAGTGTCATCCGCATAGCAGATGACACTCGTGCCACGGAGGAGATTTCCCCACAGGAGCCAGTTGAATCCGATGTTCCACAAGAGAGGTCCTAGGACAGACCCCTGTGGAACACCCGACCCTGCGTCATACCGGTGAAGTTGGCCCGAGCGGCCCACGAGGAGGACGGCTCGGTCCTCCAGATAGTTGGCCAGATGCCTCCGCAGGTACTGAGGCACACCATGGTAGCGGAGTGCCTCCAAGATTGTCGAGTGGGGTTCGGAGTTGCAGGCGTTGGCTATGTCAAATGACACAGCCAAAACTCCGTCTCTTGCCCCGACAGCCTCCTGCACTTGACCCTTGAGTAGGGTCAGCGCGTCTACAGTCGAACGCCCAATTCGGAAATTGGGCGTTCGACAGGTCCGGTCCGTGCCTGCGCAGGTGGCCATTCAGCCGCTTGGCGATGATCCCCTCGAACATTTTACCGACCTCATCGAGCAGAACGATGGGCCGGTATGCCGAAGGGGAGTCCGCTGGGCGTCCCTCCTTTCGGTGTAGGCACAGCTGCCCTTCCTTCCAAGGTTTCGGGAACCTCCCAGACGTGAAACACGCGCTGAAGAGGTCCCGAAACTTCTCCTCCATCTGGGAAGCGGCGAGGGCCACCACCCTTGCGGGAATGCCGTCGGGTCCAGGGGCTGTCCTCTTGGCGCGGAGGCGGAGGGCCTCCTCTTCAAATTCCGCTGCAGTGGGTGGAGTTGTCTCCTCCTCCTCATCCTCTGGCGTCTCCGTCCCCCGAGGGGGTTCCATCACTGGTGGAGTAAAGTTGGTCCCGGATGGAAACAGAGACTGAACCACCCCATCCAGCAATGTCGGCTCTAGGGTCTCCGTCAGCGGGGAACCAAAGGGGCGCAGTTTGTTCCGCGCCGCCTTATATGGTCTCCCATACGGGTCTTTATCTAGGCCTTCCAGCATCTCGGCTCTCGCCGCGTCCTCAGCGGCGGCAATTGCCGACTTGAGGACCCTCTTTGCCTCTACGTAACCAGCGTAGAGAAGGACCTCGTTGGCCTCATCTCGTCGGCTGCGTCGTCGACTCCGCGTGTAGGCCCTTCTTGCTGCCACACAGGCGGCCCGGAGCCCCGCGAGTTCCTCCGTCCACCAATAGACGGCACGACGGGGAGGTCGGCGGCGAGACCGCGGCATGCTGGCGTTGCACATCTCGGTCAGGGACTGCCTCAGTTGGACCTCTGCGGAGTTCACGTCCAGGCCTTTGAGAGGAGGCGCGAGCCAGTCCTGGACAAACGCCGCCTCAATAGCCGCCTCACGGTCCAGGCGAGTGAGAGCCCACCGTGGAAAAGGGGAAGGCCCTGAGGGGACCGTTCTCCGGGGGCTCTGGGTGGAGATGTCGAACCGCACATATCGGTGGTCCGACAAGGTCTCCACCATCTCCACCCGCCAGTTCACGACGCGGGCGGCTAGAACGGGGGTAGCGAACGAGACGTCCACCACTGACCCTCCCTGGACCGTCCCTCTGTTGAGGAGGGAGACACCGGACGAGGCCGCCCAGTATTCAAACCTTACGCAACCCCTAAAATAGATTTCAGGTGCACAAATAAATACTATATATAATACTAGACCACGAGTGATTTGACCAAGGATAAATATTTTTTTAAATTTATGACGTTCTTGGCTTTTTTAAAAGATACAGAATGTCCAAAGACACGGTGTTGTTCATATTATATCAAATTGATGAATATTTGGAGTTTTATAGGAACAGGTAGTCCAATTTTCATTACTACCTAATATATATGTGCCCGCTGAACAAAAGATTCCCTTCTCTTGTAGTCCACCATCACTAAGATAATCATTCCTATACCTATTCAGTGAGAGTACCATCGTCGTTGAAATACTCAAGTACTTACTCTTATATCTTGGCCACACCGAGGAGAAATGCCGTTGATTATCGCGTTGTTGAACGTTAACCGTAGATGTAGCCGACCCTAATCGCGATAATTTGACAACGGTATTCACATTGCCGTTGAAGTTGGGCGATAAATCGGTTGGCGGTATTTTTAGGCACATCAAAGAGAGTTAACGCGAGAATTATTGCGTTGAAGCGGCCACACCAACGTTTGTCAGTGTGCACCGTGATAGCTAAGGGATCGCACGTGTGAACTTTAGAAGAATTAAAAGAGAATAATTAATCCCTAATGGGTTATTTTATTACAGAGCTCATCTAAATAAATAGTATACATTTTTGAAGTCCTGGAAAAACTTACATATACTCAATATATCATACAATACATTCATATAATACAAATTGACACTCATTACATAGAGTGTAGCAGCGTCGACGTCCATCTTGACTTATTGCCAATTTTATCGGCAATGAAATGGGAGTTGACGTTCGCGGTACCAGTGTGGCCACTCAATTTAATACTCAAATTATCGGAATAATTAGCGCGTTGTTTAAGGTGATGTTGGGCATTGACCTTAACCTCGGTGTAGCCAAGGCATTATAAGAGGCAGTTCTCAAGCTGACAACTGAAGAAACAAAACAATAGATAAGTTTCGTAAATTTAGGCAACCCAATATTTAAGAGTCTCCTTGTACGGATGGATTGGTGAAACGAAAAATGATGCTTAGGAGTTTGCTTACGTTAGGAGTTGCCCCTAATTAGGCACTGCCTAACGCGCTGTTAGTGAAAACGGCCATTACACGATAACAATTCTGATAAGTTTATTTGCAAGTAAAACTTCAAGTATGTGCCCTGCGACTTGGATAGCTCAGTGGCTGTATTAAAAAAAAACTCGTAAAAATTTCGCCCAAAAATTAACTGTTGCCGCAATCACAACTTGTTGCAGTGCAGTTCTTGATCCCATTGTTCCATTATTATAAAGAGTATGCTAGTTTCAACCACTTTAGGTAACACACAGAAGCACACACAGTATTTTTACATAGTTTTATAACACGACCGCCACCGACGTTCTAACTTTTTTCTATTCGATTGGTCAGTGCGTTGCGAGCGCACAAGATGGCGGTTTTGGCCGGCAATTTGACATTCGTGTCCCTACAAACCAAACAAAGACAAGGCAATTGCCAAATACGCGAACGGGTTCAATTTGTTAGTGATGTTGGAGTCAGAGAATGTATCTAACGTCTAATATGACTTGCACTCAAGAACTCCTTTCGGAAGGTATCGTTGGGTCACCAATCGGTGATTGGTTTTTTAAATATCACGATTTTGGCCTCATTGAAAGCCAATTTTTAGTGAGGTAATGCTGTGCATTGCGCTTCCGCCATAGGAGTGACGGAAAGACAGTGTGCAGGATGTGTGAGGCACAAACCCACTAAAACCCTCCATGAGTAATCCCTCTCAAAGGCTGGGTGAGAGATGGGGTAGCACTAGCATTCACCATCTAGTCCTAGTATCATTATTTACTCCTACTTACTTCTTAACTCTGAGCTATGATCGCGTAATGTAGTAGCGGTGGTTGCATAAAAGATCCCTCATTTACATTTTACATTACATTACAAACCATTGGCTAATGGGACCGCAAGGTTCTGGAATAAAGACTACGGACTAGTGAGATAAATTGAGAAAAAAACGCAGTTTATGCTCGTTTCTTTTAAGGAGACTTCATCGATATTTGTCAGGAGATTCGCGATGAAAACTCATATTCTGAAAGAAAAAAATAACTAGCTACCTGTTATGGTTCAATTGATACAACTTCTTAAAGCAAGTCAGAGTGACATACCAACTGACAGTCATACAACGTATGTTTAGTGATAGGGTCCCATATTCTCAGAGGGAACACTAAAAATAATAAGTAGAATCCTTCCAATTTTTTAAAAGTTTTTAATGCATCATAAATATACATTTATATATATAATATTGCAATATGTATCTCATTAATTTATAATTAAAATATTATATTGCCCAATATAATGAATCGCTAGAGAACTCATCTTATTACTTTCATGAACAACAATTTAATCTCACGGCCAATTATCGAACATATTTCAATCTACACGTTCATAATAAATAATTAGTTTTACTAAGATCTTATGCAAACAATTCACTTATGGAGTTGAGGTCAACATGACGAGGTTAAATATTTGTTTTCTTATTATTACCGTAACAATAAATGTAGTATCATCAAGACACGTTGGCGACAGGAAACTATCGGAATCAAATTTTAATACAATTTTAAAACTACTGGATAATCTACAGTTTACCTTTAACAACGACATTAAAAACTATGAGCAAAATCTTAAAGATTACCATGATTATATTTTAGAATCAAGACTGACATTTAAACTTAAGGATAATGAAGATCAAATTGAAGAAATGCATAAAAGACAATACTTTAAAGATGAACTTAACAATCACGAAAAAAATAAAAACACCTTAACAGACAGTACATGGTTTGGTGACACTTTCAAACAAAAAATCAACAGGTTTGACAACTTATTTCTAGTTTTTCTTAACAATGACATAAACCGCTACGAAGACAGAAACTATAAAGATAACAAAACCAAGGCAAATTACAACATAAAAAGTGTTCCAAGTGATAATAAACACGCTGTAATGTATCGGTGCAAAGGCAAATTTTGTAAAAATAACAATATTAATGAATATTACAAGTTAAGCTGTCGTAAAGATAATTGTGCATTTATTACGCAAGACAATGGAAACGAAAAAACTTACACACAGTTTAGTGATAGTGATGAAACAGTATCCTTTATAAAAACTTTATCAAATCTTAAAGGTGCCTTAGAAAAGTATTACAATTACAAAAAACGAACAAGCAACACAGCGAATATATATTATAAAATACGCTGTATAAGAAATAATTGTGAATTTGAGGCTATTGAAAAAGTAGACTACAATAATGATAAATTTATAGAAAATATATACGATCTTCTAGATGATATCAAAGACTCTTTAAATAATAAATATAATGGTATGAAACCAAACTGCGTAGACAATGATTGTAACACCTCACCACCATTCGTAGATAAAACTTATAAACTGCGATGCGGAGGTAGTTTGTGTATGTTTCAAGATGAAAGTGACAGTAAATTCATAAGGAATAACCTGACGCTGAAACGTGAAATATATGACAACAGGATCAAGAAAGACGAAAATAGTATAAATGATAAGGAAAATCTACAGTCAGTTTTAAGAAACCTCGAAGACACTTTAGTCACCAATTTTATCAATAAATACAAAACAGAAAGGTGTAAAGAAAATGATTGTTATAAAAAATTCGTAACTTCAAATTATAAAATATTTTGCCAACACAACTGGTGTGAGCTAAAAAGTGACGACGAAAACATTTTGAAGCGTATTAAAAACGATATAATAAAAAATACTGACAACCACACTTGGGGTTGCATGGGCGGTCACTGTAAATTTAGAAATAACCACGATGCTAAAAGACATAAAAAATTGCGCTGCAAAGGGGATCAATGTGGAAGGAATTATTATATGAAAAACGATAATACTATGAGAAACACCGATGGGTATTACAATCGTTTGACATGTTTAGGTAATCATTGTGGTATAGAAAACGAACTTATTGATAAACTGTTGAGTTGCAGGAGTGAAAAATGTTACTCGAACGTTTATTCAATTCTAGATCATGACAAAGTTCTTCACAGACCTTTTGGTGTGCTACGTGCCAAAGATAATGACATGGATAAAGAAGGTGAAAGTAAATATCCAAATATAATGGCATATCACCTTGAAGATTTTTTAACAAACATAAAAAAAATAAATGATAAATCAATTGATGTGGTACATAAAAGACCCAAAAGTTAAAAATATAGATTACTTTAGACTAAATGAAAATTCAGCAAATAATTTGAAAGGTTTTAAGGAAAAGTATCATAATACTCCAATAAAAGATGAAATCGCATTAAAAATGGTTATGAAAGAAGTTAAAGAAATTAATGACAATAAAATCAGGCAACATAACCGTGACGATACTGCCATTTTGGTGCCACAAGAAATGTACGACGAGTTAGTGAAACTTTACGGAGCACAAAACATTTTAAATGAGTTTTAAGTTATTGTATTGCACAATAAGAAGGTACGCACCTACATGCTATAAAATATATTTAAAGATGCTGTTATGGACAATAATAGATACATTGTTTCTTTTATATAATATTCGCTTATAAATAATTTAATAGCACTAGTTTATTATCAACAAAAAGTATATGTTCTTTTTTATTTTGTATAATTAGTATAGGTAACTATAGACCTATATCAGGTTAAGTTAAAAAAATATACTAATGTATAAAACTGACTTCAACATTAAAAATTGTGAAATAACTTGTTGAAGTCGGTACCATGCTAGTTCAAAAGTACCTATCATCACAATATTGTGTGCGTTCACGATCTGAAAAACGGTACTTTTTAAATAATAATATTATCAATGAATTATAACAATGTTGTTATCTTATGAGACTCAAAGAGTTCGTTTCAACACCTCGCTCGGTGTACTTTGGTTTTCCGAGGCTATTAAAGCGTCTAGTTACGTTACAGTTTAATTCCAGGATAACATGTTTATATTGGATACACTCACACATTGACCTTGATAGAAATGAAAATTCCGATGTCTTAGTCAAGTCAGCAATTTTCATAATTTCATACCTCTATTGAAAAACATAATATTATGATCTCTGGGCTGCATACCAGCAATCCTTAGACCAAATGATGTTTGTCCAATATTTGATCGACGTTACTAAAACATCCCTTCATCATTAACTTGTAAAAACGAGTTTGACATATTAATTACTTAGGGTTGAACGACTGCATCAACGTCCCGCTGCAAGGCAACGCAATCAGCGTAGTACTTACCTCAGTGAAGAGTTTCAGATCATCTGCAAGAAGCAAGCACTGTGCGTGTTTTAAGACAGCGGGGATGTCGTTCACTATCAATAAAAACAACAACGGCCCAAGTATTAAGCCCTCGCTGACTCCGGAACGCGTGTGATAGGATCTAGACGGGTAAATCCCAAGCCTGACATAATGCTGGCGGTCGCGAAGATAGTCCGCAAGGAGCCAGACTACTGTCGGGGCAAATCCTATGGCGTTAAGTTTCGCCAACAGAATGTCGTTATTGTCATATGTCAGAATGTCGTTATTGTCATATGTCAGAATGTCATAGAATACCATTGAACAATGAGTGTTTAAATTTAGTTGGTCAACTAATTCAGGCTTTGACAAACGGCCTAGAAACTGGGGTTATGTGAAGCGAGCAATGCAGCTGGCGAGGTTTAAAGTATACAAAATTAAATCCGTTTTAAATTGTCATTTTGTTATGCATAAACGTATGTACGTGTTATTATGAATAAATATTCATCCTGTTTCAATTTCATCCCTCTCTGTCATGTTATTACATATTTAATAACCACATTCGACAGAACGTTGATACGGTACAGCAGTTCATTCGTAAATTCGGAAATGCAGTGTTTGCCCAGATGTGTACACTGCGACATTTGCTTGTTTGCCTACTAGGCCGTTTGTGACATTTGGTATGCGATGGGTCTGCAAATACCGAATCTACTGAACCAATGTCACAAAACTTTCGTGCTATGGTAACCGTGAGCTATGAATGACACATGTGTCCAGTTTATCTTCAGATCAATTTTGATTTGAAGCTAGAATTGTTGTACTATATGTATTAAAATTAACAAATATTTTAAGAACGACAAACTGTAGGCAGTTTTATTAGTTTTTCCGAAAATAGCAGAGAACGGATGCTACTTAGGATTGTTTTCGTTTCGGATAAAATGATGCAGCTTGTGGATGTTATGTGTAAAATATTGTTTAAAATACCTATTAACAATTGATACGGATCATGGATCATGGATGCCGATTCAATACCTACTACACAGCACCTTGGACAGGATTTAAATAAGAAATCTCGTTTAAGCATTTATTTTCTTCACTTCATCTGGTTTTTTTTTGGCTTGCGTTTGTTAACTATTTCGGTGTTTATGGCACCCGTTAAACCCGGCACGTGTAAGACTACACGTGTCTGGTGTTTTCATTTTTCTGTCGATTGATAATTTACTAAAAATACATTCAATCAAATCAACCACTCGGTGATTATATAATGCAGATCTCAGTACTTGTTCAAATCAGATGTGAGCTGCATTGTTTCCAGTTTGCATACAATTTTGATACATCTGTTATATAATATTTGATTTCAAAGCTCTCTGTAAATATTAAAGCTACCTGCCATGTAATGAAACGTTAAATTTTTGGCTCCACCCTCAACTTAAAAGCACAGGAAATATGATTTATCTACTAGAAATTAATATTACAAATATGAATTCTAAAAGGATTCTATAAACACCTACTCTTATTTCGAGGATAGGTACAATACAATTTTAAAAACCATTACAGTGCAACATTTTTTCCTTCGATTTTCAAACAACTGCATCAAAATTTTTTTTTAAATTTTTATAGCAAACCTTTTCTTTTTTATTGGCGCGTTTGGCTCATTGACTTAATGTTGAAAAATAGTGTCATTGTCTATGGATACGCGCGCTGCGCAGTCACGCGCCATGAGAAGCTATAGATTACAAAAAAATAATACCTACCAAGGTACGAGTAATTTGCTACGAGTATAGCCAATGTTTATCAGGGAAAATGTAGGATTCTAATCGTGTAAGATTTTTTCTAATCGGTCCAGTAGTTTCGGAGCCTGTTCGATTCAAACAAACAAATATTTCCTCTATACACGTAATTTGTATAATTACCAAAAAAAACAGCACTACTTGCTGCTGGTACTTAATACATACATGGGAAGAATATTTAAAACTTCTTTTAAAAAAAAACCCACATAATCATCAATATTTGGTCAAACGTCTAGATTGATTCACACCTACAAATTGTATTCTAGGCATTTCCACTATTCATTAAGATATACTACATGCGCGCGGTTTATGCATGAAACTTAACACCCCTACATAGAAATGTATCATTCATAATCATAACATTCGGCAAACTCGCGTCCTAGCTCGGGCATTCTCGCAAGACCTGGCTAACGGACCAACCCCGCACCCTCCGCCCTGCCACCGCGCGGCCTTTGTTTCTTCCGAAAACGAACGAACGAAAGCCGAAAGGCGACAATCTCTTTCACACCGAACGCTCGGGTGGGGGGTGTAAGAAAGAGTAAGAGAGATATTTTTTCACTGACGCGAATCATGTGTTTTCATTAATAAGTTGTACATAGGCATGTAGTATTTTTGTTATGGTGTCCATACTTTTAGATGGAATTTTCGAAAACTTTAACAATTAATAATTATTTCACTGTGAAGTAATAAAAAAATTTGACTACATATCTACAATGTATTAACACTTTTGTACTGCCCATTTTTTTTTGGTAATTATACAAATTAGGTGTATAATATTAGTGACTATAATAAAGTATAAATACTGTTCAAGGGAGCCGTTTTATTTCTGCTATACAAATTATTCGATCAGCATCCATGATACATGTAATAATGAATTATTAATATGTATTTCAAACATGATGTAACCAACCATACACTGCAACATTTTACCCAAATCTCTCTTATTTGGGAACAATCCCGAACCACAATGTTTACTCGTGTATGCTCAGCTGGAGAGTTTCAGGGATTGCCGCCTGTGACACATCTGTGACATTTGGTTGACGTATCGAGTTAAAATTATCTCATATAGCACTAGATTCATTAGTTAGCTGATTAGTAAGTATAAATGTATACCGTGAAATAAGATTTTTTAAATCTGTATTAGAATGTCAATAAGATCTTTGATGAATCATAAAATAGTATATTATGCAACTAGTGAATAATCGGATTTAAAGCGAGGGCCATTGATGCAGCACGAGTAAGCAAAGGATACTAACAACTGAATCACGACCGCAGGGAGTGATTCGTGATGATTGAATCACGAGCGTAGCGAATTACTCAAGTGTTAGAATCTTCAGCGGTGCGAGTGGTTCATGGCTGTCGATATAAATTTTATTTTTTATTCAAGAGTTGCATACTATACTTTATACCATGACTACGAGAAAAAGAAATAAATTATGCGAAAATAGACATTTAAAAGCGAAACAAGGAAGCTTACATTAATTAATACGCACATTAAAATTGGAACAATTTATAAATAAAAGTAAATTCGAAATATTATTATTAGGTATATACTTTTTCTGTAATGGCAGCAAAGAACACAATACAGTTTTTATTCTACTGCTAAACTCCTTGTCACTAATATTGACCAATCAAACCACGAGAAGTTCAGTATTTGCACAAAGAGTTTGTTTGTCAAATATTCTATGCGCAAGGAGTTTCTATCGAGTATTCAAGCAAGCATGTTGTATAAGCATTGAGATGGAGATCGATTGTATTGGTATGTTCTAAATTCAAACACCAAAATAGTGATTAAAAGGCTTTTTTATTCACTGTTTTCAGTGAATAAAATAAGCTTTTTAGAGGGGGGAATGGTATAAAAGTATTTTTTACCAACGGAAACTTTTAAAAACGGAACCGCTTCCAACATTAAAAAGTATGAAATAACTTGTTGGTATCGGTACCATGTTCAATAGTAGGTACCTATTATCAAAATATTGTGTACATGTTACCGACTTCGACAAGTTATTTCACACTTTTTAGTCTTTTGTCGGTTCCATTTTGTGGTAAAAAAAACTTCACTATTTTAGTGACCCCCTACTTACGGGATCGATTGTCAAAGATGATATCATCAAGATTGGCGTAACACTTTTAAGTTTAGAGTGTAATTCAAAAGCTGCTTGACCGAATTTGATGAAATTTAGAAGCTCGGAAGTATACTCTAACAAACAAAAAAAATATGTTAAGAATCGGTCCACAAATGGGGGAGAAATCGGGTAACATACACATAAAAAACACATACACACGAACATATAACCGCCTTCTTTTTTTGAAGTAGGTTAAAATATAATATTAAATCTTTTGACAAATGAAACTGAATATGGAAGATGTTATATCAAACTCTAAAACAGAAATACAGAAATGTTTATTTGTGGCAAAATACAGGTGTACAAAAAAGAAAATCAAGACAGCAGGTTATTAAAAATAACGACAGTAACACCTATAATTTTGGCACAAAATCGATCCCAACTCAGCATAATGCTGATTGTAAACAATCAGCGCTGGTATTCTGTTGGGACCGGCGCGGCAGGTGACGTCACGTACGATACCACCCGAATAGAGGTTAGACGTACCACCAAGTTAATAACAAGGATTTACCAAGTTAACAACACATATCGCGAGGGCGCTGCACGATTTTATTTACTAGCGGTTACTATAGGTGTACTCCGACAAAAAGTTTGTAAAGGCGGCATTAGTACGCTAATTTGGCATTTAGTAATAAATTACTACATTTTAGCAAAATATGGATCAAATATTGAGTTTGTATACAAAATATTAATTAAGTATGTTAGAACATAAAATTCCTCATATTTACATTTCATTTACAATTACATTATAGAGTATCAAAATTAAATAATAATTTTGTCCGATTTTCAGTGCTTTAAATAATTGTTCAGTCGTTATATATTGGTAGCGATTCACTTGTTCAAAAAACTAAATTATTGAACTAAAATTTAATTATGGTACCTAGTCCTTCTTTTGTCAACACTAAAATCCAAATTCAAACACTTTGAATAACATTTCTAAAAATAGATTATTATAATAAATTTTGGGTATTTTACGTTAGTTTAGCGAGCTCCTCTCTCTCTGAGAGGAAGGCTCCAGTTCCAGCAGTGGAAACAAAATTGGCTGATTATGATTATTATGATTTTGATTAGCGAGCTACAATTTACGTGACGTCTATGTCTACATAATAAATAAATATACGCACGATTGAAGAAAAATATCTAAGTTTAGTGTTGTCATTCGCAAGCGTTAAACTTAGAGATGGGTTGTACTAGGTAAATTCGAGACTAGGTGCACCTGTTCCTAGTCCATGCAAATACGGATCCAAATACCTGTTCCACATATTCTTACCTAGTATCGCCTACGATTTGCGTAGCGTATTAGCCTTCACATAATACTTTAAAGAATGACTCGACACTTCGATTCGATTCATGAAAGATTTTTGAATTATAAAATAGTAGACTAGAACAAATAGAGTATAGGTACCTACTACTTATATTTATTACTACTATTATTTGCTATATATTCAACTGATATCTTCCCTTCATACTTTTACAGGATTAGGACTGTCAACATATTATACTTTCAATTTATTAAAGGCGTATGCTTTGGAAGATAGAGTATTTATAGGATTTAAATTCACTAAATCTACTTTTATAAAAATGTAATGTAATCATATAAATAAAAGAAAAGTTTGTTCTAATACCTACATAGGGGAAATATAACAAGCACTGCACAAACTGTACTTTAAATAAGTATACAATTACTTTTTACTTTCACAAGAATAGGTACTAGTCTCGATACTCAATTCTACATGTAACAAGACGATGTATGTATGTATTGCATCGTCTCACTTCAACCGGACTTCAGCTTCGGCTTTAGCGTATGAGAGAGAGAGAGAGAGGGAGATAGTACAGGTGATGTACTGAATGAATGCCTATTGTGAAGAAAGACTAGTTAGACTTAGTATCGTGAAGATTGGAATAGGTGCCACCTAGTCTCGTAAAATACCTGTTCCTTTGATCTGTTCTAGTAAATACGACTCACCTCTATGTTATACTAATTTGAATTTTAGCCTAAACAGAATAAGATCATCCATAGTTTAGAGATTTTTAGTTTAGGGAATGCTTCTTGAATCGACACCAATAATAATAATTTTTTAGCCTTTATTTAACAATCTTACAAATGTTAGTATTGATAATCTCGTGAGTTTGACGTATTCGATCCCTAACGTGAGTGTTTTGCCGGTTAACAGTAATTTATAACAAATGGCTACCAACTAATTAATTATGAAGTAACAAATTAAACTTAAGTATTATGAATCATTTGACACCGGTATTGAGATTGTCTTGCGATTCCCTAAAGGCCTCTCCTAAAGCTTGCCACTCTTTCCGATTATGGGTCATCCTCTTCTAAGTAACTCCAGCTACTTTCCGAACACCGTCCTCCCATCTAAGATGCAGCCTTCCTTTTCTACCGACTGCCAAAAAGGGGGATGTACTCAAATCGACTGTTTTTTTGTCTGTTACCTCATAACTTTCGTTAAGGTGAACCGATTCTCAAAATTCTTCCATTCCTTCATTCTCAAATTCGGTCCAGCAGTTTTTGAGTTACAATCCAATAGCTGAACAGAATGGAAGTCGGTATTAAGTTTTACAAATTGTACTTGTTTTCTTTTGTTTCGTCTTGGACACCAGTCAGTAACATCCTTAGCCCATTTATCTTTACTCCTTATCATATGACCTGCCCATCTCCATTTTACTTTCCTTATGCAGTATGTTACGTCGTTAATTTTTATTTGATTTCGTAATGTTTTCAGATTCTGAAAACAATTATCTAATACCTGTACCTAAATATTTCGTTTTTGAATTGTAGAATTATATACTTAAGTGAATTCATGTGAATGTTTTTACGCCCCGGATATCCTAGTCAGAATATGAATGCGTACCGGTAATATTTGACTGGGTGGTTGGTGCAGTTTGTAGAACTCAGCCTTTTGAGCCGCTGGTCCTGGGTTCCCCCGACAGGTCATACATTTGTGTGCATGAACATGTCTGTTTGACCTGTGTCTGAGTGAAATGTATATAAGTATGTATATCAGTCATCATGTTAACATAGTACATGATCTTCCTAGTTTGGGGCGGAAGACTTTGTGTGCTGATGTCCCATATTATTTTATTATATTAAAATAGCATCAATCTACGTGCCATAGTTATATTATAGAGAACTTTATACTAATAGAAGTATGAAATCAAAGCAAAATCTTCCCAAGACGGGAGGAAAAAAAAAGTATGAAGTGAGATCTAACAGACGGCTGCTTACATCAAAACAAAGGCGAAACATGAAATACATAAAGAATTTTAGATGTGCTACAAATATAACTCTCCCTTTAAGAATAATTAATAGAGTCTGTTATACAAAACCAAGATAACGCAACATGATAAATATATTGGTATACATAACTATGGGTATATAAAAATAACTAGGTACTGCAAATGACTATTATTTTTAGTTTTAATGTCATCCAGAGAAGAACGGGCATATCGCTCTCCTGATTTGAAACATGCAATACGCGTGCCCCTATCATACAGTGTGTGTCACTTACAGCGACTTTACCAAAGTACAAAATAAATTACTAAGCGATGTTTTTCTTTGTAAAGTAAATTCTCAAACTCGCAGACCTATTGACTTAATATGTTTTATCGCTTGATTTCACATCTTTTGTAAAGTTTTATGTAAGTTACTTTATTACAATTATAACCGTTTGTAAAAATGAAACCATTCATTGGTATGTATTCAGAAGTATCTATCTACCTTTGATCCATATTCTTTATTTCCATTCTATATTTTAGAAACAAAGCATGTCAAATAAGATTTTTTTCTATTATAAGTGGACTCGTACATCTAAAATTCCTCGAGTAAAATGTAAACATTTACACTGGCCACAGACATTTGTTTTATGAGTCTGTCACTAAGTCACTATCCTGTCTAACTCGCGTTCTGGTAGAGCAGTGAATAAAAAAAAAATTCGAGAGATTGACGGTGGTTCATGATTTTGTACACTCCGCTTACACTCGTGCACAACTACGAATACTTGAAGGCACCAATTGATTTTGACTTTGACTATCAAAGTCAAAATCAAAATCATTTATTAAACTTAGGCATCTAAGACGCACTTATCAACGTAATTTTCATTATAAGGGTGAATTTCAACAAGTGTCTTTTATTGCCTAATTTTGGTGAAAAATTGTGATTGTAAATGTTTCAACGTTTTTTTGTAATCATGCGCTGGAGAAATGTATATCATTACATAAAATGTTTCAGGAATTAGATTATGTAAATAAGATTTTTATGTATTCACGACATCTAAATTGTAACGCCACCAAAACTGAATTTTACACCAAAATTTAAAATAATGGCACCAAAACTGACACCAAACTTAGAAAAAAAATATGTCGTCGGTACTAAATTGAAAAAAATGGGCGTGAATCTCAGTAATAGGAATAAAAGATAAATATCTACCTGTAAATATTTAATAAATCAGCTTATTAAAACTATGCCAAAAGTATTTAAACCTTCCTAATATTTTTTTACATTAACTAAAAGTTGAATAAAAATCTTCTCTTAACTTGTGTACTTGTACACAGCCTCATGGTTCTGTTTAATAAATCATCATGTAAGTAACAGCATATATACATTTTTTATTAAGGTATCTATAACATACTATCACAATATATTATACTATTCAACAATATTGCAAAATCTTAGAGAATATGAATTAGGAACATAAGTGCACTTATTTGCTACGCTTATTTTAAGTGTAGGCTTATAATAGTCTAGCTTCTTTGTCTAGGTATGCTATATTACACTTTAGCCGTTGAGTGAATTCAATACATTTGCCTGCATATTACCCTAACGCTTAAGTAAGTATTGTTGTATAAAAATCACACTAAAATTACAACAAATAATCTAAAAAATATTATAATCATCATCTTCGGATTCATTCAATAAAACGTTTTTGACATCAATCTTTACCTTTCTTTCTGGATTACTGTCGTCTCTTGAGTTTTCTAATTTAGGTAGTACATCACTATTTAAATTATCAAGAAATGAAGCACTTGGTATCGGGTTTTCACTATCTATGTTATCCAAATTGTAAGAAGCTTCAGCTTCAATACTACGTTTAGTCCTATTGTTTAAGAAAAAAGGATCAACTGCATTGAATCGATCAATCTTTCCAAAGAAACTATTTTGCATCATCAACGATGACTTTCCTGCGAAAGGCAATACGCTCACTTATTCCGGGACTTTTGGTACAGTTTCGGCTTCAAATTTACGTCCAGTTATATTACTTAAAAAGAAACGTTTAGATGAATTAAATCGATTTTCACTTTTTTGTGGCTGCCCGAATGAGCTATGAGCTCTCGTCTCAGATGACTGTCCTTCTAGGGACAACATGCTCAACTGATCCTGAACCATTGTCGCAGTTGGTAACTCATAAGAACCCAAATGCTTCCCATGAGAGCATTTAATCGCATCATAAAGACTTGCTTGCTCGGAGTTTTTCTTTTTTTCTTTCATAGTATAGCCTATAGCCAGCCATAGCCTTACAATTACGTCTGTTATTTTTTTGTTGATTTTTGCGTGCACGTGGTGCTATTTCGCTCAATGGAATAATTTGGCATAACCTTCAGCTTTCTTTTTGTGGAGTCTTTCTCTTTCTCTCCATCGTAATTCTTCTAATTTTACAGGATCATTACGAATATTTTCTTTTCTCTTCCTTTCTGCTAATCTCTTCCGTTTTAAAGATTATTCGCGACTTATTTTTATCTTTGGCGTCCTGCATAACAAAATTAACGTAACGTAAATCGAACAGTGCAATTTTATCGGACAGGAAACAGGTGTAAAGATGACGTATGGAACGTAACAGAAAACTTTTCATATATGACTTTATTATACATTATTAAACATTCGGAGTTTCCATACAAACATTTCTTTACCATAAAACCAAATGTTTGAAATAAAATTGTTATAACAAATTTTCAAAAGTTGTAAAATTAACGTCGTTAGAAAAGTAAAATAAAATGTTGTAGTGATGTGGCTGTCTTTATCAGCATTAGGATGCTTATGTACCGTGCAATTTAATGAACTATGAATCCCTTGATTCATACCCCATTAAATTGCACAGCGTAGGTATAAGTTTGGGCTTTAAACTTGCTTTCTTGTATAACTTTAATGTAACTGTATTTCTAAAAATACCTGTTGACACTGTTTATGGACATTGGTTATTAATTAACCACCTAAATTAAACATTGCACATACAAATTCCAATTTTGGTGTAATTAATCAATTTTGGTGTTACGAAAACACCACCAAAACCACCAAAATTGCCCCACCAAAATTAGAACAGCGTCTTAGAATTGAAATTAAATCTTAACTGTTGATAGTACAATAAATAACATGTCACCATTATATACACATACCAAACATTTAGCTTAATATATTAATATTATCATAGAGTTACTAAAAGAAAAACATATAAAACACGGCCACCAAAATTGCATATTTCTTGAACAAGTACCAAAAATGAACACACTTACATTTTTGGCGGGAAATCGCGTAGAATTAGCCCGCGTCTATCACCACTGGCAGTAAGAGCTCGACCTAACGATACAAATGAATATAGTGTTTTCTTTTTCGGTTCATTCTATGCAGTCATGTTCAACGTTTTATTTATGCCACCAAAATTATAAATTTATCATGGACGGCACTTCGTAACATGCTGTAAGTTTAGTTATTGATCTAAATATGTAAATAAAAGTACTATTCGATAAACAATTTTATGGCATATAGTAAAAAAATAATAAAAACACAAAAATATCATGCTGTTTCGCCTAGACGATATAAATATCTAAACACTTGGATTGTGGACGCACCACCAAGATTAGAGAGGTCAAGTACTTTTGTTTTATTTAGTCGAATTTCTCAAGTAGTTTTTTTTGATGCATGTCTTCATATAATCACCAGTGTCTATTTTCTTAAGAAAATAAAAATCTGTTATCATGTATACAAAAAAGTACGATTTTCAGCTACGCCGCTTAAAAATTGTGCTTGAGAAAATCACCCATAATGTCCTTTAAAAACTCTACCGCCGCGTTCCAAAATATATAGAGCGAAGCGGCAAGGAACTCGGGGCCATTCTTTTTATATAAATGTTAACAATGTTTCTACTTAGGTACTACAAATATTACATTTTATGGGTGGCAGAATGACAACTTGCCAGAAGTGGAGTATTCCAAGCATCTTTGTCTTCTATATAATGTCGGACTTTATAATAAATCAAAACGTTTTTACACTTAACTTGAATTTTCCCTCTGTGAGCTTAGTTATGTGTTTTGGGATTTTATTGTAAAAACGCACACAATTTCCTAGGTATGACTTATTAGTCTTCGCAAGTCTAAAACTTGGTACAGCTATCCTTTTTGTATTTCTAGTATTAAAAGGGTGGTGATCACTATTTAACTTACTACGAGTATATTACATACCCGCCATTATTGCATGTCAAAACTCGAAGAAACCCAAATGTAGGAAAATAAATCAAAATCCATTCTCGGCTCTCTTTCTGATATCATATTAAGTAACACAATCTCATTCAAAAACTGATCAGCAGGAACCTTAATGTTATTATTTCTTTTACCAGGTAAATGGGAGCTGGGTTGGATCCTCTGTGACATTTGGATAAGCCTGGACATTCTACTCTGCACCGCCTCCATCCTGTCCCTCTGCGCTATCAGTGTCGACCGATACCTGGCTGTTACCAGGCCCCTGACATATTCCAGAAGAAGAAGAAGCAAGAAGTTAGCACTAACGATGATCTTCTTCGTGTGGATCGCAGCTGGAGCAATCACGTGTCCACCTATGTTTGGATGGTGAGTTAACCCTATAGAAAGTCATGTCTGTTTTGGTTAAAACCATAGAGATCTAGATACCAATCCGTGCGCTAAGTACAAAACAGTAACATCAGTGTCGCAAGCAGCGGCCGTATTCCGCGATTCAACTTATTCTGTTAGCTTCAATAAGTTCACTATCCACTGCGGTATTAAAACTTAAAGTTTGAATATTCGAAAGTACGGTGCAGGTATTGTAAACGGTTTATATTCAAAATCGCGTCCGGATTATATCAAAAGTTGCGAACCGTTGCGAGCAATATCTTCTGTTTTGTTGGGCATATTGCTGCGACTCCGGCCCCGCGCCCTTTTCATACTCGTATCTCCCTTGTTTCTGTGATCTGTGGTTAAAACTATGGATTTCCACAATAGCATTCAATTCGGCTTCATATGATTTGTAAACAAGCAACACCTGCGGTTTCACCTTCGTAGAAATTGAGTTTAAATCAGGTTCTTTTTTGCGCAAAACCCAATTTTTTAAAAATAAAAGTTACTTACGTTACTCCTTGTAACACTAGTTCTGTGAGAACGGTAGACCTCGCCATCGCCATTAAAATCATACAGTAATCGACACTTCCACATTCCCCTGGCATTGTTAGAATCCACCCAACGTTACAGAAAACTTCTCCCCCTTTTACCCCCCCTCCACACCCCATTTTTTGATATTTTTACGCAACGCGTTGTGTAGAATGGAGCCCTTAGTAAACTTGATTAAAATTCGTCGTTAAATAACTACATACTTCCACCTCTTCCTCTTTCTCCCCAATCACAATTCGCAACCAAAAAAAAAATAAGGCACTTGTGTGTCAATTTTCATCAAAATTCGATTTAAAGTGCAATCTGTAGGCGAGAACAGAGAGACAGACGGACAAAAGCATTTTTTGGCAAATATAGAAACTGATACGGTTTGCTCGCTCGGTCAACCAGCAGCCACTGAGAACTCCGTCAAAATCGGTCCAGTCTTTTGGATATCCAGCCGTAATAAGCAGACAGAAAGTCATTTTTTTTAACAACACCACAATTTATTTTTTAAAGGGTACAAGCACCTTATATTCAGGGTATCTCGAAACTCAAGGATAACCTGTTACCGGCCGAGAAGCCAGTTATAAAAAATAAAAAACCTTTTTTTCCAACATGAAGTGTCAAAGTTAACTGACAGTAATTTTGTGAACCTTATCGTCAGAACTTAATTTATTTTACTTATTTCACGATGTCTATTACTTTTATTTGTGGTTGGGATTAATAGCACAGTTATTTGAGACAACAGTAAAAATCACTGCTAAAAATTTTCAACTTTTTCAAAAAATAGATATTAACGCTTTGCTAAGTGGCATTGATTTTATTTTGATTGTTTCATTACTGGCTTAAGGTACCTTGGCCCCTCGCCCGGTATCAAGTTATCGTTGAATTTCGGAACATGTAATATTATGCGTCAGAAGGATTTTGACATTAGAAAAGATACTTCAATTTTATTATCAGTATACCGTATACCGTGTACACCGAAAAAATACCACATCTAGAAAAAGTTTTATCATAAATCTTATAAATAGCAAAAAGACAGATAGCTTTGTAGGTCAAGAATTGAACACATCAAAGATTTATTTAGTACCTAAAACATTCGTGGTGACCTTCGAGCATCCAAATCAAAATGTCATATGATTGTAAGTGGCAGACAAAAATAACGCCACGGATAACATGTGCCCTGTGTCGCACAGTATTATGTCACGAGCAGTATGGGGCCGTGTTTTTATTGACCGAGCGACCGAAGCAAGCCAATCGTCTTTGCTTTAACTGACTAAACTGATATATGTCTGTATGTTTGTTAGGTTGTATGTTGGTCTTCCTGTACAGTTCGAATTTTTCAACTAATCTTAACGAAATGTGATATGGATACTATTCAATAGTTTTGATGTCGTCGGCGTTTTTTGAATGGTCTTTTCTAAAAAAAAAGCAGGGAAATTTGTTGCAGCGCTATTTAAAGACCGGTTATGATAAAATTTGGTATACACATTAGGTACCTGACTTTAAAGAGGAATTTCGAATTTGAGCATAATTGGTAATGTGGTTGCTGAGATAATAGGTTGTAAAGTTTATAACTGGACCATTTTGGTTATAATCGGCAAGAGCATTTGGTACCGACAACAAAAAAATATTAAGCAAATTGGTCGTTATGTCGAAATAAATATTTGTCAACTATTTCCAGTTATTTTAAAATTTCATAATGGTTAACAAAAGGGCATTAACCATTAGGGCAATTAGGTTACGTATATTTCTAACATTTCATTGCAACTGAGATACAGTCTTCTCGCCAAAAATACCTCAGTGCCTCACAACAAGAGTCTTTGACCAATATGTGTTACCAGTGATGACTTATGGCACTAATCGTGGTCTCTTACTAAGGGCCTCATAAGTAAGCTCAAAGTCGCACAACGAGCTATGGATAGGGCTATGCTTGGAATTTATCTGCGTGATCGAATCAGAAATGAAGAGATCCGCAGAAGAACGAAAGCCTCCGACATAGCCCAGAAGATTAGCCATTTAAAATGGCAGTGGGCAGGGCACATAGCACGCAGAATAGATGACCGATGGGGCTGGAGTGGAGATCACGGACCGGCAAACGCAGCGTAGGTCGTCCAACTACGCGATGGACAGACGACCTGATAAATGTCGCAGGACGACTTTGGATGCAGGCTGCTTCCAACCGGTCCTTTTGGAAAATTATTTGGAGCAGAGATTAAGTATATGTTGAGCAGTGAACGTCCTACGGCTGAGATCATGATAATGAGATACATAATAGCCCTGCATATCACTCCTAGATTTTCTATGAAAAAATACTATACGCTCGTATATATAGCAGATTTGTGATAAGCTTATCACACCTAGCATATTTATTTAGAAGTCTTTACAATGAATAATTATGTGGAAAGTCTACTCGTACCATCAAAAGTACTTACTGATAAATATTGACTTACTGTAATTATGAGCCACATTGTCATTCAGCAGAGACACCTTTGACATGCCCTTTAGGTAACCAGAGTAGAACTTGAGAAAAACATTTTAGAACCATTCAGCCTGTTCAAGGATATTGTCTTTTTATTGTCCTCAAAACCTTCGTATAGTAAAAGTCACGCAAACGTATAAATGTTTATTTTCTAAAACAAAAGTTTACGAGTATATTTAGAAACAGTAGACACAATAAAACATTTTGGAAAACTGTTGTTTTTATTATATTGTATTCAGTGACTTTTGCATGGTGGTAGGCCATTTTCTAAAGTTAGCAAGCTAGCATCATCATAATCATCATCACCATCATCATCTCAGCCGTAGGACGTCCACTGCTGAACATATGCCTCCCCATGATTTTTCAAAAGGACCGGTTGGCAGCGGTTTTGAAGCTACCATACAGATTGAAAATCCATCATATCATATCCATCCGATATACGTCGATAAAATGGCGCTGTACTTTAGAGTTCCCTAGTGCCGAAAGTAAGTACCTCCACCCGGCTAAAACTAGCTGTAACCGCACTTCGAATTATAGCCGTAACATGAGTTTCAGATAAAACTACTTTTTACCAACCAAGTCAGATCTACTTATGTCTGGTTTTTAGTCAAAAGTATTATTGACTGGTGAAGTCTTGACTACCTCATAGCCATATTTTAAGGCAAACGCAAATACTAACATTATGTTTAATTTATGATTGGCTGTGTCTATGTTGAAACTTTCTATAATAAAAGTAAATGGCAATTACAATAGATAATGATTCTCTTAATGGTAATTATATGGACAACTAATGCTCACTTCCACATTTGAACGCCACAACGTCTATTTCCCTTTTGATATGTCATTAGATAATAGACGTTTAATCGACTTCCCGTGACCCTCACAGTACAGTAAGTTGGTCTACCTATAGTGGGGGGCTACTTCTATAACTCGGCTTCGTGATTGCCACTATATTACTTTTCTTGCTCATCAGTTATCAGTTCTTAAAGTGATGTATCTTGCCTATATTATTTTAAACATGCAAATTCTGAGAGCTACGTCAGTGGAATGAGCTCTTTGGCATATCTCAATGTACTCGTATGTAATTTTATTCTGCAAAATAATTTCAAGTCTCCATAGCTCATGCATGATATTATGGCTCTTACTGAGAGGGCCACAGTCCACAGTTAAAAGCTGCGACTCTCAATGTATCGTGTATTTATCTAGTGGGGGGTATACTTGCGGTACAACTTCGGCTTCGTGGACTTCACTGAATATATTTATTTCACGTTTATTATTCGTTCATCAGGCAGACTTGCATTACCTTCAACTTCAATGCCAATGTTAAGAGCGGTCGCTGATCTTTTCAACGGGATCGATCTGATCGATCGATCAGAAATGACGAAATCCGTAGATGAACGCCAGTTGAAATGGCAGTGGGCAGGGCACATAGCACAAAGAAATAATAGTCGAAGGGGCCGAAAAGCAGCACAAGTCGTCCGTCGACAAGTTAGGCTGGCGATCTGATAAAGGTCTAAGAACAACGTTGGATGCAGGCCGCTTCCAACCGGTTTTTTCGAAATATATATGGGCGAGGCTATCATTCAGCAGTTAACGTCCCAAGGCGGAGATGGTGATGATGATGATGACAGTTAAATCCATGTCTTAGATCTGTAAATCTTCAAATACATAAGTTTATAATAAATAACATTACAATATTTCTGTCCTAGGTACGAACCAGATCACAACCAAGGCGGAGTATGCCGCTACAACCAGAACCCAGGTTACGTGGTTTTCTCAGCCATGGGATCTTTCTTCCTGCCCATGGCTGTGATGGTGTATGTCTACGCTAGAATATCGTGTGTGGTGGCGAGAAGACATCACCAACTAGCAAGCACCACTAAATGTAGTAAAGTAAGTATATGACAATAGTAGTCCTCTATGAAGGGATGGAGTGGAATATTTCTTCCACCATCGGGATGTGAATCGTAAGAGGTGAGGAAACCTACTAGATCTTACTTGGTACTTGATTGAAACCTACTAGATTGCAGGTTTCTTGTATAAGAGGCCCTCTTGGATGGTACCACCGCAGTGCCAGATATTCCGCCGCTATGCAACAGTGCGAAAATATTACTACATAATATGTAAGGGTCTAAAGGGAGACCCTAAACCGAATGTCTTGGTGGACAAGCTTAGTGCATAAAACCAGAAGCACAACTTTCCTATCAGTCCATAATCCTCCACCCATCACAACACATTGTCACTTACTATAGTACCTAAACGTCCTGAACCTTGTTTGTAAGTAAACAATTGATTTTCTTGGTCAAACCTCAAGTCAAACACTCCTTGGCTTAGAGTTGCTTAACAACGCCATCTATTGTCAAGTAGCTATATTACTGCTGTGTCGGTAAAACAGTTTAGCTGTTGTTTAAGCTGACGGCCCTAGTTACCATAATGACATAGTAGCAGGTACGAGTATTTAATTGCCTGAAAACACGGATAAAACGACGTTTTCTAAAAATGACACCTAGCTAGATCGATTGACCGCTCCCAAAACCCCCGCTTATAAAATTTCATGAAAACCGTTGGAGCTGTTTACGAGATTCAGAGATACACATAATTCAAGAGTTGCTCGTTTATCACTTAATTACTAAATTAACACTACTTTAGTCCCTGATGTGGAGTTGTCTAGTAGTTTGTAACTGTTCTGTGTTCAACTAGTTTAAACAACGATCATAAAGTGAAATTGCAACTACAGGTATTTCCAAATGGGCACATCTGTGCTTTAGAGGGCCCTATTAGACGTCCGCCCTTGTTTTTGGTTTCGGATATAAATCAGTATGCACGTTGGAGACTTTCCGTATAAACAGCGTGTAACAAAAAGTGTAGTAATACTAAAACCACAACCAAACACGCAAAAGCTTGCATACAAAGGACCTAACTACTGCGTCCCAGGAAGTAGTAAACATTCCGAGTTATGAGTAACCAAAGTTTTTCTAATACTCGAGCAGGTTCATCCCTGAAAAACTAGGCCAACTAGGGCAATTGAAACCTCCAAAATGTAGACTAAACTAAATTTTAATATCAAAATAGGCATATATACGAGTACCTACTATTTTCTATTATGGAGCATAACTCAAATATCCTTCACCCAAAGGCGGTAAAAATTCAATAGGACAAACATGGAGCTATATACAATACTAATAAATAATATACAACAATTAAATTATCACACCAAAATCAGACTATAATAAATATTTATTTACAAAAATTTAAAATATTATATATTGTTTTAAAACAGTCATAAGTTAAATACTACATATAAATAAATTGAGTTTGGTTCATAGATTTTTAAAATTGAAACTGTGTACTTAATTAAGTTATATGATATATAATAAATAATGAATATGTAATGTGTTTTACAATTAAATCATAAATGTTTGATTGTACAAGAGCAATTTTAAATTTAATACCGACTTCCGTTCTATTACTTTGGTAAAAATAAGTTGTTGGAGTATAACCCAATTTGATAAAATGTACATGGGACCACACGATAAGCACCAGCTTTTAAAACAAAAAAGAACTTTGAGAATCGGTTCACCCGGTAGAAAGTTATGAGGTAACAAACATAAAAAAAATTAAAAATAATACACAATCGAATTGAGTGCCTCCTTCTTTTTGTAAGTCGGTAGACAATCAGTCCAGTTGTTACAGAGATAAGCCTGAACAAACAGACAGACATCTCTGTATGTCTGTTTGTTACGGCATAAAAATTGTTCCGGATTTAAAAAAAAAATTTAATGCAAGTATCGTATTTATGTTAAAAATATTTAAGTTTATTAGTTTATATGTGGCTTGAGTTTATATGTGAGAAAACTTAGGGGGAGGGCGCTGTATGCTGTAACATTCTAGCCATATTATATAAGTTTCAAAAGTATGTCAGTGCTAAAATTATGAAATAAATTTTATTATTATATTATTATTATTAACTTTAATATGCAATTAGTGAAAAACTGTTAATACAAGCACACATTCAATTTTATTTTATATTTTATATTGCATGTAAAACACACACACACTTTACAGTCGAACATATAAATGTTATCATGAAACATGATATCATTATTGACGGCGAATGACAATCGATCCCGTAGTCAGCAAGGGGCACTAAAAAGGGTAAAAAAATGTTTACTTAAAAATGGCACCGACTTCAACACTAAAAGTGTGAAATAACTTGTTGAAGTCGGTACCACGCACACAAAATTGTGATAAAAGGTACTTTTGCACTATCATGGTACCGACTTCAACAAGTTATGAAGCTTCGGTTCGAAAGCCACATCCACATTATTAGTATTAGCTTGAGTGTACGTACAACGCTTAGTAAATATCATAAAGTGATATATCAAATATTACTCACAAATCAACAAACACGAGAGATATTACAACTATCACAATATTACTTCGTAGACTTCGCAGTTCTCAGCTTAACGTTGTATATTGAATAGATCGGAAACCATAACTCGACAATTCAATAGCAGGGGAGCCATAAGGAAGATGACCCTCCTATGGTTACCATACAAATAGGAAAAGTCGTTTTTGTACGGGTTAGGGTAAAAATATACCCTTTTTGAGGGAATAACGCCATTGTGGTGAAGCGTTCGAAGAAGCAGGGGCAAATTCCACTAATAAAATTGCAATCGAACCGTAGCTGTATGGTGACGTTTATTTCTTATTCTGCTACTGAAAAACAGTCCATCTGTAGTTACGTTTCTATTGACATCCTACGAAGAAATAAAATCAGGAAGAGCAACTGCCTCAAAAAAATACCCAATAAAAGTCGTGCTAAAACAATAACATCTTGGTACTTGGTACTTGGTGGGCTGGCTCTTTTCCGCAACCAGGCCGCTGTGGCGCGGCCCATTTTGCGTGATATCCGGGTGAAGCTGATCAGTCCAGCCACCCGGTGTCGCCCAGGAAAGCCAGCAACTCCTTCAGCTTGGCGCAGGCTTCCCACACAGTCCTCGGCGAGCCGAGGTTTGCTGCCCTTTGTGCCGCCACGCTCCTGCATTCAATGAGCAGATGCGCAGCTGTTTCTTCCGCCTCCATGCAGCCTCTGCATAGGGGGCTGTCTGTAACACCTAGATTAAACAGGTGTTTGTTTAAGGAGCAATGATCGGTCATAATTCCGACGATATGTCGTACATTATTTCTTTTAAGATTGAGGAGTTTTCTGGAGAATTTCAGATTTAGAATCGGAAAAGCCTCCTTCGACTGCCTACAACCCTCGATACTTGCCCAGTAGTCCTGATGCTGGTCCTTAGTTTTTTTGCGAATCCATGCACGAATTTGACTGAAAGGTAGGGGGATCATTGGTTCTGGTCCTGCACACGTCATTCCGGAACCTCTCCTAGCTAGCTCATCAGCCGCATCGTTACCTCTGGAATCGCTATGCCCCTTTATCCATTGGAGTGTGACATTATTGTTATGGCTACTTACTTCCTCCAATAGTCGGTGACATTGTATGATCAGCCCCGAAGAGTGGTCGTATCTATTTAGGGCTCGTAGTACCGCAGTGCTGTCGCAGAGTATCCTAATATCACTATTGGTTACCTTTCTGCGAAGTACTGCTGCTGTGGCTTGGATGACACCCACGCATTCTGCTTGGAATATAGAGTTGTGTTTACCTAGCCCTGTTGCTATGTGTATGTTTAGTTCCTCCGAGAACGCTCCCGCTCCGGTACCTGTTGCCATCTTAGAGCCATCTGTGTAAATTCTGATTTCATGAATACCTGAGCAGTCGCTTGGCTCTTCGTTTAGTTGTACGCGGTAGCTCTTTGTAAAGAAGTGTTGCTTTTGTACTCTATCATAGATAGACTTTATTAGAGGGTTTCCAACTGCAAAGTCTTCTATGATTGTTGTATGGGGTGCTAATTGGTCCTGATACCAGAGGTTTAGTGCCTTTAGCCTGTACGCAGCCGCCGCGGCCTCTTGTTGTATGTATAGGTGTAGTGGGGTTAGGCCTATCAGGGCCTCAATCGCGGCGGTTGGTGCAGTGCGCATGCAGCCTGTTACGGCTACACAGGCAAGTCTCTGAAAGGTTTGTAGCTTGGTTTTGGTGGTGCTCAGGGTGGTTTTGGGCCACCACACAATTGCACCATATGTTAGTGAAGGTCTGATTACAGTTTTATATAACCACAGGGTGATCTTAGGGCTTAGTCCCCATGTTTTACCAATCATCCTTCTGCATTGCCAGAACGAAATACTGGCCTTGATTAATTTGTTCTCTAAGTGCTTGGCCCAATTCAACTTGCTGTCTAGTGTGACTCCCAGATATTTCACTTCTTCTGACAGTTTCAGTTGCTTGTTAAATAGGCTAGGAAGTGTAAACCTGCCTAGGGTTCGTTTGTTAGTGAACATCACCAGTTCGGTTTTAGCTGGGTTTACGGAGAGTTCGTATTCTATGCACCATTTTTCGACAACCTTTAACGCATTTCTCATCAGGTCACATGCCACACTGGCAAAATGGCCTGATATGAGTATTGCGAGGTCGTCTGCATACCCTACCGTGAAGAAGCGACTTGTATTCAGCCTGGTGATTAGATCATTGACTACTAGATTCCATAGGAGCGGGGACAGGACACCTCCTTGGGGGCACCCCTTGGCCACCACTCCCCTGGTTGTGCCGTTTAAATCAATGCGTATCGCCCTTAATTCTAGCATGTTAATGATCCAATCGATCAGGGTCAGGTCTACTTTATGTTTAAGTAATGCTGCTCTGATGCTGCTAAAGTTAGTTTTGTCAAAGGCTCCTTCTATATCGATGAAAGCTCCTAGACATAGATTTTTACTTTTAATATCCCCCTCTACTTTGTGTATAACATTGTGTAGGGCGGATTCGGTAGACTTACCTGAGCTGTAAGCGTGCTGTTTTGGGTGAAGTGGCGCGGTAATGAGAACTGTGTCTCTGATGTACCTATCACAGAGCCTCTCCAGGGTTTTCAGGAGAAAAGACGTAAGACTTATCGGTCTATAAGCCTTAGCTTCTGTGTAGTCACTCTTACCCGGCTTTGGTATAAACAAGACCTTGACCTCTCTCCACCCTTTGGGCATGTATCTGTGCGCCAGACATGCCTTGAAGATAGCGCTCAGTGTCTCGTTTATATGATATTCACTCCATTGTAGGAGTCCTGGGAATATCCCGTCCAAACCTGGCGTTTTGTACGGTGTGAATGTGTTGATTGCCCAGTTTAGTCTCTCTCCTGTAACAACAGTCTGTGCAACAGCCCAGTCTGTCGCTGTAGGTGGTGCCATGAGGTGTTGTCTCCAAACATTCGAGTCTGATATTAGGCACCCAGGAAAGTGTGTTTCCAGGAGTATTGTGTGGGTTTCTGTTATAGTTCTTGTAAACGTATTGTCGCTTTTCTTTATGGAGCCGATGTCGCGGTTCGGGTTACTGGCTAGTATTTTCCTAACCCTATTCGCTTGTCCATTCGACTTGATGCTGGTGTTGTAGTTTTTCCATGATCTGCGTGACCTGGACCGTATATTTTTCTTGTATTTAGCCTTGGCTATTCTATAGTTATCCCAGTCCTCGTCCATGCAGGTATTCATGGCTCTATTGAACAGCTTGCGTACATTCCGCCTCTGTCGTTCCAGCGCTTTGGTCCACCCTTGATTGCCTCCCCTGGCATTTGGCAGAAATAGGGGGCATGCGCTCTCAAAACTCATAGTGAGACTATACGTGAGTTGTTCAACAGTTTGCTCTATTTCTTCTATGTTTACCAGTTGCGTGTTCGCACTTACTTTGTTCATGTTTTGTTCAAGGGACCTTGTAAAGATCGTCTTGTCAGTCCTGCGAGGGTTGCGGATTGGTGTTAGTATCTGTTTGCTTATTTTTAGTTCATACCTGATCCACCTGTGGTCGGAGCCGGAGTATTCGCCTGATACTTTCCAGTTCTCTATGAGGTTTGTATTACCTGAGACCAAGGTGAGCTCGATGATAGTACGGCTGCGTTGTCTAACAAAAGTTGGCTCCGCGCCTGTATTTGCTATAAGGAGATTTGTAGTAAATAAAAAGTTTACCAGGTCTTCCCCTCTGCTGTTTGGCGTGGGCATACCCCATATAGGGTGATGGGCGTTTGTGTCAACAATAACATCGTTCACACCGCTATTGAATACCGTCTTCCATTCTATTTAGTTATGGGAGTGTATCTCAAAAACAACTAGACTGAATTTGATGACATTTAAATGGGTTTACACGGAGAGCACCAGCTTTCAAACCAAAAAAATAATTTTGAGAATCAGTTCACCCAGTCGAGAGATATGAGGTAACAAACATAAAAAAAATACAGTCGAATTGAGTACCTCCTTCTTTTTTTAGAAGTCGGTAAAAAAGTGGCTATTTCGTCCTGGTAAGGTGAAACTTTTTTTATGTATAGCCAGTCATGAAGAACCCAAGCTATTTATTATCCCAGTAAACGCGGGTGATCCCACACGACGCAGATAGTGCGTAGCCTATATTTTAACCGTGTCGTTGCGGTATTAAGCTACATAATAATACGCTTCGTTATATTTCTGAAATTCTCTATTTGATATAACTTTATGGTACATTGTGGTAAATTGGCTTTTAGCGAAATTTAAATTATGGTACGTTTAAACTCAGAATCACTTATATTTTAAAGCACATATATCCCCAATGGCTGCTGATATATCCATTAGCTTTAATGCCATATTTTAGCACGCACATATTTTGTTAACGATGTTATGTTTATGGGCTACATTATGACGTGACATATTAAGGAGAATGTGTATGGTTTTAGCGCGATATTAAGGTGCTGTCATATCATGATGTCGATAAAATGAGGGTATTTAAAGCAGGTTGTCTCATTAAAAGGCATTTAATTTAAACTACAAAAAATATTATGACGTTTCTACTCATTGACGGAATTAAAAACATATTTTAATATACTAGAACATAAAAAAAATTCAAATATACCACTAAATTTCACCTATAAAACAGTTTTTCTTTTTATTCACTATTTTATTATGTTTGTTATGAAACATGTATCATAAAATAGCAATTTTTAATACACTGACATACATTGGTAGTAATTCGCTTGTTCAGAACACCAAACTAAACTAGCGAACTAAAACCTGTTTTTAGTCAATAATGGTAGTTCTTATTTTGTTCAAGCTTATGTCCAAATTAGTATAATGCTTGCAAGAGACAATTCTTAAATTTTTCGTTTCTGTTTAATTGTGGGTATGTTTAGTGCAAATTTAATCGTCATGTAAAATCATGCTCTCTAAACTTGTCTAAACTGATGTAAAACTACCCACATTTGATTAGAATAATCATATGTTTAGAATTATCATCCTAAGTGTTACACGAATGTGGATTTTAGTGTTAACATAATAAGAACTACCATAGTTTAGAGAATTTTAGTTTAGTGTACACACAAGTGAATCAATACCATTGACGGATTAATTTTTTATTTAAGAGTGCACATTAGTTTTTTATGATTTTTTTACGTTTTACGAGATGCGATTGCTTGTGCAAGTAAAGGAAATTGGACGTAGCCAAGCGCTGAGCTGACAGCGCCTTAAAACATTAATATTTTTTCCCATTACGTTGCTAGCTGATTCAATATAGTAATCATTAAAGTAATTTGCAAGAAATGGAGAATGTTCTTTATTTACCAACGTTTAGGGTTATTTTAACACTAATGCTAGTATTTGTTATTTTAGTAGCACTACTAGTCATTTTAACTACTTAATTTGTAGGTTTCTAATGATTCAAGGAGGTTTTATGCTGATTAAAAGAACTCTTTTTACGGACGTATAATTATTTTTCTCTTGTTTCCTAGAAACGGAAACAAAGTGTCCCAAAGTAATTATTAGTATTATAGATTCAAACAACTGGATTCAATTCCATAAGCTATGTTTTATTTTAACACTTGAATGTATATACAAGTCTTACTAGTACTTCTAGAACAGTACTTGTGGCTTCGAAAGGTTAGGCCAGAAGGAATCACAAACCGACTGACTGGTGCTTCCCTGCTTTTCCCTCCAAAACTCAATGCCAGTAAGTCTTCTTCCATTGGTCGCCCATAGTCTGCTGTGATTGGCTGTCATAATCTGACAGCCAACCACGCCTAGCTTTGGTGTTGCCATTTTAAAATGTAACATTCAATATAAAATTCAAATGTAACGTAAATTGTAATATCGAACAGAAAACATTTCTATCGACTTTATTAAAAATCATGACATTAGTAAATTAAACGTTTGGGAAGGTGTCTTTGATGATTTATGTAAATAAATTTTGCCGTTTGAGCTTTTTAAAACCTTTTGAGTTATTACCCGACTGCGGTGAAGCCTTAATAGAGGGTATGTGTTTTACCTGTATGTATGTATGTCTGTTCCTATGTCGTAACTACTAAACGACCCAACCGATTTAGATGAATGATCGTCATTAGATTTGTCTTGATAGTTCGAGTGTTACTGGTTACCTACATTAAATGCTTAGTACCAGCCGTGCGATTATTTAAGACCAAACATCGTTGCAACTTTGACAAAATCCGTGAAACAAATGACGAGATGAAAAGAAACGTTAGAAATACAACCTTGTGTGCAAGGGACGATATCTCATAAAGTATCCGGCATCGGTGAGCTCTCGACGAGCACATCGACGAATCAATAGAGAATCGCACGGCTGCAAAGCATTTGAAGCCAAAGTTAAAGTCAAAATCATTTATTCAATTTAGGCATCAAAGACGCACTTATGAACGTCAACTTTTCATTATAATGTACTTTAAAGACTCTACCGCCGCGTTCCAAAATATATAAAGCCCACCGAGAAGAAGCGGCAAGAAACTCGGGGCCATTCTTTTTATATAGATGTTTACAAAAATCTAATGATTTATCTTGATAGTTCTAGTGTCACTGAGCCATGCGATTTTCTAAGACCAAACATCGTTGCAACTTTGACAAAATCCGTGAAACAAATGACGAGATGAAAAGAAACGTTAGAAATACAACCTTGTGTGCAAGGGACGATATCTCATAAAGTATCCGGCATCGGTGAGCTCTCGACGAGCACATCGACGAATCAATAGAGAATCGCACGGCTGCAAAGCATTTGAAGCCAAAGTCAAAGTCAAAATCATTTATTCAATTTAGGCATCAAAGACGCACTTATGAACGTCAACTTTTCATTATAATGTACTTTAAAGACTCTACCGCCGCGTTCCAAAATATATAAATCCCACCGAGAAGAAGCGGCAAGAAACTCGGGGCCATTCTTTTTATATAGATGTTTACAATGTTTCTACTTAGGTAATACAAATATTACATTTTATGGGTGGCAGCGTGCGGCTTTGGCACCTGGATGATCAAGCTTTGCTTGATTAATCCTTCCTATACCGTGATGATAAAGCAAAAGATTTATGTATGAAACTGACGTATATTTACCTCTCTGGGACCGCAAAGGGTTAAGTAACCAGACTAGTTGGAGAGCTCACACGTAAGCATGCCAGTTGCCCCACAAAACTAGTGGGCGAACCAGTCCTACCGCGTATCAACTCCAACAAATTGCAGAGTTTGTCCCTGAGAATCCGTGAACGCGGTACCCGTATTTATGTACCTGCGTTGCCTGCCCGCCACTGCGCGGTTATGTTGTGACAAAGTAGTCAAAGTAGTTACCTAGACCTACAGGGCCGTGCTCGCTCCTGCCTTATCGACCAACTATAAGCCCCTATATCTACCTAAATAGTGGCAATTTTATTAGTTTATTTTGTTGTCTTTTATTAGTTACTTCTTTAAGTTTAGCAGTAATTTTGTTTTACGTTATAGTAACCTATACTGCAGTAACTATTTATTATATTGGTATTTTGGTAGGTACACTTTTTAATTTTTTACTCTGTTTTTACAAACTAATAAAGCTGTTATTTAAGAGGACCAAGTACGGCGACAATCCTTTACGAGGTTTACAGGTGCTACTTAGTAAACAAATGTATTTAATGTCATAATTTTATAAATAAATTAAAAATAAAGTAATAACTAATAGCCATCGCGAAACCTACCTTAATTAGGACCTGCCATCCTAAGTTCAAATGGAAGGATATATCGGATCAAGTGTTAACGCGCAAAATTGCACAACTATAAGTTCAAAAACAAAGAATTCTTCATACAAAGTTTCATCCTCCATTTCACCTTCTAAGTCAACCCTGTCAAAAAATATTAAAGAATACCATTGTATATTGATTGATTGATGTAATATTGTGCGGTGTTCAAAAATGTAGATATCTCTCTTTTATTAACCGACTTCAAAAAAGGAGGAGGTTATAATCGGTTGTGTGCATTTTTTGTGTATGTTAGCCGATTTCTTCCCCTTTTGTATACCGATTCTCAAAATTATTTTTTTGAGATAGAAAACTATCGCGAGTTATGTTCATAATTACGCTTAAATATTTCCGGTAAATATTACGCGAGTCCTAGCCGGTTTTTAAGCGTAATTATTTTTTTGTTTGCTCGAGTAGATATACTTCCGACGTGGTCCCATTTAAATTTTATCAAATTCAGTCTAGCAGTTTTGAGTTACACTAAAAATTGTTACGTGATTCTGGGATAAATAAATGAGCTCGATGAAGGACACTGTGATAAACTAGATCAAATCAAACAATTTATTCTGTATAGGCCTACGGGGCACTTACAAACTGTACTTTGACATTTTTTTTAAATCGACAACCGGATCGGTACGCGACCATGACTGAGAAGATCCGGCAAGAAACTCAGCAGGTTGTCTCTTTACTTTTTTTATCGCCAATTTCTTAATGTATTTAACAAATGTTCGTTTATTTTTCGCTCCAGTGTGTTGCCTTACAAAAGAGACCATAATAATGGTATTAGTAGGGCAAGACACGCTACACTTTGACATCGTAATACACGAAAAGGTAGATCCTGGAGTGGGTTTAATCCAACTACCCTCTACTCGTCACTCAGAAATATAAGATTTTAAATATCTTGTCAACATATAGGTACAGTCGCCTGCAATAAGATGTATACATTTCACAATTTTCCAAAGTACTTCAGCATTGATTTTCATAAATGGCAACAAAATTATTCTAAAATGAAGAGATTTATATTATTTTACAGTTTAACGTAATCCTTAACTATATTAATATAAAATGTAGTACCGTATCATGGTTCTGAAAATTATGGAATGTTTACATCTTATTGCAGGCGACTGTACTTACTATTATTACTGGGCGTAAGAATTTAAACAATAATTTCGGTCAAATCAAATCATTTATTGTGTAGAGGCGTACGGGGCTACCCGCAAGAGTACAGGGAAAAAAAAATATAAGTGAAGTTGAGACGTGGTAACAAAATTTGGCTAATTACAATTTTGATAATCCAAAGGTAATAAAATATATAAAATTATGTACAAAAATTTTACCCTATTTGCAAAGTTCTTTACAAAAAAAATATTTGACGAGATACAAACGTAATATACTCGTAATATATAAAACCTGTTTGCCCTTTCTGTGTACATATGGAAACATATTTCGTAATGATTGCTTAGGCTTTCGTGATTCTAATATTTGATATTATGAAAAAGTAAACAAATTTATACGGATTAATTATATTTTATACTATTTGTATTCCGACCTTTCGAACTGTCGATGTACACAGGCACAAGGAGACTTGATTACAACTGTATTTTATTGAATTAAATAATATCTTGACATAATCATAACATAATATAGTTTGTCACTAAACTCCTCCTAAACACCTGGACAGATTTGGGTGATATTATGTGAGTATATTTCAATGGGTTCCTAGATGGTTTGAAAACAAATTTGTACCCTGTTGCGTATTTCCATTTCCGTGTTCATAAGGAGGCAGTGCCTTGAAACACGCACGGTTTTGTCGCGCTAACTGCCTTTACAAACTCGTGTTCAATTCGGGGCACCCGTCCTGAAATAGTGCACGGGTTTGCAAAGAGTATGCGCCTTGATTTAGCGCCACAAATCCGTGTTTGTTCAAAGGCATTATTTTTTCGATCGATCATATATTTTTTCTAAGTTGATTCGCCTGGACGCTGATACAAGACGCATGAGCGTATTTTTCGTGGCCCTAGTATGTAATATAAATTGAAACATAAACATAAAGTCGTACGTTGTTGTTGGTCCTTTAAACGCGTGTTTGTAGATGTCTTTTCTTTACTTTTATCATCTGAAAGTGACCCATGTCATTTATTTGGGATTTGATGATCTGAAAGCTTGGGTTAGATATATACGACGCAATAAATTTAAGTCTTTAATGAATTGATTTAAGGTACTACACAATAGCAATGCGTGTTGCCTTATGTTATGAACATAGGAATAGAAATAGGTCGAATTCTGTGGTTATGATTATGTTTATTACAAAAACTATGATTTTTTGGTTGGTTTGAAGTTATTGGTCTTTATTTTTATCTACCGTCTTCCAAAAAGGATGAGGTACTCAATTCGGCTGTAAGTTTTTTATGTTTGTTACCTCATATCTATCGATTGGGTGAACCGATTCTCAAAATTCTTACGTTTGATAGCAGTTGCTTCCCGTGTTCCCATTTAAATTTCATGAAATTCGGTCCAGTAGTTTTTGATGGCACTCCATTAACTGAATAGAATGGAAGTCGGTATTAAAATTTTCAAATTGTACTTGTATTCTATACATTTATATTGCACTAATGGTGTTCTTACACGAACATTTTTTCTGAGAAATAACTGCCTCGTAAGTATAGTGGAGCAAACTAGAACAATTGCAGCAATTATTTAAGTTGTATTGTTGCTGTTGCTGTCAGTCAGTATAGAATCTTGCAAAGAATAATGAACTCCATGATGTTTCGCTAACAGAATGTGAAACAAGAATATTTTTGACATTTTGACTATCGCTGTAGCTTTTTTTCCAGCAGTAGATTGCTTCGCGGCGATTTGGGAGTCGGGATACATTGCTGCATTTAATTTTATAGTACAGTCAAAAAAGCTAAAGGATTAATGATGTTTTACCATTTTATAAGCTGTCGTTAATTCAGCTGCACTTATGAGTTCTTGGGTGTCTCCTTTTACCATAAAAACGTGTATATTCGATACGATCGCAGTTTTCTTCTTGTGACCAGCCGTAGAAATGTGATGCTTAACATCAGCTTTACCTTCGTGACTAACTGATATAAAACCATTACAAATATACACACATAATCATTTGACGCTAGTATTTAAAATGCTGAGACCACGCAAAAATCGGGACGTTATACTACTTTGTCGGGACGGAGAGACTAATGATGGCGACAATCTTGACATATCGGGACGAATGGCAACCCTAACTCTGAACCGCTGGTCCCAGTTTTGATCCCCGGACAGTATAACATTTGTGAGCATGAACATATCTGTTCGACCTGTAAGTGTGTATTATTTATGTATATCAGTCATCAGTTTATCATAGCACAAGCTCTGCCTAGTTTGAGACCTGAAGACCTTGTGTAGATGTTGTCCCATAATATTATTATTAAACCCCTATTTTTTAAAACCTTATAAATAATAATTAAATAACTGATTCTAAGTATATTTGTACTATCTGCGTCTCGACAGTCCGCGGAAACATACGATCTATATAAAATAACTATATTACTTCGATTAATTTCATGAAAATTAAAAGATTTTTAGAACCTCTTTTAGATACTGAAACAACAAATTTATTAAAATTACTGAAGTGTTATACCGTCAAGTGGTGCTTAATTATATAAACTATTATTAATGTTTAGTTAAATATTTTTTCATGTTTATCCACAATAAACTTCTTATATTTCATTTCTATAAAATACATATTTTCTCGACTTGATGAGAGCACTGCCGTGCCCTCAGATACAGAACATGGCAATGTTATGCGTTTGTCATCCTTAGACATAATATGTTAAATATCTTGCTCTGTATGCTGTAATATCGCTGGAAAATGCCGTTCACACAGAAACACACTTATGTTACACACTGTGCTTTACGGTGGAATAGCTGGCATACTGTGGTACTTCCCCGGAAGGACTCTGCGAAAGTCCTACTACTACAAATATATAGGTAATAGTAACGTAAATATAACTAGGTACGAGTATAACAAAAGTCTAAAACATCGAGGTTATAGCTCATTGCATCCAATCTAGTGCTCTATTGTGCCACTTCAATACTTTCTACAAAGAAATAAACTAATGAAATGTTATCTTGTTACAGAGAGCGAAGCTGTCCTGCATCAGAACAGAATCCGATTCCGGATCGGACAAATTGTCTCTAAGACAGAACGCATCAAAGCAACCCTCAAAGAATTCGACACACCAAAGCGAATGCTCGTCTCAAGACCACAAATGCCCTTGTTGCTTCCGAGCTGAAAAGAAACGAAAACATCGACTGAATAAAGAGCGAGAGTCGCGATTCAACGACATGACTTTCAAAGCAAACCTAAAGTATAAGAACACGATGAGAAATCGGACGCATTCGACAAAAGACCACGAAAACAATAGAGTGTCGTCGCTGAGACGTGAAACAAAAACTGCTCAGACGTTAAGCTTGGTTGTTGGCGGTTTCGTCGCTTGTTGGTTGCCTTTCTTCCTGTATTACTTACTGACTCCTTTCATACCGAGTGATTTAGTGAATCCAGTGTTAATGTATGTGATGACGTGGCTAGGATGGTTCAATTCAGCTATTAACCCGTTTATTTATGCTTTCTATTCACTAGAATTCAGACTTGCTTTTTGGAGGTTGACAATTAAGAAATGTAAGCGGAGTAAACGTTGATATCATTATTTATCATTACACATTTAAGCTGCAGGGGTCGTACGTACATTACGTATCTTATAGTTGCAATCAAATGTTGATCGAAAATTTGAACAATTTCGCATTTATGTCAGTTTTGACAGCTCTAGTAGGCAGAAATGCTAGTAAATTGCTGACTGGAGCTGACAAAAGTGACATAAAGCAAACATTTTTATTTTTCAGTCAACATTAGACTGCAACTGAGGTACAATAACCCTGTGGATCTTATAAAGCTAGACATGAAGTGAAAAAACTGTCAAGTAATAAATCAACTTCCAATAATTATGACGTATTATGAATAATACGTACGTAGTATGGTTTCATTGTATCGTCATCGTGCATCACGTTAAGATGACACTACTATAAATGCTGCTAATGATTATAATATTGTGTTGCCATTTTAACCTTATCGTAAATGCGAAAAAATACAATATGTGCGATTGTACTTATTTTTATTGTAAAATAGGATTTTTGTATGAAGAAGTTATGGCAAGAAATTACAGTTATAAACTTATTATATTTTGCAATTTTAGAGAGAAACATATATATTTAAATCCTAAGACCGGATTAGAACACGTGTCTTTTGAAAATCCTTTTTATCCCTATGCAAAATTTGGTTTCCTTATGAATAATTATTGAATATTGTTACAAATTTAACTTATGATTAGTCATTATGAGTATTCGCCACAATAATTTCAAATTATATTTTAATTAGATGATTCGTGAGTCGCGCAAGAAGACAATTATATCTCAGAGGTGAATACTCTTTTTAACACTTATCACGAGACGATAAAACCAAATCTATCCATAAAAGCATGTAATTAAATAACATTAAAAAGCAAGCACACAAGAAAACACAAGTCTAGTATTTAACTGAAATTATAAAATTTTTATTTACAAATTAAAATTGTAAAAATATTAAAGTTGTGATTGGCTACATTGTAACGAATTCCTATAAAGTAATCCATTTAATATAATGTAGGATTCACGGACAATAAACGCATAATATGTCACACATTTTTTTACCCCCCAAGAAACATGAGATTGGAAAATAAAACTCGCATTTTCGGCGTCACAATTCCCGGCCAAAAAGTTATGTCGGTACAATTGTATAAATATAAACTTTTTGTGTATGCTATAGCAAAAGTTTTACAAGTGATCTATAAATATATTTTCTTGTGGTTTTATACATTATTCCATTTGCGAAAATACAAACTTCTCTTTGGTCAAGGACTATTTTAACCGACTTCATTCAAATAAAAATTGTGTTTTTTTTTTCCTTTGTAAGCGGACCGTACGACGGTTATACATTTGCCATTTCTGATGTTAAATTATGTTATTACGTAAATGTCATCATCATCATCATCGTCGTCTGTCCACCGTGTCGGTGGACGACCTACGCTGCGCTTGCCGGTACGTTGTCTCCACTCCAGAACCTTTCGGCCCCATCGGCCATCTGTTCTGCGTGCTATGTGCCCTGCCCACTGCCACTTCAACTGGCTATTCTTCTGAGCTATGTCGGTGACTTTCGTTCTTCTACGGATCTCCTCATTTCTGATTCAATCACGTAGAGAAACCCCGAGCATAGCCCTCTCCATAGCTCGTTGTGCGACTTTGAGCTTATCTATGAGGCCCATAGTAAGAGACCACGTTTCAGTGCCATAAGTCATCACTGGTAACACACATTGGTCGAAGACTCTTGTCTTGAGGCACTGAGGTATTTTTGACGAGAAGACTTCGCGAAGTTTCCGGAACGCTGCCCAGCCGAGTTGGATTCGACGATTGACCTCTTTCTCGAAGTTGGACCTGCCTAGTTTGACTGTCTGTCCCAGGTAGATATACTCGTCAACAACTTCGAGAACTGAGTTCCCAACTGATATTGGGGTAGGTACAACATGGGCATTAGACATAATTTTCGTCTTATCCATGTTCATCTTAAGACCTACCTGTTGGAAAACTCGATGGAGGCCTTCGAAAAACGTGGTTACGTAAATGGGGTTGCATCAATTACGACATTTATTCAATTAGTCAAAGTCATGTCATAGTCACATGAATAAGTCAGTTATTATGTCACTGTCCTGTCTAAGTCACGTTTTAATATAGCGGTGGATGCATTACAGAAAATTTCTAGTGCGATTAACAAGAAAAACACAAAAACAACTTTACAGGATTCTGTACACGTTGCATACACTCGTCCTATATTACGATCACTTAACGGTTACCAACCACCATTATTACAACGTGAAATCACAAAGAAAACCCCAAATTAGGGACAATTTTACAAAATCAATGACAGCAACCATTAGGTTTTTCCCGGCCAGCCTTTTGAGAGGTTCGAAGTACATATCCAATTATTGGGCTGTAATACAATTTAGTACAAAGTTCTGCTAGGATAATCTATTATTTATGAACTACTACCCTAGAGATATAATGTTTCTTTTTTTAAATTTAGGTTTCCTTAATATTATAATGTAACATTACCGAGCAGGTGTTGTGAAAAACGAACGTAATGTAATAAAACAATATTATAAGTGTATACTTATAATATTGTTTTTATTATTTATTATGTTTATATCTACATAAACGTATTAATATTTAAATTGTAAACGATACAACAATATAATATTACAAAGGTGGACAGATTACGATACTTACATGATTTTAATGTATCTCTAACCATGAAGTGATGATGTTACCAGCAGGACTATTAGTTTCAATCAAATGTTGATTTAAATCTGAAATAAAACGGCGGCTTTTGTTACCTCCAGTCAACAACTTACAAAATGTTTTATCAATCCAATGAAAATGAAACTCGAAGAACTGGCACAATACGCTGGTCGCTTGGCGATGGCCATGACTGACCATTGAAGAAAAAAAAACAACTTATAAACATTTCTGCTAACTGCTGGGTTATTCTAATTCACACGGATACGATTCCGAGACAGAAATGGCATATCCGTCTCTGCCATCCTGAATGTAGATGACAGAGACGGATAGGCCGTTTCTGTCTCGGAATCGTATCCGTAATAATAAGACTCCTGGAGTTGTCATAACTGACATAAGGGCGCCATTTTTCAAGATGTCATTAATTTGATTGCAACTGAGATACGTAACATAGACTATACATTTAATAATCAATGTAATTTCTCGTGTACTAATCACACTGTCCTACATAAACAAATTTACTCTGAATCTAGATTTTGAGCAAGGCCGAACACACTAGTAGGTTAGCTTTAATTACCCATGATCTCATTAATGGCGCTTGCCGCTGTCGTAATTGCAATCAGGCCATTTATTTAACATAACAAGCACAAAATAAAAGCTTAAAAAACTAAGTATACCATGTTTGTAATGATTAATTCTACAATCACCAGATTCCGTTTTAATTAGATGTAAGTTATATACCATTCGCCATTTTGGTGTAAATGGAAACCTCTGTTCCATGTTCTTCTTCTTCTTTTGAATTAGATGACAAACGTCAAAGTGATAAGCACAGCAACGTGATTCATGGCAAATAGAGTAAATTTGATTCTCTCTTCTAATCACCGACCATATTCTAAAAGTTTACTTTAATTTCTCCTACAGTTTATGAAACTATCATGAAACAGATACTGGCAAAGTTGCGACACTCAAACAAGTCGCAGGGGCCATACACAAAGAATCTAATCTAAATAGAGTAAATGTAGGGATGACGGGAAAAATGTACAACAACGGCTATTGGTGACTATGTTAAATTTTCATAGATTTGTGTTTCTTCTAGTTTTGAAGTGTAATTATGTTTGGTGGGTTATTGTCCTTTATGTGTTCATAAAGGTGCATGAGTGTAGACAAAGTAAATAATGTAATGAAACGTTGTTTTGTGTTTTCTTCGTCATTCGCCTTAGAAAGTTTTAGTAATGCAATTATCGTTTTATTAAAATGGACTTAGACAGGACAGTGACTTAGTGAAATACTTATTTATTTGACAGACTGCTTAAATGTAAATCTTACTAGATGCAACAATAAATATTTATCTATACCTTGAGAAATGGCAAATGTACAGAAGTACGAGACCAAAGAAAAAAATACACAAAATTGAGCTCGGCATGCAAAAAAAATTTGCCGGTTAATGACTTTCATTCGAGTACTTGTCTACCCCAACGATAATCATTACTGCAGCAGATATTAGACAACAATATTTTTCACTATGATATAATACGTTTAGTTAATTTGCTAATTTTTACTGTCTGATGTTGTCTCATTGGTCCAGTTTAATTTCCAATTTAATTTCCCACAATTCTCACAAGTTCGGAACACAGTAAGTGATGCTTGCATACTACTGCTAACTCTTCGGATGCTTATTATCTGGTACTTCATTATAATCAGTCCATTATTTTCCATATTACCATCTATAATATTTTAACAAAATTCAAAAAGGTGGACGATTGTGTGCTTTTTTTCTGTGCTTGTTAGTCGATTTTCCCCCCATGTGTGGACTGATTATCAAAATTCTTTTTGGGTTTGGTAGAGTACACTTTATCAAACTCGGTTAAGCAGGTTTTGAGTTACACTCCAGAAACTGAAAATTGACAGCATGATGATATCATAATTGCCGATAAACGAGAATCGATTCCGTATGAAGAATTTTTGAAGTTGGTACCATGCTAGTTCAAAAGTAGTTTTAGGTACCTGTTATCACAATATTGTGCACATGGCACCGACTTCGACAAGTTATTTTACACTTTTTGGTGCTAAAGTCGTTGCCATTTTTTGTTAAAAAAAAATCACACTCCCTACGCAATAGTAACTTTAGACAACAAGATTAATTATAAAAATATACATCTACTATCATCATTTTAATACGCACAACAAATTTATATACATTTAATTTGAGGAAATTGACCTTTGTGTCTTCTAGGATTTGTAGCCGTGTTGTAAATAACAACCATTTCAAGCCTCTAAGTTCGCTATTTTGTTCTAAACATCTACTAAATTTTGCTCGAAACAGACGTTAAAATCAGGAAGTTGGTAATTACGGACATTTCGGCAATACTGTGGTCTAAAAGGAAATATATAGAAGAGGGCTTTTTGCCCCAGAAATAGGGAAATAGACACTTATTTTCACAAAATGCTTGAGAATTCTGTGAAAAGGGTTTTTAGATGGCTTTGGGGAAACTTCCGAGATAAGATATAAACAGGTATTATCAAGAGCACGTCGGGAGACGAGATCGTGCGGTATATACGCGACAAATGTGACGAAGGAAAGATCCCGGTTTAGGCCCTACCTGAAGTTAAGATAACGCGGCTGGAATCAAATTGCGAGACGTATTTCAAGTCATATGTGCTCAGATTTCCAGCCAAGTTGATAGAAATACTCCTTGCACTAGAGTTTTTGCCTGAAGGAATTGTTTTCCGACGGTACAGGGAGTCAAGACTGAACAAAAATCCCTAACAGCTGTTAGACTTGTTAATTAGCTGTACAGGATATCATCATCATCATCATCATCATCTCAGCCGTAGGACGTCCACTGCTGAATAAAAGCCTCCCCCATGATTTTCCACAAGGACCGGTTGGAAGCGGCCAGCATCCAACGTCGTCCTGCGACCTTTATCAGGTCGTCTGTCCACCGTGTCGGTGGACGACCTACGCTGCGCTTGCTTTCTGTAGGATATAGTTTTGCAATATTATTCAACCCTGTAAAATATATATGTTACTCTGTATGGTATGTGTTTTCGATATAAGCCGCTGGTATTTTTATGCTGAGTTATTGAACTATTGCCTGATATAAAGATTCTTATTATTAATAATAAAAGTTTATACGAATTTTTTATACCACCTTCTCAAAAATGTTCAATTACATATCACGCAATATTAACGTAAAGCAAGGCATTACATCCCCGGGGTTGTAATATAGGAAACTCCCATGGGTGTAAAGTGATTTGTAGGAAATTATATTTATCGTTAGTTGTAGAACGAGTTGTAGTTGTAGAAGAAAACATACAGAAAAAAAAGAAATAAGGCGTGATTATACTATAGGGAGTGTGATTGTTGTGCGTCGCGTTGCTGTGGGTTACGCACAGCCCCTCTCTGCGCATTCAAGGTTATAGTTCAAGTTACGTGCCGCGATATGGTGTTTGGTGTTATTTTAATCACTTCCATATAAAATGTTATTATTTTGAACGTGGTGCTGTACCGAAATATCGGGAGCTCTAAAAACAACTAAATCGTGGTCTACATTATAACTTAGTTAATAACTGCGAAAGTCCAAAACAGTGTTTTCCACGAAAACGTTCCTTCCAAAAACATTACTCTGTCCCTCTATAACGGGACATATATGTTTAATTTGAATATTAACTATTTATTTAACTTTCAACTAAATAACTACTTTTTAAAATTCTGAGTTTTTATTGTCTCGAGGTAGGTATAAAAAGTAGAGTATGCACCTCGAGGATAAAGCCTGCCTTCGTCTTGGGCGGCTCTAAACCCTCGCTTCACTCAGGGTTCTACATAAACCCCTCGCTTCACTCGTGAATCAGTTTTTAATCCCCTCGTTGCGCTCAGGGATTAACTCAAGAGTCCCAGTTACTATCAGGGTTCAATATACCGCCCGTGACGTAAGACACTGCTTTACTCACTCGGTACATAATCTACTATTACTAGTCATGAACGTAAAGTTGCATTATTTTAATTACTTTATTAAACTGCAAACGTGAGCCTAGCTGGTGTTACCCTGATTTTAAAGTGAAATATCACAGACTCTATCCCTGGCCGAAGCAAATATTTGTGCGATTAGCAAAATGTTTTAGCTAAACTAATGTAAATGTAACAACGTGGAAAAATCCACTTGTTTGACTTCTTTAAGGCCGGTATTCTATTAGACAGTAAATGCCTTATAAAATTTCCTTAGATCTGCACTCAAGTCAAGATTAACAACTGAGAATTCCAAAACAGGAATTCATTCCCATTTTCTATTTCAATTTATTCAGTAACAAATACGCACAATGTTCGGGTACAAAAGTACCAAGGATCATATAATAGTATACTATAGAGTACATACGTACCTAGAGTATTACAATTTAGTTGCCGTTATTTTACATAATTTTTTTTCACATAGCCTATACTATGTTACAAAATGACTTGTATGCATCTGTAGAATCCTTTAAGGTACTGCTATTAATATCTGATTCTAAGATATGCTTTTATTACTGTATATTTATTAAAGTGTGTGTATGTGTGTGTGTGTGTGGGTGTGTGGGTGTGTGTGTGTGTGAGTGTGAGTGTGTGTGAGTGAGGATGTGTGTGATTCTTTGAATTATTATCGTAGAATGAGTAACCATCTATGACAAAACCGTTAGTAAGTGTTCTTCTCATGGTAATCCAAGTTATTTAACCATTTCATCACTGCCAGCCTAGCGTCAGAGTATGTTAATTGAACAAATTTATTTAATGCCATGTTGGTATTATTGTATATATATGGGCCGAGAAACATTTTGTGTCTCAGTGCTAGTTTAGTATTGTACTTGGGCATAAAGAGAACTTTGTCTTGCTTTTTGTTCAATATCCTCCTGGAATACCGGCCTTAAGGTTGTAAACCTGTCGCTGAGCACCTAAAGGTGTGCTCCGGCAGTTATTTTTGAGAGACAGCCCCATTTCTAGGTTTAGTGTGACACCACCTTAATGCTAACATGCTAAATCTTCACAACAAATCATTATTAGGTTACGAATGTTATATTCTTCTAAAAATATTTTTACTATATTTTTAACAAATTTATGTTTTATCCTATTTATTAAATGATAAATTTATAATTTATGAGTTTCCTGGATCAGCTCGAACATCGTTCTCCCTGATCCGCTCCGCAGCCTCCTTCTGCGCCATTACCGCTTCGCAGAAGGTGGCCACCGCCTGCCACGATCTGTCGCTGCCGAGCATGGAGATTACCACGCTCGGCAGGGAGAGATCTCCGCCTATTTCCGCTGAAAGCGTGTGCCGCTGCGGGCCCCATGCAGCACACACTTCCAGCGTGTGTTGCGCTGTATCTTCCGGCGCACCACACTCATGGCAGGCTGGTGTCGCCTCCCGTCTCGCAATTTGGTGCACGTACTTTCCGAAGCATCCATGTCCGGAGAGTACCTGCACCAATCGGAAAGTCAGCGAACCGAAAGGGCGCTTCACCCACCTCTGAAGGACTGGACGGATTGCCTCCACCGTCCACTGCCCAGGGACCGGCGACGCCAGATCCTCCTCCCAACGCCGCAACAGGGTGGCTCGCGCCTGCCGCCGCATGCGTGTGACGTCCTCCCAGTCTGGGGCTGCTCCTCGGGATCTCCTCGCCACCACGAAGTGGTAGACTTCAGCGAGGATTTCCGCTTGCAGCTCCCAGGGGGGATCACTGGCCAGCACGCACGCTGCCGTCCATGACACCGTCCGATATCCACGAATTGCCCTAGTCGCAATGACTCGCTGCGGACGTCGCAGCAAGCTTCTATTGCTGCGACTGAGGGCGTCTACCCAGACCGGTGCCCCATATAGGGCCATACTCCGGATCACTCCGGAGTAAAGTCGGCGGCAGTTGGCGTTCGGGCCACCCACGTTGGGCAGCAGCCTCCCCAAAGCGGCTGCAGCTCCCACGACTCTTGGGGCCAGTTGGGAAAAATGGCCCCCAAAAGCCCACCTACCATCAAGGCTGAGGCCCAAATATTTCATTTGGGCCCCAACCGGGACGAGAACCCCATCTAGGATAATTCGCGTTCCTGGAGGGGCCCCCCCTCGGGGCCCATGAAATAATAGAGCCTCAGTTTTTGAGAGTGCAACCTCCAGACCAAGAAACTAGGAGACCTGTGTTATGGCATACCAATGCCCTCCGCCTGGGTTATAGTGTTACATCTAATTACATTTGTTGACGCAATCTTTAACTAATGGATAAGGTACAAAGTGTGTACGACCCGGTCACAATATCTGTGCACCTGACCTCGTGACGTCATATCGGCGGTCTGGGTAAGGTGTGAAAAAAAGTTTTTTCGAGAAATGTGGAGGTAAAAAAAAATTACTAACCTTTTCGAATCAATTTATTATTGATGAAGGGTTTGTTATTAAAAAACAATAATTTTGATTACAAAAACATTTATTATTCGTTCGCATTCGTTTGCACAGGTTCGTTTCACCACTTGGTCTACAGGTATGGTGTACTGTTTATTTGCTTTCTCCGATTCAAAAAACTTGAGCACTTTCAAGATTAAATTTCTTGATTCGCTGTGTATTGTTTTTCCCATGACTTCAGTTTAACAGCTACAACAATTTTAATAACAACCAAACCAGTCCAAACTTAACAGTAAACAGTCTAAACTTAACAATAAATATTAAAAAACAAAACAACAACAAAGCGAAAATATCAAAATTATCGGGACGTGTATCGGCAACGAAGATGCTAACCGAACTGTCGCACCGGGGAGTGCGCGGAGAGGTGACAGGGGAAGCGGGAGAGGCGCCGCATTCCAGCGAGGTGCACAGATATTCTGACCGGGTTGTAGGTATACTTTTACATTATATTTTAATAATACGTGTAAAGGTGTGAGTGTGTATAATTGTGTGAGAGATTAGATGAATATGAAAGTGAGTGTATCTGTGTGTACGTATCTGTGTTTATAAATTAATATATTAAGGACGGTAAGGACGGTGCGTGCGTGTAAATATGTGTATAAAAATTGGGGATCATAACAAATAACTATCAGATAGGAGTTAATTACGATAAAATCATTAAGATCGATTCAGTATTTATGTAATCTTGAGTAATTAGCCATTTTTTTAATAACATTTTGCAGGCGATTCTGTTCATAGGATATATACTCAAATTTTTTGTTTAATTTATTATTAATGTAAGCACCAAGAAAGTAAGGGTGTCTTCGAGCGAATGTCGTCCGACATAGCCTTGTGCTCTTGAACGAGCGCGTAACAACATGAAATAATAAAAAAGTAGTAGTAGCCCAGAATGAAAATATTTGATTTTTCGTTGTATTAGATTCTTAATGCCTTTTTCTTCGCCTGCTCCCGAATCATTTACTTATATATACGATAAGTTCAGAGTTCAAGCTCACAAGATTAGGTAAAATGATTGATGTACCCCACAGGAAAAGTGGGAATTATCAATCGTTCACTGAGTTCTGAAGGTTGGATGGGATTTGTGGGACTTATAAGTATTTTTTTCTGTATATACCGAACAATATTATTGAGGGGGTTTTTCGATAGAGTAAAAGCATGATTCAAACTTTTTTTTTATCTAATCTATGTTATTTGAATAGCAACGTTACTTTAAGGGAATAAAGCATAATTTTAAAATAACAACTATGAGTCAGAGCCAATTGTGAAAATGATAAGTAGATAAATCCGTATTGATTTTTAATTATCATGATTTTTGTAATATTATATTAAAAACAAGTAGTATTCTTGCCTATTAAGAAAAAAAAAACAAAAATGTTTAGTTGTGGCAAAATACAGGTGTAAAAATGTATAAGATCAGGACAGCAGGTAATTAAGACTAAAAACAGTAACACACTTATAATTTTGTCACAAAATCGATCCCAACTCAGCATAATGCTGATTGTAAGCAATCGGCGCTGGTATTCTGTTGGGGCCGGTAGGTGACGTCACGTATGATACCACGTGAATAGAGGGTAGACGTACCATGAAGTTAACATTAACATATACGAGTATCCTTTACATGGCTCAAAGTTAAAGTTTCCTAATAAACGTACTAAATTATAGGATTATTTTGAGGATGATATAATTGATTTGTATATAGACCGCTGCACTAGGAAATGTCTTGCATGTACACGCTTACGGTAGTTCCTCTGTCGCTGAAACATTTCAGTGTAATAAAGTAATATTTTTGGATTTCGGTTAACAAACTATCCAAGATTTATTCATTTTGAGGTTAGGTATTTATACACAAACATGAAAATCACTTCCAGCACACGGTGAAAAATAACTGCGTCCAAAATTCCTTGCCCAAAATTGTGTTAGTTTTGACATAAATATGTATAAAACGGCATCGAGAATTATTTAGATTTCGAAGAGGCAAACATTAAGAATACCTAGTTGGTATCATAAATTCTCCAGGAAAATTCGTTAGTCAATTTTAATTTATTAAACTTATAAATTTCGCTAGAAGTAATACATAAGATAAATCATATATTGGTATAAAATAAAATTAGCTAACAAAAAAAAAATTGGGCATTTGTAAAAAACGCGAGAGGCTTATTTTAATGTTAACGGCACTGTTATTATGATGAATCAATTTTAAAAAAAGGGTTGATACCGAACCCTTAAGGGAATTTTTTCCGGTTCTGTATTAAATAGCTATTTACCTTAAAAATTTACTATTTGGAAATTTAAGAGTGTACTTTGATGTATTTGATCGAAACTTTTTATTAGTTAACATAAATCATCAAATTTTGAGTTTGTTATTAATAAGTTTACACATTATAAGTATTTACATACGAGCTGATCTGACTGCTTCTTCACTCTTTTGTCTAACATGGTTCATATGATTCAGTCCTTCAGTAAATACTCGTAATTATGTAGTATTTTTTTGTAACACTACGGGATTAAGTGCCCAGGAGACGGTCATTCGTAATTCTCAATTTTTACGTCATTGATGTCCCAAATTATCGTCTATATAGGCAATTGAAGCTACTATCATTAGCGACTACGTAAATAAAGGCGAATAATGAAATAGCGAATCTAAATATATAAAAGCGAAAGGTCACTCACTCATCACGAAATCTCAGAAACTACAAGTGCTAGGAGTTTCAAATATTGCATGGGGGTTCTTTTTAGGACGTAGGTGCTCACTAAGACGGGATTTCATGAAATCCAACCCGTAAGGGTTTTTTTTGGGGTTGATAGTTTGTATGAAACTTCGTTACTGCGAGTGCTAAAAGTTTAAAATTTTGCATGGGGGTTCTTTTTAGGACGAAGGTGCTCAGTAAGACGGGATTTTATGAAATTCAACCCCTAAGGGTTTTTTTGGGGTTGATAGTTTGTATGAAACTTCGTTACTGCGAGTTCTAAAAGTTTAAAATTTTGCATGGGGGTTCTTTTTTGGATCTATGTACTCACTAAGACGGGATTTTGTGAAATTCGACCCCTAATTGAAATCTGATCCATTGAAATCTGTAAATACCGTATCCCGTGAGGCCACGCGAGCGAAGCAGCTAGTTACGTTATAAATTGAACGTCTCGTTGTACAATTGACAGATTTTGGTCATTCGCTAGCTAATTTAAAAAAATAGAAAAATAAGCTAGTCTAGTAAAATTAAAATAACATTGCAGATGTGAATTCAACATCTTAGCTCATACTAGCCAGAAAGCAAATGTGGGCGAGCAATTGACGCATCGTATGAAGCTCCATCATTCACACCTTCAACGTTCAACGGTCAAAAATTGACAATTGCGGATTACCGTCTCCGGGGAGACTTTAAATAATTACAAGTGAAACTGTCATCTATGTTATATTTCTTCACAATCTTGAAGGCTGTGCATATGTGAACCGCCTGATCCCCCTACACCACCCTTCCCTGATTCCCACACACGCCTTATTTGGGATGAACCCTAGGAAGAAATAATGTCAGGAAGCATATTTCAAAACAAATACCACAAAGTGGTCCTTCAAACCAAAACGACGTATGATTCCAAATACGAATTACCGAGGTTACAAATATACATCTTCGGTGATTGGTTTAAATTTCAGAAAGAAACCAGGGATTGGTCCACGCGCGTGCTGCAACGTCTACTATGACAGCTGAGTCATAGCGGCGTGAACGATGTTATTGATTTAACACGACTTTTATTGGGTCATTTTTTAAGGCAGCTACTCTTACTGATATATCTTCGTAGGGTGAACCCAAGGATAGTTGCCCCAACTTTATATAGTTTTTTTGTGAAGTATAACTCTTTGTGAATGAGTTCGTCCGGGGGAAGTACTACCACCATACCTACCTATTTCTACCGCGAAGCTGTAATGTTCGCAATACTGTGTTCTGGTTAGATTAGTATAGGTGCTAGCGAAATTAAAAAATAACTAGTAGTGCAATTCGTGACTTGTGACGAAATGCATCTGATCTAAACAGAGGTCACTTGGGCCTCCACCAGGTAGACTTCGTGTTTATACGGTTTCCTAATAGATAAAAAAACGTTTAAGAATTCCAAGTTTAACGAATTGAAAAGCGTGTGATAACTGCAAATACTATAGTTTAGGGGAATGAAAACGTCACTGGTGATATCTGGTCTCTACCGATTTTCCCTCACCTCAAAATTTTAGTAGTGGATACCCGATCGTATCTTTTAGAAATGTATTAAGTATGTCTCATTGTTGTAATATACGCTTACATTTATAAATTACATAATTATTGGTAACTAGCTGCTCTCCGCGACTTCACCCGCGCGGTGATGGATGATGATGAATCTTATATAGTTACTCAGGGTAAATGTAACTTTCCAATAGAGAAAGAACTTTTGAAATCGGTCCAGTACTTTTTGAGCCAATTCATTACAAACATGCATACAAATCTTTCCTCTTTATAATATTAAGTATGATTATTTAAAAAGGAAACTTCTCGTTTCAGAAAAATACATAGGATGTAGTATTCAAAGATAAAGTTAGCGTCTTGATTTACATCCTCGATTGAAATAACTTCCTGCTAAAATGCTTCTAATTACATCACAGCGACCACTACAGCCTACATAGTACTACAGATTATCTAATGGTTCGTCGTTTCGCTCGTCGTCGAGCTCTCCGATGTCAAATTCTTTATGAGATCTATATAGCCCTTGTACATACCTAAGGTTGTTTTCCAGCGTTTTTTGTCATCTCGTCATTTCAAGCAACGATGTTTGCTCTTAGATAATCGCACGGCTGCCCGCAGTGGTCGTATGATCTTGATGAACGCATAGCGCGTACTTGTCAATACTAAAAGAAATAACTCTTTACTACCTCTTAATATTGTCAGATTGCTGTGATTTTTTCTCTGTAATCAAACACATTGTTTTAAAGGCTCATGCGTTTTGTATGAATAAGTACGACCTACGCGTCATTCATAACTCCATGAGGATGAGCACCGGACATATCCGAAACCTAGGTACTGTACAGTATAGGCTAATTACGTGAGTAAAGTCTGCACTGACGTTCCAATATTAATGAATTAATAACTTCACATTACAAGTACACTGTACACATGAATAATAATATGTACACTAACACCAGAACTATGTATTAAATATAAACATGCAAGTGCCCTAACCAGGGACTGTATACCGGTATGAACATTTGTACAATACTTTTTCAGTACAGTGTCATATCATTATCTTCCTATCCAATAATAGCAGTACAGTTATTTTTTTTAATTATAGTGTTTCTAACCTTTATTATATGAGTAGCATTTTTTTTGTATCACATTGAGATCTTAATATAAGGGTAGTACAAAATTTTGCCACAGATATTATTGATACTCTTATCATTAAGGTATTCATAAGCAATGTCGGTTATTCTCGATTGTCTTTAGTGTATTTATTCATAATAACTTGTTTCCACGTGGCGATGCTTTGATGTTCATGAGTGAGTATGGTAATAAACTGTTTCTAGCAATAGTTTTTATGATGTGCTAAAAGAAAGAACAGCAAGTGAGAGAGGGTATATCCGACAAGACAGATAAAGTGAATTTTGAAGTAGATACATGGTCTATTGTGTGTTCAAAATGCTTAAGCACAAATTTTACTAAAATAACTGCACTCCAAGTTAATACATTTCTTCTTTACTTAATTTCACAATACACAATTGTGTCAATTGTTGCGTCGTGCACATGCCGGTAAAAAAATTAAAACAATAACAGACTATCGTGCGTCGACCCTCCCCGCTCTTCTTCATTCACCCGCTACCGCTATGTATGCGACCCACATACATATTTCAATACCGAAATAAAATAATTGTTAAATTACACATGATACCACAATCATCTGAACAGATTTTTTCCGGTATTCAAATTTGAGTAGTGATATTTTACTTACCTATTTAAATATTTATACCGATATGCACTCCCTGGCCTTAACTGAATGTTTTCGAGTAGGTACTGTGGCGTTGCTACATATTTACTTGCGCGGCAAGTAATTTATTTAGTTGAGAAATGATCGCGGACTTGCGTTTCGGCTGAATGCTGGTACGACCCATTTTTCCTTCTGATAGGTAATTTATTATTAAGGTCCTATTTATTTTTCTTACGGTCTGCAGAATTGTATGTGCCTAAACGTCTGGTCACTCCAGCGTGGTAGCGATTGCGGATGTATATAAGGTATTTTTTTAATAAGTGCACAAAATTGAATGCAGTGGTTTGGAATCGATAACTGGAATTGTGAAATGATCATGAAGGTAAAAGAAAAAATTACTGCAAAATAAATTAATTATGTGCCGTGGGGTGCCGGCTTAGAATAGTATCCCCCCAACTCTTCCCGCGGGTGCCGTAGAAGGCGGCTAAGCGATACCTAACCAGAAGGTGGGCAGCAGCATCTTCTTAGTTCAACACCCCTCCATAAACTGCGATCGCTAACCCGCCTGCCAAGCGTGGCGAGTATTGGAAAAAAAAACCCTAAAAATATTTAATTATTCTGAACCCATTCTCGCCGCTCCACGTTTAATAAGAGCCATAGTGCGACTAAACGCACGACCCGACGCACCGCTACATCGCATAATAGACAGCAGTAAAAACGCGAGACATATCTACTCGCTTAGAATAGGTACGACGTGCCGACGATGACCCGCCCGGGCATGCTGTCGTTTAGGCATAGACATCAGCTGCGTAACCATTCGCGAGTAGGTAGGTTCTTACGTCGGTGTACCTATTCTAAGTGGGTAGATATGTCTCGCGTTTTCACTATTGTCTATTCTGTGATATAGCGGCGTGCGTTCAGTCGCGCAATGATTGCTGCGGAGCAATGAATATGGGTTCATAATAATAAAAATGATTTGTTTTCCTTCACTATAATGACCAGTTATCGATTCCAAACCACCCCATTCGATATTGTGCACTAATTAACAATGACCTTATATAAAAAGTAGGATGCTTTGAGTCACAGGAGACAGGGATACACACTATTAAAATCAACATGCAAGACTAAAAGCCTCCCTACCATTGCCAGTATAACGCCATCGAGCTTATTTGGGCACAAATAAACCACGCTTCAGTACTGCTAAAATGATTAATTACTCTGCTACAAACTGCGTGAGCAGAAGTATATACAGAAGACCGGAGAAAAGTCGTAGCGAAAGCAAAGAAAATAATTTTACAAGATTTTGAACGAAATGTGAGAGTAGACAATATTATTGAAAATAAATTAATAATATCTCTGAGAGCTGACAGCAGTGATGAAGATGACAATACTAACAGTACTGATAGTTCAACTGAATAAATGCAATTTTTTTTTGTTAAATTACGTACTTGTCTCATTTTGCTCTTTAAATTTACGAAATATAAATGAATAATGAGACAGGGATTCGCCTGATGATTTTTAAAATTCACATATGTTTCAAGTCCGTATCGATTCATTCACTTGAAGCAGGTCACCTCACTATGAAGATAAAACTGACAGACGTCAAATGTTACCTATTAAATGACTCAACTTTAACATTTCTGCTTACCACAAAAATATTTGCTCTAGCCAGGGATTGAAACTGAGACCTCGCGCTTCGAAGGTAAGATCACTACCAATTGAAGTTACTGAAATTAAATAACACAGAGGCACACAAACATAATAGGCGTTGCAAGTGCTATAGTGTTGATGAAGAAGCCTTAAAGAGCAGTCTAAGGTAAACAAAAATTATAATTAGTAATTGTGTTTAATTATAAGGCTTCTGTCATGATTAGGGTGGAACGAATTTAAATCATTAATCAGAACAGGCTTTTTTATGTAAACAGGGTTCTGTCATTTACGTTACGTAATTGATGCTTCCGGTACCGTTATGTTGCCTTTCTTTTAACGCTATAAAACGTTAATTAAAGGAAGGGGAGGTTGGTCGTTTAAAAGTATTTTGGAAATGATGGCCTCACCTTTAGTGGAATGGGCATTAAACTTTACAAACATCAAAAGATGGTAAATGGTTTTTAGTTGAGCGGACAATTTAATTCTAGGCTACGAAGAAATAATATCAGGAAGAGTAACTGCCTTAAAAAAATACCCAATAAAAGTCGTGCTAAATCAATAACATCGTTCACGCCCCTATGACTCAGCTGTCATAGTAGACGTTGCAGCACGCGCGTGGACCAATTCCTGCATTCCTTCTGAAATTTAAACCAATCACCGAACATGTCTATTTGAAACCTCGGAAGTAATTCGTATTTGGAATCAAACGTGGTTTTGGTTTGAAGGACCACTTTTTGTGTGGAATTTGTTCTGAATTATGCTTCCTGACATTATTTCTTTGTAGATTCTAGGTATTTATTTAGCAATGTTTACTTTAGACCACTCTCGTCAAAGCTTAGTTTTAAAATTCTATCGCAGATTATGTGATTTACTAAAATAATAATGAAGAAGACGACGCGTGTGTTCTATGAAAAAGGTCACGAAAGAGGCCAAGATAGCAAAATCTAACGTAGTAAACATGCAAATAATATAAAAGTAACTTTGCTCTTATTTTTGTTGATTGACATTTGATTAAAATCTCCATGTTGTTTGATTTCAACCCGTTTTCTTATTTCTTCTGATGAAGATTACAATGATATTTAATTTATATAACTACTACGTCATTCTTCAATTACAGCTAGTCTATATTGAGCATACTCTGGTTTGCATTACATTTATTGAATATATAGGATGTTTGGTAGAGGGTCCGACAAACCAAATGAGCGTCTTCAGGGTTTTTTGTGAATTTTCCCGTTTTGATAATGAGAATCTTATTTTAACTCAATAGGTACAATTTTAGAAAAAGGGAAAATTCACAAAAAAGTTAATAAAAATTGGGGGGTCGGGGATTTTTTTTGGCCAACTTGTATTCTCCAAGTGGGCCCCTGAACACGCTCATTTGGTTTGTCGGTCCCTCTACCAAACATCCTGTATATTTCGATTTGTTCTAAAACAAAAAAAAGATTCCTTCCTCTGCAGCACACGAAATTAAACACGAGAAAATTAAAAAGCAATAGAAAATATTGGTTGAAAGATTCTGTCTCACAAACATATTAAGGCTATACTTTATGTACATTCCCTGTGCTACACATCAGTTTAAAGATCTGGGTGGCCGTAGTTTTAATAATGTCATGCTTACTATTTCAAATAATTTTATAAATCTTTAATTTATTCCAAGTAGGTAGCTAAAGTAACACAGACTCATTTTACAGTCATTGTATCCCTCAGTCAAATTTCGTATTTTAATATTTGTACTAATTACCTACAAATGAGATTACAACCTATCAAGTCACTCCTTAAACACAACAGTACGGCCCTTCCGCTAGCACTGCTAGCATGCTGTTAGTACTCATTGCCCAGCATATACAACATGCAGCTTACAGCAATAGGTTCACGTAGCTACAGTCAAGCCTCTCCGCTAGCAACCGACTCCTCAGCACTCGCCTACTGTAATAGAATTCTTCCTAGCCATGTCATTATAAAAATAAGTCTAAACATACTTTAGTATCTATGAATCAATACTTCGAAACTGTAAAACGACCTTGTTAAGTTATTAACCAATGCTTTGGTTCATGTCAAAGCTGTAATATAAAACCAATAAATATAGGAACTTGAAAACAATGTAAAACAATTTTGTACTAATTTAGTTATAGTTAAAATAAACTTATCAATCGTAATGTAATAAGCTGTGTGTAAGATATTGTTTAATTATTAATTAGCTAGTATGTTGTGGTCAAGTAGGGCCATGAGTTTTGTGATAACATCATTAAGGATTAATAAAGAGTTTAAAAGATTTAAAGAATAGTTTTATTACTATACTGATTTCAGCTCAATCCACGTAGAAAATGACCATCCATAAAAACCTTTCAAGATGAGAAACTTGTGTTATTTCACGGTATTAACTATCAGCATTACAAAGAGTTTGGAGTGTTGAAGTCGGTTCCATGTTTTTGGTAAAGATTTGTTTTTTCACCCATTTGAGTGACCTTTGCTACTTACGGAATCGATTGTTATTTACCGTCAAGTATGGTATCATCGTGGTATCATGGAAATGCATGGAAACAATACTGGAGTCTGAAAGACATCATGAAAACCAGAGACATGAGTATGGCCATTAAGAGAAAATTATTCAACACATGCATACTGCCAGTACTCACTTATGGATGCCAAACCTGGTCAACTACTAAAGCCCACATTAAGAAACTTACTACCTGTCAAAATGCCATGGAAAGAAGCATGATGGGGAAAAGGCTGTCAGACAGAGTAAGAACTGACACTATTAAAAAACAAACCAAAACAAAAGATGTTACAGTAAACATTAAGAAACTTAAGTGGAAATGGACAGGGCATACTATTAGAGGAAAGGAAAAATGGTCAAAAACAATAATGTACTGGTTTACCAGGGACAAAAAGAGAAAGCGAGGAAGGCCATCCACAAGATGGGCAGACGACATAAAAAACGTAGCAGGAAGCATGTGTATAAGAGTGGCGGGGGATAGGGGCAAATGGTCCCAGTTGGAGGAGGCTTTTGTCCAAAAGGACACACCGATAGGGGGTGTTAGCAACTAGTTTTTTAGTTTAAGACAAATATTTATAAGTTACCTTAATATCGAAATAAAGGCTTTATAATAATAATAATAATGGTATCATCGAGATAAGCAAAACACTTTTCAGTTATTGGATTGTAACTCAAAAATCGCTCGACCGAATTTTATAAAATGAAAATGGGACCGTAAGGAAGTATACTTACCAAACAAAAAAAGCAACCAATTTGGACTACTCTGTAAAAAGTGATCATACATACAGTTCTTTACGGCACTGCATTGCACTCCAACACATAGCTTTATATTGATAATTATTCTTATTGTTATTTATAATAAAACCATTCGACGATTTATTTCACTTGCAACATTAAAACCAACGGTAAACTTTAAACAGTCCAGCGTCGATACATATTATCCAGCTCTGTGATGGTGACCAAAACGGATACTACCAAAAGAGCCCTACTACCTATTTTGCCATATAGGCACCACGAGTATAGGGATTTACTAAAGGATATGTCCACCCCGCTTCGGACATGGGTAACTTCTGAAATATCTTTAGAGTTGCCAAGTAGGAAATCAAGGGTATCATGAGTATATGAGTACTGCATTCGTCACTTCGAGACATTGGTTTGAGTCTCAATCGCCAATCTGATGTTATTTTTACAGTGACATTCAAATACTCACCAGTTAAGCAGCTCGGATGGACAGCGTTCCGGAAGCTTCGATCCATTTTTTCGTCCACAATTCCTCGTGGCCTATAAACTAAGGTTTTCAATCAGTGTGTGTTGTCAGTGATGACTTATGGCACTGAGATGTGGTCATTTACTCTTTAAACCTCATTAACAAGCTTAAAGTAACTCAACGAGCAATGAAGAAGGCTATGCTTGGAGTTTATCTGCATGATAATATCCTATACAAGGAGATCCGTAGAAGATCTGACCGACGTAGCTCTCAAAATTAAAAAGTTGAAATGGCAATGGGCAAGCCACAATGCATGCAAAACCGATAACCGATGGGTAAGAAAGGATCTTGAGTGGCAACCACGCACCGGAAGACGTAGTGTGACCAACGACCTCGTCCAAACTGCAGGAAGTCGCTGGATGCAGGAAGTGAGGAGCCGTTCCAAGTGGCGTTCGATGGGGGAGGCCTAGCGACGTATTCCGGATAGAAACTATTAATCATGATGATGATTCAAATACTAGTACAGTAATGCTTGCGCACTATTAAGCCACTCGCAGCAGAGCTTGCCTATCGTTTTCAACAGCGTAACAAGGTTAAAAGCAACCTAAATAAAGGATACAATCCAAGCAGTCTTGGGTGTAGTAGTGCAGTCACGACTTGGATGTGTGAGCGCTAATGGCATTTTTAAATGATTGCTTTCGTGCCTGATTTTTTTGTACCAGACTGGCTTTTATACTGCGCAGAGCCGCGTGCTGACATCTCCGAAAGGAAAACTCGAGACCCATCAGCCGGTACGTAATAAAACTCGAGATCAAGTTGATACTTTTCAAAATTGCTTAGCTGTAGAATATCTGGCACTGGCATCTGTCCAACCAAGTCGACCTCTTGCTCACAAAGTCTTTCCATGTCGCTGATATGTATTTCTTTGTACACTCTAATAGTATTTTGTTAGACTGTCCGTGTCACTAATATCTATTTATGAAATTGTAATTCGCAAGACTGCCTATGTGTTTTCGGTGGGAGCATACTTTGTAATGAGGTTAAAAAAATAGGTTGTATGAAAGCTGTAATCCTAACAACCTTTTTAGAAAATTTACTGTCGTCCATTGAGTATATTATAAATACCATTTCGATTCCAACCCTCGGCGCAGCGTCACAGAGCCGTATGTACTCGGCGAACAGTTTATACATAATTAAAAACAGTGAAAATGTAATGAAAAATAAATATTTATGAATATGTATTAGACATAATAAAGAAAAACTATTACGTTTCAAACTGCTATTGGGATTATAATCGCTACACTATTTGCAAACGATCATCAGCAAAATAACTCGGTATTTGTTTCCCAAGTACTATACTGTAAGTACTAAAAGAAACTGTTAATAAAATATACAAACATTCGTTAATTCACATCGCTTATTCCCCTTTACATGTATCAAGGCTCCAGTGAAGCGTGGCATGAAGTAAATCCAGAATAAATCATCGGTGGATTTTCAGCTCTGCGAGTTTTAAATGAAAAAAAAACAACATGATAAATGATCGAACTGGGAGCATCGCTTTGCTATAAATGTTCTCGCCGATTTTGAAATACTGGAGTATATTTTATCTAATTTTGAATTCATTCGACGGGTTTATTTTGTACTGGGATTTGATCGAGGCTTCCGCTTAGTAGGTACTAGTTTATTTAGATATAGTTCCTGTGGGAACAGGAACTACTTATCCGCTGATCATGCGGTGGCCTGGCGGTTTGAATTCTAGTGTAATTTCACACATATTTTGCACACCAGTAGGGCTATTATGTATCTCAGTTGCTAACAAATATTGATTGAAATCAGAAAAATGGCAGCTCTATGTCACTTTTGTCAGCTCCAGTCATCAACTTACTAACATTTTTGCTTACTGGAGTGGTCAAAAGTGTCATACACCGGCCATTTTTCAAGATTTCAATTAACATTTGTTAGCAACTGAGATACATAATAGCCCTACTGGTTATGGTATGTCATAGCGGTTATTTTGATTTTGTAATATTTGAGAATATAGTTACCTGTGACAACGAAATAAAGTAATCCTACGTAAAAATATTACACCAAATAATATTAAATATCAACTCGAGGATTACTTCCTTCAACACATCGAATGTTGATTATATTTGGTACTTAGCGGCCATCGCATGGGTACGCACAGAGGTAAATAAATAATAATACTAATTATCTTTATAACAGGCAATAGTACAATTACATGTACAGCATAAACATACCAGCGGACCATATATATATATTGTAGGGTTGCTTAACTAGCCGACAGTCAGTTCAAATAATCTTCGTCAACTGTCAAAACATGCATATCTACCACCCTCTTAGAAATATGATTTAGTTACCTTCTTACTATTTATATGGGTATGTATGAAGCTTCCATGGCGAAATATATTACCTGTAACGAACCTTATGATATCTCTAGTGATAGATACCTACCTATTATTTAATTTTATGAGTTCAGATTTAAATTTAAACAAATATTTGTAGACCAAAAGTTTGTTGACTAAAAAATAGCGTTACACACAAACCTAAGTATGTGGTTTATAATTTCTATGTTATATAACTTATAATATGTTGAGTACTTTTAATTTGGTTAACAAAAGAAAAATAAATTGGTAAGATTAGATTAAAGTCAAACAGTTTCATATTACGGAATAAATATTATTTTATTCCGACGTTTGGAACACTTTTCAGTGAATATGGTTTTAATTTCAACAGTTGCACTGTCACAAGGAGTGATAAAAATAATAAAAGTAATAAACGTTTCAATGAGTACTGCCTTTTCATTTTGGTCGTATACTTTATTACTGAAAATCGTGTCCCTAAAAGGCCTTCGAGGATTTACGAATAATACTCTTCCATTTCGTTCGGTTTTCGGCTTCTCTCAGGGCGGTCGGAACAGAAAGTCCAATGAGGGCAGTCACTTGGTCTGACCATCTGCTAGGTGACCAGCCGCGATGCCTCTTACCTTCTACCTTGCCCACCACCACCAGCTTGTCAAGGTTATCTGGCTGTTGGCGGGCAATGTGGCCAAAGTAACAGAGGATCCTTTGGTAACAGATTGTGTGAAATAAACTAAAAATAACTGCTTGTATGCTGACAAAGCGGGACCTGAAGAACTTTAATTTTCTTACACATATAATACCAACTTTGTAACCCAGGCTCACGGGCCCAATAAATTGAATTTGAATTTGAATAAAACATCTTTTATTTCTCCATAAATAAAACGTCTTTTGTTTTTCCAAAAATAAAACATTTTTTATTTTTGTATTACCAAAAGGTATAAAAAAATATAAAATATGATTATGTCACTTATTCTCGTTCGCCCCAAATGTACATTAGACCGTCCATCTAATGAATAGAGATTGTAAATGTAATCAGTATGTTTTCGGGGCCGTCTGTTATTTTGTTACTTACTAACCTTACCAAGATACCTACCGTATAGGCTACTTTTTATCACGGTTCACGAGTCGTACTTGAGATTCCACGACATATATCCTCGGTAAACAATAAAAATATTTGTATTGGTTTAAATAAAAATATACAATTTAGATATATCTGCTACAATCTGTATACCTTATAATATTTTTTTTCAATAATACGAGTATCATACCGAAAACACAAGAAAACTTATTCCATTTCACTGAACCACCCGGTTCTGATAACCAAGATTTACAAAATAGCACTCCATAATATGTTTGCGAACATCTTTCACGAGAGAGGCGATATTTTCTCGAGGGAGAAAGGTTATTGCTTCTTGTCGAGTATGAGCCAACAGACGACTAGATTGAAAACTCATACCTATTTTACGTGGAAAACGTACTAAGTGGCGAACGTAGAATAAATCAGTCAGTGAAGTGGTTTGCTGGAATCTGTAGGCATGGCACATACATAGACGAACTATCTATGAATAAAATAGGAAACCTTTTTTTTTGTCCACAAGATTCAATTTTGCCGTTAAATTATCGTGATGCTTTTGTTCTAGGTTTTTTTATTACCAAAAGTAGGGAGACAGAGTATTGCGTGTAAATTCCTCAACACATCGTTGTGTGTTGAGGCACACAGTCAGGAACCCTGTAAATAATTATGTTATAAATATCCAATTTTTGTCTTAAATAAAAACTCCCAGATATTTGTTGTCTCTGACTACATTAATATCCCAAAGGAAATTGCTAAGAATTCAATATAAAATTATTCAATATTAGTAAACAAAAATAAAGTTATTTGATCACTTGTATGTCAAACAGATCAAAAGAGATACCTTTCAAAAGGCTGAGATGTAGGGACACATCAAAGATTAATACAGATTGAATATTTGGAATACCTATTAAGATTCTGAAGTTGACAAGAAAGCTTGACAAGATAAGAAAACATATATGCATGGTTGTGAACGCAAGCTGCTGCCGTACAGCTTGAACGAATTGCTAAACGCGTTTGGCTCGATTTTGGATATAAATAATTAACTATAGATAAGTACGCCCATTGTGACACTATTAGTTTTTAGCATTTAATTGTAATAAGATATTGTTGTGTAAACAATTGTATCGAAATTACTTATGTGTAATGTGGTGTTACCGCGTTACTGAGTCGTAGGGCCAAAAACGTTAATAGGGATAGGAATGTGCAACGCGTCCTAACATGTTATCGATAATTCGCTACCTGCATTCGACCCTCATTAGCGCTCGCTTATCTGGGACGTTGATAAAATTGTATAGAAGCGCATGACTGCTTCATTTTATGACAACGGAGAGTATCCATCGGCCATTATTAGAGATCAAGCACCCAATTCATAATCAATATACAGGACGATACAGAGGACGAAGATTCCGATGAGGAAGAATAAACGTTATTTATTTTACATTCATAAAATTATAATAGTTAGAGCTACAAATTGGTAAAAGTGACATAGACGGTACGAATATTCTGTCATTACTAACTTTAACTATCGGTTGACTAGGTATGAGTAACCCAGGCCTTACTGTTTCAAATTCATCAATAAACGGAATGATAAATAATTTTTTTCCTTTAAAATTACTATCCACAGACAGTGTATATATCCAGGGCCCGTGCCATTTTTTATCTACTTATATACTAAAATATACTACATCTTAGCATACGAGGGGTTACATAGACTAAATTTCTTTTAAAATCACAAGTATATTGAATTATACGTTATATGATCAATTTGCCTATAATATGTCGCGTGCTCACGCTCTATCTCACTAACGGCATCTCAATTGAGGTTGTGTACCCCTTATAGTACTGATTAATTATGTAAGCGTAGTATAACACTATAATATATACTTGTAACATTATAATGAGAAAATTATTGTATTTTTGTGTGTGTGTATGTTTGCAATGAATAAACTCATAAAATACTGCGCCGATTTAAAAAAATGTTTCACTAATGGAAAGCTACATTCACCTTGAGTAACATAGGCTATATTTGATTCATCATCATCATCATCATCATCTATCACCACGCGGATGAAATTGCGGAACTAGTATTTTATAAGCGTGTGTTACATTTTTCTACAACAAGTGCAATTTGAAAAATTTAATACCGACTTCCATAATAACTGTGGTAAAAATCAGTTATAGAAGTGTATCTCAAAAACTACTGGACCGAATTTTATGAAATTTAAATAGGACCACACGGAAAGCACCATCTTTCAAACAAAAAAATTTGTGAATCGGTTCACCCTATCGTAAGTTATGAAGTAACAAACATATAAAAAATACAGTCGAATTGAGTACCTCCTCCTTTTTTTGGAAGTCAGTAGAAAATAACCTGTTCTGACGTCTGATGAACAAAACCATTTATTAACATCAAACAAAACACACAATAGTTTATTTGTACCGCAACCCACGAATCTTTCTGAATCGCCCATTAGGAAATAAGGTTGACGCCTTTGCTAGAAGTTTGGTTCTAATTGAAGATATATTTGTGAAGATATGCTGGCACAAACAACACGGAGTTGTGGCCCAGATAAAAATGGTGTTAGACAATGATGGATAGCTTTTATCGCGCCTTATTGTGTAAATGAGCAGGGGTTGAGGCGTTTTGTTGACTCTTACCAAGCTATGAGAGTTGTTTCGCTAAAGCTTGCAACTTGTAATTCTAAGAGAGATTTTTTTTCTTTAAATAATAATATATTACTAATTTGGACTGGCTGATTGGCGTATTGGTAGCCTTCTGAGTCCTGAGCCCCGGGTTCGATACCCGGACAGGATCAACATTTAATTTTGTGTGCGTGAACATATCTATTTGACCAGTGTCCGAGTATATGAGTATGTTTCATCTGGTTACCATAGTACATGCTCTGCCTAGTTCGGTACCGGCAGATCTTGTGTGCAAGTAATAAATAATAATAATACCGCATGGGCGGACGGCTTTGTGGCGAGCCATCCTTGAGTGACGACACCGTGGAACCTAATTCTTCCTGAGGCTAATTGAGATCCCTGACCCCCGGCTTGCCTTAATTGGCCGTCTGGGGGTGGAGACGCAAGAGCAAGTACCAAAACGCTCCAGGGGTGGAAGTATTAAAGGGCAAAACTCCATCAACATATCAACACCCATTCGTCATCCACACCAATGTTGCCCCTTTTCTACCGACTTCCAAAAAGGAGGAGGTGCTCAATTCGACTGTTTTTTTAATGCTTGTTACCTCATAACTTTCGATAGGGTGAACCGATTCTCAAAATCCGGCGACACAGCTGTTCCAGCTGTACCAACAATTTTACTTTTACAGCTCTAATGTTTTACTAACTAAACGGGCCCCCCATAAGTTCCACAATCAATGTTGACGCAAGTACATTTCGAAAAATTTAATACTGACTTCCATTCTATTCAGTTTTTGGAGAGTAACTCAAAACTAAACCGAATTTGATACAATTTACATGGAACCACACGGGAAACACTAGCTTACAAACAAAAAAATAACTTTTGAAATCAGTTTACCCATTCGAAAATTATGAGGTAACAAACATAAGAAAATCACAGTCGAATTTAGTACCTCCTCCTTTTTGGAAGGTGGTAGAAAATAGCAATCAATCGAATGCACCTACGGTAGGATACCCTGAGTATATAAGAGCGAATTGACGTTGTATAAAGCTCAATGCTTTTCAAAAGAAGAAGAACAATTGTGACGTACCTATGCCTACTTGTAATGGAAAGGATAATTACGTTAATATTGTATTGTATTATACTGGTAGTAACATGATGGTTGTGACATAATCTTTCTTAAATAACCTCTAAAGAAAGATTTTTCTTAGTATCAGGCTTGCGTTTGAAGAATGCCTAATATTGATTTCGTACTGGTTGTGTGCTTACGGAAAGAACATTTTCTACTTAACTCTACAAAATGTTTAAATGGAAAAAAGCAAAGTACTATGTCGTAAGAAATTAATAGGTGACATCAAATCAATATAATATCATTTTATCAATTTAGGCATCAAAGACGTACTTGTGAATTTTATCTTAATATTATAAACGCGAAAGTTTGTGAGTATGGATGTGTGGATGTGTGGATCTTTGTTACTCTTTCACGCACAAACGGTGTGGGCAATTTTGATGAAATTTAGAATGGAGGAGATGAGGCACTGGATTAACACATACAATACATTTCATCATCATCATCATCCATCACCACACGGGTGAAAAAGCTTAGTATGCTTGGGCACAGCATAGACAAAATAATAAGATCTCTGCCTACGTCAAGATCGTAATGATGACAGTTCTGTCAAAGTTTGTGTCAGTTTCTGATAGCTAAGTCAAAAGCCAAGTCAATTTGACAGCTCGATATACAAGACGTGCTCGGCGTGAATGAATTGACAGTTTTTTTCCATGGTGATTAATTTTATATTTGTATGTACGTAAGTACTGAATTTTATTATTAATGTTTACTGATTGATATACTAAGTATTTAAATTTACTCATATAATACAATTGCATTTGACTATATACATATATTAAGACATTTTGGTATAAAGATAGATATGCCCTTGGAGCAGATAATAAGCTTCTCGAAGTACTAATCCTGCGCAGACGTAGTCGCGGGCACCAGCTAGTTTATTCATAATTGTAATTTAAAATATTCTACTGCAACGTTCTAAAACAAATACAGCCTCTACACATAAGAACTACTAATAACTTGGTTAATTATTCAGGTAACAATATGTATAGAGCTTAAATTGTAATCGAATAATTTTATTAATAAATCGATTCATTAATATGAATCAATTTATTTAGGCATTAATAATTATATCATTTAATAGATATAATTTTTAACATTATTGTAGTATGAGAGTTATCAAAGTAATACTCTACAGCTACAGTAAAGAGCCTACACGTTCCATAGAGAACCCCGACACACCCATTACAGGGTGACGTCATTCGAATATGCGACGAATTTGAAAGATAATTTCTGGTCCCTCGCATTAGACGACTTTTTGCAACGCGTTTCGTGAACGCGCTACAAAAAGTTTACGTTGCTATCTCTTTTTCCTCCGTGATGGCTTTCAAAACGCCTGTTTGTGGTATATTATACATATGCTAAACGTAGTTTGTACATTTTTATAGTATTACTTTTCAAAGCACTAACGCCTGCTTAAGCGATCTCAAACATTGAAATTTATAGAGAGAAAAATTCACATCCTCGGACGGGATTCGAACCCGCTGGATGGTACTGTTAACTGTCCAATAGATGTCGCTCCGTCCCCGCAAGACGGTTAGTCAAATAGAGAGTTAAAATTCGATGCTCGGACCAGATTCTCGGTGGCCTAGTTGGTCAATGGCGTCTGACACGGAGAGTCAGTAGACGCGGGTTCGAATCCCGTCTGAGAATGTGAATTTTTCTCTCTATAAATTTCAATGTAGTTTGTACAATTTAGACAACGATCACGGAATAGCTGCACGAGATTATAATGGTCTTGAAACAGCTTAAGAACAACAAGGCGCCGGATGACGACGAATAACATCTGAGCTTCTTAAAGCGGGTAGAACATAAATACTTAAAGTCCTTCAGAAGCTCTTTAATACCGTCTTACTTGAAGGTTTTATGCCATAAGCAAGAATTAAAACCGTGGTGGTTTATTTAACACACTTAACTTAAGAGTCACAGGCCCGTCTACCTTATAAGCCCTGTTTATAAGCTGGTGTCGAAAGTCATAACGAACCGTCTTAGTAGCAGGTTTGATGAATTCCAGCCTCCGGAACAAGCCGGTTTCCGAAAAGGCTATAGTACCATAGACCACATCCACACACTACGGCAAGTTATACAGAAGACCGAAGAGTATAACTTGCCTCTTTGTTTAGCGTTTGTGAACTATGAGAAGGCTTTTGATACCCCAATATCAGTTGGGAACTCAGTTCTCGAAGTAGTGGACAAATACATCTACCTGGGACAGACAATCAAACTAGGCAGGTCCAACATCGAGAAAGAGGTCAATGGTCGAATCCAACTCGGCTAGACAGCGTTCCGGAAACTTCGCAAAGTCTTCTCGTCAATAATACTTCAGTGCCTGTCTTCGATCAATGTATGTTACCAACGATGATTTATGGCACTGAAACGTACGTCTGTTACTATGGGGCTCATAAGTAAGCACAAAGTCGCACAACGAGCTATGGAGAGGGCTATGCTCGGGGTTTCTCTACGTAATCGAATCAGAAATGATGTGATCGAACGACAGTCACCGACATAGCCCAGAAGATTAGCCAGTTGGCCAGGGGGGCCGGAAGGTTCTGGAGTGGGACCGTGGCCCGGCAAGCGCAGCGTAGGTCGTCCACTGACACGGTTGGATGCAGGCCGTTTCCAACCGGTCCGTTTGGAAATTTATGAGGGAGGCATATGTTCAGCAGTGGATGTCATACGCCTTGATGATTGTTAATTTGTTCAACTTCTATTGTTGTAATTACACCCTATATCAAAACAAAATGACCAGTCAGTTCAAGCCAGTCGTACAATACGCGTTGCGTTCTGTTATCCCGCCAGGGCTGATTAGGTTTAAAAAAAAACTAAATATGATAAGCTAGTAAAAAGGCGATTTATTAAAAACGAGCCCTTAAAATAAAATATTATTTACGAAATACGTACCTTAAAGTCCTGTAGTAAAGTAATAAGTCCTTAGGCAGTCTTAACGCGAGAGAGGGTGGTTGGAGACTGAGGAACAGGGAATGGTAAACTAAACTACTCAATACATACATTATGACAGTTACTGTTGAAGTGCCTTACAACAACAAGACATAAGGGTGAATATAACAGTACGCGTTAGCTGGTGATCTTTTGATGCCCGAGGTCTCAGGATCGATACCTGGCCACGATATACATTTGTGTCATGTTTGTTCTCGGATCTTAAATTAACATGTTAGTGATTGTAACTATGTGCCCAGTGACACATCTAGGTTCTAGAAGATAGGTATCAGTTTGCCCATGGTTGTGTTATATACAAGAATAGATTACCTTTCGACAGCTGGATGCAAAGCAAGTTTAAGTATCTATATATTGTATTATTGACAACTGGATGTGAAACTCACTTGTCATAGTGCTTGGAGAAGAGAACCATTCAGGCTATTGTTATTTATGTATATTCAAATTTTGCCTATGCAAGTAACTATCCATGGAGGCCGATAATTGGCAAGAGACTGGACAGGGAAAAGTGGCGACATCTCTGAGTATTGGTGGTAACTCTCTTTTGGGCCATTCGCTAACGGAGTAGTACTGATAAGTAAGCAATGGTCAGCGTTACTTATTTGCATACAACATTGACAATAATTTAAACAGAAGCACAAGCAATTTAAAAGAAAAAATGTGTAGTGAAATATTTCGATCACAATTTCACAGATAACAGATAAAAATTTATTGGTAACTATACAATCACAGGTCATATCCTCATTTACGTGGGGCATAAACGTAATATCACCCATTTTTTTGCCTGACAACATTATGATAATGTTGCATACAACATTGACAATAATTTAAACAGAAGCACAAGCAATTTAAAAGAAAAAATGTACGGTAAAATATTTCGATCACAATTTCACAGATTACAGATAAACATTTATTGGTAATAATACAATTACAGGTCATATCCACCTTTACGTGGGGCATATACGTAATATCACCCATTTTTTTACCTGACAACATTATGATAATGTTGCATACAACATTGACAATAATTTAAACAGAAGCACAAGCAATTTCAAGAAAAATGTGTAGTAAAATATTTCGATCACAATTTCACAGATAACAGATAAACATTTATTGGTAATTATACAATTACAGGTCATATCCACATTTACATGGGGCATATACGTAATATCACCCAATTTTTTGTCTGACCGGTTCAAAAAGGACTTGCTTTGCACGTGTGCATTGCAAACTGACTCGGCCTTTTATTGTATTGCCCAATGATAGCCATATAATAATCATTTCCGTTGTGAAAATCTTTAGCTCCTACATCCTTTAGAAATTTTATAATTTTGTCAGGTCAGGTCTAGCATACATTTTATTATAATAAAAATTAGTTCATTTAAACGTGTTGACAGTTCTAAGATTTTTACCAATAACCGTGAGGTTATGATTATTACGTTAATCATGAGGCGTATTATTATAAAAAAAACAATAAATAATGTGATCACTCTTATCAATTTTAATTATTCATTATTTTATTTTATACAATTATTTAAATAACATTATTCCTACCTTTATAATATGTCAAGCTATTATACTTACGCTTAGTAATTGAATTCAAAACTTTTTAATTACTAAAGAGTAAGTGTGCTAATTTTATTGTATTGTACAGTATGCACCTTAACAATTTATAATTTATCCGTCGAATTATAGTTTACCTTCTTCTACGTCGTTGCCTCATGGCTGAGGGCCGTGGTCATCACAAATGGTTTTTCCCACTAAGATCTTTCAGGTCGTCTTCTTCTCCGTTTTAAGAAAGTTGGATGGATGCGTGAATGGTGGATATATACATATAAGTGTGTATAACACAATAAGAATTCGTGGTCGCCCTACTGGTAAAATTAGATAAGAGCAAGTGAAATGTGCGGTAGCGGAATCAATATATATGATAAGTTCCGAGCAATTCAGGCTTTAATCGGCCCGAATCAGCAAGCCTCCGGTTCATTCATAAATCTTTTGTTATAGCGTAAACCTGATGCGGACAGATTAAGAAATCAGATTAAAGGCGTAAGCTTTACGCAGAACCTCTAGCCTGAACTTTTCGTGCCAAGCTGAACCGAGCTCTTGATCTCGGTTTTCGAGTTTCGATAAATTTAAGTCTCACACTATTTGCAGAACAAAGTGAATGGGTAAACCAGCGGTCGAATGCTCACCGTGCAGAGTCACTATTTGGATTTCGTAAATTGTCAAAATAATTGACATACATGACATTCATTAGTTATCTCTTTCGTTTGCGTTTGTACGCACCATAAACTAAACTGTGCAGTCATATCCTACTTTCCTACGTGTTTATAAACGCTAAAGTTTGTAGGTGTGAATGTGTGGATCTTTGTTACTCTTTCACGCTCAAACGGCAAGGGCAATTTTGATGAAATTTGGTATGGAGGTAGATGAGGCGCTGGATTAACACATAGTGTACTTTTCAACATCATCATTATCATCCATCACGCGGGTGAAAAAGCGTTGGGCACAGCATAGACAAAATAATAAGATCTCCGCCTACGTCAAGGTCGTAATTAAGACAGTTTTGTCAAAGTTTGTGTCAGTTTCTGATAGCTAATTGTCTACGTATTTATCTACGTAGGTACTGTATTTTATTATTAGTGTTTATTGGTTGATTTACTAAGTACAAGTACTTACATTTACTCATAACTATATAAATATTTTATGACATTTGGGTATAAAGATAGATGTGGCTTTGGAGAAGATAATTAGCTACTTGAAGCACTAATCATGTGCAGACGACGTCGTAGGCACCAGCTAGTGTTCGTCATAAAATTACTTTTCCTGGCTTGATGTAACTTCTTTGTGGTGCTCAGATTGGCTTCTGACATCAGTCGCAACACATTGTGAGGTGTTTAGCGATAGATTTTGAAATTTGAGGGTTGTCACTAGCCAGGCGGTCACCAGATATACCCTACCACCATGCTGTGGGTTTCATCACGATGTTACCATCACCAAAAGTTCAAGTCTGACCATCGCTTTCAAACCACCCTTATCAATTATTTGATCTCAGACAAAATAAAAAAGTTACTCGTAAGACAGAATGTTGTGAACAGAGAAGTGAGGCCGGTTTTCTTAACTTTATTTGCGTGCATCGGTATTATTAACATCATAATTCAAATTAAATTAAATGTAATTAAAAATTAATACATTTAATTTAAATGGAAATTCACATTTATTATGATGTACACGGCGAGGCGTAGTTTTACCGCCCTCATTTCTCTGTTCACAATATTCAGTGATGACTTTTTTATTTTGTCTGAATATTTGATAAAATATTGGAAGTGAGTGTAGCTGAAACTGTTAGCAAAATGTTTTTCTATTCTAAACAGGTATTTTCTTTCGACATGGAAAGTGATTTGTCGCGTGAAGCGTGAAATTATGCTCCGCAGATAAATTTTATCGGTTTCGTTCAATTTTCGTCGACAAAGCGTTTCAGATTGGAGCTACTGTAGTGAATAATCAATATTATTGATGGATTTGAACATTTTTAAATACTTTTTTTGGAGCAGTATTTAAAATAATGATTTTAGAAAAGTTGATAATAATTCTATAATGTTTAAGTAAATTATCGATGAAAAACAAGATTATAAAATTACATTAGCAATTTGATTGACATCAAAAATACTAAAATAATAATATCGTATTGGGGCTTAGATTTTTCTCTGTCGCAGAGTAATCTTTTATCCACCGGCTCCGGGCATACTCACAAAACCTCTGCGGTGTTCCATAACTGCCGCTTTTGGTGGGAAGGCGGGGAAGCTTTCGCACACGGCCACGAACCCGCCGCGGATGTCCGTTGCCGGACCCTTTTCCCTTGCAGCACGCCAGAACACTTGGCGCCAGACTCCCCCGAGTCTGGGCGCCCGAGGTCCCCCTACGATGGGTCAAGTGAGTAGCCCCACCGCCTGCTACTTCTGCCGCAGAGGATAGGGACAGCGGTGCCTCTCAATACTGACAGTCCTCTTCCCTTGCGGCCCCACCGCGTCCACCATAATATCTAACGGTGGCGGCCCCGACAAGGCCGCGAAAGGTAGGGAGAGCGGCGCCCCGTAATAGCGGCACTCCTCTCCCGCCGCCCATACGACACCGCAGCCCGCCTCAGTTGCAATGGCGTGGCGCCCAAACAACACCGCAGCCTACAGTGACCTCTCCCTTGTGGGCTTGGAGGACAAAGCCCATAGGAGCGGTGCCTCGCTGGGCTCCCCAGCTATCTCCTATCACTGGCAGGCCCATTGGTTTCCCTCAGCTTCACCGTGGTGACCCAAGCAACGGCTACTGAACCCTCGGGGGAGATTAGTGCTCAGCTCAGTCTAGGTATGTCAGCCTAGGAGCTGAGGTAACATTGCCAGATTTTTGGACACCCTACCCGCAGCGAGTGCTTTTAATGATGTTTTTTCTATAATTAACTAAGTGCGGTCTGAGGTTTTACCCGCGTGATGATGGATGATGATGAAACGTATCCTATGTCTTTCCCCGAGATATGAAATATCGAAAAACACTAAAATCACAAAAAAAGGTCCATCCGTTCTTGAGTTATAAGATGGTAACTAACACGACTTTGTTTTTTACATATATAGATATAGGTACTTTATACTATAATTTTACGATTTTTCACGTACCTGCTTATTTTTTATTTTTAATAGGTATAATTGTATTACACTTCATTTAGTTTTAGCAGTCTTAAATTAATTTATTTTCTTATCTTATAATTAAGTACTCTAATCGTACATAAAAATAATACATCAAAGGTTTCAACGAAAATATTTTGCTTATACTCATATGAGTAACTAGACTAGACTGGTTTAAACTAAAACCATTAGTAGTTCTTTATTATGTTAAGCCAATCACTAACGCGCGCACGGCCCACATCTCAATGGAGCTCCTCTCCTCTCCTCTATAGTTTCTAGGAATAACCCAGCAGCCTAACTATCGCAGTAGTATATGACGATTTGCGGCTTTCTGAAATGTTGAGAGTAATATCTGAATACTACATCTGGAAGATCGTTTCAGTAGCTATCCAACGAGGTATTATTAATTCCAAAACAAGTTCCCCGTCATGGTCAAAACCACCGGAATAACCCACCCGCCACACGCGACATCTTATTTGGTCGGTTTATAATGGCTGCTGAGTTTAGCTGCCAACTTCACACAGGTCCTAGAAACCATGTGGTTGATAGTATTTGCATACTGATATTAAATTTTCTGAACGTCAAATTAAGTCTAGACTACAAATTAGAATGACTCTGTAGAGTACGTGTCTAACGACAAAGTTTAGTCAATTTAACTTTTAATTTGACCGCAGCTTCATAAACTTTTTGATAACCGTAAGTACGGGGTCATAAAAACACAAAGTATGGTGATAAAAAAACAAGTTACGGGCAATTAATATCGTCCTCGACATTTTAAACTGACGCACCTGATGGTTAATAAGTTTACGTTCTGGTGGAACCACCGCAGTACCACCTTTACACACTACCCCAAAGTAGCAGTGTATTTTTGGGTGTTTTTATTAACCGACTGCCAAAAAGGAAGAGGATATATGTTCGTTTTTATGTATTTTTTGTGTATGTTAGCCAATTTCTCCCCCATCTGTAAACCGAATAAAAAAAAAAAAAAATATAATTTTTGTTAGGTAGATTATTCTTCCAAGGTGGCACCAAATTTAATTAAATTTCATAAATTATAAGTAAATTTAATTAAATTTGGTTGCTTGACCAAATTTAATGAAATTTACTTACTTAAATTTGGTGCCACCTTGGAAGAATAATCTACTTAACAAAAATTATAAAAAAAAAATGTTTTTGTTTTTAAGTTACACTCCAAAAACTAAAAAGTTTATGCCTATCTTGATGATATCATCATTGACAGTGAATTTTTTTGCAATGAAACAGACTTCAATACAAAATTGTGTGAAATGACTTGTCGAAGTCGGTACCATGCGTACTGTATTGTGATATAACTTTGAACTACGAGTATCATGGTGCCAACTTCAACAAGTTATTTCACACTTTTTGGTATTGAAGTCGGTTCCATTATTTGCTTTTTTTTTGTTTTAGTTATTCATATATTTATATCAGAGCCACATTTATTTTATGTAAACAATTAATCTTAAATCTTGAACTTACAACCAATGACGAATTGAGGTAGGTACCTTCATTAAACGATGATAGATCGGCTCTTTAGTCAATTGAGGCCGCTCGAACTTATCCCGCGGGATCAGTTGACCTAATTAATGTTTTGAATTGGGCAACTGATCCCATTGATACATTTTATGATTTGTACAGATACGAAAAAAAGTGTTTGCCATTATATTTACCAAAACAAGAACACTGCCACAAATGCTCATATATATTGCGCCCCTCGAAAAGCTGTGAAAGTGCAGTTGAAGGTCAACTCGTCGGATTGTGCGAATACGACTACCTGCATTCAGCCAACCACAGACCAGAATCTTATCAAAATAGGAAGGGTTGAGCGCATCTTTCTATTTGGTACGTATTTAGTCGTGCATTGGCCTTTGTGTTAAAAGTTTTAAAAACATCCAAGTCTTATTTTTTGTAAACGGTTCAATATTGAATAATGTGATGTAATTTCAGTGAAAAGTTCATTGGGTGAGTAAAAATATTTACTAAATAATATTCCTATACTTACATACTTTTCAATGTTTATTTAAACAGCTAGCGGCCCGCTTCGGTTTTTCCTGTGGAATCTTTTGCCGTAGGGCCAACTAGTTACGTTTAATAAATACCTTTGATGGAAGCCTAGCCTCATCTAGCGTTTATGCACTTAGACATTGTTTGTTGTGCGTACCGTATATATTAAAATAAATAGACTTATTTAAACATTTTTTTCTTCATTAACCCTTCGCGTCCCTAAGACGTAAATATAAGTCAGATTCATTCATAAATCTTTTGTTTTAATTATCACGACGATAGTCATCATGCTGGAAGTAGTACGACTACAAATACCTAGAATATATAGGCATAATACAAATTTAAATTAAGTTATATCTGTATTACATAATGATTAATAGAACCATCTTTGTAAACGAATTAAGTTGAGCAAGTCCAAAAGATGCAAAAAAAATTGTTTTACAGGAATTTAATAGGTTAAAGTTACATATATTATATTTAATTTAATTATTAATAAATACGCGTTGGAGGATGTTTTTTCAAACTCTTGGACTGGAAAGGATCTGGCATCAACATTAATGGCGAATACATCATTACCCTTCGTTTTGCCGATGATATAGTCATAATGGCGGTGTCGCTCGCGGATATCGGCACCATGCTCAACGACCTCAGTAGAGTTTCCCAACAGGTTGGTCTTAAGACGAACATGGATAAGACGACAATCATATCCAATGTCCATGTTCCGCCTATACCGGTAATTGTTGGAAACGATACACTTGAAGTTGTAGACGAGTACGTCTACCTGGGACAGACTGTCCAATTAGGTAGGTCCAATTTCAACAAGGAGGTCGCACGAAGAATCCAGCTCGGGCAGCGTTCGGGAAGCTTCGATCCAGCTTTTCGTCCCCAATACCTCAGAGCCTGAAAACCAAGGTTTTCAACCAAAGTTTGTGTTGCCAGTGATGATTTATGGCACTGAGACGTGGTCCCTTACTGTGGGCCTCATTACAGGCTTAAAGTTGCTCAACGAGCAATAGAGAGGGCTATGCTTGGGGTTTCCCTGCGTGATAAGATCCGAAATGAGGAGATCCGTAAGAGAACTAAGGTCACCAACATAGCTCTCAAAATTTGCAAGTTGAAGTGGCAATGGGCAGGTCACATCGCTCGCAGACCTGATAACCGATGGGGAGGAAAGGTTCTTGAGTGGCGACCACGTACCGGAAGACGATGTGTAGGCCGGTACCCCGCTAGGTGGACCGACGACCTCGTCAAAACCGCGGGGAATCGCGGTGCTGTGGATGCAGGAAGCAAGTAGCCGGTCCAATGGCGTTTTATGGGGGAGGCTTATGTTCAGCAGTGGACGTCTTCCGGCTGATAGTGATGATAATGATTACTAAAAATGTGTATACTGGTCAAAGTTGGAGCTAAGAGTGACACAAAGAAGCGGCGGGGCGAGGCATCCGGTGTCCGCCGCTCTCACGTTGTGTTGCATCGGCGCCTCAGGTTCGCTGCTGCAGGTAACATACGAGTCGAGCCTGGCTTAATACCCATAGTTTAATAAGAAACTCATGTGTTGATGGTGTACCTACATATGACTTCTTCTGATAATACCTGATTATTAAGAAAACCAGGAGCAGACCATGAGTGTGTGCTTGCATGTGTGGTGTACATTTGACAGAAAGAGAGAGTGTGTGTGTGCAGATATGTGTGAAGGTGTGAACTTATGGATGAGGCTGTGATTTTTGTATGTGAACTGCGCATGATATGTGTAATTATCGTATGGATAGATGTGTTTTTGACCACCGTCATACGGCAATGGAGCGCAGAAAGGAGCCGTGGAACGAGCCAGGGAGATCGATGTCCTAGCTGACCCGCTCCAAGGCAGATACGGGGGTACGGAGTAGACAGTTTAAGGTAAGTAAGCGGATTATATGATAAATTTTATAATTTACTTAGGCAAAATACCCAGCGTAGAAACGAGAGCAAAAAGGTTTTAAAGTTCAATTTGCCTTCACGAGTAACTTATCGAAATAAAATCCTTCAATCAAGCAAAGTTTGCTTAGGTAATAAATTAACGATACGAAATATTTTCGTGACTATAAACCCAATACATTGCAGAAGCCTTATGAACGCTGCAATATCTGCGACGATTTCATTGAATCCACCCAACATTCACGCCGGTCCATTTATTCGTTTATCGAAAATTTCTACATACGAGTATATAATTTCGTTCTCATAGACAGAATTTCAATTGAAAATTGTTCAACACTGTGTTGAATAGATACAATATGTGTTTTTTTGCTAAATATGTATTTGTTCTGAAACTTTTTTAATCTAATATTAAGGCTCTATCAGACACAGTAAATATTAACGGTTGACTAGGAGACAAAGATGCTTGGAGTCACTTCTGCCAGTTTGGCATTTGCCACTCATGTAATTGTTTAAAATTCACATAAAAATACTTTGTCCATACATATGAAATTCGCGTTTTATCGAAATAGAGGCTCTACTGGGTAGAGCCTCTATTTACTTTGCAACGCAGCAGTTTTAATAAAATGTATGTGTTTTTATATAGCTTTATGTCTTTTAAGTACATTTAATAATAATAAACCTTCATAAGTGCTTTGATGCCCAAATTCAATAATAATATGGTACAATATCCACACCAAGTCTTCAGATCCCAAACTACTCAGATCTGTAAAAGCTCTGCAGCTTCATTGCGAACATTTTTAGAGAATAAGCCACAGAAGTCATAAGATAATCTAGAAATGCTTTAGTAGACTCAAGCTCTATGTTTATACAAAGTCCATTAAAATCCTCGTCGAAAAACACTGACTGAAAAAACAAAAGCTACGGTAACAAATATTGTACACGTTACCTACACTCGTGCTAAAGTTAAAGAAGATACATATCTTAACAATCTAACAAAACTGACTGAACTTTCTGAAATTATTTCCGCCAATACCACAAAGTCAAAGTCAAAGTCAAACTCATTTATTCAATTTAGGCATCAAAGACGCACTTATGAACGTCAATTTTTCATTATAATGTACTTTAAAGACTACCGCCGCGTTCCAAAATATATAGAACCTACCGAGAAGAAGCGGCAAGAAACTCGGGGCCATTCTTTTTATAAAGATGTTTTTACAATGGTTTTACTTAGGTACTACAAATATTAGCTCCAGTATGTTGAATTACAAAAGAGAACATAATTATGGTATCAGTAGGGCAAGACACGCTACACTTTGACATCTTAGTACACGAGTAGATAGATCCTGGAGTGATCAGTCCCAAGCTGTTTTATCCTCCAAGTAATCCGAAATTTTGTATTAACCTTTTTGACAGAGTTTAAATTTAATAGTAATCTTAAACTTTTAATAGGCAAATCTCGGATAACATTGGGAACTTTATTATAGAAACGTACACATTGTCCCATAAAAGAATGACTTATTATGTGGAGACGCGTTACATGTACGGATAGCTTGTGCTTATGTTGGTGGAATAAGCATCACTCTTTTTATAAAAATAACTAATGTTTTTCTTTACATACATTAGATTTTCATAGATAAACTGAGAAACAACAGTTAGAATGTTTATGTCTTTAAACTTATGTCTAAGGGGAACTCTGGGAGCTAAACTGTAGATCGCTCGTATAGCCCTTTTTTGCAGTATAAAAATAAAATGATTATCTGCAGAACATCCCCAGAGCAGTATGCCATAAGTCATAACGCTATGGAAATAACTAAAATGAACTATTCTAGCTGTGTCTACATCAGTTAATAGTCTAATTTTTTTAACGGCATAAGCCGCTGAACTGTGCCTACTAGACAATTTTTTAATGTGGGGACCCCATTGCAATTTAGCGTCTATAGTAATTCCTAAAAAGACCGTTGACTCCACAAGGTCCAACCCTGTTCCATTCAATTGTATATTGTATTCTACTTGTCTCACATTTGGTGTCGAAAACTTTATACAATTAGTTTTCTTCTCATTGAGGAGAAGATTATTTGTATTGAACCAATTCACAACTTTAGCTAATGCATTGTTAACATAGTCATAGTTCAATAACTGCCTTTTAATTTTAAATAACAGTGAATGTCATCTGCAAACAATACAATCTCGTGATTCTTCTCTACATAATAAGGTAAGTCATTAATATAGATTAAAAACAAGAACGGCCCTAGTATTGAACCTTGTGGAACGCCCATTGAGATTATAGAGCTGGGCGATTTTTTACCATTTTTGTCATCCATTGAATTCTATCATTTAAATATGAAGTCAAAAGGTTGAGAGCCATGTTCCTAATACCGTAGTGTTGTAATTTCCTGACAAGTATATCATGTCGGACGCAGTCAAATGCCTTAGATAAGTCACAAAAAACACCTAAGGCATCTTGAGAGTACTCCCAGGAATCAAACACATCTTTTATAAGTTCTATACCTGCGTCTATAGTAGAGCGATTCCTTGTAAACCCAAATTGATTTTTATGGAAAATTGTGTTTGCACTAAAATGAGTTTCTAATTGATGTAATATAATTTTTTCGAAAATCTTACTTAGCGTAGGTAGTACAGAAATAGGCCGAAAATTTGTTGGATCAGTAGTACTACCAGATTTGAATAACGATTACTTTGCCCGCGCCATAAAACTGCAAGGATTTTTGAGGTCCAAATTGTCGGCGCAACAATTGTTGCAAGTAAGTGTCACGCGCGTTTTTCTTTTGTTTATTTTTTAAAGTCGTCCCAATGTTTAACCATAGAGTTTAATTCTTTAGCGTAATATATTTTCTTTCTTCGGCAACACTACACACGAACATGTTCTACCTGTGAACTTTAAAAAAATATATAATCAATGTTTATATTTTCATCTGTGTTTGGCGGTGAAGTTATGTTTTGTGCTATAGTTTTTAGTGAATTAATAGGGTTAAACTCATGATTTTGATACAAATTATACATGAATATGGTCGTGAATGTGTAAGGAATACTGTAAATAAGTGATTTAAGTTCTGACATCAAAATTTACACGAAAAAAATTTGTCACGAATCGACCCCTCTCGGTAAGCTAATTCTCATTGTTATGATTGGTTATAATTTGCTTTATTTTGAATAGATTATACTTTTCATTGTAAAATATCACAGAAATAAGTTTGTCAAGTAATTACACCTACTCAGAATATGATAAATACGCCATATCATGTCAGGATCGATAAAAAATCGAAGTCACGTGACAGTTAAATTCGCTAGTACTAAAAATTCAAAATTAGTATTTTTTTTTTATATTACTGATTTATAATTATTCTTTGAAACCTAGTTTGGTTTGTAGAATTTCTAATAAGAATTCCAATAAAATAAAAAAATACAAGAAAATTTAAACTTTATTTAAAAATACATTTTAGAAATCATCATGTCTAAGTCTAGAAAATGGGCCCTCAAGTTGAAAAAAAAATAATTATTGGCCGAAATTTCAAAGTAAATCTTATTTTTTATGTAATTATTAACAACCCAAGCATATGTTACTAGGTAAAAATAATATTTCTGTTTAAGACATTCAAAATATTTATAAATATCAAATCAAAATCCTGTCTTTGTAAGCATTATTTATTGTTAAAACTTAATTTTTGTGGTCAGATTGCAAGTTTTTTTATGATAATATTTCTTCTACAAATTCAAATATTTGAATGTAATTAGTTAGATATGTATTTTTACCATTTAATTACCGCAAAAAACCTATAGGTATTAATGTAAATTTTTAAATTACAATTTTTTTCCACATCATATTGGATGTGGAAAATGTATGTATCATATTTTGGTTATTCAACTATCTCTGACAAAAATTTCGTCTCTTAACTCGCTATAGTTATGGCACAAGAGCCATTTATTCCCAACTCGGCGCAAACTTTTGACGCGGGCGCAGGTCGTAACACTAGGGAGCAATCACGAGGGCGCCACAGGGCTCCTTAGGCAAGTTAGTCGATAAAGGAACCACTTTATTGTGCTTCACTAGGTCAGGAAATACACCACTTGCAACACAACTATTGAACACTGCTAGATTGGGTGTAATGACATATATAATTGAAGAAACGGTCTTCACAGAAAGACCCCATAAGTCTGCCGTTTTTTTTGCATCTAGACTTTTGAAACTGCTTACAATATATCTTTGCAATTAACTACTGAAAATTTAAAAGTTGTGTCCACATATAGTTTTGTCAAGATTTAAATCGTTATCATCAGTTAGTCCATCGACTAATTTGACACACATTTGCCCTTTACTAAACCTTAACATAATACCTACTAGTAGTTCAGCGAACAGCAGATCTCGCAAGCATAGTCTTATCAGGTAATCTTTACCAATTTTGCTAAAATGTAATATGTTGTTGGTATCATAATGTTCTTGCCGAATATTACCAAAACCGTCTAGTTTTTAAAACTCACAACCTATTATTTCGCCAACCACTTGAATTATTATGGTTATTTTCGAAATTCCTCTTTAAAGTCAGGTATCTAATGTGTGTAACATTTTTTTTCAAAATCGGTAAAATGCACCGCAGCAAAATTCCCCTTTTTAAAAATATACCCTCTGTACCTATCGTCAATTTGAACACATAAAAGAGTTAAAGGGAGATAGCTATAGGGTAAACACGGATCGAATGCGTTACAAATAATCAATTGCGGTTAAAAAATAAACGTTCACACTGAATTAAATTCTATTCTTAAGAATATAAGGTCACATTTTTGCTTATCAAAGCATAGAGTAAAATGGTCGGGAGGTCGGCAAAAACAGGTGCAGTCGACCAATCAGGGCAGGCCAGCGAACGGACGCTTGCTCCAGAGATCGGCGGTTACGCAGGGCTCAAGGAGTGTTAGCCCGAATTCTTAGAAAGTCGGACGCGCGCGCGTTTGTTTAGAAAATATTCTTAAATTAGGGTGTGTACCGGGATTCTAAAAACGACGGTTGTGCGCTCGTTTAAAGAGATAATATATTTAAATTAGAGTCAAGTGAAGTGTAGTGTCTTCCAGGGCTGATTATGTAAGTGTTTCTTTAATTTTAACCTCTCAGCGAAACTCCGTGGGTTTTGTTTTAAAATTAGACTTATTATTTAAATTTTAATATTTCAAAGCTTGCTGTTTTTTTGTGATTATTATTAACGGGATAATTCCTATAATTTTATGGTCTTTTATAAAATTTTGTCATTTAAAACATAGCAAAAATTGTCTAATAATTCACTATCATGCCAAAATAATTAAATAATTATTGTATGATAAAATGATTTACATATATTATAATATTGATTCAATACATAATTAATTAAATGTTTTCTAATATTTATGTAGTTAGTTTAAATCGAATTCTAGTATAACTTAGCATAGAAGAACATATTCATTATTCTATTATTAATATTATAAACCCCTCTGAGCTTTGTCTGTGAGTGATGGTATCTTTTATGCATTTGAAAGGGTAGAACATTCATTAAATATATCAAAAATTGTTGTTGTAAAGTAATATTTTAATGAGTGTTTTATTACTTCTGTCATAATCATATTTTTATTGTATTGTTCATTTTATTTCTTGTGTTTGGTTGTATCACTCATATAATTACACATTACATTATAATATATAATTTAAATTCAATTGGACGTGAATTAATATAATCCACGGATCTAAATGAATTTTAGGGAATCCTTACTCAATAAAAGTAATGATTTATTACTCTTAGGAGAATATAATAAATCATGAAATTGTGACAACATAAAATTAACACAGCTTAATTTTAAGTAACATTTAGAAATAAGTAGTTACCTTCACATTTTTACATCATAAATTACACACCATAATTCATTTACCAAGATAAAAGGGAGCCTTGACATCATATATGATTGAATAACTGTAATTTCGTCTGTATTAAATTATTTGTATTGTGGCACAAGGGCTAAGGTTGATGGTGTTACCCAGTCGATATTGAATCGAGACTATCTGGGGATATCAAAATAATCTTGCATTGTCGGTGGGTTTCAATTTATTGATTATCCTATCGACATCCCTTGTGTCAAAATTCAAATTTGTTCATAAATAACAACACGCAAGTACACAACACTACTTAACAACAATTTTAAAGCTATTGGTTTAAGTCGGTAGAACAAGACTGTTGTAGAGGTCTTTCGATTTTAGTTTTAAGAAATTAGGGCGGTACTTAAACCAAGGCTTGAGATTAAATCTCCGTAATAATGAATTTAGTAAAATACACCTTCTGTGTATTTAAATAAATACATATGAGTGGTTCACCAGTTTTCAGCTAGTTTAAGTGGGAAGTTAGGGCATTTAATAGGGACTGTGTTACATAACAAGAAACTTAGTTTGCATGCTCGTTATTTAGAGCAAAGTGCTAACAAGGGCGACTGCTTTTCGAATGAAGTTATTTCCCTTGCAAGTAAGAAGCCATAATCTTTAATTAGGTTTTTTATGTGTAAATGCACTTAATAATTTTAATCATTTGGTAATTAAATATGAACACAGACGCGAGAATAATCTTAAAATTATTAAATAATAAAATCCTGTCGGAGTTAAATAAATATAACATTACTTTTGAAAATATCAAAAATGTCCGAAATTGGATTTGATACTCTTAAGGTAATGAAGAGGAGAAAGTGACAAAACATAATCAAACTTGTGGATACGCGATGACGTGCGCCGGAGGTTTCATGTAGATTTAAGTTAATAACTTTTTCTTTCAGCGTCCACGTGTAGATTTAATTAGATCTAAGTGTAGTTAGAAACATGAAACCATTAGTGATGGGCAATTGCGGATCCGCTTCTTTTTCCTCCGCGGTAAATTCCTATTTGTATAGTTGTAATAAATGCGTTATTTCTTCGATTTGGGGGGGTGATAATTCTGTTTCTTCCAGAACACAGGAAGTTCGAGAGCTGGTTGCCGAACTGTGGGTTGTCATGTAGATTTATCGTAAAGAATTGAATTATTCTAATATCGTCAATACTGAAAATACGTATTAAACTAGTAGTGTACTAGAGTAGGTACAGATGTGTTAATTTTATCCATTGATTAAACGAGACTTACTAGGACGTATCGACGTAATTGAATCTTAAAGTAAGTAACTATTTACTGGATGTTTAACTTTAATTATTTTATTCCAAAATACAAATCATTCTTCTGAAGTCGACGAAATAATATTCAACGTAAATTCAAGCGTAGTGAGGATTAAATAATAGATTGGTACTATTAGGTAAATTTCCAGGTTGAATTACATGACGACTCACAGTCTAAAAGAAGTCTTCGGAGGTTTGTGGCATGTTATTATAAACTCACCATATCGGTTTTGTTTACATCCAACTGTTGTACTATAAAATTAAAATTATATTTTAATTAAAATAATTGTCTTACTAAAAAAATATATATTTTGAATATATTATTTCTAATTTAACTATCATTTCTCAAGATGAAACGTTGTGTATGCTTAACCGATATGGGAAATCCTAATTAATACAATGGGTGACTTATTACTTGCCAACATTTAATTTATTAACAGTAAATAATTACAAAGTCACTTATTGTATAACAAGGAAATACGATGAACTTGTCTATCCATTTTGATTTCAGAGATGTTTACATATATGTTTTATATTATCTTGCTGTATATTATAGTTAAGTATATGTTGACGTGATCACTACTTCTAGGTATATCAGGCGGAATACTACTGTATATCAAGGGAACTTATGTGCTTTTGATTAACCAATTTCTTTCAGAGATGGTCATTGTTTAATTGATATTAATTTATATTATGTTTTATAGTTACACAACTTTTTATAGGTATGTCAATGGAACATTATATTGAACTTTATTTAACCAATTTTCAGAGATTGTCACATCGATTAATTAAAACTACCTAATCTAGTGGAATATTATAAATATGAGTATGTTCAACGTATTCACCATTTGTTATAGATTATTCGAAGGGGACTTAATCATTTTACGGTATAGTTAATATTATCCTACCTTTCCTAAGTTTTACAGCGGGTGGTAGAATTTTCACAAGATATTTTTAAGGTTACAGCAAATAAGGCGACTCTTAGGGGTCAGTGTGTTCTTGGCTTGGAATTTGTTACTCTTACAGGAATGTATGGGGAATATATGGAATAGCCTAGACTTAATATATTGATCTTTAATCGATAAGCAATTAAGCGTAAATAGATTCACTTACGAGTTAGAAATGAACAGGGACCGGAAGTAATCTGCTTTCAAAGTAACGTATTGCAGCCCAGCTTTGTTATCATTCTGTCTCTTAAGATGAATAATTAAGTTAATGCAGTTAAGGCGTATCTGTTCAATTACCATTTATTGAGTGCCAAGACTCGGAAATCATATTTCATAATCAATTCGGTTGTGATAATACTGGTTGCCTTTGACTTGATTAAATTAGATTCTTGTTAATTGAACTTAACTATGAAACCCTAAGTCCTTCTTTCGTTAATTCGTTCAAGTATTTAAATTGTGATATATTTAACCTGACAATAGTTTGATAAATTCATCAGACTGGAGTGCTTTTATAATTATGTAATAAATGTTGAGCTAGTTGCGATTTTGGGGCCTCACAACCCCCGGGATTAATAAACTCCCTCGCATGATTGCTTAATTTGGAAAGCTTCGACTGCAAGCATAAGTACTATACACGTCGGTGAGAAATTTTCCCCACACTGGACATAGGTTCGATAAAGGATGCTCTACGGCCAAAGAGTTATTTATTTATTGAACCATTTACAAACATTATACACGACATCATCGAATTATGGTTGGGTTAATATTAATTGATCGCGGGAGGTTGAAGTCCTACCCTAATCCATTTAATCACTTCCTACCCTTCTGTTCCTATATATTAGAAAGGAGAACTGATATTATTACAAGTAATTGAATAAAACTATTCAGCCCTAGCATGATGTTACTTATGAGTATAGAATTAATTATTCTTAAACTATACACATACTAAGTTCTATGTGAGAAAATAATTTATATGAAACATATAGAACTAATTATTATTTCAAAATAAAATAACTTTCTTTAACTGTTAAACAGTTTGGTTGTAATAAACCTCAGTATGATATGGTTCTTGATTACTATCATGAATCAATTGAGTATGTATCTTGATGTCTTCCGTAGTCAGGTACCCGGCACTGATAGAATATCGAGTGTTCGCTGTTGATACTACGGTGTAGGCGTACACTTGGGACCCTTTCGTGTAAATTCTGGCTCTGCTTGGTTGCGGGGATTAATTGGGATCTTATTCCTTGATGAATGCGTGTAATTATTGAATCGATTGAATAACTATGGAAAACTGGTATAACCAGATTGGGTTGAACCCCAAAATAATTATCTATTATCTCATCTTGTGAGGCAAGGAGATATATCTGACTGTATTTATAATACAGGTATAAAACTATAACCGATTTACAGTTGTATTGAGTATTGATTACTAGGCCACTGTTGTGTGCCAATTTACAAACCTAGGACAATTAGTCCTTTTACTACATTACTAGTCAAGGCTAGTGCAACAGAACACCGATTTATAATCGTATTGATTGCTAGGCCACTGTCGTGTGCCAATTTACAAACTTAGGACAATTAGTCCTTTTACTACAATACTAGTTAAGGCTAGTGCAACAGAATTGAAGTTCCATCAAGCAGAGTTGAATGGTTATTGTTATACACTAAGTTAACCATTCCTATATCTATCCTTTCCCCTCCAAGGGGGTGCAGACATTGGATGGCACTCATAGTTGTGGGCGATGGATGGGGCCCTCAATCTTATATAACAAACAAAATTTTTATTACTTATATATGCACACATTAATTACCTTAAAGGTCTCTACAACTCTAAAAGAACCAAGGTTACTTATATTAACATAACGTATGGGTTGACGATCATTTGGCCAAAACATGACGAGAGTAGTTTATTCTTTTGAGAGAGGTGGTATAGTTACACCTCCCACCCGAAATCGCCGAAGACAAAATTTTGTATTGAATGGAAGAATATAAATACCAATTTTGGTCAAGATAGTTTGACAAATACTACCTACCGTGCGATTCTCTAAGAGCAAACATCGTTGCATCTTTGACAACATTGGTGAAACAAATGAAGAGATGACAAGAAACGTTGGAAAAACAACCTTATGTACAAGGGCGATATCTCATAAATATTTGACATCCGAGAGCTCGTCGACGAGCGCATAGACGAATCATTAGAGAAACGCACGGTTGTACAGTAAGACCAACATACCATACTGACAGATGAAAGTCAATTTGGTCATTAAAGCAGAGACCCTCCCCTTGCTTTGGTCGCTCGGTCAGTAAGAAGCATTATTCTACAGTCCTCTCGATAGAGGTACAGAGTAGTATATTCCTTGCTATAGTCACATGAATACCAATCTTAGTTAAGACACTTATGAAAGAAGGAAATAGAAATCGTTTATTTCGGTTATATGCACAACTACAAGAACATTTAATTAAACTTTTATTTTCTTTTGATTCTATTTAGATCAGTATCACTACATCCGTAGGAGGCTCGCCCTTTAGCAAATCCCTAAAAGTGGTCCTTGGCGATGCAAACACAATTTAGTATTATTTAAGTTTCATGTTATACATTTTTGATTCTTTACCTCAAAAGGAAACCATTATACGATTACTTTGTTGTCTGTCTGTCTGTCAAAACATTTGTCTTAATTATAACAAATATGTCTATGATTTAGGTCAGCTGTAAAAGATCTAATGTTAGAGTCAACACCATCAAAAGATTTGCATGAGGTCGCATGTTTTAAATACTACGCAAAGGAATCAAAACCAATGAGTACTTCTCGTTAACCTAGAATCATGAAACATATCAAAAAGCAATGTCTGGCAGCATATATTGAGGTTAGAAATAAAAAAATATGTAGTTTAATAATAAAAACCTACAAACTTATTATGTGCGGTTAATCCAATAAACGTGTCTAGGGATCGATTGGCAAAGTTAGTTTGTCCTGTTACCTAGATTGGTTTTAAATAAAAAATATCAAAAAATTGAATGAAATAAATGAAATGAAATAAGTTTGAAATGAAATGAAATAAGTTTGAAATGAAATGAAATGAAATGAAATAAGTTTGAAATGAAATGAAATAAGTTTGAAATTAAATGAAATAAGTTTGAAATTAAATGAAATAAGTTTGAAATGAAATGAAATAAGTTTGAAATGAAATGAAATAAGTTTAGTAGAACTGATTACTACACAAAAAAATGAGAACAAACTTGTTGAAGTCGGTACAATCATAGCGCACGCAATATTGTGATAATAGGATACCGACTTCGACAACATATTTCACACTTTTTAGTGAAGATGTCGGTTCTATATTTTGATTTAAAAAAAATCTCATTTTTTTGTGACCTTGCTATTACGTGATATCATTAGGATAGGCGAAACACTTTTTACTTATTGAAGTATATAACTCAAAAACTGCGTGACCGAATAAAACACATAAAATATATAATTCTAAATAATATAATTCATAAAAAATATATTTATATTATACGAGTTGAGAAACCTCCTCCTTTTTAGGTCGGTTTAAAATGATACGATAAATGATTTGTAATCTACGGTACCCTCGGTGTACGGGTACAACTCTCACTTTGACGTTTTTTTTATTATTTGAAGTATAACCTTGATTGATAATTTATACGATTCTAGAAGTCTGCTTAGCAAAAAATGCAATTTTGGACAGGAAAATTACACAATTATTCAATTCCGTCTTATACACATGCAGGGAGTTTTTTTTATTGAAAATGTCATAATTTTATATTCTTTGACTTCCTTTTTTATTTAATATACCTTACCTACTCTTCGTGTAGTGGCGAGAAAATTATTTTTAAATTTCAATAACTTTTTTATTTATGAACCGAATGACATGAAACAAATACTAAAGGAACTTGAAACTTACCACAATATACTAATGAAAACCACATCTTAATCTGATAAGCCATTTCTAACCGTTTTAAACGCACACACAAACAGATAAACAGACAAGCCGACAAAATTTCTCACAATATTTCAATTCTATTTTCGTTTTTAAAAGGTCCATTAATATTTTTTTCTCATATATTATCTTCCGTGTACAGACAGCGATCAGTTTCAATTTTATAAATTTAAAGATAAAATAGGCCATACACAGAAAAGTTCCATGCCGTTCTACCTAATAATTACCTCATAAAACCATTTAATACCCTGGAATGGAAATTGAATTGAAATGGATAAAGAACCAATTCAGTCTAATAATGAATTGGATTACATAAGGAATCTTCCATTCACAATCTTCTTGAAACGTTGAACTAAATATAAAATATTTCATGAAATTCTCAATAAAATTAGGAAATATTTCTCTGTAGCCGATATTCTCTTAAAACATGAGTTTCATTCGCGAAAGTTTAAAAAGTTCTATCTCTCTGAAGATATTAAATACGATTTTTATTATTTTAAAAAGTAAAATAGTAAAAATGAATTTATTGACGTAATTTGTTGTACAATTATTTAGTGAATCCATAGGCTGCCGAACTAGTAAAAACTGTGTTTCAGCAGCCAGCATCCGGTAGATGATATTGTAAATATATCGAACATTCTGAAAAAAAAATATTCTAATGTACAAATAAAAATTTAAAATAAACTTAAACAAAACATTTTTACATTTTTGGTAATAATGAAGCAAGGGATGTGTGTGTGTGTGTTAGAGATTTTGTTTGTGTGTGTGAGTGCGTGTTTGTGTAGTGGGCGTGGGTGTAATTTAAGCAGTAACATCTGCTTAAAAACTTTGTAATTTCAAATTCACCCGTCCCCATAAGACGGTTTAAATCAATCTCAGACGGATTGCCTCAGTAGCCTAGCCAAAGATCACAAAAACAAGGGAGATATGAAAAGGGCGCGGGGCCGGTGTCGCAGCAATATGCCCAAAAACAGAACACATTGCTCGCGGCGGTTGGCAACTATTGTTTTGAGACTGAACGCCGATCGCGATATTGCATAAAAACCGTTTACAATGCTTGCTCCTTACCAACGAATATTCAAACGTTATGTTTTAATACCGCAGTGGATAATGAACTTATTAAAGCTAACAAAACGTTTGTATGCGGAATACGGCCGTGGATGGGGCTTTCGCTAGATCTCTATAGTCTAACGATCATAACGTTTGACACAGTCGAAAGACGCGCGTTCGAATATCGTCCGATGTGTGTAAATGTTCTCTATAAAATTTCAAAGCTTATTAACCTTTATTGTTGTGTGACCATTTGTTGTATCAGTAAAATGGCCCGATATTCTATGCCTGTATGCATTAATGTAGCATACTTAGAAGAGAGCACATCACTCCTTACCTCGTCAAGAATAAGATCCTAAACATATAAACATGGAGAGAACTTAATTTTGCCTGTTTGGCTTAAAAAGATGGAAACTTCAAAAAAAAATAACCTACGGAGTAATAGAAATCATTAAAAAAGATGAATTAAATCAGTTAAGCCGTTCTCAAGTTATAGCGTGACCAGGAAAAATATGGGTCATTTTTATATTATAGATTATGGTCTTGGTCTTAATTTAGATATTTTTAGTTAAGAGAATGCTTACAGAATCGACACCAATAATATATTTTAGCTAATTTTTAAAATACTAACGCCAGCTAAGCGAAATCAAGCTTTGCAATTTTACAGAGAAATAAACACATCATCGGACGGGATTCGAATCCCGTTCGAGAATGTGCATATTTCTCTCTAAAATTGCAAAGTTTGGTCCCTTTAACTGACTATCAAATAGACAAAAGTCAATGTACACATAGATTTCAATGTAGGTACAACATATTCAATGTTTGGCTAGTAATATCAAATTGTGAATGATGAGAATATATTATCATAAAGTTTTAGTTTAACAAACAAAAACACCGACACAAGAAATATCGCGACTAATTTTTAATGAGCACCAAAAATCCGTTACTATATATGTATCTTATATCAGTTATGTATATAAATGAACTCCTATCCTGGTCACGCTATAACTTGAAAACGGATGGAACAATCTCGCTCATTTTTTTTGAGAAGGTTCTTATGAAAGAAAATCTAAGAAAAGATGGGAGGTTACGGCGAGGCCGATGGCCGAGCCTATTACGCGAAAGAAGTCGCGGGCAGTCGCTAGTATAAACATAAAAACAAAGTCGTCTATCTTATATAAAACAAAGTCATGTTAGTTACACTATTTAAAACTCAACAACGGCTGGACCAATTTATATGATTTTTGTGTTTTCGATTTGTGATATCTCGGGGAAGGACATAGAATTCTTTTCCTCATCATCATCCATCGTGATCCAGGTGATTTCGTGGGGCCCAGCTAGTTTTTAATAAAGTAATTATCTTATTGAAAATTAACTCGATTACTTGTTGCATCTCATGGTTAAACTTCTTCTATCTACACTCGAGAGCAATGAATCCGGGTCACTTAAAGAATCCTAAAAATCTCGGAAACTAAAAATGCTAGGTTAATGCAATAAATTGTATTTAATAGACAATGTAATACTCCTTAAATGAAGGTATTAAAACTTCTTAGTTATTGTAAAGTTATATCATAAAAAAATCAAATTTGAAAAAGGGCCACTTTCGAAGATGGAACTACGAAATTACAGCATTTGGTTTTGCTTTTGTTTGTAATCTGTCATTTATGTGGGTACATAAACCATGTTGATAGTGCTCTGTATTCATTATTCAAGCTGAAATTATGTCGCTTACGCCTGAAGAATGCACCAGAATACTTACAATGCTGGAAACCGGCCGGAGTCAGCGCGATACAGCCAGGACTGTCGGTGTGTCGCTGTCAACAGTACAAAGAGTTCTCCGACGTTACGAAGAAAATGGTTCTAACCTACGCAGACCAGGAACGGGCAGAACCAGGTGTACCACAGCACGAGAAGACCGATACTTGGTGAACACCATGCTTCGAAATCGCTTTCTCACAGGAACTGAACTCACAAATCAGTTTCGACGCCTCGCAGGAAGTAACCCAAGTGCATGGACAGTAAGACGTCGGCTTGCTGAATCTAACTTAAAACCCCTTAGACCTGCAAACGGCCCTAAACTGGAGCGTGGGCATCGTATTTCAAGACTAAGATATGCCCAGAGCCACGTAAATTGGAGTATTGAAGATTGGTCAAAAGTTATGTTCTCCGACGAATCAAAATTTATGCTCTACAAGCACGATGGAAGACACAGAGTGTATCGAAGACCAGGGGAAAGATTCAAGCAAGCATGCATCGAAGAAAAAGTAGCCTACGGTGGTGGGTCTGTACTTGTGTGGGCCGGAATTTCTTCTGAAAGTCGCACAGAGCTGGTGATCATAGAAAACGGCTCTTTAACTAGCGAAAGATATGTGGAAGAAATCCTCAATGATCACGTTGGTCCATTTATGGTCAATTTAGGTGAGGATGCTATATTTATGCATGACAATGCCCGACCTCATACAGGTAGGATTGTGAATGACTACCTTCAAGAGATGAACATTACTCGTATGGAGTGGCCAGCGCGCAGCCCGGATATCAACCCGATCGAGCATGCTTGGGACGAGCTAGGCAGATGCGTAAAACAACGAAACCCTCCCCCAATCACGCTTCGTGAGCTCAAAATTGCTCTCACAGAGGAATGGGAGAATATTCCCCAAAATCGTATAAGGAACTTGGTGTACAGCATGCCAAACCGCGTAAACGCAGTAATGGAAGCACGAGGAGGCAATACGAAGTATTAAAATTCAAGAAAATCGTAATAAAGTTCAAAAATTTCATGTTTCCTATTTTTGTTTTAAGGAGAGATCAGCAGTTTTTTTCTTTATGTAATTTTGTGTTAATAAAATGTATGGTGACTCATATTTTTTTTACTTTCATTTAAGGAGTATTACATTGTCTATTAAATACAATTTATTGCATTAACCTATCATTTTTAGTTTCCGAGATTTTTAACATTCTTTAAGTGACCCGGATTCATTGCTCTCGAGTGTATATATAGTTATAGAGACGGATATACATGGCCAGAGAAAGATTTATGTTTCAATTATATTAGATTATTCATGCTATTATTACGAGAATTTATGGAAATAAACAAATCGAGAGGCCAGATGGGGGCGTCAGCAATGCGATAATCGTAACTCAAACATAGCACTTGTAAATTCGTACTGGTGTGCAAGCTCAAAATTAAAAAAGTTAGGCGTAAGGGAAAGTTTACACGTTCAGATAAAAACACAAATTTTAGAAAAGGTCGCATCATGATCCGCAGTAGAGTGTGTACTTTCTAGTTGATGGAGTGAGCGAAGCGTCTTTTATTTATTTATTTATTTATGATACACAAAACAAATTACAATCAATTTTTCACTTATAAATATGGATGCTAATACAATTCTTTACTGGATTGTAACTCAAAATATGTGTATACAGAAAAACAAAAAGTACCGAGATAGATGAGATTGAAAGTATCCACCTGCAAAGCAATGATCTTTGCAGATGAATACCAACAGGTTGATACAGTTATATATATTATACATAATCGAGAATCTACAACTTTAAGCGGGATGGATTATCCAGACGCAACACCGCTGTTGTGTCTGAACCATCCGGTTTAAGATGGAGGATATCTTTAACAGTTTTTATGTAACTGCTGAGCTTAGGATCAAAAATGTCTAATTCTGGGTTATTTAAAACGAGCTCATTATATTGACGAGTCATTCTTACGATGGGGTTAAAATAAGATGTATTATTTTTGTAGATTTGAAGTGCAAACAAATTAGTGATATTGGCTCTGCGTGCTCTGTATTTAATGTTGAAAGATATTTGAGATAACAGATCACGGGAATCAATTATTGAGTGAATAATTTTATACAGGTATATAAAGTCAAAGTATTCTCTACGCGTTTTCAGGGACTGAACATTACATTTCATCAACCTTCTCTCATAGTTTAAATCAGAGCGTCCCACATGCTGACGATAACAAAGTATTCTCAGAAATTTTTCCTGAACACGCTCAATGTTATTACAATGAATTTTATAGTGCGGAGACCATATTGGACTGCCATATTCTAAAATACTTCTAACTAGAGAAAAGTTCGCATATATCCTGGCCAGAAGACGATGAAACGCTACCAAATTTCATAATATTGGGTATGGATACATGCCCCTTTCTGTTATTTACAAACCTCCAGAAAAGTTTTATATTTTTATCTATAGAGTCTTCAGTTGATGACAAATACTTATGGTAACATTCATCTGCCATTTTCTTAAACCTATCGCGAAGTAATGAAAATGAATCATAATCTCTAGGATTTTTATATTTTTTGAATAATTTATGAAATTTTTTTTTTCTTCATTACATTTAATTGTAGCTTTACTGTACCAAACCGGATAAGTGGATGGATTAATAATCAAGATCGGCGTATGCCTCTTTATAATTTCAAACAGTTTTTTATAGAAAATGTCAGCACACATATCTATATCTGTGTTGGATAGACTATCATACCAATCAACAGACTCTAATTCATATTTAATACTTTGATAGTTGCATTTTGCAAAGTTCAACCGTTTATTGTGACGTTTTCGAAGACACTTAGAAATGTTCAGGGAAGATGTCTCAATGGACAGTGCGGGGTGATGTTTATCCAGTTTACTTAATGCAAATGTTTCTGTAACAATAACAGAATCAAAGTTTGAAAAAACTAAGTCCAAAAGTCTACCATTTACGTTTGTGACGTTGTTATACTGTTTTAAGTTACACAATAAAATTAGCTCATTTAAGAGTTGCAATCTTTTGCTTTGGACTGGAACAGCAGGTATGCTAGAATTTAAGTGACAATATTTAGAAAAATCAGGTGTGTTAAAATCTCCTAACAAAAGAAAGTGTTCCTCAGAGCAGTCATTTAATAGCAATCTATGGCAATTACTATAAAAGTCTTCCAATTTAATGTTACTAATGTAACTGGGCAAATAACAAACACATATATTAAGATTAGGCGAGTTATTATTGTTTGACATAATAGTGATCCAGACATCATCCATATCAGTTTCCCAGGATGCCTGACGGATAACTTGATAACTTCTTTTAATAGCAACTAAAACGCCCCCACCCTCGTCTTTCGATGAGTTGGTGTCCAAACGATCTCTTCTAAAAACATTATAGCGGGCGTCAAAGACTTCGCCATCAAACACACTTTTGTTGAGGTTTGTCTCCGTCAGGCATACAACATCATAGTTAGCATTTAAAAGATTGAAATAAAATTCTGACAACTTACTACGTATTCTATTCACATTTTGGTAATAGACTTTAACCATTATGAACCGTTATTAGCGCTGTATAATAAATCGACTTAATTCACCTGTTACTGGTATTTACTTAATGTGTCAAAATTTTTTACAAGTATAGCCGGGCTTTGTTCATTTTTACGAATATAAATTTGTCCAAAACGAACCCACACAAATTTGAAATCATTATTTTTACAAAATTTTCTAGTTGTGGCGTGCAATTCTTCCGATATGGGTAGTAGCTAACCTATCATTTGAGTGGGCCTTATTGAATCGTGTAACAGAAGATAGGATGAGATCACGGATTCTTTGCGAAGACAAAGAAACAAGAATATTACGCGGCCTCTTTGATGCAGTGTCCATCTTTGCAACGCGGCGACATGCTCTAATGTCATCGTCAGCCACCATTACTTGCAAACACCCACAAAGCTTCCTAAACAAACCCATCAAATCCTCATTTTTGGTCTCAGGAACTTCGTGAATTTCTAGGTTGAGGCTACGTGAAATCTTCTCAACGGCTGATATGCGAGCTTCCAATTTCGATATAGAGTTTTTTAACGCAGACAGTTCTGATTCTAGCGATTTAATGGTTGCATCCCTTGCCACTATTTGAGTTTTCATATCTTGCTGCTCCGCAGAAAGAAAGTCTGTCGTAGCGGTGAGATCACTCTTTACATTCTCTACGGCATGATTCACCTCAACAGCCACCATCTTTTGTATGTCCTTTTTTAGTGCGGATCGTAAACTGGTCATGATCGTAGAGTCAGGAGCTAGTTTCATATCAAATAGTTTACTAATACTCTCCAGAGTGATTGGCTCATTTCTTAAGTCGGAGCCTGTTGATTTGTTTGTAGCAATGATGCTTGTATGCTCATCACCGGGTAAGCCAAATGACATATTCATTGTTTCGTTAAGTGAGCATTTACGCCTTTCTCGACATGGAGTATTGTCATCATTTTTACGTCTGGTAATATTTTGACAATAAGGACACATCAAACGGGCTACTTGCTCATGAGTAAGCGCTTTAGATGATTCTGCAGTCAAACCTATGCATTCATAGCAATATTCAAAGGCACATGTGTTACATTTCAAAAACTGACCATCACTCAATAAGTTCATGCAACCGTGGCACTGCATTCTTCTAATGGTTTGTTACTTTTATATGTATCCAAAAATATTAAATATATTTTGTTATATAAAATATGTATATTGATTTTATATTGTCCCAGTTCTTAACGGCACCAACGTCAGGCTCGTTGCATGCACTATGTATGTCCCTCGCGCCAAAGACCCAGCCACAGTATATGTAAGAGTAATACAGGCGATCGCATTCACTGCCACAGTTTGCGTAATAGTAATGCAGACATTTGCGTTCGCGGGGTGACACAGAGCGACACGGAGCAAGATGCTTTCCAACAAGAAACAGGGCGACACAGTGCACGCCCGTTTGATACAAACCACCGCCGTAATACAAAATATTTTGATGATAACTTTTCTCACAGGATTTAAAACGATTGTCCAATACCACTACTACATCACTTGAACACTGTACTTTGAGTTTTAGCACTTATTGCACGCTACAATGAACACTGAACATATATTTAGATAATATTTTCTAATATAATCTCGAAACATCTCTCGCCTCGACAACTGCCAGAATGAAGATGACGTCTCTGCTTTAACTGGTCAAATTGACTTCTAATCGTCTGTAATTGGAATCTGTCCGTGTATTTGTTAGGTTGTATATAAGTCTTCAGGTGCCATTTTTCAACTAACTTTGACGTCACTTGGTGTGCATATTTTACTATGTAATATTTTTTTTTTGCCGTTGGCATTTTGTGAGTGGAAGGGTACTTTTCTTAAAATGGGGACAGTTTACTGTGGCACTATTTATGGACAGATCTTGATAAAATTTGGTACACATATTAGGTACTTGACTTTAAAAAGGAATTTCGAATATGAACATAAATCTACACTAATAATATAAAGAGGAAAAATGTGTTTGTTTGTATTGAATAGGCTCCGAAACTACTGAAGCGATTTAGAAATTTCTTTCACCATTAGAATCCTACTTTATCCCTGATGAACATAGGACATAGAAGATTTGCACATATTCAGGTAAACGTATAAAAACTTCGATAATGTAACACAAGCTGTGAAAAAATCTTTATATACGCTACGAAAACTATTGACAAAGAGCAAATGTCAACAATACCATATGTCTGAATTTAAAAAGTTATGTCAAAATAAATGCTTTTTCATGTTTACATATGCAATTGTATAGCCGAAATATCCTTAAATGGCATACGCTGCGGAAATTATTGATAATAGAGCAACGTGGTGTAGGTATAGGGGACATTAATAACTACAAAAAAGCCTGCAGTGCCATATGTCAACTATTACCGTGCTTAACATAAAGAGAGAAATGCATAACAGAAAGCTACATTATACACTATATCTGATCCATCATCATCCATTACCACGCGGGTGAAACCCCGAAGCGCAGCTAGTTAATACATAAAATAATAGTCCTTCAACTTGAACGTCTAAACTCTCTGCATTTTCAGCGACAACCTTTTCTTAAGTATTACGTAGCTAAGGTATATTAAAAACATTTTAACCAGTATTTATTTAACTTGTATTCGTATATATCGAAAATATATATACAGAGAACGTACAAAATGTATGTATCTTCTTGCGAACCGCTATTATATCGTCGAATCTGATGAACAATTTTCAACCCTATGTAATGCATTGTAAATTAATTTAAAATTGTAATTGAAGTGCACCCTCAAACGCGCCTTACAGGCTGTTCCGGCAGCTGTCCTTGAAAGCCATGTTGCCATTTCAATCTAATGTTACACTAACTTCAACCGCATCATCGCTGATTCAGTTATATCCAGATCCAACTAGGTTAAATTAGTCAACTTAGTTATCACAAAATCAGACAGCCAAGTTAGATATTACACCAGCTCATGAAGCTTATCAATTAATCGTTCTTAACTCAATGTTTGCGACTTATATATTTGTAGGTACAGTTTATTCCCTGAATGCGTTCAGTGTAAACGCGTTCTTAATATAAATATATAAAGCGTTTTGCATTTGTTTTTTGATGAGATCCGCCGGGAATAAGGAAAAGAAACGCTTAAAAATAAACAGTTGTGTACAGAGTTTTCGGCGTAGACACTATATTTTTTGAAGCCTTCATATACATATTATATAATGGTTCTTTCACTGTTTATCAGAAGTTTTCAAGGTATGGTTATACGGTTTGCGAGCTGTACTGGAATGCTGTTAATGGAAACTTTGAGCATCAACTCGAAGTTTTGTTCTGTTTAATGTCTAACCTCCGTATTCCCCAGTTGCGACTCTTTATCAGCAGACCTTCACAATAGATAATATGAAGTGTTTGAAACGTCGGAATCTAAATAATCCCTCTAATAAAAAATGTGAAAGTTTAGATGGGTGGGTGGATGGATGGATGGATGGATATCTGGATGTTTGTTACCCAATCACGGCAGAACGGCTGAACGGAACCGGTTGAAATTTGGCACAGTGATAGATTATAGTCTAGAATAGCACATAGGTTACTTTTCATCATCATCATCATCATCATCATCATCATATTTCACCACACGGTTGAAAAAGCCTAATATTCTTGGGCACATAATAGACAAATAACAAGATCTCCGCCTACGTCAAGATCGTAATGATGACTCATTATCTGTCAATAGAGTGCTGTGAAAGATGTGTCAGTTTCTGATAGCTGAGTCAAAAGCACGCAATGATTTTGACAACTCGATTTACTAGACGTGCTCGGCGATAGAGTCGGCATGTCATTCATCTTTGTTGTTCAGCCGACTGTAGTCGAGCGATTCCGCCATCACCACGGAGGTAAAACAACAGTCTAGCGGTCTTGAGTGAATATCCCACAATATTTACATGTTATTTTTAAACACAACATAACTAATAGATAACCTATATATCCTCGAAAGGGTAAGCAGCGGTATTTTAACAGGATACTTTTCCTCATCAATACCATCTATTTATTATATTTATTATTAATTATTATATCTATTTATTAATTATTATATTTTTATCTATCATTTGATCTGTGTCTGGGTGTGTATATGTATATAAGTATGTATATCAGTCATCAGGTTACCATAGTACTGGCTATGCCTAGTTTGGGACCTGAAGGCCTTTGTGTGGCTGTTGTCAAAAAAAAAAAAAACTTCAAAAAAAAAAACTTCATCTATCACCACGGAGGTGAAACCGCGGGGCGGTAACATCAGTCTAACATGGTCTTGAGTGAATCGATACTTTTGCCTATATATCCTCGAAGCGGTAAGAAGCGGTGTTTTTAACGCTTATGTTTAGCCAAATATTTTTAGTCATGTGATCATGTAATAGGGGGCGAGCCTATTTCCATCTACGGGGCACTGTTCCAGTCTCCGGACTGTTATTGAGAACATCTTTCATTCGCAGAATCACCAATAACTTTCCAACCCGGAGATCGGACCAATGACGTCGAGGTTTCAAAATGGCACTTCCACCCCTACACTAAGACCAAGCTAGCGAAGCCGCTGGGCAAAGTAGCTAGTATAGATATATTTACAAAAATTAAAAAAAGTCATTACACGTGTTACATTCTTAATTATTAGGTTTTTAGCCGTACCATAGAAGTTCATGCGCGCTGCCTAGTCATTCGAGACCCCAGTGTTTCCAGACAGGCAAATTTATATGTAAATAAAAATATAATGATTATAATATAATTAACCTAACGAATACAGTTAGTTTATGCAATGAAACATAATAATCTACACAGTATAAAAAAATAGAAGTAAGTACACATCTTACTTATTGATGACTGTTTTTTAAAATCTTTGTCACCACGGATTTAAAACTATCTAAAAAAACGACATACATAATTACTTTAAACCTAAAACAAATTTCAATGACATCTTTCTTGTCTCTCGAGCAATCAAATTTATTCTGCCACTTAATTTTAAGCTCTTCCCTGTCTTTTAATATTTTATTAGCAACAATTTCGTATTTATTTAATTGAAAGTGTTTGTACTGTGGTTTAACATAATAAGAAATCAATAAGTAATAAAAATCAACAGTTATTCTATCTATCTATCTACAATATTACCTATATTAACAAACAATTCCTTTACCCTCTAAAATGTACAATGGATCTCAATTTGGCTAATTAAGCTTTTAAGTAGGGTTTTGGGTTATTTCCGGGTGAATAAACATTAATCTGGATAATACACACTATAAACAAAGTTTGTGTTATTTAGGTATCGTGTTAAGTAGGCTTTAGGGGCCGGGTCACCCCACGCCTGTATCACATGTTACTTTTCAGCGGAGCTCTAAGTAAATCGTGCTCACTATCAACTACTGTCTCGCGTATGATACAATTATATTTTGTAGCGGGAAATGGAAACAATGAAAAGAAAATTACACCGCACTCGGAATAAAATGGGTCGATTTATCGGCAAGGTATAGAGCCGTGTAAACCAGGTACTGCAGTTACAACCGCGTTAACGCGGTAAGGGTTAGTGGGTTTAACTGACACGGTTACAGAGCACATACGGTTCAAATCCATAAGTACGAGGCTATCGCTGCAAAGATACAGCTCCTTGAATCATGTGTAAAACGCTTACTCCACCGTGTTTCTTTTTCACACTAACCAATGCGCTGTGTCAACACCGCTCCGACAACCGTCTTAAAACGTAGCCGTGTATTTTTGCATGGCTACGATTTTCAAACAGCTGGGAAAATATTTGAAACGGTAAATGTAACCGTCTATACTAGCTAACGCAACCGTGTAAGTGAGTGACGTAGGCGTGTTATAGATCGAGCCGAGTACACAACGCTTCACACGGCTGCCAAACGCGACTGGTGCAGCCATTTACATGGCAATAGGAATCGTAGCCGTGCTTAAAAGCTGTGTATTTTTTCCAGTGCGGAGGTATATCCGAGATATCACAACCCCTTCGATTATTCAGATAATTAATTTAGGCACATATTTCGAGTCAATAAAAAAGGTGTTGTAATGCATTGCAGCCTCGAAACCATACGAATGGTTTGCTGGTGCATATCAAGGATATTTTTGTATTACTTTCCTATCTAGATGCTGTGAAATATCTAAGTTAAATAATTATTGTATGTTTTACTCTACAACAAGTCTAACGAAATAGAATACTAACTATGGATAGAAGACGCTACTCAGAGACTTTTTTACATTACACAACCATAGGAAACGCTACTCTCATCCTTCTGTCCACGTGGATAAACTATCTATGGTGTTATCGTGCTTGCAAGGGAGATAAAAATGACATGGTGGAAAAGATTTCTTTCCTCTCCAAGAGGATAAATAGTCCACTGCCCGTGCTAGCCTTGCAGCTGGTAGTTATATTAGGTAGTGTAGAAAGTATTTTTTGCAATAGTGTGAATCGGTGGGAGTTACCATAGTTTCAGACCAGATATTCTGGCTATAAGCCTTTTTGAATACATTCTAGAAAACGAAAACTTAGGGGGCTGCTCAATTTTGTACTCTGAGTTGAAGAATAGTGTTGTGCCGTAGTGGCATTATACCACACTTAAAGCTATGAGGATTATTATGAAAAAGTTTTGCTCTTAGCGTCAAATAAATGACGTGATAATGCAGCTCGTCATTCGGTGCCATGAAAATATATAAAGGGTGTTGGGCAGACGGTTGCCTGCACGAAATAGGCAGATAACAAGAACAGCCTGCGATAACGCCTACGAAGTTCATACATAAAACGGAAATAAAGCATTGTTTTATGTTAACTGGTGTTATGTACCAGTGAAATTATTATCTGGTTTCACCTTTCACGTTGGTAGGTGTTCGGTAGGTTACGGTTCAATATTCTTCGGTTCGATGTTGTAGAAAGAAACGAACGTGTGGTGGCAATGGCTGTTTATTTACAACTAACTTCAACGTTCTACGAACTAGCGGACTGTATGATTTATTTGTTTATGTAGGTACTTAGACATACGATTCATCGGTCTTAACTTAATCAACATTATGTAGGTACCTAGCCTATACCAATATACCGATTAATTTCTAATTTGTTTTATATATAGGTATCTAACGTATGTATGGTAAGATTTGTATGCAGGAAAAATCTAGACTTACTTTATATCTAACAGTAGGAAATTAAGACTTATTAAAAAAAAGCTTGTGTTGGGAAGGTCAAGTCATAGAGGCTGGATGACATGGTCATGGTTTCTTTTGGCCGTTACTACGTTTGGACAACTGTCTGCGTAACAATGTGAATTGTATAAATATTTAACCAAATAAATAAATTTTATTATAATTATCTAATCTCAAAACTGCTTGAACTTATGCTTGCAGTGTAACAACTTTTGCAGAGTGCGCCTGTTAAACTATGAAGCAGTAGTGTGCAAACATTAGTGTGTTTTGTTTAAGGGCAATGTTTTCAGTGAAACACATACACAATACAAAGCGTGCAAAAGATTAACCATGGTTCTGTAACCGCCTTATACAACGCCAATACAACGATATTTGAAAAAATCACAATACTAATGTAGGTAGCTTTAATTGTAACATTTCTAAGTTTAAAAAGGATATTTTGGCCCTTCTCTCCACTGAGAGGGTACCAAGTCGCCATCCGAGGTAACTTGATACGTTATATCATATTATAATATCTGATAATGGCGATTATCAGTATTTATCTAAATAATTTGTATTAACTGCTTTGTTAGTTATGTTTATCTAAACTGTTTTATATAGTCATGCTACACATATTTGTAGGAAGGAACATTGTTCAGCCCAACACTTTGTAATTTTATAATTATAAATTTAGTGACAATGTTCTGTTTTGTGTGTCTAAATAAATAAATTAAAAAATCTCTTATATCGAAAATCTATAATAGTCAATAAAATTATCGTTTTAATAGTAGGTATAATAATAACTATTGTACAGACTTTGTTTCTATAGAAGTGTTTACTGAAAATCTTTTTTCGTTTTTTTGAACTTTGTATTACGAAATGTTAATGAAATATCTTACCCAAAGCTTTGCATATACATGCATATCACATCTTCCGTAACACACACTTTCTGTACAAATATGTTATAAACCATAGGACTGTATAAACGTAAATAGCTAGAACAGAATGTTAAAATAATACCAAAGTATAGGTATATAAAAGTTTTATTGCAAACCCCACCGATTTGGCTGGCAAAAAATCCGCACAAAAACTTAAGTGTCATTAGTTTCGAAACATTAGGACGGGTAATCGTACCAAATGTCGACACTAAATAAAACATTTCGCCGGCAAAGCACCACACTAATCCTAGGTGCAGAGCTAACGATTATTTTTATTACATTTCACACACAATCTAAATTTATGAATTACGAATTTATAAAAGAATAAAATTCGTCTGTAGCCGTTCTCCTTATCACTCATAGTACATGTCCCTAGCCCTACCAATTTACCTTTTTATATTTTAGATTTGAATCAGTTACAGTCTTATTTTATGTGTAGATAGCATGTATAGCCTTCATCCTAAATGTTTCTGTATTTTTAATAAGCAATCTTAGCTCTTACTCGGCCACGCAAATAGTAAAGACCTACAACTCATAGTACATAGATAAAACAACTGTGCACAGAATAGTGTTAAAGTTCCAAAACCCCAACCAATCTAATCGCCATAAACCTCCGCTGCCCTCGAGACTGAGGAATTCCAGTCCACGTCGCATACGCGGAAAAGCATAAGAGTAACAACAACTCACCAATGCCACAACACCTGACAGTCTCCAGTAAGTCTACCTTTATCTTCTCCTTTGAATATCGTACCTAAATGAGCCATACAGATACCATACTGGCCTAATTTCATCATCATCATCTCAGCCGTAGGACGTCCACTGCTGAACATAGTTCTCCCCCACTAACTTCCAAAAGGACCTGTTCAAAGCAGCCTGCATTCTACGCTGCGCTTGCCAGTCCGTGGTCTCCACTCCAGAACCTTCCGGCCCAAACGGCCATCTGTTCTGCGTGCTATGAAGCCTGCCCACTGCCACTTCAATTGGCTTATCTTCTGAGCTATGTCGGTAATTTTAGTTCTGAAACCCTGAGCATATCCCTCTGCATAGCTCGTTGAGTACTGACAATAAGAGACTCAATTTACAATGGCTTTACCGCTTAATTTTCTAGGCATGTCATTACTTATATTTGTACTTATGAAGGTAAATACACGTCCCACCCTTCTTGTAACTAGTCACACTGTAACACTAATGTTAAAAACGTATTATGTGTGTAATTACACACCTACAAACTTCACCAAAGCGTAAAGAAGCAGCAAACATATAAACACACTCGTGCTTGTATGTTTTTAATTTTTCACGGTCAAACGGCTCAATTGATTTTAACTAATTAATATTAATATTATTTCGTATGTAGGTAGATGAGGCGCATCATATGATCATAGGATACCTTTCAATGTCATCATCATCCTGCGGGTGTAACCACGGGTCGCAGAGTATTAATCGGCTCGTATCAGCAAGTCTCCGCTTCATTCATAAATCTTTTATTATAGCGTAATCCTGATGCGGACATATTAAACAAATAGCAGTTATCTAGTATTTAGGAGTAACCAAACATTGCTATTTTTAATTCCTTTAATTTTTATATTTACTCTATAAAACTCAAAATCTAAGGGCTAATCATGCGAGTTTAAAAGTTATATTTGTTACAATTTTTCTTGCAATCCTTTACATCTAAACCAGAAATAATAATTATAATGCTGCTCATATGACTAGTGGTTAGGATTGTTCTAAATTGTATGGTTCTTTCTCAAATAATTTGTCATACTTTATCTGAGAAATATGTCTAATCGTTCATATGTAAATAAAAGGAAACCTCTGAAGAAAACAGAATCAAGTTGCATTAAAGTAGCTTAAGTGATTAAAAAGACAGCAGCTGCCAAACTATTCAGCTTATCCAAATTGCACTTATGGGGGAAAATGCTATTACACAAATTCGTATGTCAACCTACATTTACATGTAAAAAGCATAAGTATTACCTTTATGTTGGAAGATAGGAGCTTATGCAATAATGGTGACATAAAATTGGGAAACGTAGATACGAATTGAGTGCTGATTACGAGGACACTGTTTTAGTAAATGGAGTTTGAGCAGATTCCTTTTCAATATGCTTACCGAAAATGATAATTTTACATTTTACTGTAGATCCCTATTCAAAATAGTTTTATACGACTGAGGTTTTAAATTACGTTTAAAATTGTTAACCACATTATATAGAGATGTATATTTTAACAGTTATCTTTTCTTTGCTTACTTAACGCGTGTAGGAATTTAGAAAAGTTTTACGATACGGTGGTTTCTCCAAGAAATTCCCCGCAAGGTGCATGTATGATAAGATAAGATGTTTTCAAAATTTAACTTGATTTACTAAGCAAGGATTATAACAACACATATTTAAAGCATTTGAGACAGCGGCCTATTAAACTAGAGCTGTAGGGAAATGAAAATTGTAAACTTAGGTATTTTAAACAATGCATATTTAATGCTGATTTATCTGCATCTACTACGAATAAGCTTTGGAGTAGGTAACCTTTTTGTCTAGCTAAAGTAAACGAATTTGCTTTGGCTAGACTACAAAATTACTCCAAAGCAAAAAGACTTGCGCAGAAGGAGACACATTTTCATAAAATACACAAACACCCTGTTAAAAACAATCATTCCCCGAGTGAGGACTTACTTATGGAATGAACTAGTTAATTTCCTGATAATGAACATGCAGACACCATAAATCGTAATGGTTTATGTTTACGCATCAGACAACGCGTAGACTCGAATCCACTTAAACCTTCTCACATATTATGGTACAATTTGCGATCACTGAAAAATCGAAATCTTTTTGTTACAATAGGTTATATTACGATTTCTTCGTCTTTTTAGTTGCTGTTGATGGAATTGTCAGACCATTCCGAGTAAATCATGGGTACCAATTTGTACTGGTCAATGATAATGAGCCCGCCCATCGAGCTCAACGATTCAATGCTGCTCTCCGAGAATACATCACAAGGTTAGACTGGCCCGCCGGCTCGCCTAATTTAAACCTAATAGAGCACGCGTGCTATGCTCTTAAGCGAGCTGTTTGGAAACGTCAACCATGTCCCCAGACAGTGCCAGAGCTCAGCCGCCACTATTCAAGAATGGGACAGGTTACCCCAAGAAATGCTGGATAACTTGATTCTCAGCATGCCCAGGAGGAACACCGCATGAATTCGAGCCAGGGAAAGAGTTATATTGAAATAAACCCTTAATTAATAAATTGTTGATAAAGTTCAATTTAAAAAAATAAGCTAATGTAAGTGATAATAAACATTTTCTACCGACTTCCAAAATAGGAGGAAGTAGTCAATTCGACTGTATTTTTTTTATTTATGTTACCTCATAACTTTCGATAGGGTGAACCGATTCTCAAAATTCTTTTTTTGTTTGAAAGCTGGTGCTTCCCGAGTAATCCAATTTAAATTTTATCAAATTCATTCCAATAGTTTTTGAGTTACACTCCAATTGAATAAAATGGAAGTTAGTATAAAATTTTTCAAATTGTACTTGTTTGATGTATGTATGTTGGTCCTGCATTGCCCATGCTCACACGGGCAAAACGTTTGCGGCTCCACAATCAATAATTAATAGATACTATGTGACCATGATAATGCCGTAAAACTCAACTTTTTTTTTCTCTTCTCTTAAGACTCATATCAAAATTATTGGCTCATACAAGAAACACAATTTTCCTACCTTACTCAAGGTTAATTTACTACCAATGTTGGTACATAGAAAAAGTTGAACTGTTAACGACGCATCAAAATAATTTAACGCATTATTTCACTCATACAAATAAAGCAAAAAAACGTCTTTATCAATTTGAAGTATGCACAAAGCTTCTAAATTAGTTATAGTTGTTTCAAACATACCACCGAAATAAAATATTAACAATATTATATTTATAATCAACTTCTTGTCTGTACCAAACATTATTGGCTCAATAAATCTCATTTCAAACGCAATATTTCAAGCCCCTACGGCAACGTTACCATGTCGATATGTAATCACGCGGTATCGACGTAGAAAAATGGCTGCTACGACGTACCCACGATCTGCTGTCAATGATTTGGTGCTAACCCTACGTTCTTGCGTTTCCTTTTTGACTTATGGTTTATGGTACACTGAAAAGGTGCTTTATAGTATTCATTGATGTTCGGCTGAGAAGTTGAGAAAGTCAACTAGATCTCAGTGATGTAAACAGCCAGAGACGTCAAGTTTTTATTTTTTAAGAACGTCTTGTTATGATTCTTCTAGGTTTGTACTTTTGAGGCTCTGCTGATGACCAGGAAAAATTAACTGTATTAGAAATATTCAAATTGTAAACAGGATAGTGACCATGTATGTTTTTTTAATATAATAATATATTTCAAACGTTTGTGATCATGATACTTTAAAAACTTATGTCAACAATATTATTTGCTTATACAATTTAAAGCGAAATAAATGACTTGAACTTGAATAAACGAAGTAGCCATGTTTACCATCCATCCATGTTTACTTATGTTTTAAAAACGCGCCCATGTCGATGAATTTTAAATATATACATTCCATCCTAAGGTTGCCTGGAAGAGATTGCTTTTAGCAATAAGGCCGCCCATTGTGACACAATTTTTGTAATCATTACATTTAAGTTTTCATATTGTTATGTTTTTGTGAACAATAAAGTATTATCTATCTATCTATCTATCTAGCAAACACGAAACTGGTTCAAACACAATAACAATGTTTATCTGTTACAGAGTCAAATGTCTACTACGTAAATCAAACGGTGAAAATAATATTGAAATCTGTAATACGTACGGTATTGTATTTTTGTTTCTTGGTCTGCCTGCACGTATATTGGAAGTATACAAGACTATAGACTATTATAGAATACAGACGCGTAGATTCAGACTGGTAAATTATAGTATCAAGTTAACCTGATAAGCGGGCGTAAACCTGATGCGGACAGATTAATGGCAAATCTATTGTTTTAAAAGTATACACATATAGTTATATGGCTACGCCGCGCGTTCTTACAAGCTCGAATCACTTTGCTCGACTTGCGCGTAATGTTGTCGGAAGTAACATTATAGCGCTCCTTCTCGTTTCACTCGCACCTAAATTCGTCATTAATCTGACATTCTCTAGTAATATGTTTCCAAATTTTTTAAGTGATAACTTCTTAGCGACAGTGAACCGATTCGTTACGTAACGCGTTACGGCACCAGTCTATCTGACTTTCCTTTCTCTCACGCATCCTCTCTCACTCTAACCTACATAGCTAGAATAGTTAAAATTATCACTTCTGTCGCTTTTACAGTCCGGTGTCGCCTTTAATGCCCGCAGTGGCAAAATGATCTACGTCCTTCCTAAAACAAAACACTTCTATCGGGCGTCCCGAGACGCACAACTTTTTATACTGTACCTACTTCGATCATGATCGAAGATTCTGTAACTATGTTTTGTTCTCATAAATAACGTTCATACTAATAATGAAGTTCAGATTATAATTGGTATTTCCTGTGTCACGGCGCGGAGGCGCGGACACACTGATACATACCACAAACATCCAAGATCCGAGAATCATCATTTCTGCTTATCACGTAAATATTGCCTCGGGCAGGAATCTGGACTCTGCAATGTCTATGAAATCATATTGTACCATTCCGTATCCTCTGGAAACGCAATAGTGGATAATGCACTGAGGGAGTGAAGCAGTGTCTTACGTCACGGGCGGCAAATTTGACCCTAAGCGCAACGGCGGCGGGGACTCTAGAGTCAATGATATAGACAAAGTAGTGTGTTATATAGAGTCCTCAGTGAAGCGAGGGGCTCAACCCAAACAAAAAGACAGGTCTTCGTCTTGGGCGGCTTGAGAGCATACTGCGAGACAATTAAAACTTAGGGCTTCAAAAAAAGCATTTTTTTAAGTAAAATAAATCATAAGTTAAAAATAATATTGGACACATTTGTCTAGTTATGGAGAGTTTAGTAAGATTTTTGTTAGGAACATTCAATGGAAGTTGTTCAAATAACACCAAACTCCGTCTTTTGAATCCAATTCATTACAATCGCGCCTTTTTTCCTTTGTTTTTCTGTGTGGTGTCTGGTGACCTGTTCGATTTTCGAATAAACTCTCTTTGCAAAGCTCGTATCTACTCCGTGCTAAGAGTTTTCCTGCAACGTTTCAAATCCAAATCACTAATTCCTGTGGGAGTTTCATACAACATAACCTCGCTGAGGATGTTATGCCTTTCTTACGCAGAGGTTGCGTGATATGTTGTTTATATATTTATGTTGGACATTGTCGAGCAAATGGTATGAAAAATTTATTTGCGATATTTGCAAGCTTTCTCTGCGGCGTAAGAACCACGATTGATATCCTACTCGTAGATTACTAAAATCTCAAATGTTATATAATTCAAAGTTAAAGAATAGCATGTAATAAAGTTTTGAATTCAGAATAGTTTTCGTGTAATAAAAAGTTTCATTACGAATATTTTAGTGAACATGGAGGTTAAATTTAATTCAAAGGCAATATTTAACCTCTTTTAACAATAATTATGAGTTAGCTATTTACCGATGCTCCTTAACTCGCTCAAGGTTGATCATGTAGATGCCTATGACACGTGATTTCTCGGTGCCTCGTTCTAATCACTATTCTATTGAAAGAAATGAGAAATGCTTGAAAATACTGGCGTTGCTGTTTAAATAATAACTTTCGTTGTTTGTACTCACTTAAACTCTTTTCTACCAACTTCTAAAAAGGAGGAGGTACTCAATTCGACTGTTTTTTTTAAATTTTTATACTTATTTATGTTTGTTACCACATAACTTTCGTCTGGATAAACCGATTCTCAAAATAATTTATTTTTGTTTGAAAGCTACTGCTTCCCGTGTGGTACCAAATAAAGTTTCATTAAATTCGGTCTAGTAGTTTTTGAGTTACACTCCAATAACTGAATGGAATGGCAATCGGTATAAAAATTTTCAAATTGTACTTGTTATTATACTAGCTGCTCTTCGCGGTTTCACACGCGCGGTGATCTTAACTGATCAACAAGTTAAGAAACTCTTGCTGCGGTCAGGACTTGGATGGGTGACCGCTAGTGGCAATATTCAACTGAGCGCTTTCGTGCTTCGGAGGTTTGTCTTCGGACAACAGTCATTAGGCTATGTCGTAGTCGTAGTAGGGTTGGCCACCAACCTAACCACCAAGCAGCACAGGGCCCGCGTGGGGGATTATGGCCCAACTCCTCTGTCTGAGAGGAAGGCTCGAGTCCCAGCAGTGGGAACAAAATGGGCTGATTATAATGTAACTTAGTGATAGTATAATCAGCTTTCTAATGGTAAAATATTTTTTTTAAATCAGTGCGGTAGTTTTTAATTTTATTCGATATATACAAACATATACAAAAACACAAATCTTTCTTTTCTCTTTGAAATATTAGTGTAGGAATATTAGATGGTGAATGCTAGCGCAACCCTATCTCGCCCCATCTGGCGGAGGACTGCTCACGGGGGGGTTTTAGTGGGTCTGAGCCCCACATACCCCCTTCCGTCAACCCCCGTAGCGGAAGGGAAGTGGACAGCATTTCCCCCCCTCAAAAAAAAAGGAATAGTTTAGAAGTATAGCAGTAACAAAAAGAATTTCTGCTGGATGAATCGATGTAAGTTACTCTTTATTTACTTTGTATTTAGTCTCGTACTTCTCATTTTGCCATTCCTCAAGTTATATACGTAAATACTTATGGCTTCAAAATAGATTTCCATTTCCAGCAGTCAATGCCAAGTTACAGTCACATTCCAGACACAAGTCTCTCATTAAGTCATTATCCTAAGTAATCTAGTGATGCGGTTGATGCTAAAGCTTGCCAAGGCGTTTATAATAATAATAATAATAAATGAGACCCCTGACCCCCGGCTTGCCTTAATTGGCCGTCTGGGGGTGGAGACGCAAGAGCAAGTAAAAAAAGCTCCAAGGGTGGAAGTGTTAAAGGGCATAACGCCGGAAGTAGCGCTTCAGTGAACCCGCAGCACACCTCTCGACACCCTTTAGCCAGCCACACCAACGTTGCCCCTTCTGTCACCATTAATGGTGGCCTTTATGGGGGGCCCGTTTAGTGGGTGGCAAGTCACCACCTGCCCAAAAATTTTAAAATGAGACTGAATTTGGCAGGTGCCGTAGTCTCTTCCATAGCCCACTATCTTTTTATCACTAATAAAATCATTTCAATAGCCTTGTCATTTTACCCATTTTTATAATAGATATACCATGTCACCATCCATCCAAAAGTTTCTGGTTTTTGTATACTATTTTGTATTTTTTATACCAAACAGGCCTCTAAGTGTTGGCTACAGCCCCACTTATGCCTTTGTAAAAGACCGGATGAAATCCGTGATTTATTTTGAATAAAAAGAATAATAATATATTTTAATAATATTATTAATAATAATAATTACCGCAGGGGCGGCTTTGTGGCGAGCCGACGGTGAGTGGCGACACCGTGGACCCTGATTCTCCCTGGGGTTAAATGAGAACCCTGACCCCCTGCTTGCTTTTTGGCCGACTGGGGGTGGAGACGCAAGAACAAGTAACAAAAAGCTCCAAGGGTGGAAGTGTTAGAGGGCATAACGCCGGTAGTAGCGCTCTAGCGAAACCGCAGCACTCCTCTCGTCACCCCTTAGCCATCCACACCAACGTTGCCCCTTTTGTCACCATTGATGTTGGCCCTTATGCGCCGTTTATTAGTGGGTGAAAAGTCACCACCTGCCTAAATCTTTTGAAATAAGACTGAAATTGGCAGGCGCCGTAGTCTCATCCATAGCCATCTATTTTCCTTACATGTATAAGTTCATATCAATAGCCTTGTTATTTAACCCATTTTTGTAATAGATAATCCATGTCACCGTCATCCCAATTTTTTTAACTACATTGTATTTTTCTATACCAAACAGGCCTCTAAGTGTTGGCTACAGCCACACTTATGCTTTTGTAAAGAACTGGATGAAATCCGTGACATAATTGGGATACAGGGAATAATTATAATATAACATGTTCTTTATTTACGAACTACGTATAAGATCTATTTTATGTTAGTAACTTATTTAACTAAAAGAACATAACAATAAAATAGGACTAAGGTTAGTACTTATATAAGGATAACAGTGCCCTCCGAAACAAATTACACACTAATATTACGAAATATTAGTGTATCATATATTTCGGAAGCATCTTCTGCGAAATCATGGCTCAAACAAGATGCAGGAATACATATGCATGCGATGCGTCCGCTATGACTTTCAGGAAGCTATTGTCACTTTCCGGGAGCATTTTCACCAGAGACGCCACCTTTTTCTGATGATGGCATGGAAGCCATCAGTATGTTTCGCGGCAAACATAGCAGAGGCGCTGCAAAATTGGGGGAATTTCAACATCATCCTGAACACAATATTGTATTGGATGCGCACAGTATGCAGTGACTTATATGAACAGCTGAGCCACAAAATAACCGTGTACAATCTGTACATGCCCTGACAATACGCTTTGAATAGAGTAATTTTAACCTGGTCTGTACAACAGGCCAATCTGCGGGCCAGGTTTTTCTTCCGCGCCGCCAGTGCTCTACGCTCCCTCTCCACATCTTCATCGTCTTTAACCCTTTAGGTAGCTTAAAAAATTTTGGCGCCAAACCGAATGGAAAAAGCTGGCAAAAAATCACTATTTAAAAAATTCGTGCGCGCCGCAAACGTTTGCAGGACTAAAATCGTAGTAAAACAGCTATTTGTTCTATTGTATTTCTGTAAACGGCGTAAATTTACTTTGGTTACCCAATACATCTTCCTTTATTCTATTATTATGTTATCTGTTTCTTTTTAGTCAAATTATAGAGGTAAAGTCAACCGAAAAAACACATAAAAACTTGAACCGCAACAAAAAAAAAACAAATGAAATAAATTCTACAAAGACCAATTTTATCTCTCAAGCAGGTGTAAAAGGAGTAAACATACAATCACAACGGTATAATAGACTTTGAAAACCTATACTACCTATTTTATAAATTATCCATAATAAATCCACAAATTGTCATACAAAAATATACTCTAACACTAACCAAATAGATCTCAAAATCGTAGTCCCACTCGTTATCAAAACAATATGGCGGCTGCCTTTATCAAATTACGGGAATTGCTCACAAAACCATAATATAAGAGGATTATAAGCTTTTTCTTAGGGTTTTACCTGGAAATAGTACTTATTCACGAAAACAATTCACTAGCACATGCAATGCTGCGAAAGTTTAAGAGATATGGTATCGACGGCCATTGTTTTTTTACTAGCCTACTGATAAGTAAAATAATTTATATTTCTATGTAAAAATGATTTCTAGGTGCTTATTAGTATTAAAAAAACATCTAATAAACCGAAATGTATTATATATTTGAACAGTTAACGTTTATGTTCAGTCCTGATATGGGTTTTGACTGCGGTACACCGGTGTACCAGCGCCGCTTTGTGCAATGTATAGATTTGGCCACCGGTGTACCGGCGGGGTAATTATGAGAAAAAGTACGTAACATGCAAAATGTCTGTACGAAATTAACTAATTATATTGAAACCCCAAAACAATCACTCAACTAATTTATTTCACCCACTGATCTTGTCAATATACCTTTCAATTCAAAAATAAAAGATTAGTAGAGCTAATAGGATTTCCAAATCAATACAAGAAAGGATATCGTGAAAAAATAAAGCTGAAATTCACAGAGGGTCTGTAAGCGTGAACCTTTTGATCCCTTTTGCGAAAGAAGTGTAGAAAGGCGTGTACAATAGAGATGAGACAGTTAATTATTTGGTCGGAATGACTCTCAGAATTATAAACACACGGTTAATATATTAGGTCGGAATGATTCTTAGAATGACAAACATTATTCAGTGATAATACAACCGGAAAAAGCTTCTAGCACTTGAATGTGCACCCTAACATACACAATAATTATACCAAACACAATATCACATCATAACATCTAAGGGGCCTGTTACACGAGCAGCTTGAATCAGTCAGCATGGACTGCTTCAAGCTGCGACTGCACAGTGAACTACAGTATTTTATGTACATACATACATGAAACCGCTCGAGCAGTAGCAAATGCTTCGGGCGGTATCTCCGCCCACGCTCTTCATTCCACGTCGCGCGCGGTTCTCGAATCGAAATTGTGACTTGTTAAGCAGTTAATAACAACTGCTCGAGCAGTTGTCAATGGCAGTTTAATGCTGCAATAGTGGTCGGTGTATGTTGATCACTAGCTAGTTGATAACTGCTCGAGCAGTCCGTGTATATCGGCTCTTAGACCCGAAAACTAGCATTTCTGCTTATCACACAAATATTCGTGCAGTCCAGGGATTGAACCTAATACCCCTCGCTTTGAAGGCAGAGTTGCTACCAACCTAAGCAACAGAGCCATAATAAGATTTATTCCAATAATTTACAGTTTGTACATCTACTAGTGATACTTTTCACCGCCGAATAAATATGGAGTGTTTCTATGTGTGCTGTCAGTGTGAAGACTCCTGTGTCTGTCTGTGTCATTGCCACTCTGAAACGATTAAATAATTATTTTTTAATCATAAGAAGTAAATCTTCTCTTTTTTTTGTAGTAGCTAATGTTATGTTGTATATGTTTATTCGCCTTCAAGGTCCTCCATGCTTCACGTATACCTTTAAAAGGACATGAGGTGTTGCAGAAATTGGAAACTTCAAATTAAAGCACGAATGATCGTTAATTTTTTTACATTTACCATAACCAATTAAAGTGATTATTAATCTACTTATAATTTTTAGGGTCTGATTATAACCGCATCAGCAGTGAATGGAAGACTTTTACGTAGTATACAAACTTTGGTTTCTTATTCTTCTGAATGCTTGTGCGGGAGTTAAAACATGCTATATATTGTTTGTATGTATATATTGATAAAAATTTGGTGTAGGATAATTTATTAAATTTGAACTTCTCTTTCTGTAGAAGACCAGCTCAAACTGACTGCTAATTACTGTATCGCAGTGAAAGATTAGGAGTATGTGAGCTGCAGGGGGCTGGATCAAATCTGAATCTTCTTCTACATTTATGTCCTAGATTACAAGGAGCTGCACCAACCATGGCAGTTCTTTGCTAACAAGTATATTCTCTTACAGTAGCTTACAGAAGTACACATCATAAATAAGTCATTCAATAAGTTGTAAAAGTGACTCAGATCAGTTCCTGCAGCCGAGCACGTAGTGACCTCAGACTTTGGTGGTTCTGTGAAGAGAGAGAAATAAGGGCAGGAGGGAATAAGGAATACCACCAAGCCTCACCAACTCGACGTTTCTTCAGACTGCCAAGATCTAATGTTCCTATGTTCGTTCGGTATATACTCGTATTTGCACTTCAGTTCAATTGTTTCACATTTTATTGTTACCAAAATGGTTCCAAAATTATCTAATACTAAAATTATAAAAGACTTGAAAAGGTTGAAAGACCAGAGACGATCCGTGAACACAATCTGAAGATAATCAGAAGGCCCTTGATAGAAATAGCGTGGTGATGGAGGCCCTTCCGAAACGGGATGTGGGTAACCGGTCCTCTACGTCTTAGTGAGATTGAGTAACTAGATAAGTTAAGTAGGTGTAAAAAAATTTCAACAACTGTGAAATCATCTGATGTCATAGCCTTTATATACGCCGTAGAAACATATAAGGATTGTGCAGGCGTTGACGATGATATTGCGTTACGAGGTTTATCAATGCTTTTGACGAACTTAGCTGCAACGTGGTGGCAGGGCGTGAAGGCCTCAACTCCTACATGGGCAGAAGCAGTTTCAGCGTTAAAAAGTACATTTGGTCCGCGCCTGCCACCGCACCAAATTTATAGAAAACTTTTTGAAAGGGAACAACGTTACCAGGAGCCTACAGATTTATTCGTCTGTCACCTTCGGGCTCTGATCGTGCAGTTACCGCAGTCATCATTAGCTTAAGATGTACAGCTCGATATGATATATGGACTTTTGCATGTCAGCATACGAGAGAAAGTACCACATTCCAGTTTTAATAATTTCGGGGAACTTTTAGCATGCTCTAGACGAGTCGAAGATATACTGAGTGAAAGTCGCCCGCCACCAACTTCATCTTCACATTCTGCATCATCGTTTTCGGGTTCATCGAGTTCGACGAGTAAGAAACGATTGCACTGTGTTTATTGTAAGCAGCATGGTCATTCGAAGGAAGACTGCGTTCGGCTGAAAGGCAAAAAGCCCAAAGAAGGCAGCAGCGTTAGTGGTGACATCAAGAAACCCACTCTCACGTGTTTCGGTTGCGGAGCTCCAGGCGTGATTCGCTCTAACTGTACTGCACGCAAAGCAAAAAAACAAACTGTTGAATCCGCATTTCAATCAGTGTCCGCGAGTGCTGTTTCACTTCATACGCGAGTGCGCCCCGTAGTGAGTGAAGAGATTTACGGCAAAGTAGGCCAGTTAATTGTGGACACCGGTGCCAAACACTCAATTGGTAGTATTAGTTTAAGACAACACTTGCTTAATAACGGACATAAATTTGAAACTGTACATACTGAATTAAAATACGCGGATGGACGCTTACATGCGCAGAATGTGGAAGTGGCACATGTAAATGGAACGGTTAGAGGGGTAGAGCTGGCAGTCAGTTTTATTATGTTACCCCACGCTACAGATAGTCTTTTAGGTATGAATTTTATTAAAGGCGCTGGCATGGTATTAAACTTTGACTTAGGAGTGTGGCATTTGAGGCAGGATCGGACGCCTCAACCGCTTTGCAACGAAGGTATAGCAAACCCGTCACTTGCTTGCGCGTCTGTGAGTCTTCGTGAAGATGAGGGCTCCCACCTCGGGCAAGGCGAACGCGATGAGATATCTCACTTGCTAAACATCAATGCGGATATCTTCGCTCCAGGGGGAGGCCCTACCCGCTTTGCCGTGCATAATATAGATACGGGCAATGCGGCACCGATTGCGGTACCTCCATACCGCGTTTCTCCAACAAAAAAGGAGATAATCAGGAAGGAGTTAGACAAGATGCTTGAAGAAGATGTGATTGAAAAAGCTGAGTCTGAGGGGGCTGCGCCTGTAGTCTTGATTCCCAAAAGAAGTGGGGAAGTTCGATTTTGCGTGGACTATAGAAAATTAAATCACGTGACTCGTACGGACCAGTACCCCATCCCAGTCATCGACGAGCTGTTGAAAAGTACTAAACCACAGAGCGTGATGTCCACAATCGATTTGAAAGCTGGCTATTGGCATACAGAAGTAGCTCCGGAAGACCGTCACAAGACTGCTTTCACCACACCCTTCGGAAACTTCCAGTTTCGCCGTATGCCATTTGGATTGAAGAACGCGCCTGCCACGTTCCAGAGGCTGATGGACAGGATGAGGTCAGGCCTAAAGGATGTTTGTGTACTGACCTACCTTGATGATATCCTGATCATCTCGGAAAATGTGCTAAATCACCTCAACGACCTGCAGCAGGTCTTCGACAGGCTTCGTCTTTTAAACTGCACGCAAACAGAGGCAAATGCGTTTTTGCTAGAGAGAGTGTCGCTTATCTCGGACACGTGATTACCTCTCAAGGTATCGAGCCTGACCTTGCAAAGGTGGAAGCAGTGGTTAAGATGAAGCCGCTGAGGAATGTGAAAGAGTTAAAGACATTTTTGCAGACTTGCTCGTGGTTCTGCAAGTTCATTCCGCAGTTCTCCGGGATAGCACGTCCTCTCACGGATTTAACAAAAAAAAGTCGACGCTGGCTTTGGGGGGAGGACGAGAATAAGGCTTTTGAAGAATTAAAGCTTCGTTTAACCACAAGCCCCGTCCTTCGCCAGCCAGACTTTAATGAAGTCTTCATTTTACGCACCGATGCATTCGCTCTCGGGGCTGCATTAATGCAAGGCTCCAGTCCTACAGAAGAGAGGCCCTTGGAATATGCGAGCCGGTTGCTGACTCCAGCCGAGTGTAATTATCACACTACTGAGCGTGAAGCTTTAGCGGTAGTGTTGGCACTTGAAAAGTTCCGGGGGTACGTAGAAGGAGCTAGGGTGCGTGTAGAAACCGACCACCAACCTTTAAAGTGGCTACTGTCTTTGAAATCACCAAGCGGTCAACTAGCCCGTTGGGCTATGAAGATACAATCCCATGACTTGGATATTGGTTACACTCCGGGTCGAGTTAACGTTGTCGCCGACACGCTCAGTCGTCCAGTTACTGACGAGGTGGAAGAACCCTCCTCTGAGCCGTGTAATATTTGCCCTGTGATTGTAGATTTGCCGCGACGTGGTCCTGAAGAAATTCGGAATGCCCAGATGGAGGATCCGGAAGTGAAAGCTATTATACAAGAATTTGAGGATACTTGTAATCCAGATGCTGCCATGCGTTGGACGGATAGATGGTACTATCTGTCGCAAGGAGTTCTATATTGCTGCGATCCAGATGGTGAATCTGAGGAACCGCAGTTAGTCGTCCCCGAATCTTTACGCGCGGAGATCATGCAGGAGTTACACGATGCGCCAACCGCCGGTCACCTAGGCGTGGAAAGGACTCTGAAACGAATCAAGGAAAGGTTTTATTTCAAGGGCATGAGAAAATATGTCACCAGCTACTTTAGAAGTAGCGAAGAGTGCCAAAAGTACAAACCTACCAATTTAAAGCCTGCCGGTCTTCTCCAGACACCAGCGCCTCAGCAGAGATACGAGATCCTCGCTATGGATCTATTTGGTCCCTTACCTGAAGGAGATCGCGGACATAAGTGGATCTTTCTGGTAGAAGATAGCGCTTCTAGGTGGGTGGAACTGTTTGCACTGTGCGATGCAACGGCCGAATCTTGCGCCAAGGTACTAATTGAGGAAGTATTCTTGCGGTATGGACTACCACGCCGTATTATCTCGGACAACGGCAGTCAATTCGTATCAGCAGTCATGCAAAAGGCAATGTACGTCCTAGGAGAACATCAGTCGTTGATGCCGGTATACCACCCTGAAGCCATTCCCGCAGAGCGGAAAAATAGAGAGCTTAAGCAGCAATTAGCTATACTTGTTGGACCGGAACATCAACGTTGGCCAACCGTGTTGCCCGCTGTAAGGTTTGCACTAAATAGCGCACACAATATGGGTACTGGACATTCGGCAGCATATTTGATGTTTGCTCGGGAGCTACGCTCACTTATAGCCGTACATGCGGATATCCGCGCCATTGTGTCAGAGCAGAATTTTGTACCGCAGATTACGCCATATCTTAAAGAATTTACTCGCATACTTGCGGATGTTAAACAGCGATGTGAAGAGCAACAGGACATTCGTAAAGCTGCGGCTGATTGCCGTCGCCGTAATTTTCCACCTTATAAAAAGGGAGACCTCGTCTTAGTGGAAACTCACCTTGCAAGCAACGCCTCTAAAGATTTTTCCTGCAAATTTGCTCCGCGTCGTGAGGGCCCCTAACATCGTGTCTCTAAAGTCATTACGCCTACGTCATTCGAGATTGTGGACTCAGCTGGGTATATAAGAGGAAAGTACCATGCCAGTTCTCTCACTCCTTATGTAGGGGATGGCCCGGTAATTATTCATCCACGCCGACGTGGTCGTCCAGCCAAGTCCCAGTCAGGCTGACCTTGTGACTTGGAGGGGGAGATTGTAGCGCGTCCTATCATATCACCGCCCAGCTCGCCCCCTCTCGCCCCCTCTCCGCCGGTGCTACGGCGCTCGAGTAGGATATATGCACGCACACGTCTCTCCCTCGCCTCGCCAGTTCGCGATTAACTACGGCCGAGGGCGTGTGCGTCAGTCTGTTCGTACGCCGCCGCATCCGCGACTCAAAAACATCTTTGTTAAGTACTTATTATACGTCTTTGTGTCTCGCGCATATTAAATGTACCTTACAGTTATTATAGTTGTACATTATAGTGAAGTGGATTGTTTCATTTATGTATGCCTAATTTAGGTTTAACTGCTCCGCTATATTTGTTGATCCAAAACGCAATGACAAAATATAAAAAAAATGTGATGTTATAAAATATTGACGGCAATATTTTATAACATCACATTTTTTTTATATCCTATATCAAGAATCAAATTTGATCGACTTGGGTGACCAATACAAAAACATAACATTTGGGACCAATCACTCTTACAGAGATGTTCTGCCGGATGTGAAATAATTGGCGAATATCGATCTCATCACTAGCGTGTACGTTTCGCTATCGTAGTCGTGAAAAGATCTCTTTCTGGAAAACAGGGTTAAGACTAAAGCCACAAAGATACTTTGGATATTGTCGAATGGATACGCATCCGAAGTACGGCTCAAAGCCTCCGTAAAATTGTCTATAACTCTATTTTGATTGGGCTTTTACAAGTAAAGGAGTCTTGTGATCTGGAAGCCTATTCCGCTGAATCAGTTGTGGGATATCGTTTTTAGATATTAGGTCTTTACCTTTCAAATTGCAGATTCTGTAACCAGAGGCCGTAGCACAAACAATTTACGAAAAAGTATTTGTATCGCAAAACGTCAATGTGTCACGCTTCAGAGTATAAATTATGAGTTATCTGTGTCACAGTTGTCCTAGATAAATGACAGTTTATCAGAAATGACTGGCTTTACGTGGACAACACTTACGCAGTTATTCGTGCCACTGTATTTTTAGATTCGAAATTCAAATAAATTTTATTCGATAGCCGGGTTATTTTAATTCGGTCATTTGTTTTTAAATAGTATGTTGTTTTTGTGAAATTGTGGTAGTTAATGCAACTGAAAACTTGTACAGTTTTCGAATATGAGTTCCTCCGTGGGAATACACCGCTGCGAATAGAATACGAAACATTAACGACGCGTACGGACCGCGTTTTAAATCTGGATATTTTAAGGTTTGTGATCATCTACAGTCTTAAATTTGTTTGGCACCCTTCAGTATATCTCACCATGTGGTCCAGGCAGGATGGTACTGTGGTAAATGACATAGTTATACTAGTTGCGCCCCGCGGTACCACCTAGGTGGTGATGGGCAGTGATGATAACAATGTTGAAATATATCCCTTGTTCCCCGGGATATAATTTGTCTCTTTGGCAAATTTTATTAATATCCGTTTAGGCGTGAAAGCGAAACAAATACTTCACAAACTTACTTTTTATTTGACATCGGTGAGCTCGTCGACGAGCGCATCGACGAATTAATAGAGAATCGCACGGCAGAAGTGCCGCTCGAGGGTACCAATCTACCTAGTAAAACAACTGAAAAGCGTTTAAACGAAACCTTTGGTATAGCTTTTCAAATGGTTGATGCCATCTGCAGTTGCTGTCTGCAGTCGGGTTCGAAATTATGACTGCAGCGACATGAAGCGACGACGTCTTCTGCTGCTACGTGATAGCTGGCTACCAACTTGCACCTTTATCTGCTGTGGAATGTTCAGACATTGTCATACACGCATACGCTCTCGCACTGGTTGTATCGTGCGCGCGATCATAGCAATATAACCATTAGCGTGGCTGTGGAGTTTTGCCGCTTACTGTACAAGTATGACTTGCTCATAATTTACCTACCCAAATACGAATACTTATTAGAATAAGAATAGGAATATTTATTGGCTTGAAATGTAGTTTACAATAAAGTTGGAACCTAAAAACATACGTACCATATACATTTTGTCGCATATCGTCGTGCTAATAATACAAATTAACATATTTAGTTAGGTGGGTACACAATTATTAATGTCAAAATTAAAATTATACCACTAATGTCAAAAGTGACGTTTCAAAATACATAATATTATAATTACAAAATGTTAATTAAATTAGTTTTTATCACTAGCAATTAATATTTAGATCGAGCAACGAATAGTATGAATTTTCCATGTGCCAAAGTTTAAGTATCCTACATAATCTGTTGGTTGGCAGTTCTTTGATCTCTTTGAAAATGTTGCGCATCCCCTGGACAGCCAGAAGAACGAACGCGTCGATACTCGAGGAAGTAAGTATTACCACTAGATTGTCATCTACATGCCTCCAACGAGTACTCGAGTACTTCGGTCATATAGCACGCGGTAAACATTTAGAATCGTGGCGCCTGAATTCGGGGGGGAGGGGGGAGAGGGAGGAGGTGGGGGGTTCGGGTAGTGCCCCCCCGCAAACCCCACCCGCCGGAGACCATTAGTTTTCGAGTTATGTTTGTTTAAGTATTTTGAGGTTAAGTACTGAATTTCGATCTACTACCACCCCGAGTCTCTGCAATCCGACAAGACTGCTTGAAATCGGGGTGCTATGAGTCGGTTCTGTCAATGACTTCGACCTATTCTAACTAACTATAACTAACTTATAGGTATGTCACAGACAAGTGACTTTGCCAATTCATTAGATAGCTACTGATATACTATTGTGCACAAATTTGGAACAAAAGTAGTTTGATGAAGCTGGTGGGTCACAGTTCAAACCTAACCTAACCTATAGGTTTGTCACAGACAAGTGACATTGCCAATTCATTAGGTACTAATATACTATTGTGCACACATTCCTACTAGTATGGGTCTGATAATTAAAATTGAAAAACAATTTGTTACTTTTAGAACTTATATTTTATAGACATAATTTATAGCATCGTAACAAAGTCGTTGAGATATCAAAAGAAAGCGCAGAAAAACAAGAGAAAACATTCACGTACACTCGGAAGTAACGGAATGACGCGAGTATTCCGACAGTGACATTACGCTATCTTCGATGTTTGCGTTCCATTTCAAGAACTTACATACAACGTACATGTCAAAAAAGGCTAAAAGTTACCTAGAAACGTTTCGTTTTACGCATTAATGTCATTTATGTCACCTGTCACTATCAAAATTACGGTGTTTTATTGAAACTTTAAAAAACTATTTAGACTATTTTGGCGTGTCTCCGGCAGCTAAAATGTTGTAAATACGCTTTATACAAACCCCTTCAACCCACCCACAGTTTTTGTTTCACCAAATTCAGGGGTCACGATTCTAAAGCCAACCCTAGCATGCAAAAAAGGCGACAACCTAGAGAAACTTGTCATCACAGGCAAGTTGGAAGGAAAAATACCAAGGGGAAGAAGTCCAATGCACTGGTCGGACCAAATCCGTACCGCGCTTGACAGTAAAGTCCATAATGCGATACACGCTGCTGAAGATAGGTCAAGGTGGAAAGACTTCGTTCGGCAGAAGGTGATCCGTGGAAGGGGTCACGACCCTCAGCAATGAGGAAAACGACGCTAGGAGGAGGAGGATCTCTTTGAGAATATATAATCGCTATATATATTCATACTAGCTGGTGCCCGCGTCTTCGTCTGCGCAGGATTAGTACTTCGTGTCGCTTATTATCTTCTCCAAAGCGATAACTATCTTTATACCAAAATGTCATAAAATATTTGCATGGTCAAACGCAATTGCTATAATTGTATTAGTACATTTAAATAATTAGTAAATCAATCAGTAAACACTTATAAGAAAATACAGAACCTATGTACATACAAATAGAAAATTAATTACAATGGAAAAAACTGTCATTATATTTCATCACCCTTGACAGTCATCGAGCACGTCTAGTGTATCAAGCTGTCAAAATGATACCATCAGAAACTGACACAAACTTTGACAGAACTGTCATCATTACGATTTTGTCGTAGGCGTAGATCTTGTTCTTTTGTGTATGCTGTGCCCAAGATATTACGCTTTTTCACCCCCGTGGTGATGGATGATGATGATGATGAAAAGTAGCCTGTGTGCTATTTCAGACTCTAATCTATCTCTGTGCCAAATTTCATCCAGATCAGTTTTTTTTATTATTATTATAATTTACTAGCCTCCACAGACACCAAGGGCCGTGCGATTTTTTAGTTTTTTTACAATTTTATCAAATATAAATATAATTAAAAAAGACACAAAAATATATACTTAATTAGAGGACATAGGATCACTAAACTAACTAAAAAACTTACTAAAGGGCCATATCGTTTCTAAGTTTGCATCAGCAATCAGAGCAGACCGGTCTCCGCAGACAGCACCCGTTCACGAGTTGACGCATGTGGCAGCCATCGCCTTCCTCAACCATTTTGAGGGAAGATGGCGACCTGCTACACCGCCTGCTGACACCTTTTCGTGAGCGTGTCTGCTCTGTATGCTCATACTTACCCTTTGTCAAATACAGCTTAACTAAAAAATTACTTATATTAACATATTCGCTTAGGTACCCGTATTGCACTGAAGCAGGGCCTCAATTACTACTTCGTTTCGATCCAGATCCGTTTAGCCGTTCTGCCGTTTTTTGAGTAACAAACATCCATCCATCCAAACTTTCACATTTATAATATTAGTGGGATAGTAATATATATATAATCAATGCTAAGTGTAGAGTGAATGCCCTAAAACAGAAGTTAACCTTCTCTTCAGTCATAATTTAATAGTAAAATTAGTCAAAACATCGTTGAAAATGTTAAAATAAAGCACAAAGCCGATTTCCCGAGGGGAGCGAACCTTTTCACGCTCCACCGCCGAAGTTGTAACACAATTATTGCTTGCTATCATTGTTGCGAAGTTATACTGGACGCTTTACTGACCTGTATAGGAATCCAATTTTGTTGAACCACTACCTGTCCCGCCAGCGACCTCGCACGCTTGATCTATCGGATAGGAAGCCACAGAAAGAAATTGATTGATTACCACTATATACCATAAAAGGCATCAACTGCTGAAATTTCACGTTTATAGCTTTGTGTTAAAGAAACAGTCACAATCAGGACAAGATTCAAGATTATTTATTTGCATAAAATACAAAACCTGAATGTTTTTTTGAGAAACCTGACCTGTTTTTGGCTTAGTGTTTCCTAACAACGCCATCTATTGTTAAGTTACTTTTTAATGACCTCAATTAACGAGTCATTAGCATAGATTACTGTGCGGACCGTAGAGTAACCAAAAACCCTTTAGATAACATAAAATTTTGTCAAAAAACAAATTTTCTATATTTTCAAATTCGTTTTAGCAGAGTAATAACCTATTGTCTTGTTTTGGTAATTTTGTGTAGCTTTAGTTTTTCTGTGTCGGTCAGTTTTTCATCAACTGAAAACACTGATAAAACGAAATTTTGAAAAAAAATAATCTACCTTGATCGATTTATCGCCCCCGAACCCCCCAACATTCTAAATTTTATGAAAATCATTGAAGCCGTTTCCGAGATTCAAATGTACCTTGATACGGGACCAAAGGCGTTCTAGTTCAAAGTGATCGCAAACTTTTTTGAATACAAGAATTGTTTGTTTAAAGGTAAATTATAAGATGTAAAAAAAGGTAAGACAAGTAACTATATACAGATAAAAGATAACTAAGAAACCCAAAAAGTTTATTTATTACATATGTTAGCACTAACGCCGTAGTGAGCAAAAACTTTACAAATTTAGAGAGAAAACTTTGTTATCTTCGGACGGGATTTGAACCGTCCGTATGGGAACGGAATCCAAAAAGTGATTTTCTGTGTGCCGATCGCTCATTGATTTTCCTGCCCTTTGTCGTACGAGCCTTCTGATGCTGTAACCTGATTTTAAACTGCCTTTGCGTTTGAAATTGAGTTTCACAGCACATGATGCCCTTTTAAAATTGCACGAAATTGAGCATCATTGAACTGATTTAACTCTACATGCTAGGCTGATTTGATAGTACACCTAGTGCTCTGTATCTTTATTTTAAAATTTTCAGCTTTTGTATTGCATTGTCATATTTTCTCATAGATTCAACACTCCAATTCAAAAGTCGTCGCGTGTTAAGCGTCTACCATGTGTACGTAAAAACAAGTGCTTCACCTCTTGCAAATAATAAAACTAAACTACTATTAAACTAACTAAATTTAAAAATTTAAATTAAAAACTAATTTTCTACCGACTTCCGAAAAAAAGGAGGAGGTAGTAAATTCAACAGTTTTTTTGTGTGTGTTACCTCATAACTTTAGACTGGGTGAACCGATGCTCAAAATAATAATTTTGTTTTAAAGCTGGTGCTTGCCGTGTGGTTTCATATAAATTTCGTCAAATTCGGTATAGTAGTTTTTCAGTTACACTCCATTAACTGAATAGAATAGAAGTCGGTTTCAAAATGTTTCAATTTAAGAGATAAACTATCAGATCCAATGCTACCGGTCTAAACTTGCTTTTAGTTGGTCAAACGATTCGAGAGTAGTATTAAATATTTTTTTATCTGAACTTTTACGCGTAGTTCGGAAAGAAACCGAAAGAACTAGACATTGGACGGGTTAATAGGCAAATAAATATAAGATTATACAAACAAAATGTACCACACTGAATCTCTGTCGCAATCAACCTAAATTAATTACATGAATTGTACAAAGCAAGAGGTGGTTGCTTTGAGCTCAGACGCTGAACAGACCGCTGAATACATTGTGTTCACGTACTCATATATTTAACCAACATGTGTGTGATGGTACCAATTCTGAGTAAACATGTTTTTAGGGTTCTGTACCTCTAAAGAAAAAGGAAACCTTATAGGATCACTTTGTTGTCCGCCTGTCCGTCTGTGCGTCGTTCTGTGAAGAGCCTTTTACTCAAGAACGCGTTCAAGTATCAAGTTGAAATGTATGTCAAATACTCAATGCTACCGACTTTTTCAACGCAAACTAAAGGTATGATCATTTATGTCCCATTATGTTCGAATGTTTTGCAATTTCAGAAGGGAATCAAAACCTGTAGGGTACTTCCCATTGAACTATCATGAAATTTGGCAAACAAGCAATGTTTTAATGCACATATAAACTATCAAATCTAAAAATCGTAAATAATTTTAATACAAAACAAGTAGAATTTGAAAAATTTAATAGCGACTTCCATTCTATTTATTTATTGTAATGTATCTCAAAACCTACTAGATGGAATACGATGAAATATAAATGGGACCACACGGTAAGCAGCAGGTTTCAAACAAAAAATAATTTTGAGAATCGGTTCACCCGTGTTCACGCCTACGACTTTCTAATGGCAAGATTGTCCAAACGTGCTTATACTAATGGGCGTCGCGCAGAAACATTCTCCGAACTACCTACCTGTTATGTTTTTTTTATTAACTCCCATCTTGCTTGTAACACATATCTTGACCATTAACGAAAAAATGTATTTTATTAGATTATTAAAGCCAGCATACAAGAAATTGGGTTTATTTATTTAAAATAAGCCACATTATGTACACTAAGATACAACCCGAAAGTCGAAAGTTATGAGGTAACAAACATAAAAAAAAACAGGTGAATTGAGTCCTCCTCCTCCTGTTTTTGGAAGTAGGTAGAAAAGTGATTATACTATTACGAACTAATTATTTGCGGTTGGTTAGATATAACAATAATGGTACATGCTTTCTTAATATACGGAACCCTCTTTTCGCGAGTCCAACGCACACTTGGTCGGGTTGTTTACGCGGTATTATGTGTGTTTTCCTGTAAAAGTCTCGTATGTACAGTTCTTTCCACCACAGAATAACTTAATCTTCTTTATATTCATGTTTTTGTAAACTGAACTCTAAAACGTGTCACATTAACACAACAGCTATTTCCTACTATCGATGCCCCAATAACCTAAATAAATTGACTTCATGTAATAATAAATCCCAAGACGTTTTAGCCGTAAATGGTGTTCACGAAATACAGAGATGGATTAGGGACAAAGATGTAACCCTTTTCGGGTCATTTGAACTAAAATTATAACATTCCGTTTTAGTAAGTTGGTATTGCTGTTGTTGATGTGCCAACACAATGTCGCTAGTTTCACGCTAAACGATAGGTTATCACACGAAGGAGTATTGTATGGTGAATAGAGATTCGTCCTGTGGCTATGTATGATCCTGAAACAACTCACTTCACACTTTACTTCACTACTTAGTGTTAAAAGCAGTTCTATTTATTAATAAAAAATGTTTTTCACCTTTTAGCGACCCTTGCTACTTACGGGATCGATTGTCATTCGCCGACAACTACGATATCATCAAGTATACGTATCACTTTTCAGTTATTGGATTGTTACTCAAATACATTAAACACAAAAAATTAAATGGGATCACCTCGGAAGTATACTGCATCAAACAAAAAAAATATCAATATTGGACTACTCTATAGAAAATTACATAAAAATATATGCGTTGACTTGATATTCTCGTCCTTTTTTGGAAGTTGGCTAAAAATACATTACAACATATGAAAGTAAAACACTTTGGACAAATATACTTTGCATTAGATCTCAGTAAAAGATACGCTGTCAAATAATATTCAAATTCCAAATTTCCAAATAGTTTTATTAAAACATGTAATTTCTCAATGCAGCCCTGTGACTTTCCCTACACTGCCTCACCCCACTGCGGAAGCGTGGGTAGCCATGAGTTATGTGTTCGGCAACAAGCTTGCTTATTATTATGTATTTTACGTATACCGATTCTCCCTCTATTCTAAGTTTGATCTCTAACTTTTAGTAGGTGTTCTTAGGAGGTATATATCAAATTGTAATTAGTAGACATTTTTGCTTTTAGAACTATCGGAATCGCATGTCATGCCCTTCAAGTCTTGTAATCGGATTTGAACCTCATGTGCTCCCGTGTTTGTATGCTACGCACTATAGCAGTATTGCTACGCCGGAGACATATACATATTATGTACTAGTTAAATCATAACCCTCATTTTTGCAACGCTGTAGCCATAAACATACATACCAGTCAAATCATAACATTAATTTTGGCTACGCCGTAGACGTATACATATATACTAGTTAAATCATAACCCTCGTTTTTGGAACGCTGTAGCCATTTACATTAATATCAGTCAAATCATAACAATACTCTTTGCTACGCCGTAGACGTATACATATATACTAGTTAAATCATAACCCTCGTTTTCGGAACGCTGTAGCCATATACATTCATATCAGTCAAATCATAACAATACTTTTTGCTACGCGTAGACGTATACATATATACTGGTTAAATCATAACCCTCGTTTTTGGAACACTGTAGCCATATACATTCATATCAGTCAAATCATAACAATACTTATTGCTACGCCGTAGACGTATACATATATACTGGTTAAATCATAACCCTCGTTTTTGGAAAGCTGTAGCCATATACATACATATCAATCAAACCATAACTATACTTTTTGCTACGCCGGAGACATATACATATATACTAGTTAAATCATAACCCTCGTTTTTGGAACGCTGTAGCCATATACATATATATCAGTCAAAACATAACAATACATTTTGCTACGCCGTAGACGTATACATATATACTGGTTAAATCATAACTCTCGTTTTTGCAACGCTGTAGCCATATACATACATACCACTCAAATCATAACAATACTTTTTGCTACGCCGGAGACGTATACATTATACTAGTTATATTATAACCCTCGTTTTTGCAACGCTGTAGCCATATACCTAGATAAGCTCAAAGTCGCACAACGAGCTATGGAGAGGGCTATGCTCGGGGTTTCTCTACGTGATCGAATCAGAAATGAGGAGATCCGTAGAAGAACGAAAGTTACCGACATAGTCCAGAAGATTAGCCAGTTAAAGTGGCAGTGGGCAGGGCACATAGCACGCAGAACAGATGGCCGATGGGGCCGGAAGGTTCTGGCATGGAGACCACGGACCGAGTTTTGACCAGTAAGTATTCGTATCAAATTCGGTTAAATCATAACTTTTTGCTACAACTTCCATATATACGAGTCAAATCATAACCCTCCTTTTTGGTGACAAACTTATCATTATTTTACTATAGAGGATGTTTAATATTGGAACCTCTTAAATTGTGTTTTTTGTACACTTACACAGTATATGTTTTTATTACAAAGTGTGTGTTGTAAGATAAGTGTGAAATATACGGAGGCATATTAATCTTCCTTATTGGCGTTGTCGCGCGTTTTATGAATAGCTCCTGTGTCTTTACATAATCAACAGAGCTTCAACTGACACAATAAAACGACTCGAACTCGATTCGGTACGCATTTGGTTCGAGTTGTTTTGTTTTTATTCGTATTCATTTGGTACAATACGACACTTTCATAGAGTAATCGTGTCAATATCGATAAAACAGAACTTTAATCCTATAGTCAAAGTATCAGTCAAATTAGGCGATATTTTGCAAAAGAGTGGAAATAATTCGCGACAGTGGGTTTTTTTAATATTATGTAATAATATGCTTTAAGAATCATGCCTAACTCAATCCCTACGAACCTCCGGTTGAGGATTAAATCGAGTTATTGGAAGTTGGTTGAGAAGATATGATCCGTAACTTGCAAATTTATCTGAACGTTTATGATGCTTATAAATATTCTGTATGTTGCACGACTTTTTCACTCTAAGTCACTTACACATACATAAAGGAAGCATATTTTCACAAATACAATAAACTATTCCAACATCTTTGAATTCTTCTAATTAACGGCCTGTTAAAATTTATTCCTAATATTTCACATGGTTCCGTAGGTGCTAGAAACGGTGCAAACCGGGGAGATACTCCTAGCTGTGTTTCCTTTCGATACCAGAAAAATCTACTCGTACTACTGTCAGAATTATTTCCATACTTTATCCTAATTTGACTGGACTACTAGCATGACCTCTGTGGGCGACGGAATATATTCCCTACGTCTTCTTGACGGTGAATCCTAACAGGGCCAGAAATCCCACCATTTAGGTGGTAGTCCATGTTGGATCACAAGTGCACAGCATTGTGTCCCCATGGCGGAAGTATCTCAAGGTGCTAACATAGTACAGTGGGTAAACTCTGGGTAACAATGCAACTGTCATGAGCTAGTTGAATGCTTACCTTTAGGTGTACGAGAGCCTATCTTGCACTTAAATAATGGGTGATTCAAGTAGACATACTTTTTTCAATAGCCTTTTTTTGACAGATCACGTGTGAGTCCTGTTATGCTGTCATGTTATATTTGTTTAGTATTGTTTGGCATTTCATAATGGAAAAACTTACGCCTGAACAACGTTTACAAATCGTTTAACTTTATTACGAAAATTCATGTTCTGTGAGGAATGTGATTCGTGCACTTCGCTCAACTTATGGTCAACATAATCGGCCTACTGAGCGTACTATTCGCAACACCATCACCCATTTTGAGACCCAGCATTCATTATTGGATAATATTCGACCGAATAGACCACGTCCAGCACGCTGTGAAGAAAATATAGCGGCCGTAGCTGAGAGTGTACATGAAGACCGTGGAGAGTCAATTCGGCACCGTTCGCAGCAACTCTCTGACGTATGGAACCACTTGGCGCATTTTACGTCGAGATCTTAAATTGAAAGCGTACAAAATACAGCTTGTGCAACAACTGAAGCCGCTCGACCTTCCCAAGCGACATCACTTCGCTCTATAGGCTCTTGAAAAGTTCCAAGAAGATCCGACGTTTTCGAGGCAAATTTTGTTAAGCGATGAGGCCCATTTCTGGCTCAATGGGTATGTAAACAAACAAAATTGCCGCATTCATCATCTAGAATTGCGGTTTGGTGTGGTTTGTGGGCCGGTGGAATCATCGGTCTATATTTCTTTAAAAATGATGCCGGTGCGAACGTAACCGTCAATGGCGACCGTTATCGTATCATGATAACCGACTATGTGATGCCTGAAATTGAAGCTCGTGATCTCGGCGACATTTGGTTTTAGCAAGACGGCGCCACTTCCCACATACCGCATCAATCAATGGATTTATTGAGAGAACATTTCGGTGAGCACATAATTTTACGTTTTGGGCCGGTAGATTGGCCACCAAGATCGTGTGATACCGTTAGACTTTTTCCTGTAGGGATATGTAAAGTCTTAAGTTTATGCGGACAAACCCGCTTCGATTCAGGCCTTGGAGGAAAACATCACGCCTGTCATTCGCCAGTTACCAGTCGAAATGCTCGAACAAGTCATCAAAAATAGGACTCAACGGATGGACCATCTGCGACGTAGCAACGGCCAACATTTGATAGACATAATCTTCAAAAAATAAATCCCAAAGAATGTTCTTTCAAATAATAATAAACATTCTCCATTAAATTTGAATTTTCTGTGTTTTTTTCTTTAAAGAAGTAGGGAACCTCGAAATGTATCACTTTAAAAATTCAATATTTTTATATTTAGAATCAAGTTGTGTAAGACGCAGAACGGTGTGAACGAGATCCCGAAGCATGATGTCTCACTCAATGTTGCGATAGGACTTCGTACGCGTGAGGTTTTCATTATGCTATACTAGCTGACCCGCCAGCGGCTCCACTCGCCTTACTGTCAGGGTGAAAGCATCCATTAAGAAATGCTTTTAAAAATCAGTGAGCCAGGGCAAGAAATAATATATTATAAAAACTATAAATCAGAGGCTAGAAGATATTTCTAAAAAACAAATTTAGAGTTTAAGGGAGGTCTTAATACTTCAAAAGTTACATAATATCTACAAACTTACTTTTTATACAGGGTTATTGGTAAGTCGACCTATTCCCGTTAAGGGCGTGTAGTTTACATCGTTTCTGACTGATTTGACTGTGAAACACCCTATCCTAAATCTAACCGTTGTCAAGATATTTGAATTTAATTGTTTTATTATTTATTCGTTTTTTTATACGTTTTAATCGTCTACAACGGCTTATTTATTAATTTGACGTACAATATAGGTTTAAAGCAGTTTTAAGGTCTTAAACATTTTTAATGATGGATAACAAACTATTGTGCAACTTAGTAACATTTAATTGTAAGTCTGTGAAGCGGTCGTCTGGAAATATAAGACAATTATGCAGTACTGCAGATATAATTGCATTGCAGGAGACATGGCTTCTTCCAAACAACATTCCTTTCCTCGGGTCTATACATGATGATTTCGATTACACTGGGAAGTCTGCAGTTGATACATCAAAAGAAATATTACGCGGTAGGCCCTACGGCGGAGTGGCACTGCTGTGGCGTAGGAACCTGTTCCAAACAGTATCTATACTTACGTGTAATAGTGTGCGTCTATCAGCTGTGAAGTTTGAAGTAAATGATCGATCATTTTTGGTTTTTTTCCGTCTACATGCCTACGCAATGTTTAGATAGTCTAGCAGAGTTCACAGAGTGCTTGAGTGAAATAAGTGCTGTAATTCAAAGTACGGAAGTAGAATCTGTGTTTGTTCTCGGTGATTATAATGCACATCCAACTGAGTTATTCGCGAATGAGCTGTTGGATTTCTGTCTGGACCAAAAATGGCTGTGCGCTGATATACATAAGCTAGGTATCAATTCGGGTGCGTATACGTTTATAAGTGACGCGAATGGCTCCCGACGATGGCTAGACCATTGTGTTGTGACGCAATCGGCATGGGACACTGTTAAGGACATTAAGGTGTGGTACGATGTCATGTGGCCTGATCACTTACCTGTAATAATGAGTTGTGATTTAAATATTGTTCGCCCTAAATCTACTTTAATATATCACTCTTATGGTGAACACATCTTGGGGTGAACGTACAAAATTACAAATTAAAGAATACTCTGAGCACTGTAACAGTAAGCTAAAGCATATTGATTTGCCTCAGGACCTAATTATGTGTGCGGAAAAAAAATGTTGTGATATCACGCATAGACATATAATCGACACTTTGTACTGTGATATTGTTAGTACTCTTAAGGAATCAGCAGAAGTGACTTATCAGAATAAACAAAGTCAACATAAAAACCATTCTTGTGTAATAGGCTGGAATAAGCATGAGCTCTGCTCACCGGGAGACTAGGTTTAAGTTAAATCTGTGGTTATGGCACGGTAAACCTGACCGTGGTGTTGTTTACAATGATATGATAGAAAGCAAGAAGAAGTTTAAGGCAAAGCTAAAATGGTGTCAAAAAAATCAAAATCAAATTAAAATGGACTAGCTAGTCATAGATCTTCAAAAAAATTTTCGAAGTTCTGGAAATGCACTAATAAGCTTAACCTAAAGCCAGGTCTCCCAGTGAGCATTAAGGGAAATTCGGAATGTAAAGATACATGTAATATTTTTAAAAATCATTTTAGAGTAGAATCGCCATTAAGTAGGTTGACATCACAGGTTTTCGGTACTAAGACGGGTTGTGGCACGGTGTGCAATGTCAACTTTTCTGCCAAGCAAGTGAGAAAAGTAATTGAGAACATGATTAGAGGTAAGTCGCCAGGCCACGATGGTCTTAGTGTTGAACACCTGCAGAATGCAGGGGTACATCTACCGCGCGTCCTGGCTATGTTCTACTCACTCTGTATCTCGCATTGTTATCTGCCTTCAGATCTAATGAAGACGATTGTTGTACCAATCCTCAAAGACAGAACTGGAGATATCGCGGATAAGTCTAACTATCGTCCAATATCGTTAGCTACAATCATTGCGAAAATATTAGATCGTTTAATGGATGACTATCTTACAAAACATCTAATACTTCATGATGGCCAGTTTGGTTTTAGACCGGGACTTTCCACGGAAAGTGCAATTTTAACCCTGAAGTATACTGTGAGGTACTATGTCGATAGAAAGACTCCAGTTTATGCTTGTTTTCTTGATTTGTCAAAAGCTTTCGACATGGTATCTTACGATGTGTTGTGGAAGAAACTTGGTACTACCAGTTTGCCGACAGAACTCTGTTCTGTTTTTGAGTATTGGTACAACAACCAGGTAAACCACGTTAAGTGGGGTGGAGAGCTTTCTGATGCTTATGGGTTGAAGTGTGGGGTAAGGCAAGGTGGTGTAAGTTCTCCCAAACTCTTTAACCTATATATCAATGAGCTGATAGAGGGCATCAGCAGTATGCCAATCGGATGCTCTATTGACGGCGTTAGTATCAATAATTTAAGTTACGCTGATGATATGGTGCTGCTTGCGCCCTCTGTCAGCGCTCTCAGAAAGCTACTTCGTTATTGTGAATCATATGCTATTAGCCATGGATTACGGTACAATGTGCAGAAATCTGAGTATATGGTATTCTGCAGGCGCGGGGCAGGACCTGTGAATGTGCCCCCTATAGTGCTTAACGACGTCTGTCTCAATAGGGTGCACCAGTTTAAATATCTGGGTCACATATTGAGTGAAGAACTTAAAGATGACCTAGACATGGAGCGAGAGCGCAGGGCTTTGACGGTGAGGTCGAATATGTTGTCCAGGAGATTCTACGCTTGCTCAGATGAAGTCAAGATAACGCTCTTCAAGGCAATCAATCTGCCAATCCTTTTATGGTAGCAGCTTATGGACGACATATACGCAAAAAACTCTTAACTCCCTGCGCGTCCAATACAACAATGCTTTCAGGATGCTGTTGGGGCTTCCACGTTTTTGCAGCGCGTCTTCCATGTTCATGGAAGCGCGCACTGATGCATTTGCAGCAATAATGCGGAAAAAGGTCGCATCTCTATTAAGCAGAGTACGTGCTAGTTCCAATGGCATCCTGTCCATTGTTGAATATAAATATGACTGTCCAATTCTACAGCACCATATTAAAATATTGACGAGTTAGTGTGATTATTATAATTATTATTTCTTTTATTCAAAACAAATTCACGGATTTCATCCGGTCCTTTACAAAGGCATAAGTGGGGCTGTAGCCAACACTTAGAGGCCTGTTTGGTATAAAAATACAAAGGAGTATAAAAAACAGAAAAAAAATTGGATGAAGGGTAACATGGTACTTATAACTATTACAAATATGGGTAAAATGGCCAGGCTATTGATATGAACTTATTAGTGATAAGGAAGATATTGGGTTATGCAAGAGACTACGGCACCTGCCAATTTTAGTCTCATGTTAAAATATTTAGGCAGGTGGTGACTTGCCATCCACTAAACGGGCCCCCCATAAAGGCCACCATGAGTGGTGACAAAAGGGGCAACGTTGGTGTGGATGGCTAAAGAGTGTCGAGAGGTGTGCTGCGGTTTCACTAGAGCGCTACTACCGGCATTATGCCCTTTAACACTTCCACCCTTGGAGCTTTTTGTTACTTGCTCTTGCGTCTCCACCCCCGGACGGCCAATTAAGGCAAGCCGGGGGTCAGGGGTCTCATTTAGCCCCAGGGAGAATCAGGGTCCGCGGTGTCGCCACTCACCGACGGCTCGCCACAAAGCCGCCCCTGCGGTATAATTATTATATATATCTAAGAATAATTATTATTATTATTAGATATTGTAACATATATATTTATTAATTAATTAATTAGTTGACATTCACATTTTATTAAATAATTTACTAATAATATGGATCTATGTGTCTGAAAATAATTGATTATTATTATTATTCAAATTATTTATTTCCTTTTCTTAAAATTACATTTTTTACAATATTTCTATATACAATATAAAAATAATAAATAAAAAAACATTGTAAAAAACCTAATCCTAGATTGCCATCGGCAGCGGGGCATGACCCAAACTACCAGTGGTTAGGGCTGCAGACTGAGGAACCTCCTGACAATACGTGCCGTGTCAAGAAGTACTGCCTTCTGTATCTGTCCCTTGATCCAACCGTCTAGCGAAAGTCTCTTAAGATGTCGGTCGAGGCTTTTTGCTATAAGGCCGTTTGCTGAAACTACTATCGGAACAATTATTGTCGAATCAACATCCCACATGGCGGTCACCTCATGAGCTAAGTCAAGGTACTTGCTAAGCTTGTCCTTCTCAGCCTTCACGAGGTTCTCATCATGAGGAATGGTGACGTCAACAAGCATTACCCGGCGCTGAGATCGATCGATCACCACGATGTCAGGCTTATTGGCAACAATAGTCCTGTCCGTGATTATAGATCGATCCCAATAGAGCGTAGCACGACCGTTTTCAAGAACAGGCGTAGGTGCGTACTTATAGTACGGCACCTCAGACTCAATAAGGTCATATTGAAGGGCAAGTTGCTGGTGAATAATCCTGGCTACTTGGTTATGTCTGTGCAAGTACTCTCCATTAGCAAGATGAGAACAACCGGAAATAATATGTCTGAGTGACTCTCCGGGACGGCGGCATGCTCGACAAATGTCGACCGTACCGTCTTTCAGAATATATTTCCGGTAGTTATTCGTCTTGATAACTTCGTCAGCAATAGCACAAACAAAACCCTCAGTTTCACCAAAGAGATCACCGAAACGCAGCCAGTTCACTGAGGCGAGCGGGTCCACGTCAGGCCTTGTTAGGGCCTTGTAGAACCGTCCGTGTAGCTCTTTGCCCTTCCATACGTCTCTACGGTCTTCGATGCTTAGCACCACTGGTTTACGCCAGTTCTCGTTTGCCAAGGAGAGAGGTGTGAGGCTCCTATCAACTGCTATGACATCGCGATGTATCCCACACTCGGTGTTACGGAAATACTCCCGGAGACTGGACACCTCACAGGTGTGGAGGTTCTTGGCATTTAGGAAGTCACGACCACCCCACTTCCGTGGGATGTATAGCCTCATAACAGACGAGCGTGGATGTAGCATGCGATGTGTTGTAAGCAATTGACGGACCCGCCTATCCAGGGCGTCAAGTTCAGTCTGAGTCCATCTTAGTATGCCAAAGGAGTATATGAGTAGGGGCATCACCCAACCATTGAAGGCGCGCGTCTTGTTGCCGCCCGACAAAAGACTGTTAAGAACTTTTGTTAAGCGGTAGAAGAAACGTTCCTTCACTGTCTGCTTAATGTCCCTATCCATGATACCCAATGACTGTGACATACCAAGATACTTATAGGTTTCAACTTCAGAAAGACATGTGAGAGTAATTGTCTCGGAAAGTTTTAAATTTGAAGAATTCACAACCTTTCCCCGTTGTACATGCATGACCGCACACTTATCTACACCAAACTCCATCCTGATAGAATCACTGAAAGATTCAGTAATTTTCAAAAGATCCATCAAGTCTTAGCGATTCGTTGCAAACAGCTTGAGATCATCCATATACAATAGATGAGAAATTATCTCACCCTCTCTTCGAAGTCGGTAGCCTAGTTTTGAATCCATCAACAAAGTGCTGAGAGGATTCAACGCTAGACAAAACCACAAAGGACTGAGACTGTCACCCTGGAATATACCTCGTTCGATCCTTATGAAGTCCTGTGACCCAGAGACGCTCTCACGATCTCCTGGTTGACGAAGAACTGTGGTCCAATGTCTCACGCATGTGCTTAAGAATGATCTCAGAGTTATATTGATTTTATATAACTCTAATATCCTCTCTAGCCACGAATGAGGCACTGAATCATAAGCCTTCTTATAGTCAATCCAGGCAGTAGATAGAACCCCCCTGTTTCGCCGGACTTGTTGGCAAATGGTCATGTCTGTGAGGAGGAGCTCTTTAGTACCACGGGACCCAACCCGACATCCATTTTGAGCAGGAGCCAAAATGTTATTCACAACAATGTGCGAATAAATTTTTGTTCGCAGAATAGATGTAAGGAGCTTGTATAGCGTAGGCAAGCACGTGATGGGTCTGTAATTCTTCGCTTCCGTGGTACTACCGGACTTATAGAGCAGGAAGGTGACACCAGTTGTCAAGAAATTGGGAAGGGAACCACGTTCAATGGCTTCTTGGAATTGTATTGCCAAGCACTCGTGTGAGCATCGAATCCATTTTAGCCAAAAATTGTGCAATCCGTCTGGTCCAGGGCTTTTCCAGTTCGGGGTCTTACGAATAGCACAACTTACGTCTATGGGGCTGATGTTCACAGCCTCCATGGGTTCGATGGATTCACATGAGCTCTCGACAATATTCATCCAATCGCCCTCCGTGTGTTCAATGGGCAGCGACCAGATGCCACGCCAAAAGTTTGTCATGGTGTCGGCATTCGGTAGCCGTCCATCATTCACTCGTTGGTCAGTTCCTTCCCATTTTCTATATACCTTTCTTTGATCACTTTGGAAAAGGCGATTTTGTTGGTATCTATTCACACGTTCTCTGTAACGGTGAATGCGGTTTGCCCACGCATAGATTTTCTGTTTCAAAAAGTCTATACGCTCCGTGACACAAGTCATATACTCCTGGGGTCTGATGCCAGTCCCAGCAAAAGCTTGGTTCACGAAGCGTATGACTCGAGGGCGTTTGTTGCCCCTGCTGAAGCAGATTAGCTTTGCAATGAGAGTCCTGTACGTACTGATACGTCTCTCGATCCGCGTTTGCCACTCGGGTACACCCGAAGCATTTCGCGGTGCTCGGTCAGTGTCCGGGAACTTAACACGAGCAACGCGACATACCGCGATTGCCCCACAATAGAGGATCGAGTGAGTATCAGTTAAATCTTTGCTATCCCGTATATACGGTACTAGCAAAGCGTTCAAGGCTCCCATTAGCGCTAGGTTATGTCAATTCGTGGGTAGACGAGGCAGGCGTGGCCTAGAGTCAAGTGTGAATCTATATGTAAAAATCGCGTCATCCAAAGCCCTCCTCAGTTGCTCATTCACCTGGGTACTTACGCTCATATTCAGGCAATCTTCTTCGTCGACTGCAGTATCCGTCCGTATACTCGTCAATACCGGAACCGATATCGACACCGTGTCAGACGGGTCCCGTGTCGAGGATGAACACGCCTGAATAGGTAGCACCTCCAGGCGTAGCCGATCAAGTGCAGGCTGGTCCAACAGTTTGCACCGGTGAATAGCTCGCACCTGATCCGATAGTCGTTGTGCAGATACGGTCAAAGTTGGTTCAAGGGTCTGAAACAGAGACAGCATTCAATCACGATACGCAGTCAGTTCCTCCAGTTGCTTCCTCCATTTGTAGCCCCATAGTAAGCACGCATGCAATTCGGTATGCTAAAAAAAATTAACCTATGCCAATTCCGAAACCATTTCGAGATTTTATGTTACAAACCCTTATTTTTATACTCTGACCTTTTAAAACGATAAGATGCCATTTATTTTAACAAAAAACGATGAAATAATTCGACTTTCATTGACCTCTAAATGACGTCACTTTTTTGCATTTTATTATCTGTGTGACTATTGAAGTAAAACTTTATCTAACAACACGAGCGGACTTTTGTTTTGATTGAATAGAGACTTACGAATTAGTAGGTGTCACTGTCAAGTGTCAAAGTAAATTCTAGTTTCTTTTTTTTTACTCGCGTGCTTTTCTTGGCTCCTCAACGCAACTACATATTTGTGCAAAAAAGTGACGTCATAGGATTCAAATTTTCAAAAAAATATTATAAAATAACTACTGAATATAAAACAAAAATATTGAAATTAGTTTCTTATAATGACCTAATCTACGAAATAAAAATATAAAAAAAATACCAAAAAAAAACTTTACATACCGAATTCTCGTTTATTGATGGAGTCCATCGCATGCGGCGCACTACACCACCGGTAGCGGGGGCCGGGCGCAGAACAGATTGTCCCGCAGGCTCCAAGCGTGCCGGCAGCGGTGGTCGCCCTCGTCGCGCAGGTGGTGGTGGCGGCGATGGTGACTGTGGCCCGCCCTCGTCACTCGCACTCGTGTCACGGGGAGTCCCATACTCCCCATCCGATGATGAACTCGACGATGACGGGACAGGCGGTGATGGTAGTCGTGCGCAATTAGTACCCGCTTTACTTCTTGTAATCATCTCTGTAGCGTATTTGAGGTATGATTGTAAACATTATTTCTATGGGTATGATTGACATTGTCATTTGGATTCGAAAAAAATTGGTTGTGTTGTTGATGGATTATTTTGTCTATTTCGGATCAAATTTTTATTATTATTGTAAAGGAGGTGGTCCTGTTGTTAAATGCAGCCGATAAAAGTGTGTAAAATAGTTAAAATAACAAAAAAATAACTGATTTATAAAATTGTGAAAATTACAAGACGTGTATGCTGTCAGCGGTTTTTTTTAGTTTTTTTTTAAAGTTTTTTTTTTAATTTTTATTATTATTATTATAAAGCATCTTATCTTATCATTTAAACATCAAATAATGGAATAATAAGACTTACATATTTCATTTAAATTCAAATATCTCGAAAAAGGTTATATTTAGGATAGGGTGTTTCATAGCCAAATCAGTCAGAAACGATGTAAACTAAACGTCCGAACCGGTTTATATTTATATAATATATTTATATAGGTTAATAATTCTGTATAACGTACGTAAAGGTAAAATTAATATGCAACTTAATTGAAGGTGTGATATTAAAGTATAAAATCGTATGCGAATATTTATTTTAATATTTTCTTTCAACATTATTAGTTCCTTATTATCATGAGAACTGAGCTTCAGACAATCAATCAGCTTCAGGAATAAAAACGTTACATGTCCTCAAAGGAGATATTAGTATAATGCTTTTTTAAAGCAAACTGTGAAAAAATCCAGTCATTTTAGGTCTATTTCGTTTACATGTAACTAAAGGTATTTGAATTTCGTTACATTGAACTTCACCCACTTATCGGTTTCAGCATTTACAACGGCTTCATGAACTAGTTCTTAAAATGTCTCGAGTAATTTTTTATCATGTTTCATCACTTTAAATATTGATGCTATTAATTCAATCCAAACATAGGGTAACTTAACGGTTACATTGACTTCTGTTACTTTTTCCTGGCTTGAATAACTTTACCTAATCTGTTCACTATTTTCTTTCTGGAAACGCAGTTTTGAAGTTAATATCCTTCCATTCTCAAGGTTTTACACGATTTTAAAGTCTTTACGTCGTCTCGGGGCAGCTATTAATTAATAACCAAAATGTATAATCAATCAGCCTCAAGACAAGAGTCTTCGACCAATATGTGTTACCAGTGATGACTTATGGCACTGAAACGTGGCCTCTTACTATAACTTTACCTAATCTGTTCACTATTTTCTTTCTGCAAACGCAGTTTTGAAGTTAATATCCTTCCATTCTCAAGGTTTTACACGATTTTAAAGTCTTTACGTCGTCTCTGGGCAGCTATTAATTAATAACCAAAATGTATAATCAATCAGCCTCAAGACAAGAGTCTTCGACCAATATGTGTTACCAGTGATGACTTATGGCACTGAAACGTAGCCTCTTACTATGGGCCTCATAAATAAGCTTAAAGTCGCCGAGCTATGGAGAGGGTTATGCTCGGGGATTCTCCGAAATGAGGAGATCCGTAGAAGAACGAAAGTCACCGACATAACCCAGAAGATTAGCCAGTTAAATTGGCAGTGGGCAGGGCACATAGCACGCAGAACAGATGGCCGATGGGGCCGGAAGGTTCTGGAGTGGAGACCACGGACCAGCAAGCGCAGCGTAGGTCGTCCACCGACACGGTGGACAGACGACCTGATAAAGGTCGCAGGACGACGTTGGATGCAGGCCGCTTCCAACCGGTCCTTTTGGAAAATTATGGGGGAGTTCAATAGTGGACTTCTACGGCTGAGATAATGATGGTGATGATGATGATAATCATCCAAATCTGTAAGTTTAAAGATTCCACAAACACACGTCAGCAAATGGCATTTCATTGTTGCAGGTATACAAAGAAAAAAATATAATAGTAAAGCAGCCTCTTTCAAGTTCTAAGCACCTGACAGTGTGTCCCGTAGCTGTCCTCAAAAGCCAGCGCTAGGTCTAGTTCTTCATCATTTATCATCAAGTTCTTAAGTGGCCAAACAATCAACGAACAATCGAAACGAAACGATCACTTTTAAAACAATAATAATAAATATCCATAGAGTTTATTTCGAAAATACGCTTGTTAATAGAAACTCTGCATAAAATTTTCGCTGTAGACGAGACATTTAACTAGACTACAACCGGGTTTAAGTGTATGTTCTGCAGGAGCATTCGAACCACTGCAATATTCAATTTGTGCCGTATGTTGGTTCAGGAAACACAGTCAATTCGAATTGAAATGGTGCACCTTTTGTAGATAGAGCATACAAATAAAATTATAAACGACTCATTAAGATCTCTATACCGGGATACGTGGCTTCTCAGAGAAGTATGGCTCAAAACTCACCACGCTATTTTTTCCAAGACTTATTCCATACTTACATTATTTACATTTTTATAAACAATGCATCAATGCTCTATTATAAAATGCTCCCTGTGCCCTACTCGGCTTCATGGACAGATGCCTATTGTATTGTTTTAAATAATGCCAATATACTATATTTTATACAGACTAATCGTATATATTAATATCCTCTATAAAACTGTAGTACATCATTTTGCTTTGCTTTGTCAATATATTCCGCAGCGTACGCGATATATATACATTTTTTCTTTATTTTTTTACATCTTGGGTTTACAATATCGAAGTTTTCATACGCACCCCTTACTTTTTTTTTAATTATACAGCTTATGTTCATCAGTGATAATGTAGGACTCAAATAGTGAAATCGTACCAGTAGTTTCGGAGCCTATTCAATTCAAACAACAATTTCGTAATGTTGCACCTTATACTTAGCGTATTGACCGCAGTGACTCCTATGAGATTAGATTCGAAGCGGACTGCCGGATTTAAAAGAACCGCAGTTTATGAAAGGATTCTAAAAATCAGAATTCAGTTGACTTGCTTTGAAAATGATTTTATAACGTGGACGTAGATTCTGCACAAGTGAATCTGATTTATAATTTTATAGAATATTTCATCATAATATATTTGTTGGTAAAATCCATAGTAGTTTATTTATTTAGGTTACGTTTAAAGAACTTTATTTCTCATAAAAAATATTGTTCCCTTACAACTAGATTATATTAGATTGATATAACATGAGTTGAAGTTAATAATATAAAATATTAATAAACACCAAAAAAGGGAATTAAAGTCACCGCCGTAGTGCTATGAGCATACAATCAAGTTCAAGCATTCGTCAAACTACAGAGTCATTCAAATACAATATATCAATTCCTTCTCGTCAACAGAATGGCAAAACACATATATAAATATATATATTAATAATTCTAATTTCTAATTCCTCTAATTAATATTTTATCCAGATGTATACAGCTAAACAAAACTAAGTTACAATAACTAACAATTTTTCTTTAAGTCTGCTTCATTTATATATGTATTATAATTATATGTATCTCTTAGATTATATATATAATTATATATTATATAGATCTAATTCCTGACACACACTGAGTCTTCTGGCGTGGTTAACTTTTTAATCCAGATTATTTACGTATTGCTTAAGTTTACTTCGATATGCGTTGACACATTATTTCGATTCATTTGATTGCATCAGCAATCAATGCAAGCAATCATGCTTGATTGATTTGCTCATTCAAATTGTATCGGTGTTTTTCCAAAGTTATAATAAAAAAAAAAATATGTAAAAAAAATAAAAACAATCGTGGATTCTGATCGTGTTTCTCCAGTTCCATTTTGGAGTGCTGTAGTTTCCATACTGTTATTTTGCTGTTCTGGGTCGCAAAAACGCCTGCAATCGTCTGAAGGCAAAAAGGTATCGAATTGTTTTTCGCTTGACATTCGGGTTATTTGCAGACGGTTTTCGCGGTAAAAGGTAAGGAATTTATTGTTTCTTATTGAAGAAGGTTTTAATACTTTCCAATACCTGGTCCGTCAAAAGAAAGTGTTTCAAATAAAGATTGCTTTCTATAAGAGATAGATTTAATAACGTAAACTCTAACAGAAATAATGCGTTTTAGGTGTAAGTAGTCTAGACAAATTGACAGTAATTGTACAGCAATTGACACTAGACTAGAATCACGTCAGTGTATATCTTAGTCTTAACTTTACCAATTAATAAAATTACTGTCTTAGGGCTTGAAAACTATTTTTACTCATGTCTGTGTAACGTTAATATATCGTTGACGTATACAGTACAAACTATGAGTTATCTGTGCCTACTGTCTGTTTACTGGACCGATTTCAAAAATTATTTTGCCGTTAGAAAGCTACATTCTCAGGAGTAACATAAGATATATTATTAGAAGTAATCAGAAGTGAAAACAGATAAAATAAATAAATAATAAATTCAAATGTAATTTAACACTAAACTAATAATTAACATAATAACACAAATGTACACTAATAAAATTATTTGACTAGAAATGACAATAATTGAATTGGATAGGCTAAGCAAGATGCGATGCGTCCGCTCGGTACGGAGTATCAGGCAGCTATATAGATAACTAAGCAAAACCGACGCGCGCTCGCTTAGCTGCCTGATACTCCGTACCTTGCTTATAACTAAGCTTAAATGTGGCTTGACGAATGGGTCACTAATTAAAGTTCATGGAGTAATTTTAAAACCCATTAAACGTCTCTGTATTAAGAAAGTTGACGCCGCTGGAATTTTACTTAACGTAATTCTAACAAATTCAACACTTGCAACTACGCTCGTAGGTGACTATTGCGTTTGCGTATTGTTAAAGGTCTTAGTTATGAACTCACTACATCTGTAGTTATACGTGGAGTTACTGACCCATATGTTAAAGCTTTTTTTTTTTTTTTTTGAGGGGAGGAAATGCTGTCCACTTCCCTTCCGCTACGGGGTAGACGGAAGGGGGTATGTGGGGCTCAGACCCACTAAAACCCCCCCGTGAGCAGTCCTCCGCCAGATGGTACGAGATTGGGTTGCGCTGGCATTCACAATCTCGCCCCAGCGGTAGGCCCGGATTGATCTTAACCGGGCCTCAGCGCCTGTGAAGGGGTGCCCTTGCTCACCATGGGCACTCCTCAGACGTGTGGGGTCGTGCAAGCCGTCGAAGAGTCTCCCGACTCTTCACCAGTGACCCCACTACGGAGGAGGGAGGAGGCGAGCAAACTGCCTCCTCCGTACCCCCGTTCGTCTGCGCCGGAGTGGGTCAGCTCGAACGTCATTCTCCCTAACCCGCTCCGCGGCCTCCTTCTGCGCTATCACTGCTTCGCAGAAGGTGGCCACCGCCTGCCACGATCTCTCGCTGCCGAGCATCGAGTTAACCACGCTCGGCAGCCAGAGATCTCCGCCGATTATCGCTGAGAGTGTGTGCCGCTGCGGGCCCCATGCAGCACACACTTCCAGCGTATGGAGCGCCGTATCCTCCGGCGCCCCACATTCGTGACAGGCTGGGGTCGCCTCCCGCCTTGCGATTTGGTGCACGTACTTTCCGAAACAACCATGCCCGGAAAGCACCTGCACCAATCGGAAAGTGAGCGACCCGAAACGTCGCTTCACCCACCCCCGAAGGACCGGGCGGATGGCCTCCACCGTCCACTGCCCAGGGACTGGTGGAGCTAGGTCTTCCGTCCACCGCTGCAACAGGGCGGCCCGCGCCTGCAACCGCATGCGTGTCAGCTCTTCCCACGCTGGGGGGTCACCCCGCGATTTCCTCGCCGCAACAAAGTGGTACACTTCGGCGAGGATCTCTGCTTGAAGTTCCCAAGGAGGATCACCGGCAAATATGTTAAAGCTACTGCAACTAATGCTAATCTCGCTCCGACAGATTTAGTGAATTTACTGTCCACGTTTTTAAAGCCGGAAAACACGGTAATCACTGACGCTTGTACGGTTCACCGTTCAATGTAAGATAGTAACAAGTCGCAAATCAACAACAGACCATTTCATCTCGACTCTAGTAAATGCTTTTTGTGCGCCGAGACCGGGCATAAGTCAGTTAACTGTCTAAAGTAAAAAGATGAATCGAAGTCTTGCACCAAGCTCGGATCGGGTTAAACCAATCAGCAAACACAATTCACTTCTTCTTTTTACTTTCTGCCAAAAGACGGGACACGACATTAGTAAATGTTATGCAAAGCAACGCACGGAACAGCGAAATACGACTAATGAAGTTGTGGTAAGTGTAATTCATAGCACCCGTTGTGCCGTAGACATTTCGTTAATATAAAATGTGGTAAAGCATTTTTCCTGTCAATATAAACCTACAAGCCGACAGCTTAAGGGTATAGGTCTCTGTGACCCATGTAAAGTTATACGTTACTCTTGTGATTGTGTTAGAAGATATATAACTAGAAGTTGATTTGCTCATGCTATCTAAGTGAATGTATGAACGCGCCCATGCTAATTAGTATTGATGTACTTAATCGTGAGGGTGCAATGTACGTAAGAACAGAAGTCTTCAATGGTGTCAGCTGTTGGTTCGGATGAGTGCGGTGTAATTAAGACTTGTTTGACTGGGGATGATTATAACGAGTTAATTAGAACTTTGGATAAATATTCACAATTCATGATCTCCAGCACAGCTATTTCTACGGTAACCATGGGCGCCATGCACATTCGACTCAGCAATGATACTCCGATTCGTGACATTATTCAAAACCTTCTTTCTAAAGGCAGTATAAGCGTATCGGAGGACACGTTATTGCGATATATGACACCGTTTTACAGACTGGGGTACACACCGATGCCTGTAGCCTCGGTTTTGGCGAGTTTTGCAATAAGTTCATAAGGATGGTATTCGTCACGTCATTACCTAATACAGTCAAATCACAAAATGAGCTGAGCAGAAACACCATTTTTATGAGCTTGAAAGGTTAGCGAAAATAAAAGCTCCGAAGCACTTCAGGGACTATTTAATCGGCGTGCAATTTATAGTAATTACTGATTGTAATGCCTTAAAGGCAACCCAAAACTAACGAGATCTGTTACCACGTGTGGTATGGTGGTCTTTTCTCCAAGATTATAATTTCAGCGTATCCTACAGAAGGGGCGCCATGTTGCCGCACGCGGATTATCTCAGTCGTAATCCATGTACTGTCACTAGTATTGATCGACCTCGCAATTCGGCACAAATTGCTCTAGCAGTTGACGAAGAGACTCAAACCATGATCAAATCACTAGAGCAAGGTCAACTAGATCCGACACGGTATGTAAACAAAATTAACTTCTGTAAATGATTCACACCCACTAGTGAAGACCCAAGGCTACTTTGCTATTATACCAAAGGGTCATCATTTGAGTCTCTTACGGATTTTCAATGATGAACACAGTCATATAAGTGCAGACAAGGTAGATTTGATATCTCATTGTTTGACATGCATCGCCCACAAGAGAGTGCCCCGTGCGCCTTTGCAACCAATACATTCTTGAAACTGATTTGTTCGGGAATAATTAGTACGCGATGCGCAATCCAAACCACCATATATTTGCGACTGCTTTTTACATATATATAACCGAAACAAGCTAGACATTACATTTGACACTTTGCACGTCGTTTTGGGACCTCTTCCCGTATCTAAAGGCTACAAGTACATCTTGCTTGTTGTTGATGCATTCACGAAATACTGTTTGTTGATGCCAATAATTCGCCAAGGCGTTTAAGAACTTAAGCGAGTGTTCAAACATGTGATCTCGCCATTCGGCACTCCCAGGAACTGTATCGAAAAAGAACGTATTCGAATCGGCGAGCTTTAAATCGTGGATGCAGGTTTTAGGCGTGCAACTGCACCATATCACATCTAAGATGCAATATGTTAATGGCCAGGTAGGGCGATATATGCGCACAGTACTAAACATTTTGCGCACTTTCATTTCACACCTTGGGTTCATCATCATCATCATCAGCCTGTAGCAGTCCACTGCTGGACATAGGCCTCTCCAATAGCACGCCACTTAAGTCTATCTTGGGCTACTCGCATCCAGTTTTTGCCAGCCGTCTTGCGCAGATCGTCACTCCACCGTGCCTCAGGACGTCCTACACTACGTTTGCCGAGACACACCTTGGGTTACGAGTACATTATCGTAGTTTTCATACGGATCCCTAACTTTCTTGAAAATATTATGTATCCTATGTTACTCAGTGAGAATGTAGCTTTCTAACGGCAAAATATTTTTTGAAATCGGTCCAATAAACAGACCTACGTCCTCAATGTGAAAACGGCTTTATCCGTATAATGAGTGACGGATGACGTAGTGGGCCGAGCACGAAAATCTATTTACGTGTAAAGTAATCGCATCGTTAGCATATTTAGTACAAACTGTCATTTATCTAGTACAATATTGGCACAGATAACTCACAGTTTGTACTGAATACGTCAACGATACGATAACGTTACACTTATCAGATTCTTGTACTCGGCCCACAGACATGAGTAAAAATAGTTTTCAAGCTCTAAGATATTAATTTTATTAATTGGTAAAGTTAAGACTAAGATATACACTGACGTGATTCTAGTCTAGTGTCAATTGCTGTACAATTACTGTCAATTTGTCTAGACTGCTTACAGCTAAAACGCATTATTTCTGTTTACGTTATCTATCTCTTAAAAAAAGTAATCTTTACTAGAAACACTTTCCTTTGACGGACTAGGAAAGTATTAAAATCCTCTTCAATAAGAAACAATAAATTCCTTACCTTTTACCGCGAAAACCGTCTGCAAATAACCCGAATGTCTGGCGAAAAACAATTCGATACCTTTTTGCCTTCAGACGATTGCAGGCGTTTTTGCGACCCAGAACAGCAAAATAACAGTATGGAAACTACAGCACTCCAAAATGGAACTGAAGAAACCCATAATATCCACGATGTTTTTTATTTTTTTATTTATATATTTTTTTATTTATTTATTTCATTTCACAAAATCCACATATCTTAAGAATCATTAAATTAACTTATTATTAAGTCTCACATCCGATGAAGGATTTACTTTAAATAAAAAGATATCCTATTGAGATAAATATGTGTAATCATCACAAAAGAGGCGACGTGCTTCAGACTTTTTTTATTCAAACTGTATACGAGGGTAAGTTCTTATATTAAAACCGATGACACGGGAGTTTAACGCCGTATATCACGGTGGTCCACAGTATTAAAGTTATAAAAATAAATGAGATTTGACGTCATCATGCGTGCTATTTCTGGCCTTGTACACACATTTCATATAAGGTCAATATTAATAAAATTTTAATATTCAATCAATTTATAAAACCGTCTTTTTAAAAATATATTTCGTTTTTACGTTGAGGTTTTTTAGACTTGCAAAGCTCTTTAAGTCGCGCTAATACAAAGTGTTTTGAAAGAACAGTTTATTTAGTTTCCAATAGATAAGTAAGCATATTTATTTTCATTTCAAACATGTCCAAACAGCGTCACAATTAGGTAATTGTTGGTTCTACATAGTATCCATACTGTATTTACTGTGTATCCGGCAAGATTGTAGGAAAAATGCCGAGTTCCCTTTGATGATCGTGCTTCGCAAAAACAAAATTACGAACATTCATCTTACAGAAGGGATTTTGCGAAAGCCCTGCGGCGACATGATGGTGATGATAATTGTTATTGTGAAGTTTATGTACAGATTGTGAATTTTGAGAGCTTATGAAGCTTTATAAAGGAGAGTTTGGAGATTATTATGGTCTTTAAATTATTTTCGTTTTAAATGATGCTAGGACGGTTCTTTTAAAAAAATATTTGAGGTTTTTCGAGAAAAATAAGGAAGTGGTTAAGGCTGGTTCCGTGTACAGTCGCCTGCAATAAGATACTATATATTCCATAATTTTCAAAACTATGATAAGGTACTAAATTTCCTAGCAATGTTGATTAGGATTATTTTAAACAGTCAAATAATAGAAATAACTTCATATTAGAGTAATTTTGATGTCTATTTCTATGAAATTAAATGCTGAGGCACTTTTGAAAATTGTTAAATGTATACATCTTATTGCAGGCGATTGTACATATATACATTTGATAGAGTTATGGCTAACCAGTTAGTTATAATTAATTATAGCTAAGGTGAGAAGTTTGATACATAATAACTGTACCTAAGTAGTTTTTGTAGTGTTAGGACTTTTGTATTAATTATTGCTTAGGTACTTTTGTATTTATTTTGAATTAATTATTGCTTAGGTGGGAAGTTTGATACATAATAACTGTACCTAAGTAGTTTTTGTAGTGTTAGGACTTTTGTATTAATTATTGCTTAGGTACTTTTGTATTAATTTTGAATTAATTATTGCTTAGGTGGGAAGTTTGATACATAATAACTGTACCTAAGTAGTTTTTGTAGTGTTAGGACTTTTGTTTTAATTATTGCTTAGGTACTTTTGTATTAATTTTGAATTAATTATTGTTTAGGTGGGAAGTTTGATACATAATAACTGTACCTTAGTAGTTTTTGTAGTGTTAGGACTTTTGTATAAATTATTGCTTTGGTACTTTTGTATTAATTTTGAATTAATTATTGCTTAGTTGGGAAGTTTGATACATAATAACTGTACCTAAGTAGTTTTTGTAGTGTTAGGACTTTTGAATTAATTATTGCTTAGGTGGGAAGTTTGATACATAATAACTGTACCTAAGTAGATTTTGTAGTGTTAGGACTTTTGTAGTCTGCCCGAGGAAGTACCACACATCTTTACCAACAATTCAACCTTAAAACAGTAGTTCACAAACTTTATAAATTTTTGTTAAATGGCATTGTTTCCAGCGAAATTATAAAACAAGAGATTTATTATCTTATACCTAAGGGTTACGAGCGCAGTGCATTGCCATGCATGGTTTTTAACTATATTAGTTTAAAAATTTTGAATGGCACTGAACTGCTATGGGCAAGCGAGAAGAGTTACAATAAAGGTTCAGGATATAGAATTACATCGTACTACTAAAACCATGAAAAAGTTTGGCCAATAAACAGATTCATAGCTAACAGATTTGTTCCTATTTTCTCATAAAACTTTATTACTATTTTTTTATCCTACCGTCCTAAAACATGACGCCTGCCCTGTAGGTCTACCATGTCTTACCACATTGACACCAAACGATGCTCGGTATCGACTGCTCTCAAAAAATGTATGAAAAAATGATCAGTGCCCCCTCTAGGTCAATTGTAGAATGAAACAGACACCGAGTACGCCAATCACAAGCGACATAGGTAGACGTTATCGACTATAGATGAAATGTATGTTGCCAACTCATGGTCGAGCTTCTGAAAGCCTTAAAAATCAGGAAATAATTACGATTACTCTTCACCGATATACATAAAAAATAAACAAAAATCAACTTTTTGATTTTTTTTTGTTATTTCTGCCGTTTAATAATTATTCACATAATTTATTTGTCATTAAAACCTTGTGAATCTGAAATTGGTAAAGAAATTAATGTGAATGAAATAATCCAGAGTGTCAGTGAGTTTTATTTATGTACAATGTGGAATAAATCGTATGTACTAATAATAAATCTGTGTGATATCTGGCTTACTGTTGCAAAATGAAAATGGCTGAATCATAAACGAATAATTTATGGAAATTCAAGGCTTCTCATAATAAAAAAATAAGTTATCATGAATTACATTAATTTAAACTAATTATTTTTTAAATAATTTATTTCACAATTAAAATAGTTTTTATTCGATTCAAAATAATGTTTATATATTACATCTATTATAAGTAAATATAAGGGGGAAATGATTTACATTTCCCTTCCACTACGGAGGTGACGAAAGGGACTGTGTGGAGGCTCATACGATTAAAAAAAACACTTCAATTGCGTTCCCGACAGCATTCACCACGTCGCCCCACCAATAGGTTCGGATTGATCATAACCACGCCTTGGCGCCTGTGAAAGGTGCCCACCAAGGCCACCCCTAGACGTGTGGTGCCGTGCAACCGTAGAGTATGTGTACCAACCCTTACTGGTACACTCAAATGATGAATCAGAATAATGATGATTTTGTCGAGTTTTTATATTCATTTATGGGTCGATCTAAGTAAGTTCCGGTACTATTAAGCGAATTCATTCAATGCGTAAGCAAATACTCCGATAGCCTGTTATAAAGCGATTATGACATTAAAAAGGACTTATAGGGCAGCGCAGTGTTGCATTGAAATAGGTTCTCAAACAAAATTATATCCAGAAACTCGGAATACACATTTGAATAAACGAAATTAGAAGAGAAAATACGGCGTAAAGTTTCGACAGTGGAAACATTTGGATGGTTTATAGCGTGACCGAAATGAACCAAGTTCTCTTAGAAGACACCAACTTTATAAGTTTTACTGGAAGGGCACTTATCTCTAGATAAGAGATAAGAGTTATCTCTAGATAAGAGAGACCTCCCTGTTGTCTACAACATATCAAAAAATACTCAGTAGAGTGTGTCGAAAATCAGAAGCAACGCGTTGGGTAAATTATTTACATAAGAAGTGGTAGGACTTTTTAGCAAAAGCCAGTCTTCAAGACTACCATCATAATAGGAAACTTTCCTCATCGTATGGTACTACATCAGTTCCTATTTTTACTCTAACATACAATTCAAGAACTTATATCATATTAATATGAAATGTACTATGGAGGTCATCTGTGAATAGTACTTACTTTTGAACCATCCGTCTAAGAGCAAACGTCGTTGCATCTTTGACATCATCCGTGAAACAAATGAAGAGATGACAAGAAATGTTGGAAAAGCAACCTTATGTGCAAGGGCGATTTCTCATAAAATATTTGACATCGTTGAGCTCGTCGACGAATCATTACAGAATCGCACGGCTGGTGTGGTTAGCTGTTCATCAGTTCATCAATGGACCTTGTACATTATCTTACTCGTACATTGTGGACTAAATTTCCTTGATTCACGTAAAAGGAAGTTTATCTTTTTGTGCTTCAATTGTTTATTTTCTTTTGTGGTTTTTATGAGTGTCATGTATAAACTTTCTGCTGCAGATGTTTCCTATGATTGATGACCTAAGATTTTTATCCAGCGATTTGCCGAAACCGCATCATTTCACTATAACTACTGGACAACTGGTTCAGCTACAGGAGAAATATCGGATATAATCAATGATAATGATTTTACATTTTACGTAACTATTTTTTTTATAATGGTTCATCAAAGTGACTTCCTCTCGCGTGACTGAAAGCGAAGATGGAATTAAAAAGCGATGAAGAATCGCCAACCCTATGATGACCTGACAGATGCTATTTAACGCCCCGCTTGAAAGACCCAGGGTCATAGCTGCTTGGAAATACATACCTACGCCGGCAGAGCACTCCACAATTTACTTATACGGCAGAGGTAGGAACTGCCGAACTTTTTGGTTCGTGTTAAGAAGTTTTGAACAGTAAATGGATACAATGCTAGGCCGGAACGAGTAGTTCGGGATCGGAATGGTGAGAAAGGAATACGATTGAAGAGTTCTTTAGAACATTTTCCATCTAACGCAATCGTAGGGGTTCTAGGTGTTGAGTGACTTCAGTATCTCCAATAATACGGACAGCGCGACGTTGTTACAGTCTGTCGAAATCATCTATAAGACACTTAGCGGATCCATCCCAGAGTTGGCAACAATATTCAATACAAGGGCGCACCTGAGTTTTTGATATAAAGACGGCAACGCTGATCGGGAGTGAAGAAACGCCTCGCTCTGTTCAGGACTCCAAGTTTGCGGGAAGCGAACTTGATAATACTCTCAATGTATTCACGCTGGTTCAGGTCACTACGGATGTCCATGCCAAGGATGTTAAGATTACACTGTACAGGTAAGGTGATATTCTGAGTGAAGGAAGAGGGAGAAATGGAGATGTTTTGCCGAGAATGCGCACATTTGAGTTTTCTTGGCGTTGAACTCAACCAAGTTACCGTACCCCAGCCAGAGATGTTGTCAAGCACCCTGGAAAGCACAGCGACGACACACCGTCTGTTGTCTACAATTTTGGTCAGTGTTGCACCAGATCCTTCAAAGTACGAACGTGAACAGTACTGTCTGCGTAGCAATGAATGTCGCCTAGTACTAAATATTTATATATATAAAAATGAACCCCTATTTAGTAATTTTTAAACTTTCGCGATTTGAACACATATTTATATTATATTAACGGGGCTTAATTGCGTTAGTAATAGTATTTATTTACCTCGACGTTTCGATCAAGTTGCATTGATTGTGGTCACGAGCGGACAGTTCGCTCGTGACCCTATTTCTCCTGGTCATGCTATACGTTGAGAACGGATGGAACAATCTCGCTTATTCTTTTTTTGTTGTCTTAATTATTGTCAGGACAAGGTTCCTATGAAAGAAAACCCCAGAAAAGATGGGAGGTTATGGCGAGGGCGAAGGCCGAGCCTACTACGCGAACGAAGTCGCGGTATTATAATATAATAATGGAATTGCTGCTTTAATGTTTTCTTGACATGTTCTTGTAGTATTGTTTTCACTGAAAGAACATGATAGTGTAAAATCTTGAATTGCTGGCTTACTTCTCAAATGGTCTATAAAAAAAATTGTCACATGTAATTTTATCACCGCCGTTTGACATCAAATGGCGAAGCGTCGAACAAAATTAGGGTAATTTGAAACCAGCCAGTTACTTACATTCCGCACCGTTTATACCCCTGATAAGTTCTGGAAACGTTCGCGCATAATCTCGCTACATATCTCTTCCAGTTCCACATTTGTCGCAAGATCTCAGCCAACATTTCTACATAAATCTTATCTAACAAAGTTGAGTGTGACAAATACATCACAGACAATGTGTGTCTGACGTGTAAGGGCTGTTTACCTTAGTGTTAGGGCTTACCCTAGATCCTTATGGCTTTGTTAACTTAGGGGACAGTTTTGTTTGATTAATTGGAGACACTTAGCTGAGGACCCTTGGAAGACAACGTTTTTGTTGGGATAATTGACAATTTAGCTTAAGGTTGAGATATTTTCTCAGGGTAAGGATTGGGACTAGTCCCCCGGTTGGAAGATTTATGTTTGGTATAATTAGAGGATTATTTTATACAAAGAACACCAAATATAATGTTCAAGTTAGATGTTGCCAAAATTCTCTTTGACGGTCACTGATATGTATCCTTTGGAATTAACACCACTCGTGCCAACGTACAGTCGCCTGCAATAAGATTATGTACATTCCATAATTTTCAAAACCATGATACAGTACTAGATTTTATGTTAATGTATGTAAGGATTATGTTAAACTGTAAAATAATATAAATCTCTTCATTTTAGAATAACTTTTGTAACATTTCATTTAACATTATCGCTGTAATAAGCATACTTGATAAGGAATGTATTCCTCAATAAGGTATTGTAAATAAGACAGAGCATTCACTCATTATTTTACACTTTATTTAACAATTTACTAATCACTATACCTCGCATCTAATACCATTTCTCTCTGTTCAACAATGTTAAACCACAAGTATAAACTATTCTAATTATTTATTTAAAGTATAACAACATATCCCTTTAAATAAAGATTTTAGTAGTAGAACTTGTGCTCAGATTTTATAGTTGTTCCGACATAAATTCGACGCTCAACGCTTCCTAGTGTTCACCTCGGCTAACGACAACAGACTGCCCGCTTTCCGCCACGCTTACTACTTTTATAACAATATTTTAGCGGTAGAACAACTCTCCTACCGTGATCGTCAACAATGCCACCTTGCGGTGAATTTAGAAAACATCTGCGAGTCAAATACATTCCATTTATCTAATAATACAACAATTTTGCTAATTTCAACCTACTGAAATTAATTTGTCTATAATGTATGTTTTTTTATAGCGAAATAATTATATATTGTTAACATTCGTCCATCCTGACATAACAAGCACGTCCTCGTGCTAAGTAATGGACGAAAACAACACTAACCCTAATCAGCCATATATAAACAATCATAATTGAATTATGTGTTATAATAATTGTATTAATATATTTTAACGATCATTATTCAACGAGTAGACATAATTTTAAATAATGACACCATATCTTAAGCCATTTATCCAATTTCATTAAAATTATTATCAGAGGAACTTTTAATGTCAGTACCTTGTAGATCTAAAAACAAGCCACGGATGAGTTTTATCTACGTTCATAAAGAAAGACACATAATGCTAGTCCTTTTCCATGTTATAAGTGTATCTCCTACTTTATACCTATAATTTAGTCATCTTGATCTTCATAAAGGCTTCGTTGTACTCCATTCCTGGATGTAAACCTCTTCCTTTTTTTCCATTCCTGTCGATCTTGTTTCGTCCAATCCCGGCTTCCAGTCTGGGCATCCAGTCCCGGTCTGCGTGTCTCCTGATGTCGTCAACCCAGCGCTGCGGTGGGTAGCCTTGCCCTCTTTTGTCAGTCCAGTGTCTCAAGAACTCACACCCATCGACTCGCACCCGTTCTCACCATAACGTGTCATTTCCACTGTTTCTTCGCCATCATGTCACCCACTCTAGTTATGCTTCTTATCCATTCATTTCGTTTCCGGTCGCGCACCGCGAACACAAGCATAGCTCTTTCCATTCCTTTCAATGCAACCCTGAACTTCTCAGCCGACTTCTTGCGATTAAATCTTTTTACTTGACAGTGGTGTGGCAACAGCGTTGAGAACATTTATCCGGAATACAACTTATTTCTTTCTTTCTTTACATGTTTTTATATCATGATACTTTTCTCAAAATCAAAATCAAATCATTTATTCTGTAAAGCCCTACGGGGGCACTTACTTATTGTCATCCTATTTTATTCTTTTCTGCTCAAATCCACAACTGGATCGGAACGCGACCACGACTGAGAAGATCGGGCAAGAAACTCGGCGAGCTTGTCCTTTACATATTTAAATTTTATGCCAATTAACTAATGTATTTACCAATTGTCCGTTTATTTTTGCCTTATAAAGAGACCATAATAATAGTATCAGTAGGGCAGACACGCTACACTTTGACATCGCAATAAACAAGTACATAGATCCCCATCCTCCAAGCAATCCGAAATCTTGTAATAACCATTTTGACAGAGCTTACTTTTAACAGTAATTTTAAACTTATTAATAGGCAAATCTCAGATAATATTGGGAAGTTTATTTATAGCATCGTATATATTGTCCCATACAAAAACGACCCACTCTGTGGAGACGCGCCACATGTTCGGATAGCTTGTGCCTATTCCACGTGTTGATGGAATGAGCATCACCCCTTTTATCAAAACTGTTAACACTTTTCTTGAAATTTTCATAGATAAACTGAGAAACTGAGAAATCAGAATGTTTATATATTTAAACTTCTGTCTAAGGGAAACTCTGGGAGCTAAACTGTAGATAGCTCGTATAGCCCTCTTTTGCAGAATGATAATAGAATTAAGATCTGCATCCTACTTAAAATCCCCAGAGCAGTTTGCCATAAGTCACAACGATATGGAAACAATCAAAACAAACCACACCGGCTGTGTCTACATCAGTCAATGCACTATTTCTTTTCAACAGCCTAAAGAAGCCGCTGAACTAAGTCTACTAGAGAACTCTATATGGCACACTAAACACAGCAACATACACATTTATAGTGGTGTTACCTATTGTACTCCTGGACCGCACAGACAACAACTAAACCTGTGAACCCGTCTATGTTATCCAGTAGTAGGTATATATATTTAGTCCCCTTTTTACCATCATTAAATTGACCAAAATGGTGTGCGTGTAGTATCAATAGGCTGGGGCACTCTTAGAACCGAATTAAGTCTGGAGCCATACCAGGAGCACACCGAATCCAGGCTTGACAATGTCTTTTGTACAATGAATATCTCACTCTCTACCGAGAGCTTTTGTATGACTACTAATTTTGGGAAACCAGTCATCGAATGTGATACTGCGCCAACGTTTTTTTTTTTGAGAAATGTGACCAATGTCATCATAACAAAAACCCTACACCCGCCATGCCCCCTTTGCTACAAGCCACTTCGGACCTTTATTAGTGATTCGGTAACTAATTAAGGCACCAGTTTCACTTGACGTGTGCTACATGGTGGAGTTTTAAAATGATAATTTCACTATATAGATTCCGCCATAAAAGCCCACATGTAGTGGATAGTATGTGCATATTTGCAAGTAATACTGCAGGGCGCAACCGTTAGACAATGGAAGTCCATTCTGTTATACCCGGTGCTGAATATAATTTGAAAACAACTACTCAGTTTCACAAAAAGTTATGCGTTGACACAAATAAACATAATAATTTTACTACGAATTGTGAACCTCTTTTTTTTGCCAGTCGGTTGAGAACTAATAATACAGGATTACAATTTTAAGTTAGGTATACATATTATCAACGTATTGAACATAAATAATATAATATGTAATACTTTCCCATTCTTTGTATTACGACCATGTGACGTACAAGCCTGACAGCAACTCGGCGAGAACTACGTGCACAGGTCCGTTTGTACGATTCACGATCCAAGCAGCGTTTATCAGTAAGGGCGCCAATGCGCAGGGCGATCCGCCTCAATTCGCAGCCCCTGTACGTAGGTTTTATCTTGCGAAATTACCTGTGATGCTAAGTTTTTATTAAAAAAAAGAGCTTTAATATTAATATAACTTCAATTATCCTGTGTATTTAAATTTTCTATCTCTTCGGTCGTACTATCTAATTATGCTCAAGTCTAGTAACACCCCATTTATTCATATGTACATATATTGAAATGGGCAAGACCAGGCAGGCAGACCTCTCATAAATTAGTTTATTAGTCAAATTTCCAGAAAGAATTTCTGTTCCTCTCCCATATATTTATCAGCCATGTTCAGTTTCGAGAACATCACACAAAACTGAAATGCAAACATAATTGTTAACAACCAACCTTGGCCCAACCGTGGGCCAATAGGTTTTGTCGAAGAGCCTACTCGGGTCTTCGGGAGGCGGGGCCCATAAGCGCCTCCAGCGAACATCGGCTACGATACGTAGCGCTAATTAATCAAAAGTAACAAACAATACAGTACATAGACAATTAAATTAAGGGTAAAACTCACAATGCCTGGAACATCCAGGCGGCTCCTCGGTCCGTCAAGGCGGGGAAGCAGTGTTCGCTCCAGTGACCTTCCCGATCCATCTGTGGGTCGTGTCGCAGTGGCAAGTACCTAGCTGATCCAGCCAACCGTAGAATTATCCTACCCCAGACGGCCGTCCTTAACCTAAACACAGAAATACGTAGCCCTCCGATACCGTGTCCGTCCGCGATAACCAAATTCACTTAGTTTCACAATAATAACACAAATATATCGGCGCACATTTATATTAAAGCACTCGACCGCGATGTACTCGCACTCACAATGAAAATACAGTTAAAACGTTTTTACATTAACCATCTTGCAATCGACCGCGATGTACTCCACTCGTTTTTAACACATAAATGTTAATACACCCTCAACCTAAGAAAAAACCATCCGTACCGGTCACTGCACGTCACAGCGTCACGCGACCACACACAGCTGACGGCACCCAGGCGACCAGCACCAGTGAAGCGAGACCCGCGACAAATACAGTCGCGAGTTTACAAAACAATAATAAATACAAAAATATACTCTAAATAGATTCGAACTCTTCACTCTATATGATGTTTGAGGGGGCCACGAGTCAGACGCCATATCAGCGTACTATTCCGACTCATGACAAAATCAAATGACGAACCAAACATAAGTTTGTGCTCTCTTTCCCTTACCAAAATCATCATTTTGAGATTCACCCCAAACATATAGGCACGTTTATTCAAAAATAACCTTTGTTTACCAAAGTGCATGTGGTATGGTTTTCTTATATCATTCAAAAAATAATAACTATATGATATATACAAAAAAAAGACCCATCTGCGGGCACTGCAAGCATTCAATTATCAAATTGGAGAAGACCAACAATCAGTAAGTTCCGTAAGTAAGTTGTTGGCAAAAAAAACCCATAACCCGTGGCGTGTGAATGCGACCAATGATAACACAGTCCTGTATGTGTCTTATACCCAACTAGCCCGTTTCGGAGGCTGGACCTCATCAAACTCACATTGATAAAGCTTGCGATGACCCTTGAAAGCACATATTTAACCGATGTATATAAACACATTGCATCTCACAAACACAATTTCATGCAATGTATCGAGTGGATAATAGCATGATAGTCACATTACCGTTTTGAATAATTGTACAAAGCTGTACGTTTAACCCGCCAACTCGCGAATCGCCATATTTGGCCAATAATACAATAGACTTCGCCGAAATCCACCCACTTTTCCAGGAACTGCAACGTGTGTAGAAAAGAAATTAATAATCATAAAAAATACGCAGGAATGTTTCCCGAACAAGCCATGACACAAAATAGTTTCTTTTTAGTTTCTGCCTTTTCGGCACGCAAATATTTCCGGATTCCGCCCCACACCCATAAATAGATATATAAATTACCACGATATAGCGAAAGAATGTCGGACGGAAGAACCTTCCACCAAAAGCTAGAAGCGGTTTTCGCAAAGCTTTGCACAGTAGGCAGTTTGAGGAATTATTGTCAACAATAAACAAAAATAAATCATAGTGCATTGGACTATAGAGCATTTTGAACGATTTGTCTGTCTGACCATTTATAAAGCAGGCGAAATTCATTGACTTTATGCACCCATGTGCTATACTTTGGTTTTTGTAGGACGGAATAAACTCTGGCACAATATTGTTACGAGTATTAGCAAGTTTCCATGATAATTATAAGAACTGGCCCCACTTAAAACATCAGTTATATTAAACAACAACTCACTTCTGGAGTAGTCTCTTCTCAATCCACGACAGAGCGCTCGCGTCTGCTCACTTCAGAACGCTCGGGATTGCACTTACTGCACACCCACGTCGCACGTCGAAGCTCTCATGTCTCGTACGTCGCACAGCGGAGCCTCTCGTCTCGTACGTTGCACAACAGATCTCTCGTGTCTCGTACGTCGCACAACGGAGCCATCATGTCTCGTACGTTGCACAGCGGAGCCTCGCTTCTCGTACGTTGCACAACAGATCTCTCGTGTCTCGTACGTCGCACAACGGAGCCATCATGTCTCGTACGTTGCACAGTGGAGCCTCGCGTCTCGTACGTTGCACAACAGATCTCTCGTGTCTCGTACGTCGCACAACGGAGCCCTCATGTCTCGTACGTCGCACCGCGGAGCCTCGCGTCTCGTACGTTGCACAACAAATCTCTCGCGTCTCGTACGTCGCAGGGCAGAGCCCTCATATCTCGTACGTCTCATGGAGGAGCTCTCGCTTCTCGTACGTCGCATGCCAGAGCCCTCGCGGCTCTTACGTTGCATGCCAGAGCCCTCGCGTCTTGTACATCGCACAGCGGAGCCTCGCGTCTCGTACGTCGAACAACAGATTTCTCTCGTCTCGTACGTGGCACAGCGAAGCCCTCGCTGCTCGTACGTGGCATGCCAGAGCCATCGCGGCTCTTACATCGCATGACGGAGCCTTCGCGTCTCGTACTTTGCTCAACGGAGCCCTCACGTCTCGTACGTCGCACAGCGGAGCCTCGCGTCCGTACCTCGCACGGCGAATCCCTCGCTGCTCGTACGTTGCACATCCGAGCCCCCAAGATCCATGTGATGGCACGCTTTCAATGCCAATTGGGCGATATATCTGTTTTCTATAAAAAAAATTCAGACCGCAACTAACATCTTGATAAAATACAGTTTGGGAACAATTAAACAATGTTTAAATTTAAACAGCTTTACGTGAGTAATCCCACTTCTGATTTGTAACATTTCATTTAACATTATCGCTGTAATAAGCATACTTGATAAGGAATGTATTGCTCAATAAGGTTTTGTAAATAAGACAGAGCATTCACTCATTATTTTACACTTTATTTAACAATTTACTAATCACTATACCTCGCATCTAATACCATTTCTCTCTGTTCAACAATGTTAAACCACAAGTATAAACTATTCTAATTATTTATTTAAAGTATAACAACATATCCCTTTAAATAAAGATTTTAGTAGTAGAACTTGTGCTCAGATTTTATAGTTGTTCCTACATAAATTCGACGCTCAACGCTTCCTAGTGTTCACCTCGGCTAACGACAACAGACTGCCCGCTTTCCGCCACGCTTACTACTTTTATAACAATATTTTAGCGGTAGAACAACTCTCCTACCGTGATCGTCAACAATGCCACCTTGCGGTGAATTTAGAAAACATCTGCTAGTCAAATACATTCCATTTATCTAATAATACAACAATTTTGCTAATTTCAACCTACTGAAATTAATTTGTCTATAATGTATGTTTTTTTTATAGCGAAATAATTATATATTGTTAACACTTTGATGCCCACATTTATGAAAATCAATTCTGAAGTACTTTTGAAAATTGTGAAATGTATACATCTTATTGCAGGCGACTGTACATCCATATTCAGTAGCATTTATTCTGTGACATTTGCATATAGGTACATTTGAGTTATGATGATTGTTGAGAGGTGGTAGGTTATTTATATTTTGCTTAATTTTTAAAGGGGATACCGATAGGAATAGTGTTATGTGAACTGTTCGCCACTATGCCAATATGTAATTTTGTAATGAACCGTTTGCTATGACTCTCCAGCATGAACTCATAAAATACAGGTACAGGATAAAGAGTTACGTCGGAATATCTAAACTTTCAGCAAATCTATAAATATAAAAATGAATCTCTATTTCTCTTGGTCATCGAATCACTCCATGATGAAAAATGACGATAACTTTGTTGTTGTGTTAGTTATTGTCTATAGGAGTTCTCATCAAAGAAAAGTCAAGAAAAGATGGTAGGTTATGGTAAGGCTGAAGGCCGAGCCTACTACGCGATCAAAGTCGCGGGCAGTCACTAATAAACAAATAAATAACTAATTTACAATCTTCCTGTTTTCTCCTAACACCTCTATACTAACTTATTATCCTTTATCCTACCGACCTTTAATTACTACGGTTGTCCTGAAAGCCATACTACATTTATTTTATTCCTAGCTGCGCTACGCGATCTCACCCGCGCGTATGCAGCGTATGTTACTCAGGCATAACTGCTTAAACAGTGAGTATTTTCACTGGCTCAGTTATATACTATTTGTAACTAATTATAAGCATCAATAATTAAAGCTAGCTTTCTGCTGGTGAAAGACTTTTTTAGTCGGTTAAGTAGTTTTTTGGTTAATCCATTACAAACAAACAATCAATCTCTTCTCTTCTTTCTTTTATAGATTAGATAATGACAAACAAAAAAATCCTCGACAAATGGTTTATGGGTATTTTTAAGTGTACGCAAGCTTGGTGATAAGACAAATAAATCACTGTTTTAAACTATCACGGTTGTTCTCTAAAGTTATATGGTTATTAACGGGATATTTACCGTGGTAAGGTTGTGGAATGAGCTCCCGATATTTCGGCGCATTTATTCGGTCTTCCCGTGAACATGGTGCATGTAACTGCGCCGAAATATCGGGAGCTCATTCCACAACCTTACCACGGTAAATATCCCGTTAATAACCATATAACTTTAAAGACAAATAAATGAAAAACAAAATAGAAGTTAATACCAAAGTACGAATTATATGTCCTAGTTTGTACCGGCGTTACTATCATGGAAAAGTAGTTATTGTGACATATCTAACTGTCATAGAAATGTAATAACATATAAACTGACTTTTTTGTAGATATTGATGTCCTCTATAAAACTGTGGTACATCACTTGTCAATAGTTTCTGCGGCGTACGCAATATAAGGATTTTTTCACACCTACACATTATCGAAGTTTTAATATTGATCCATATTTTTTTGAAAATATTTTATAGATTTTGTTCATCAGGGATAATGTAGGATTCTAATGGTGAATGAATTTTCAAATCAGTTTCGTACTGTCGGAGCCTATACAATTCAAGCAAACAAATCTTTCCTCTTTATTAGTGTCGATAGTGTACATGTAGATTATGAGGCCTTGATAACTATTTAATAATATGAGAGTTAAGCTTTAAGTTTCAAAACAAAAATAGTTACAGGCTTAACTGGAACAAAGTTTTGTATCGAGCTCATTACTCGGATAGCAATGCCATTACTGTATCGTAGGTAAACTATTGTTGTCTTTGTCATGTGATTAGTCTGCGACAGAGTTAGTATTCGGTTAAGACGCGGTCCAACCCTAATTGTAAAATAATTTACGATGCTTTACGTAAGGTTGAAAATCGCTTGTTAGATTGGACGATGTAATACGTAAATGCGTTAATTTTGTACGTTTTCTTTATATTTTTCGATATATACTAACACAATTCAAAAAACTGCTGGTTATTAATTAAGTACTATACGTTGGCTAAGAAATAACTAAAAAAAAAATAGTGTTATCACTAAAAATTCTGAGAGTTTGGACGTGAAAGTTTATTTTTGTCGACCTATTCAGGATTTTTTTCTGCCGAAAAAGAATTATATTTATGAATTCTATTCGGTTATTACTCTTTTCCTATTCCTTTTCTAACCTTAGTATTTGTTTCATAATATACTATCTATCTGTTTCGTTAAACTAGGTGTTTAAAATTTCTGCTTTTTCTTGAATCAGGGTACGAGCGCGCCTTAATCTTTCAAGCCAATTAACATCTAGATACCATTTGAAATGTTTGTTAGTCATTATTGTTTGTTAATACGAACAAACCCTTTGTTAATACGAACAAAGGGTGCTCCAGTCGTGCAAAAATTCATCAACAATAGATACTAACCAGACCATGCACTGCTGAATATGCTAGAAACCCGAATAATATTTTACGTAAGCTCAAAGCTTCCCTTAATTACTGGTAGGGACTATCTGATACCGTACACTTCTCACGGCAATTACACAAAGTGGCTTAGCGAGATAGCGAGTGTGCCGAAACTGGGATGTTCACAGTAACTAACTAGCCCTTTCAATGTAGTATAGTTTAGAATAGAGATGTTGCCCGGTAACAATTGTGTTATCGATATATAAAATAGAATCTTACATTTTTTATTTACACACTAGTTAAGTATCGCATTGTGCGAGGACTCAAAAAAACCGATTTATTTATATTTAATTTAATTAAATTACAATTATAATTATAATTACTTAACTACGTTCTGATCGCTCGATGTTAGAACAATAAGTGAGTAATATAAATCACACTGCGGACGACGTCGGCTCCTGTCAGGTGTTGTAATACGCTTCTTCAGCAGTCTCACGGTGGCCGGAACGCCCGGGGTGTCGCAATACGGAGAATGAGTACAGTACAATCTCACTAATCCGGCACTTCGATAGATCGGCACGTCCAATAATCCGGCACCCTCCGCCCACGCCTCCCTTTCCCCTCTATACCTGTGCGCTTTGGTCGCTGCGTCATCGACTAGCAGTCTAACCTCAAAACTTATCACGTGCACGTGCTAACGTATTGTTTCTTTCAAGTGAGACTAGTTTATAGTTAAAAATGTCAAATAAACGCAAACACAAAACACAATTTTTTTTCAAACACGACTTTTTCAGTATAACCCAATCCGAACATTCCAATAATCCGGCACCCTCCGGTTTTTAATAGTGCCGGATTAGTGAGATTACACTGTAATTGTTATGGTTTGAGGTTCATGGATTGATGGCTCTCAACACACTACTACTCCCCGCGCTAGGACGCTCTTGTGAAAGTGTATTAGTGCACTTAATAGTTAATGCACTTTAGTGTATTCATGAATGCACTAAAGTGCATTCATGAATAATATTATCGTGGGGTTTTTTATGCTTTTTTTCACTGACGACAGTGGGTTCGTGACATTGTCTGTACTATTTTACTTCTTTGTAGCATATTTTTTTATATTTACAAGGTGTATACAATTTAAAAAAGACTGGCCTCTTGTATTCCTAATACAGGAGGACGGTTTTTACATTGACTCTATAGATTGTTAAGGCCTGAAGGGCATAATACAGTTTTTACCGTACCTACCGATTACACCACTACTACACAGGCTGTTGTTTAAATTAATCAATGCACATAGCTAATCAAACTCACACTGTTTGAATTAACCAAGAAACGTAGCTAATACCACACATTCTGTTGTTTGACTCCCTCTGTCTGTTTGAGTTTAAAACAAGTTATAAGGCAAGTGCATTAACAGACTACGCAAATATTAACCCTTGAAGGTTTATGTTTATTTGCTAATTGTATGTATACCGGATTAGCAAATGCGCGATATAGGAAATTTTAAATTTTCCGCATCCGCGTCCGGAATTAAGTCGTTAAAAAGGTTACTTTATACTGCATTGATTTTTAATCTGTAATGAGTATGTGAACAAAAGTAAGTATATGCCTTATATGTATAGTTTCTTAATTATTTATTCCTATGTATGTAGCTGTGTCTTTATTAAAGAAACATTCAGGGAAATTCGAACAATCATTTCGTATTCACAGAGTACCAAAGGAACTATGAAGATGTGTCATTGTTCAATACCGACTCACTATTCATATGTCGCTTTAGCCTAATTTAACTTGGCCACATGCGAGTCACCGTCGCTTGAAGGGCTTATTCATTGCTGCTCATCATGCTCATCACACACCCCGAGAAGGGATGAGCTTTGGACTTCGTAGAAGTTGGTAGAAGTGCGTTATTTATTTTGAAAGCCAATAAAATTTTTTTTCGGTAGATCATTCTACAAAGTTTAATAAAAGTTAAAAAGCATGGACGATATCGGTAAGGTCGTTCTCAAGTTATAACGTCATAATACGGATGTTTGGCACCAAAACGTTGTTTTTATAATGGTAACCCAAGTTGCGATCGACTTTGAAATTTTGATATGGCAACACTTACTACTTGACCTTAGTCACTATTTTTGCTCTTAAATTTGGCTTCTAACATAACCTTTGGATGTAATAATTGAAACCCTTTTGGTAATTTGTGAATTGTGAAATACACTTTGTTATTGTTTCTATAATAAATGATACATTAGTTAAGTGTGAGCTATTCTGAGTGAAAACGCGGATCATGGCTGTGTTTGAGAAGACGCCGAGCTGGAAAGTCTTGTTAGTAGTCCTTCTTCTGGTCCTGCCCCTCTTGTCTCCCTTCACAGGTCCCAACCAACGGAGACTGAGTTGACGCCGTGCAGAGCTCCCTGAACATTACTTCGAATACTTTCACTTACTATTTGATTCAGAGTTCTGTGTTCGTTTTTGTATGCTCTTGCAGGTTTAAGATATTTGAGAGGCAAGGACGTCTTGGTTAGTAAAGCCCCTTATTATCGAGGAAAATATTTAGAACAGTTGCCCAGTCCCTCAGATCACACACAACTAACCTTTCACTAATGCTATTTGTGTAGTCGTCTGGCAATTGGAGCTGATCTGCTACAAGGGATTCATTTTAACTGTTTTTTTATAATGGTTCATCAAAGTGACTCCCTCTCGCCTGATGGAAAGCGAAGACCAAATCAAGAAACGACGACAACCGTAAGCTGTCCCAATCGTCACGCCTATGATGACCTGACAGATGCTATTTCACGCCCCGCTTGAAAGACCCAGGGTCATAGCTGCAACGAAATACGTACGCCAGCAGAGTACTCCACAACTTACTTACACGACAGAGGTAGGAACTGCCAAACTTTTTGGTACGTGGTAAGAAGTTTTGAACAGTATATGGATGCAATGCTAGGCCGGAACGAGTAGTTCGGGATCGGAATGGTGAGGAAGGAAAATACTTCGATAGATAAGATAGATAAAATATACTGTAGCACTGCCTGTGTTTCAAAAATTGCTGTAAATGATTATAATAACTATAATATTAAAAGTCAGAAGAACATAAGTATTAAAACATCATCATCCCTATTATGTTAACGTAAAGAACTATCTAACTATAAGTTCGTGATAATAGAGCAGGTAGGCGTGTGTATTTATTTTCCCCCTAGTTCGTAATGACCAGAAACACGAAACGAGTGTAGTTAGTATTACGTTTTTATTTTTCTATTTAGGTTGCTTTCGTGTTCAGTTTTAATAACATAATCAGCCAATTATGTTCAGACTCGAGCCTTACTTTCAGAGAGAGGAGTTGTGCCATAATAACCACGTGGGCCCAGTGTGACTTGGTGGAAAGGCTAGTGGCCAACCCATGTGAAAGTTTTTAGGCCGCCCGAAGACCTTCGACATAGCTTAATGAATCAGATAAACAACCAGGACCGATGGATAACATGTCCTCCAAAGCACGGCAGCGCTCCGTTGAGTAATGCCACTTACACATACTCATCCAACTCCTGACCGCAGTAAGCGCTATGATCAAAGAGATGATTTTCACACCTTGCTTGAAAGACCCAGGACCGTAGCTGCAAGGAAAAAGGTACGCTACTATTCAACAATATTCTACAACGAGCATTCTACAATTTATTTACACGACAGAGGTAGGGATTGTTTTACTTTTATTCTTTCTCTCTTCAATATTTTATGATATTGTGTTTCACTTGCTACTGAACCCATTAGAGTCTAATGGGTTAGTCCATTATGTGAACATTTAGGGGCAGAATTCTTTCTAAATAAGCAAATAGATACGGTCACTTCGAATAAGGAATGAAATATCAACGACATAAAGTTCATTCATATAGTTCGTGCGATATAACATAACTTTTCAATACACTTGCTCATATAAACTGTCTTATTTCACCGCAATTAGGCACATAATGACACCTGTAATCAAACTGTGATTTTTCCATTGCTATTGTTCAAATGTGAGCTATAGAGTTTATTTTTAATTTTATTGGTTGAGTTGCATTGTTCTTGAAAAATATTCGATAAAAAATATTGTGTTCAATAGTAAAAATAAATTAATGTACCTATTGCTTGCTCATTTCATGCAACTTCGTACTCGTATTTAAATAGATAACTTCAACTTGTACGTGTTTAATAAATAAAACTTTCACACAAATGTAACTTTTGCTTTCGCTGTAAGAAACTTGAATTTCCCATTCTGTACGTGGCTAAAACGCTATCCGCGAAAAACAAAAAAAAAACCACTTTAGTCTATGGCTGATCGGCATTGTTAGATGCGCGCGCATAGGAATACTAATTTTTACCGCCATTGCGAAAAAAAAATCACAACTGATTTTCACTGTTGAAATTAGAGTTATTTATTAATAAAAATGCCTACAAGTACTAATTATGAAGAAAATGATTTATATTGTACACCATCCGATATACGATGTGAAGCCCTTAACGTTATGCAAAGGTCACTACCTGACAACTCCAAGAAATAATATCTATTAGCGTAACACAATTTCAAATAATGGCAAAACAACAAGAATACGCAGTCGTTTTTAGAAAATGTTGTCATGGCGTACTTTAAAGAATTAACTTCTACATACAAACTTAACTCGTTATGGTGTATAAATAATATACCCAATGTTAAAAAGTACAGTCCGAACGAAGAAAGGGGTGGACTTAAAAACATACTTTATATTGTCAGCTTATCTAAAGAGACTATCCGATAGATTTAGAAAAAAGAAATCAAAGGTTAAATTTAGAAGATAGAAATCAATCATCTGACGATATTGAAAATATTATTAAAGATGCTGCAGATAACCAATATCGTCACTCTGTCTATATCAAGGTACAAACAAATTCAGACATAAGGCGCCCTCGTACCCTGATTAAAGAAAAAGCAGATTTTTAAACGCCCAGTGTAACGAAACAGATCGATAGTATTATGAAAAAAATTCAAAGGTTAGAAAAGGAATAGAAAAAGAGTAATAACCGAGTAGAATTCATAAATATAACTCTCTTTCAGCAGAAAAAAATCTTGAATAGGTCCACAAAAATAAACTTTCCGTCCAAACTCTCAGAATTTTCAGCGATGACACTATGTTTTTTTAGGTAATACTTAGCCAACGTAGAGTACTAAAGTAATAACCAGCAGTTTTTTCAATTGTTTTAGTATATATCGAAAAATATAAAGAAAACGTACAAAATCAACGCATTTTCGCACTACATCGTCCAATCTAACAAGCGATTTTCAACCTTACGTAAAGCATCGTAAATTATTTTAAAATTGGGGTTGGACCGCGTCTTAATACAACATTTTTACTGACGTATTTAGTTATTTCAGATGCCGAACTGTTTCGGAGTAGTATGCTATGTTCATGAAATGCACAGCGTCACGCTGCTCCCTATTCATGATTAATAGTATAATTTTAGTTAATTAAAGTATGTGTTTAATAAATGTAGTTTAATTTAATTTTATCTACTGTTGTGTATTGTGATTGACTGCAAGAAATGTGTTTTCCATATTTCTAAAACGTATATACTAAAGTCAAAGAGACATACAATTTATTTTATTTATAAGTATTTTGTAAAAGCAACACAGTACAGACACTTTGGTATTGACCTTTTTTAGATTTTTTTATCTATCTATATACATAAATTAATTTCCCTTGGTCAACGCATCAATGGTAAACGGATGGAACAATTTCGGTAATTTGTTTTTTGTTGTGTTAAATTATTGTTAGGAAAAGGTTCTTAAAAATAAAAAATCGAGTAATGACGGGGCGCTATAGCGAGGCCGAAGGCTTCAATAGAGATATCTTTCTCCCAACGTTACAAAAGACTTTAAAGAAGAAAACTTAAGATATGTTACACGGTTTCCTATATCTTACTTAAACTTGTTATGTGCACAATAACTACTTTTTCATTTTAGAATTTGTAATAGTAATGCCGAAAAATTCTTATTCTGCGTAAAATATTGACAATAAGAGCAAAGTGATGTACCTACTATAGTTTTATAGAAGACATCAGTGTCTCTAAAAATGTTTGCGAAATCATATGTCTAACTATTACAGTTACGTCACTATAACAAGTTTTCAGTGTTACAAGTACAATTTGAAAAATTTAATACCGACTTCCATTCTATTCAGTTATTGGAATGTATCTCAAAAACTACTGGACCGAATTTAATAAAATTTAAATGAAACCACACAGAAAGCACCAGCTTTCAAACAAAAAAAAGAATGTTGAAATTCGGGTCACTCAGTCGAAAGTTATGAGGTAACAAACATGAAAAAAAACAGTCGAATTGAGTACCTCCTGCTTTTTTAGTAGTCGGTAGAAAATATGCAATATGTTCGTGCATTGCTGTTAATCTTTGTCTGCTCTAATAATAAAGTATGTTATGTAACGAATAAACGCAAACACTTCATAACAGAATCAAAAATCTTATATTATGCCTGAGTAACATACGCTATATTTAATTAATTACCATCATCTCATCACACGGTTGATACCGCGGAACTATTTACATCTTGCAACCACCTTCACGTCTCGTTAAAATCGATTAGTGATAAACTAAAATTACACATAATTGTAAACCTACCGTTTTCCGTGAAGATTATAGATACAAAATAATGCGTTTTACACTTATAAGAGCTTAATATAAAAAGTGAGACTCTCAACTAAATAACCTTAAGTGTAATTAAAGTGATATACTGCTCTCCATTTACCGTATAAAGTTAACTATAAGCTGCTCTTTGCCTGAAGTGCTATGACGTAGTTTTAGTTGCGGATATCCGGTTTCGACGTTGCCTACGCGATTCAAATTAATAGTTTGGCATTTCCGTTATATAGCCATTATGGTAACATCCTGCAGAATAAATAGGTACATTAAGTCTGCGTGAGGAGACAGAGTTACAGAATATTTAAAGAATTTGTGTGCAAGCACTGCCGTTTCGAGTTGTGACAAAATTTGGCTCAAAAAGTAAGATCTGAAGTAAAATGTGATTGATCGAGCAAGCGAAGCGTCTCTGCTTTGTTTTATGTTGGTTTGGTCCTTTTTTCATCATCATTTTTATTTCTTTTGTCCTTACATAATAAGCAACAAAGCAAATAGTTTATTGCAAATACCTAAATTAACAGTGTACATAATACTATATTACCTGTTGAATTGATAAAAATGTATTGTAAAAAAGTTCGCTTAAATGGCTCAGCGTTCTTTTTCCTTTTGTGCTATAGAACTCTAAGAACTATCACCTCAATCTCACAGACAAAAGGCGCGAATACAAAACTAGTGGCAGCGCGCGACTTCGCACAAATTGAATTCTATTCAGAGCTCGCATGAAACATTCACGAGGAACACGTTACACTTGAGGTTCAATAAAATGGGTAATTGGAAATATCTTGAAAGTTTTTAAATAAACACCAGTGACAGAATACTAGCGCCTCCATTGAGCTAAAAGTAAGTATTGCCATCATGCATGGCAAAGCTGCCAGCATTTGTTATATATTATAACTCTATAACTCTACGTGTTCCTGAGAAAATGGTTCGATATAGGCAGATAGACATACAGACAGAGCGCCATAGATAAAGAGAGATAGACGGGTAGAGCGACATAGATAAAGAGAGATAGACAGGTAAAGCGCCATATAGTTAGACATACAGAGAGATAGAGAGACCGAGCGACAGAGAGACAGACATTTTGTAAAAAGGCACAAATATTTGTTAATTCTGCCTTAAAAATAAATAAAATATGGAGATTTGTTAACTGTTTGTCCAGTTACTCTTTGGAATGAAAAATTAGTTTATTAGAAAATAACAAAACATTACACTTGCATTTAATTTTTCATAATGCTAAAAGAAGTTTCAAATGCTATTTAATGAGGAAATGAGAAATGAGTCAACATGCTGGGGATTCCCGCCATCGTCGCGTCCAAAATGGTCCTTGGTACGTCTCCTAAAACAGAGTAACATAGGTTATCCTTGGAAATAGCAGATGTTTCTATGTTGTCACAAAATCATAAACCTGCGCTATTAGTTTTTCGATATTTACGTTAAATTGTTAAGACAAGACAATTTCTAGTTCTTGTTTTTTATACGTTTAAATTTAATTTCTTGTTTGTATTTTTACAGGCCAAAACTGCACAACGCTTTCCCACAGAGACTAATATTTCATATCCGCCGCAAACATTTTGTTTTTCAGCATTCGTCTAAACGGGATATTTCCCGTCGGCCCACGTCTATATGCTATAGGATTTCAGATGGTTTGTAATTATCTTGCTTTACTGGAAATTATTGCTTTAGGCTAAATGTTCACTGGGCTTTCGCGCTATTTAACGTTTATCTATTTTCTTATTAACTAGAGATGTAAAATAGCATATACGAGTAGAACAGATTACCGATGGTGCTGAAAGGTTAGAGGAGACCACGGACCAGCAAGCGCAGTGTAGTTCATCTGCCGACAAGCTGGACTGACGACCGGCAGGGCTATTATGTATCTTAGTTATGCTTAGCTAACAAATGTTGATTGAAATGTAAAAAAATGGCGGCTCTATGTCATTATTGTCAGCTCCAGTCGTCAACTTACTAACATTTTTGCTTATTGGAGTCGTCAAAACTGACATAAGGCCGCCATTTTTCAAGATTTCAATCAACATCTGTTAGCAACTGAGATACATAATAGCCCTGCTGGTCGTCGCAGGTGTCGTGCCCTGGGCTAAGTTTACACAATATTTTAACAATCTTGACCTTTAAGAGATGAGTCTCTTAAAGGTCAAGCCACTGCTGTCCGAGTTCCTCCTTGTTTTGTATGGTATATTGCCTTTATTCTAATTTTTATCATATGCGTCGCGACGAGATAAGTATTGCCAGAGCCATCTTTATCTAAGCAAGGTGTTCAGCGCTCGCGCACAGAGGGCGCGCTCGGCCGCCGATTGGCCGCGAAGTGTCTTCCGCGGACATGGCGGGTGATTTGAAAATATAAAGGTCAAGGTCCCTACAGCAGGACAAAGTTGTATTTAGGCCACTTCTAACCAGTCCTTTTGCAAATTATAGGGGAGAGCTCAGCAGCGGATCATCATTATGGAAATACGACTAACGATAATTATGACTTATAATTATGTCACAATTATATTCAAGGTCAATCCAATTTGCCTTGCGTAAATTGTTCGTATATATAATTGTTTATAATGATCAATATACAGAAAGAACGCGTTAAACGTGATGAGGTCACTGTTGCCAGCCATAATAGACAGCTGCCGAGCAATTCTCTAAGAGCAAACACCTTTGCATCTTTGACAACATCCGTGAAACAAACGACGAGATAACAAGAAACGTAAAAAAATCTACTTTATTACAAGGGCGATATCTCATAAAGTATCTGATAACGGTGAGTTCATCGACGAGATCGTTGATGAATCATTAGAGAATCACATGTATTCTGCCGTGCGATTGTCTAAGAGCAAACATTGTTGCATCTTTGACAACATCCGTGAAACAAATGACGAGATGACAAGAAACGTTGGAAAAAGAACCTTGTGTACATGGGCGATATGTCATTTATAGTATTTTAAATCGGTGAGCTCGTCGACGAGTGCAACGACGAATCATTAGAGAATCGCACAGCTGTTTTTGAAAAGACAACGGTGTATTTTGACATTGTTGGAAGCGACTAATTTGCGTATCACTTGATATCATTTATTAAACTTACCAGATTATCAGCCGTGCAGTTCTCTAATGATTCATCGTTGCGCTCATCGACGAGCTCACCGATGTCTACTTTATGAGATATCGCCCTTGTACACAAGGTTGTTTGTCCAACGTTTCTTGTCATCTTGTCATTTGTTTCACGGATGTTGTCAAACATGCAACGATGTGTGCTCTTAGAGAATCGCACGGCTGGTGCCAGCTTGGCCAAGGGCCACTGTTACTAATCGTTTTTCATTTTTTTAACGTTATCTTTGTCAGCTATCTGGTGATATGTGAATGTGAGTGTTAATGCCTCCCATGGCACACGGACTCCAAAGTGACGAAAAAATTAAGAATGTCGAGGATTAAAACATCCTTGACGTGTTTTCCGGGTGATATTTATTTTTATTTATTTCTTTTTTTTTCTGGAAAATGTAATCTATACAGATAAATAAAATGTCAATTTGTAATTCCAAAGCAAAACTAACCACTTATGCAATTTAGTGTAAACCCACAGCTTTTCACTGCATATAAAAATATAAACAGTGACGGCCTTACTTATAAACGCTGCTTAATTTTAAATGACGTTATTTAGTAGTACGCAAAGGGAAAATGTTCTGCGCCTTACTAAGTGACGTTATTTAAATATAAACAACGTTTATAAGTGAGGCTGTAAGTCCTTAAAACATTATAAATAGACTTTCACTGGCAGATAGCTGATGCAAGGAGTAACTTAGGCTACTTTTATTTGAAAAATCTACATAAAACTGTCTCTCTGTCTTTTTCTTACCTTATCGGGTCTAAACGGCTGAACGGATCAGAATAAAATTTGACAAGGTTACAGATTATATACTTTTCGTCATCATCATCATCATCCATCACCACGTGGGTGAAACCGTGGGACGCAGCTAGTGAATAATATTGATGACAATACTTTTCATCGAGATCAAGAATGGGTTGGTTTACATTTTAACGATAGAATAAACGTAAGTCTTTAAATGCATCTATAGAGTCGAACCTCAGAAGAACAGTGGGTTTAGGCATTTTATTTAGAGAAATTAAGATAACGCCTTTGTTAAGCCCAGATTAATGAGGCAATTAAAATTCGGTGATATTTTAGACAATTACAATTCACAAGCTTTATTGTACAAATAATAATTTATCATGAGTTTTTGGTCTCAGGTCACAATTGCATGAAATATATCATCGCATCGTAACATAGAAAATCCGCGTTAAGTTTTTACATTGCACCAAAACTGCTCTACAATAGACTCTTTAAGATCAACGCCACGAACTACAAAAAATATATTTTGCAAACTATGAGTACAATTTAGATGTTACGTTAACTTGCTGTTTTTGCTGATTTTACTTGCTGATGTTACGATTACTCGCGCGCCGTTCGAGTTGCACAGAGGGCACCACAGAGCGACGACCCCCGCCCGCGTCAGTATGTTTGCGCCGAATTGGTAGCCAACGGATACATTTTACATAAACATTTTACATACATTCTTTCTACACAAAATCAGCAAGTAGATAGATCTATCTATCTATCTACTTGCTGATGCTGTCATCTGGGCCAGGATGAGAAGGTAGAGAGAAATCAATCTGCAAGTGTCCCCATTCATTGTCTTTGACAACGATGCTGCCAGTGGCCGAGGAGTATTTGGCATGAAGTGAATCTAAGTGATGCTGTGTGCTTTTGAACTTTTCCACTTTGTCCTTTTGTTGCATCATAGCCATGAGCAAGTAGATAGATCTTTCTATCTATTTACTTGCTGATTCTGCTTAGAAAGAATATTAATAAAAAGTTTAAGATTTCACTTTTTTTTGTGGGTATATACCACATTATCACAAAAACAAGGGAGATATGAAAAGGGGCGAGGCCGGTATCGCAGCAATATGCCCAAAAATAGTACAGATTGCTCGCGGTCGCAACTTTTGTATTATGTGACTGAACGTCGGTCGCGATATTGCGTGTAAACAGTTTACAATGCTTGCTCTGTACTTACAAAGATTCAAACGTTTTAATACCGCAGTGCATAATGAACTTATTGAAGCTAACAGAATACGTTGAATCGCGGAATACGATCACTGCTTGCGACACCAGGTTTTGTACTCAGCGTACAGATTGGCATTTTTCTAGATCTCTATGGTATATACGGTATGTGTACTTAAAATCAATTAGAATAAAGAAATGTTCTTAAAACTTGGACATCCGATTGTTTTCAGAGTAAAAGGCTAACCGGGACTCTGTTTGCGAACTCTGTGTTTTGATTCAAACAATTTCCTCCTTTTTGGTTCGTAGTGTCGTTTTACCCACTATGAAAAAAAAGATTCGTATTCAAACCAATTGGTTTGGCTGCAAACTGAAAATAGGAGGCAGTGGCTGAATAAAAGTTAGGCGGTGAAAATTGCTATGCAAAATGCGTTTCCTTTCCAGTGAAAATAAATGAACTACTCGATACAAGAACTTTCAAGTCATGAATAATGAAATTTCATTCAGCACAGTGAAAAAACAATCCAAAGTTACACTTATTATATACTAGCTACTGCCCACGACTTCGTTCGCGTAGTAAGTATTTTTTTTAACGTAAGAATCTTTAGCGAAGTATTAGAAAACATTAATAAAAAAGATGAATGAAATCGGTAAAGCCGGTCTCAAGTTATTGCGTGACCAGGAGAAACAGGGGTTAATTTTTATATATATATATATAGATTTAGAATATATTTTTAACATCGTCAAGACCCACGAACTATGCCAACGAAGGACGTAAACTGTTTTCCATTATTTAACATTAAAATATTTCAAAGAAATATGTTAGTAACACATATTTCAATGCTCTTCTTCTAAAACTCATACTAATACCACTTAATAAAACACATACTACGTAAATTTATACTATTAAAAATATACACAATCGCATTTATAATAGATGAATTTAAGTATAAAATAATAATAATCAGTTACACAATCAATACAATTTAAATACCAAAGCAGTATTTTTTCGGAAATTCAATTCTCTCGCCCAAAAGACATTATAACTCATGCACTGCGATTATAACTTACAACCAGCAAGTTTGCACCGTGCTAGACGTTTCTAGAAACCGAATCTATGGGTGCAGTCACCCAATTATAGAATTAACCATTCATTATTAAAAACACTTTTGACATAAAAGTATAAGAAAGACTTTGATAGTTGTGATTGACTATAGTTCACTGTAACAAACATTCTCTTTAGTTGTGCATGCATCGCTTATCTAATAGTGATGAAATACATTCGTTTAACGTTCACCTTTTATGAAATTATCATAAAACAGGAGCGTTTTACTTATATACTATAGATACTTACATCCTACTCCCACCGACACAAAAAGATCGAAGATATTACTTCAATACTATGAACGGCGTTTTTAGCCGAAATCGATCCTAATGGCGCGTTCCAGGATACCTATAATGCCCAACCCGAATTGACCACTAACGCCGTTGCAAAGTACGCGAATTGAACGCACTATTTGATAATACGTCATCAAAATGTCTATCGTAATTCATTATTATTTTAAGCTTGCTATATTGACGTGGTAGTACCAAATTTAATGGGAAGACTTACTTGACTACTTTAAAAAGCGAGAGTACCAGGTAACAGTGGGTCTACCATAAGTTTACAACATTGAAACCAATCGATGCTCTGCCGCGAAAAAAATAATGAAAAAAGATCAGTGCCACCTAGCGGTCAATTGTAAAACTGAATTTGACAGCGAGTACTCCAATCACAAGCTTTATAGGAAGGCGAGATCGAGTATTGACTATAGATGACATTTAAGTTGCCAAGTCATGGTAGAGGTACAGCTTCGATCACAGATAGATACCCTGAGGGTAACATAGGAGCTGTATGCACATATGAATAATCCAAGCAGCGTTCAAAAAGTTACTATTACAAGTTTATCTCAAATTACAATGATTGCAAATTTTACAATGTACGTGGTATTTTGTAATATTTTTATGGCATTCAGAAACAGTTCTTACTGTAATATTGCTAATCGAAATCTGCCATCTTTATATAACCTTTTGCTTCCCAGAGACGTGTAGATGTCTGTTTCATTCATAAATCCTTTGTTTTAATTATCACGATATAAAAAAGATTAAACTGTCGTAAAGTACATAAAAAACATTTCTATAATTCCAAACCTTCTAATACTTGAATATCCTTTAATATTTTTTCACACTGTTTAATTCTTATTTACTTCATAAACAAACACTTAAATATATAAAAGCCACATGCCCGTTTTCACTAACCCTAGGAGTCGCCTAAATCGGATGCTTAAATATTTAAGAAATGCCTAGAGCAAAAAATCGTTTCACAACCCGGCGCCATCTAACGATGTTAGGCGTCACCTAAAGTTACGACACCGTTCGGCGGTGCGTATGCGCTACACAACCCCTAAAATAGGTTTTAGGTATACTGACAGCCTCCGAGTTTAGGTTATAAACATTCAATTATAAGTTTTTAACATGAGTTCTGAGGAGTTATTAGAGTTTTTGAAGTTTTTATACAACATAAATGACAAGGATTTGCATATTAATACTAGACCACGAGTGATTCAACCTAGGATCTTGACTTTTTTATAAGATACAGAATGTCCATAGACACGGTATTGTTCATATTACATTAACAAATCGATGAATATTTGGAGTTTGATAGTAACAGGTAAGTCCAATTTCCGTGGTCCAATTTTCATTACTACCTAATCTATGTGCCCTGCTGAACAAAAGGTTCCCTCTTGTAGTCTACCATCACTAAGATAATCATACCTATATTCAGAGTACCATCGTCGTTGAAATGCCTAAGTGCTTACTCTTTTAAAGAGGCAGTTTTTTGATAAACAAAATTATTACTTTTACAAAAATTAAAGTGCGGCCCCAGTACAACAATTATTAATAGCACTCAGATTTTATGCCACTGGAACTCATCTTCAAGCCATAGCTGATGCTCATGGATTGAGTGTGCCCACTGTGGCTGTGGCTATTGAATATGAATATAAAATTATTCATAGTTGTAACAACTAATAATTATATGTTATAGTTTATTATAATTGGTAATAAAATTTACTAATATAACACGACATGCGATGATTTCAAGAAGAAATATCAAGAAACCCAAGTACTAATATTTGTATGTCAATCGCCAAAATCTCAAGTTTCTAGTATAAGAATTACTTTATGATCTCAAACTGACAACTGAAGAAACAATACCAAATACAAGTATCGTAAATTTAGGCAACTCATTATTTAGGAGTCACCATGTACGGATTACACGGATTGGTGAAACGAAAAATGATGCTTAGAAGTTTGCTTACAAGGAGTTGCCTAATTAGGCACTGCCTTACTCGTTGTTAGTGAAAATGGGCATCAGAGTTGAGGAAAAGTGGCCAGAGTGCTGACAGGATTGCCATATTGGATGTCAATTTTTTTCCATCGACTTCCAAAAAAGGAGGAGGTACTCAATTCGACTGTATTTTTTTTTATAAAACACTGTTTTAAACTATCACGGTTGTTCACTAAAATTATATGATTATTAACGGGATATTTACCGTGGTAAGGTTGTGGAATGAGCTCCCGATATTTCGGCGCAGTGACATGCACCATGTTCACGGGAAGACTGAAGAATGCGGTATATCCCGTTAATAATCATATAATTTGTTTTATGTTTGTTTCCTCATAACTTACAATAGGATAAACCAATTCTCAAAACTATATTTTTGTTTGAAAGCTGGTGCTTCCCGTCCCATTTAAATTTCATCAAATTCGGTCAAGTAGTTTTTGAGTTACACTCCAATAACTGAATAGAATGGAAGTCGGTATTAAATTTTTCAAATTGTGCTTCTTGTTTAATATAATATAATACTAATTGAAGTGCATAAATAGTTATTTGTGCAACAAGAGAGCAAAGTTATTTTTCGCTGCGAGTGCTGATTTTGAATCCTGAGTGTGGCGAAAGATTCAAAGGCACGAGATGCAAAAAAAAACTGCTCTCGTGTAACAGACATAACTCTTCACTTCAGCGGCGAGAACACTTTAGGAGATAAAATATATTACGTAACATTTTTGAAACTAGAATTAAATATTTACAGGTTAAATATCAGTTTTATTTGCAGTACATACTTATTTTCGTCCATATACAACAATAATTTAAAATTCAGTAAATTACATTCAGTAAAAGACATATTTATCTTTTTTGCAAAATTTCTTTAGTTAGTACGAAATTCCGAACGAGTTTTTCTTTGAGGTCGAATTCAAAATCAGCACTTTGAAAGGGCTGGTCTCTCTCTCTCTCTCTCTCTAATGGCGGGAAAGAGATAGAGTGTGAATGTTGTACACTCTTTTAGGTCAAGAAATGAATTTTTATGTTTCGAATTGTATGATTAACCCAAGGCTAAGATATTCGCCGCTAGCTGAAAAAAATATATTTAAAAGTCACTTTGTCTCACTCAGTGAGTAAAATCGCATGTTTAAGCTACTGAAGTGAAAATGGTATTAGTATACCACAGCAACAAATTCAAATGTATTCAATATATGCTCTATCTAGCTGGTTTCACCTTCTTCCTCCTTTCAATTCGATCTCAAACACCCATTGACACAACGCAGAACAAAGCCTACAGAAGCGTTATCCCGCCCATATTTCATCCACCTAATGATGTTCACAATTTATGATTTATGCCAATCGGATGGTGTTCCTGTCACCCCAAACCCCCTGTTTCATGACATCTGGTTGTCGAATAGCCAAGCGATTCTAAGCTTTCTAAAATAAACAATAAGGCGTTGTTTTCGTTGATTGGGAAAGCTTTACCTGTGGATGTATAAATGTAGACGATAAATCAAGAAATTGTGGAAAAATTTACTGTTCCGCGGTAATAAATCATTGAGAAGGAAATCTGAGGGAGGCTGGACATGTAACTTTATTTTATTATAAATAGATTTGATGATTGTTCAAGGCTACTATGGCCGCAGATATGTACAAAAGATAACGTTAATGCGTGTACCTCCCGTGTCCGAACCCCGACCAAACGTCATGGTTAGCCGCCGCTACTTATACAGTCCGGCCGCGAAAACTAAATTGCATGATCATCATCATCATCGTCCACTACTGAACATATGCCTCCCTCACACATTTCCAAAAGAACCAATTGGAATTGGCCTGCATCAAACGTCGTCCTACTACCTTTATCACGACCTACGCTGCGTTTTCCGGTCCGTTGTCTCCACTCTTAAACCTTTCGGCCTCATCGGCCATCTGTTCTGAGTGCTATGTGGCCTGCTCACTGCCACTTCAACTGGCATATCTTCTGGGCTATGTAGGTGACTTTAGTTCGTCTACGAATCTCCTCATTCCTGATTCGATCACGTAGAGAAACCCCGAGCATAGGCCTCTTCATAGCTCGTTGTTAAATTGCATGATTATTTACTGCAATAGCCCAAAGCTTTCGAGCCCCCAAAGGCAAGGACATTTCCTATCACAGGTAAATGCACGTTATTCAATTAATTAAAAAGTCAGCATGTTTGATTCAATACAAATCGTGATATTTGCGATATTTATTGTAACCACACATATTATCTGTAGTATAGGCCATCGATCAAGTTAACATCAGCCTGAAACCTACCTCGTGCTTGAGCTAAACTGATCAGTGAAGGTAAATCATGAGGAGATCTGGTAGGGTACTTTTTAATAGCATCCTGACAAACTACCACCCTAAATTTGAATACCTATCACTAAGCATATAATGGAGTGTTCCAGTCGCTGTTATATATGTTAGTGCGCTAACACTTTCGACCGCAACATCATTAACCATAGTAATTCATCAACCTCCTCCTCCTTTTTCTTCGAGTCGATGTATTTTTCTGTTCTGTCAACTCTGTTCTGTGCCTACGACAATTCTAGTGGTTCAAACTATTTTTTTTTTAAATATATATATAAAAGTTAAATACTCGTATATTAGTTTCCTTATTACTTTATGTCAAACAAAAAACTGTAATATCTGTAGTGGCCTATGTAATATACTGGGGAAACATTGGCATTCCGACCAGTCTTGCTCACGAAGAGGTGTTGGCAATTGGTGGCGTCGTATTTCGGGTCGCCATCGTCCCTCAAATGTGGTTGAGGAAGGCGATGGCTGGCACATGCGTCAACTCGTGAACGGGTGCTTCTTTCAGAGATCGGTCTGCTCGGAATTCTAATGGATACCTAATTTTGGTTTTGTTTTTCTCTCTGTTATTTTACTTCTAATATAATTTAAGGTTTAGTATATGTTCCCTCATTGTATGCAAAGATGTTTATTTAAATAGTTGATTAGTTAAGTAAATGTAAAAAAAAATGGCACGGATCCTGGAGTCTGTGGGTAGAAATATTAAACGAATAAAGAAAAAACTAAAATTTTTAGCTTTAATTTAACTATAATCTGTAGTTTTGTATGCTCAGTGAATGTTTTCGTCACCTCGAGATATTGAAATTTGAGTGTCATTAGCAGGATGATATTATATTGTACAAGTGGTTAAGTTTGGTTTGCGTTTCATACGACTTTTTTGAGCCGTTACTTATTGAGCTTTATTCTAGCGTCTAATTATTTTCTCTTTATTTGTAGAAGCAAATACAAATATCAGATCACTACTCGGCCTCAGGTTTTAGAAACTTCTTTGTGGTGGCTTACATTCTACAAGAAAAAGGTTTACCAAAAAATGGAACCGACTTCAATACCAAAAAGTGTAAAATAACTTGTTGAAGTTGGTACCACGATTGTTCAAAAGTACCTATTATCACAATATTATGCGCATGGTACCGATTTCAACAAGTGATTTCACAGTTTTGGTATTGAAGTCAGTTCCGAATTTGTTAAAAAAATCTCACCAGGTTTAGTGGCCTATGCTACTTACGGGATCGATGTCATTCACCGTCAATGATGATATCACCAAATCATAAAAATAGGCGAAACACTTTTCAGTTATTGAAGTGTAACTCGAAAACTTCTGAACCGAATTTGATAAAATTTAAATGGGACCATCTCGGAAGTATACTCTACCAAAGAAATCCACAAAAAAAATCATCGGTCATCGGATAACATCGGTTTAGAAACGACGAAGTTGTCCGGAAACACACATAAAAATAAAAAATATTATATACACGGTCGTATTGAGAAACCTCCGAAAAACCTACAGTTTTTATACGGTAGCTATGAAGAGCTATTAATCAGCAGTAAACTGCCCAAGATGCCTAAACTGCCTGATTGGCAGTCAGTACCAGCAACTTCCTCATTAGTCCTGGAATAGTATGATTTTGCTTTTATCCTGGATAATACCTAATTAGAATCAAAAAAGACGGATAGAGGACAATAATCTAGGTGGTTCTATCGTCATCATGGTAGACAGAAACTAGCAGAGTACCCCTTATTTTCTTGGAAAATGTTATAAGGCACCACTTTTTAATATCTGACAGTGAAAACGTCAAAGATTCTGCCGTGTGATTCTCTAATGATTCGTCGACGAGCTCACCGATGTCAAATACTTATGAGATATCGCCCTTGTACATAAGGTTGTTTTTCCAACGTTTCTTGTCATCCCTTCATTTGTTTCACGGATGTTGTCAAAGATGCAACGATATTTGCTCTTAGAGAATCGCACGGCAGTTCACGGCAGTGTCGTAATGACAATCCCGTTGACAAATTCCCTAACGCGGTCCTATGGATGCCATCAATTCCATTAATCGTACCCATTGTCCCCCATTGAAGCCATTGTAACCTTTACAAACAAACACCATTCAGCCCCATTTAATGGTTATATGGGGTACGGGTAATTAATTACCTACTGCAGGAATCATTTGACTAAAACTGATGGGATCCGGATCATGCCTTGAAGGCTGTTATATATTTTCTTATACACTACTAACACTCGTATTTTTAAACAAGTCATTACTTGTTGCTAAGAAATTTGTCAATGAAATAATCACTTTTTGTCTAGGCCGCGCACCTAAACCCAACCCAGAAGTAGGCGCAGTTTTGACCAAAAGTCGTGACAAACAATTGAAAAAGTCACAGAATTAGTTAGGGTCGGGAATTGCCGGTCTGGTAAATCTAACAAAATATTTAATACAATCGGATTTGAACAAACTTGATATTATTAACACTCGTATTTAGAAACAAGTAATTACTTGTTGCTAAGTGGTTTCTCAATGAAGTAATTACTTGACGATAGAATACTTCAACATAAAATCTTATCCTATAGTCGAGCAATGACCGATGTCATTGCATTGACTTACTAAAGTAAATGCAATGACATAACAAAATTGGATGTATATTTTTACACTTGTATTAGGTTGTTGTCGTTGGATTTTAATTTTTACAGCATAATAGATCCTTCACAGTTGTGTGCGAATGGCATTATACAACTTCACGTTTGAATGAAATATTACGTGTTCTCATTGCTTAAGAGGATTGCATAGCTAGCGCTTTCCATACTAAACGAGAAAACTCTTTTCTACCTCTTAACATTGTCGGATTTCAGTGATTTAAAGAAAAAAAATAAGAGGTAGAAAAATGTTTTCTCTTTTACGAGTAGTATGGAAAGTACTAGCTAGCTATGCAATCCTCTTAAGCAAAGGAAATGGTGACTATATCACTCTGCTAAGAATTCTATCTTTTGATAGTTCTAACTTCAAGCAAATACTAATCTATGGAATTAAAATCGTTGATTAAGTAATTACTTTTGCTTGTTTATAAATACGGCTGTTAGTGACTAAACGGATATGTCGTTCTTTTTGACAAATTTTAAGCCACTTTATAAATGCGGCTTAGATCTATATTTTTTGGTCTCCTTCATTGTTTAAATCAGACTCATTGTATTTGTTAAATTTAAGTGTGAGCGCACATTGGCGTCAGGACAGTTTTAAGACAGACTTTCCTCACATAGACAAGTCTGTCTTAAAACTAAAACCTAATTGTTTTGCCTATTAATTAAATTACACATTATTACACATTATTATTACACATTAATTACGTCGCACATTTAAAACGAAACTGTTTTGACTATGAGACAATTGTGTCTATGAGACGTTTTGTTTGAAGTGTGCACGTCTTCATAATTTTTGTAAAGCAATAGTCTGTCTTAAAATTATCACGACTCAAGTCTGCGCTCAGCCTAAATGGAAGTGCTGACTCGCAATTCTGTAAATTTCTTTAACTGCGTGTGAACTATGCTCGTTTGATTTTTGTTGGTACATGTACCAATATCGTAACTGTGAAAGTTATAAGTCAGTTTCCGAGAAATATTTTGATTCAAAGTTCCAGGTGGCGCGTGGCCCCTGAACAATACACTCGTCATCGGAGATCTATCAACCTAATCCTATTTGCCCATACAGTGCGCTTCACATTGCTTCCTTATACTAGTGTAAAATTAAAATATCCTTAAATCCAAGCTGGGCCCGCGTGGTGGATTATAGCCCAACTCCTCTCTCTAAAAGGAAAGCTCGAGTCCCAGCAGTGGTAACGTAATGGGCTGATTTTGTGGTATAAAATAGTCTCTTTCCGCGTCTACCTGTATATACAATAACTCCTAAACCATGCAACGGATTTTCACCTTTTTTTTCAAAACTACAGAATAAAAAGTAAAATAAAATCATAATAAACAATAAAAAGAATACGGGTCTTGATAGACAGAAGCAAAGATGGACGACAAAGTGATCCTATGAGGGTTATTTATTCCTTCTGAGGTACCTATAAAGTCTCAAGGATCCAATATTTGACAAACTTTCGGATATTCAAATATCTATAGATTTATCAAAGTACTTATCACTTCAATCAATAGGTCTCTCTTCGGTCGTTCCTTCATGACTGAGGATCGTGATCATCATGGCAGCACTTTGGTTCTGACGAACTGTCTCCATCGGCTCCGGTCTGTGGCCATCTCCACCGCGGTGTTAAAGCGGGACGTTGGTGTTTCTTTCAGTTAGGTCAGACCACCTGGTCGGAGACCGGCCTCGTGAACGTTTCCCTTCCACGTTTCCCACCACAATGAGTTTTTCCAAGCTGAAGCCAAGATGTGGTCTGGTGGTCAATAGGTCAAACAAATATTATTTAGAACCATAAAACTAAACTTGCTTTGAAAACTTTGCAATGCAAGTTTAATCTATCGTATAATGTAAATTCGTTGATGGTACTGATTCGCTTGTGCATACGCTAAACTATAATTATCTAAACTATGGTAGTTCTTATTATGTTAATACTAAAATCCAGATTCGTGTAACACTTAGAATGATAATTCTAAACATATGATTATTCTATTAAAATGTGGGTAGTTTTACATCAGTTTAGACCAGTTTAGAGAGCACGAACTTACATGACGATTAAATTTGCTCTAATATACCCACAATTAAACAAAAACGGTTAACCTAAGAAATGTCACTTGCAAGCGCCATACGAATTTGGACTTAAGCTTGAACAGAATAAGAACTACCATAATGTACTAAAAATCGATTTTACTCGTAGTTCGCTAGTTTAGATTAGTGTTCTGAACAAGCGAATTACTACCATTGGCTTTTAAGTTTAGAATTTAAGAAATATTGTTTACTCATCATCAAGAGCTGTGGATTTTGTTATCAATAAATAAATAAAATAAAAATAAAAGTTTCTGTCACTGAGGTACCATTACTACGTATAGAGAAGCCAACGCAAGTAAAAGTAATGTCACAATTTGATTATTTTGACGCTAATGTTCGCTGCAGCGCTAAAAAAAATATGCCGTCTATTTCGAAGATTCAAACATAAAGCGCTAGAATTGATAGAAGGAGTAGTTTACTCGCGCCCAAAAGGTCGAAAGCGCCATGAAATTCACGGTGCTTACGCGTTCTGTTCAATAAGTCGTCGAGATAGTTGTGGACTGTGGACCACAAACTACTTTGGCAAACTTTTTCTTTGCGGTGTCTGCTCTATACGTAGTAATGGTACCTCAGTGACAGAAACTCAATGGTTTCTGTACATATTTTTCATCTACGTTTCCATGCTAGACCATGCTAGATTACTTGTTCTAAAAACTATCAAAGTAAAACAGCTGCAGCAATATTTTCAATCCCGCTAGTCGCGTAGATAACCCGTGTGGAATAAGTGCTATGCACATATATTACCGTAGTACACTACCTATGCTATAAGCTGGTATTATGATCAACGCGTGTCGCGTCCGTGTTACTGAGGCAATAAACCCGGAGATAGCGTAGTGAAATGAAACATTTTTCCCTAGGGAAGTCAGCTTTGACATTTCTGCCGTGCGATTCTCTAATGATTCGTAGTTGCGTTCGTCGACAAGCTCACCGATGCCAAGTACTTTATGAGATATCGCCGTTGTACACAAGGTTGTTTTTCCAACGTTTCTTGTCATGTCGTCATTGGTTTCCCGGATGTTGTCAAAGATGCAACGATGTTTGCTCTTAGAGAATCGCACGGCTAAAAATTTTATTGAAATAACTGACACAAATATCTTATGCTAGGTATGTATCGCAATGTAAACATCAGTTTACCCTCGTCGAGTGTTCAACAATCTTACCTAAGTAAAGGCATATAGGTACAAAGTAATAAAACAAATTTCATATGTCATAAACTCCACGCTCGTACTTTAACTAAGCATAAATATAAAATAATAACTAAGCATAAGCAAAAATTAAAAAAAATCTTTAATGTAATTCAGGCTTACCTGTTCAATTAGCATATGATATTGGCATCAATATTAAAATGTCATTAAATCTTTACAATAATATTTGTTTTCTGACTTATCTATCCAGGAATTGTTATAAATTATAAAATACCTTTATTAACTCATACCTTTTTAATATTTATGTGTGTCTATGATGACCAACTCTCAATGCCAAGGAAGCATGGAGAGAAGCAGGTTGGCTACAAGACTGATTGATAAAACAAAATACAGAACCATTAGGAAAGCTACAAAAACTGAAGATGTGGCAATAAACTTCAAACGGAGATGAGCTGGCCACACTATTAGAAGAGAAGATGAATGGAGCGCGCGTGTAATCTGTAGTAGTAGTCTGACGAGAAAGTTGAAACAGCTGGCGAAATATGGACTAGGGTAGCATAAGAGAGGAACAGTTGGAAGAAGTTGGAGGAGGCCTTTGCCAAAGGGATTCTAGCGTCGAATGCAGAAATCGTATAAAATAATAATAATGTAAATAAAACGTCTACAATCTGATTCAGGTTTCAAATACAAGTACAATTTAAAAAATTTAATATCGACTTCCATTCTATTTGGGTATTGGAGTGTTTCTCAAAAACTACTAAACCGAATTTGATGAATAATGGGACCACACGGGAAGCACCCGATTTAAAACAACAAAATAATTTTGAGAATCGGTTCACCCAATCGAAAGTTATGAGGTAACAAACATAAAAAAAGTCAGTCGAACTGAGTACTACTCCTTTTTTTGGAAGTCGGTAGAAAAATAAATTAAATTGATGAGTAAATCTAATTTAACTGCATTATTTACGGTACTGAGAACTGTTTAGCGTGTTTCATTAACTGAAATGTATACAGATAAATTAAATAAAAGCGTCTGTTTTTAATACTAAATTTCTTTAAGCTTTAAAGCTTTTCACTAAATGCATATTTTTTATGGGATAGGTTGGGCAAACGAGCAAGCCTCTCAACTGATGTAAGTGATACCGTCGCCCACGGACATCCGCAATACCAGAGGTCTTAAGGATGCGTTGCCGACCTTTCAGGAAGGATGATATGAAGGAAGAGATAGAAGGGGTGAGGGGAAGGAGAGCGAGAACGGGGAAGGGGGGAATTGGGCCTCCGGAACCTCCCACAAACCGACGAAACGCAATAAAAAGCTATGTTACTTCGCGATGGTGTTATGTAGGCATGTGGTAGGTACTTCTCCGGTCGTGCCGGCCCATTCGGCTGTGGGGTTGCAGCGTGGCAATACCACAAAAAACATGATATGAAAGGACATATATTATTATATAAAAAAAACAATTTTTAATGTTCTTGTGTGTCTGTATGTTTGCTCCAGCTAATCTCTGAAATGGCTGGAGCGATTTTTACAGGACTTTCACTGGCAGATAGCTGATGTTATAGGGAGTAACTTAGGAAACTTTTATTTGAGATTTTTTAATCTAAAACTCTGTCTCTGTGTCCGTTTGTTACCTTATCTCGCCTTAACGGATGAACGGATCGTGATCACATTTAAGAAGGTTATATATTATACCCCGGGGAAGCACATAATATGATACTTTTCATCACCATCACCATCATCATCACCATGCGGGCATAGTATAAAGATGCTGTATGGAAACTAAGCCTAGTTAAACGGAAATAAACTTATACGTGACCACTCGTGTTGATGCGGCCTCACTACTGACAACACCTCGACAACCGCTTAAGCTCTCGTCGATGCGCATGTTTGTGTGAGTGAGCCGTTTCGAACGTTTGTAGGTAGTTTCCGTACTGTTTCTCTATATTTATACTGTGACGCGGGTGAACCCGCGGGGTGCAGATAGTTTCACATATTATCGTACTTTACCGTTTTAACTGTTTAACTAATTAAAGTAAAAACTAAACGAAAAATTTCCTACTATAAAAATATATCCTAAAATACAATCTCAATATTAGTATTGGAAACATGAGACAACCCTAGAACTTAATAATATTCGCTTCAGTCAGACGTCCCGCACCAACCAGATGGTTTGAAAAAGAAACGTTTTTCTTTCAAATATTTTATGACTTTTTCCATCTTGTGGACACAAGTATAATTAAGCTTGAGAAAGATTTAAGAGATTTAAAAAGCCATTTCATATATTAAAACGAAATGCTTTTGAAATGGATAAGTTTTTATTTGTTTACTAAGACAATTTATTTGTGAACGAAAAAGATCTAATATCTAAATAAAACCAGCTAGAATCTTTAGTGGCCATGAAGGACAGCTAATAAACTCACCTCACTAAACCACCCACCTGAGTGCATAAAGAAATGTTCGTCTCATAATAGCTTTATGCGTAAATTAAAGATGCTATTAATAAGCAAGGCGTATTATTCCATTGAAGAATTCCTCAGTGATAAATTGTTTTTAAATATTACCTACTAGCTGCTCTCCGCGGTTTCACCTGTGCGGTGATGGATGATGATGATGATGATGATGATGAATCTTATATAGCCTATGTTACTCAGGGTGAGTGTAGCTTTTCAATGGTGAAAGAATTTTTGAAATCGGTTCAGTATTTTTGAGCCAATTCGTTACATACATACAAATCTTTCCTCTTTATAATATTATATCTACTCGTAGTATATAGTATATAAGTATAGATAAGCGTGTTACATAGTAACCCATGTACAAAATCGCTGACTAAGAACCACATGGCTACCGACATCGTGCATCGCAACTATCACACGGTTGCAACACGAGGCACCGAGTCAGCATTCTCTAACTTACATGGCACCGGTCGCGTAGGCCACCGGCAACATGAAGCGCGGTGTCAGCTTACTCGTGGAACCTTCATTTTTACATAAGAATTAATTTATGCATTGTTAACCTAATATCGGTAGCATTCATACGTGTACTTAGAATAAGAAATTATATTGTAAAATCTTTTATTTTAATTAAAGTTAGTACAAAAGTTTTTGGTTCTTTTAGATCCTTCGGCTGTGACCTACGTAACTAGCGTAATTCTAAGCATAATCAATATTTTTGTTATTAAATGTAAACTTTGACTTGTAAATTTATTCGGTTTTACCAATAAATATCTGTATCTGTAAAAATTTGGCTATATTTCGCAAATATTAACCTAAATGGCTGGTGCCCGCGACTGCGTCTGCGCAGGATTAGTACTTCGCGTAGCTTATTAACTTCTCCAAGGTCATAACTATCTTCATACCAAAACGTCATAAAATATTTACTACTTTATTACGCAATTGCTACAATAATATATATGCTAATTTAAATTCTTAATAATCAATCAGTAAACACTAATAATAAAATACAATACCTACGTATTTGTGTGCATACAAACAAAAAATAATCACAATGGAAAAAAACTGTCATCACATTTCGTCACCCTTGACGGTCGTACGAGCACGTCTAGTGTATCGAGCTGTCAAAATGATGGCGTGCTCATGACTAAACTATCAGAAACTGACACACCTACAAACTCCTCACGTTTTATGACACTAGCATGTACGAACACTGGCAGAATTGTAACAATTTAGTCACAGAAGCCATCCAATAAGAAGAAGAAGAAACTGACACAAACTTTGACAGAACTGTCATCATTACGATCTTGTTGTAGGCGGAGATCTTGTTTTTGTTTATTCTGTGCCCAAGAATATTACGCTTTTTCACCCGCGTGGTGATGGATGATGATGATGATGAAAAGTAGCCTATGTGCTATTCCAGACTATAATCTATCTGTGTGCCAAATTTCATCCAGATCCGTTCAGCCATTCTGCCGTTTTTTGAGCAACAAACATCCATTTATCTATCCATCCATCCATCCAAACTTTCACATTTATAATATTAGTGGGATAGTGGAATAAAATTATGTATAAAACGTTACCATCATTTTATTAAGGCGCGGTCCAACTCCAATTTTAAAACAATTTATGATTCTTTACGTAAGGTTGAAAATCACTTGTTAGATTGGACGACGTAATGCAAAAATGCATTTATTTTGTACGTATTATTTAAATTTTTCGATATATACTAACACAATTGAAAAAACTGCTGGTAACTAATTTAGTTGGCTATGTATTACCTAAAAAAATATAGTGTTATTGCTGAAAATTCTGAGAGTTTAGACGCGAAAGTTTATTTTTATGTACCTATTTAGGATTTTTTGCTGCAGAGAATGAGTAATATTTATAAATTCTGTTCGGTTATTACTCTTTTTTTTTTTTTTTTTTTGTCGCAGAGTAATCCTTTATGGATACCACCGGCCCCGGGGGGAGTACGGTTGTTATGTGGGAGTCTCTGCCAGAAGGGCAGCATACCCACCAAACCTCTGCGGTGTTCCGTCACTGCCGCTTTTGGCGGGAACGCGGGACAGATTTCGCACACGACCGCGAACCCGCCGCGGCTGTCCGTTGCCGGAGCCTTCTCTCTTGCAGCACGCCAGAACACTTGGCGTGCCGCAACCGCCACGGGGGACCAAGCCCGCAAATGGACCCCAGACTCCCCCGAGTCTGGGCGCCCTAAGTCCCCCTACGATGGGTCAGGTGAGTAGCCCCACCGCCTGCTACTTCGGCCGCAGAGGATAGGGACAGCGGCGCCTCTCTATACCGACAGTCCTCTTCCCCTGCGACCCCACCGCGTCCGCCATCTAACGGTGGCGGCCCCGTCAAGGCCGCGGTAGGCAGGGAGAGCGGCTCACCGTAACACCGGCACTCCTCTCCCGCCGCGGCCTCTAACTCTCAGCCGCGGTGCCGCCCATACGACACGGCAGCCCGCCTCAGTTGCAGTGGCGCCCATACACCACCGCTACCTACAGTGACCGCTCCCGTGTGGACTTGGAGGGCAAAGCCCATAGGAGCGGTCCCACCTCGGGCCCGCCAGCTATCGGCTATCACTGGCAGGCCCATTGGTTCCTCTTAGCTTCACCGTGGTGACCCAAGCCACGGCTACTGAGCCCCCCCGCCACGGCAAGGCGGAAACTCTCGGGGGGGTCGGTTATTACTCTTTGCCTGTTCCTTTTCTAACCTAAGTATTTTTTAATACAATATTATCGATCTCTTTTGTTACACTAGCGGCCTTATAAATAAACTTGTAATAAACCCGGAGTAGTTAAAACATCTATCTGTCAATTTTTCGCTTGCAGTAAATGTCACGCGTGAAAGCAAGACAAAGCATGTTACGCCTAATCTATGTTTACGCAAAGTTTATTAATAAAGGCCTTAATGTTTAAAGTTTCTGCTTTTTACTATTATAAGGATACGAGCGCGCCTTAATCCTATTCATTGACGCCTCACAGAAGTATGCACAGTGATACAAAATACACCCTTCAGAGTAATAAATAATGCGATTTTTTCAAAACGGTTATAAAATGGCAACGTGACAATGTATCAAGAAATCCGCTATTAGTTCCTTTTGTAAACTCAAACTAATCATATCTGAAGCGCTCGTAGCGGAGCTCGACTTGGCGATCTTAACCGATCAACAAGTTAAGCAACACTCGCTGCGGTCAGAACTTGCATGGATGACCGCTAGTGGCGTTATTCAACTGAGCGCTTCTGAGCTTCGAAGGGTACGTTAAGCCGTCGGTCCCGGTTGTTTGTCTAAGGACAACAGTCGTTAGGCTATGTCGAGGGCCTTCGGGCGGCCTGAACAGTTCGACATGGGTTGGCCACTAACCTAGCCACTAATCCGCACTGGGCCCGTGTGGTGGATTATGGCCAACACCTCTCTCTGAGAGGAAGGGTCGAGTCCCAGCAGTGGGAACATAATGGGCTGATTATGATTTATGATAATCATATTTGAAGCTGTAAGTGGGGAGCCATTAAATATCCTGTGAAAAACTCTCATTGTTCTGCAGGCATTCGCGTCAAACATATATAACATAAAATGCGTGATCATAGATAGATAGATATATAGATAGATAGATAACACTTCATTGAGACACCACATTTATGATTTAATAACAGAAAATAAAAATAAAAACAATGCCAAAAAATAGCTGTAACAATATGTGGTCTTATCGCTCAGAGCAATCTCTTCCAGACAACATATTAACCCATCATGCCCTTAGACAAAAAAAACACGCGTCGCTTTGAGTACCTCTTCTATTTTTTGGTAGTCGGTTGAATAAGTATTTTTATAATTTAAATATCGTCTAAGTGATGACTTATGACACTGAAACGTGGTACTATGAATCTCATAAGCAAGCTCAAAGTCGCACAACGAGCTATGGGAAAAGCTATGCTCGGGGTTTCTCTACGTGATCGAATCAGAAATGAGAAGATCCGTAGAAGAACGAAAGTCACCGACATAGCCCAGAAGAAAGCAGGGCACATAGCACGCAGAAAAGATCTCCGAAGGGGCCGTAAAGTTCTGGAGTGGAGACCGCGGACCAGCAAGCGCAGCGTAAATTCTAAATTCATCCAACACTTAAAATGACGTTTAAAAAAATAGAATTATTTTATTCAACTTTATGTAATTTTTTGTACGTTATTGTGTTATGTATACGTTACTTTAGAGCGCACCAAGACACAAGATGACTAAAATTTTACGATAGTAGAAATATCTAATTTGAGTGCATATACTTCAAAGCTTAAAAACATTACTGTTCCCTTGATAGCTGGAACTTGTTTTAGCCTTTTCGGGTCAAAACGCCAGGACCAAAGAAGAACACCGAACAGAAGTATTATTCAGTTCCGAAAGCGCCCGAAGCAATAGTTTCATGTGTTACAGTGACCTAAAAACGGACATGGAATAACACACAAAATAAATAGTAGGCAAGAATAAAATGTATACTGTGGTTTTAGGCAGTAAAACGGGGCACAAAATAACTACCTAGAATTCTCGAGGCGTTAACTATTGTGGAAGTAAATTGCTGCTTTGTATAGTCTTTGTTAGGGGAATTAGTAAATTGTGATTTGGATTGTTAAGTTTCTGCAAGTCAGAGATTGTGTCGATTTTGTCATGGCAACTCTTTGAAGGCAAATGGTTTCGTCATACTTAATTACTATTTCTTTTCTGTCTCCTCATACACGGACTAGTGAATCCAAAATGCCATTTACCTAAAGAGGACTTGGTTGAAGGCTTGAACATTTCCATAAAGACGATCTTTAATTGAGGTTATGCCAACTAAGTGAAATTAAACTATTCAGGTGCGACTCTTCACCGCAACTTTACTTCTACTTTCCGAGATGTTTTCACTCCTGACTGATTCGACCGATCGACGGTAGCATAGGGGCAAAGATACAGTTGTATCTTGCCATGTCTATCATAAATATGTCAAACTTGATCATTTACAAAATCAAATACCGAAGTAAGTAAATATCTGTAAGATGATTGACGCAGGTTTAGCGCGAGATGCATGTAGGTAGTCAACATCGCATCGAAAAACAAATTTTCGATCGATCTTTTTTATTGGTAGCATCTACGAAGAAATAATGTCAGAAATGACTCTGAACAAATCCCACACAATAAGTGGTCCTTCAAACCGAAACGACGTATGATTCCAAATACGAATGAATTACTTCCGAGGTTAAAAATAGGCATGTTGTTGGCATAGCTGTCATAGCATATGATTGGTTTAAATTTTAGCAGGGAAAGCAGGGATTGGTCCACGCGCGTGCTGCAACGTCTACTATGACAGCTGATACATAGCGGGTGAACGATGTTATTGATTTAACACGACTTTTATTGTCCCAATTTTTTAAGGCAGTATCTCTTCCTGATATTATTTCTTCGTAGGGTAGCATACGTCATAGGTAAATGATTATTAGTTAATTTATCTATGCCTAAGTACACAACATAAAAGTCAAATAATGACATTTAAAAACTGCCAACCCCTACTGCTCTACCTGCCGTGCGATTCTCAAAGAGCAAACATCGTCGCATCTTTGACAACTTCCGTGAAAATAATGACGAGATGACAAGAAACGTTGGAAAAACAACCTTATGTACAAGGGCGATATCTCATAAAGTATTTGACATCGGTGAGCTCGTCGACGAACGCAACGACGAATCATTAGAGCATTGCACGGCTGATCGCCGGCAAGCGTCCTCCGCCGCCACCGCATCGCCTCTTCCCACTTTTATCGCCTATTTATCGCGATGTCGTTCTACTTCTCAGGGCCGCGCGAATCAAGTGCTTTACAAACACCATGAAATGTATGGTATGCCAACATTGCATTGAGAGAAATATGATAAATATCAAAAGAAAGGACAGACACAGCCTTAAGTCTGTAAGGCAAAGAACCAATGTTTAAAATGTGACCAAATATATAAAAAGAATAAAATGGTACTGGACACTATGAGAGAAACAAAAGAAAAGTGGATTAAAGATTTGATCGGATGGTACCCAAAGGATGGAATGCGAACGTCAGGAAGACTAAAGAAAGAATTGGAGGATAATTTGATGGAAGTGCCAGGACCGATATGGCGACGACTATAGTCACCCGCGTTACCAACCGAGTCGTGCGGCCATAAATCATTTCACTATGTCTATCTCGCTCGCACTTGCGGGTCTCATGGAGTTGCATAGTGATGTGCGTAAGACGGTTATAGGCGCATATCGATAAGAATAAAATCAGACAGAAACATAGTAGATAGTATTGTGGCCCTGAAAAGGGCATTCACGTGGCTTATTGAAATTCATTATCGATAACATTTTAGGGCGCGTTGCACATTCCTATCCCTATTGAAGAGTATAGCCCTACGACTCAGTTGGTAACGCGGTGACTATAGCACAGGACCGGGTAGTTTGGAACTCTATAGGAGGCCTATGTTATAAGCCGAGCCAATTTCTATAGAGAAATAAAAAAACATGCGGGGCAGTCTTTGGGGACTGCCGGTAGAAGTGAAAATTAATTAACTTGTAATAGTAGATTAGTAGCAAAGGGCTGTAAAGCATCAATTGCACCCTGCGATATTTATAAATCCTATAGTTTGAGGGTGCAATTGATGCTTATACCCGAGCTAACTACTCTGCTTTACATCTCGATCGTGAGGTAAGTAGAAAAAAACCGGCATTACAAAAATAAAATTGATGACTATTATACTCATACGAAGACAAGGCTGAAATGCGAAGCGACCTCTTTTGTCATTTGGCTGAATGCATGATGTCTATTGCCAGTATGATGGTTAGATATACGCGAACTATTTGAAAGAGTTGTTTTTTTTTAATTACTTACCGCCCTAGGGCTTTTCTAGCTACATTATTACCCTAGAGCGCTAATTGGTCATCTACAAGCCCCATTTATGTTTTTTTTTAATTAGTTACCGTCCTAGGGCTTCTCTAGCTACATTATTACCCTATAGCGCTAAATGGTCACCTACAAGCCCAATTTGGGTGTAATAAGGACCTACTTATTATATATTATTACGCACTATCAATATTATCGCGGCTAAAGTGGACCTGATATGTTGTGCTCTGAGCGAATTCAAAAAAATAGCGTTACTTATTCTATGCTATAGAAACTAGACATTTATTATGTATGATAGATAATATAGCTACTCTATTGCATTGGGTTTATTACCTGTAATGATAGATGTAAGTTTTTAGATAAATCAATAAATACTTACCGAATATGAGAGATGTAAAATACATTATACACAGTATACATATAGCTCATGGGAAACGTTCGGGGACGATGACGCGAGTTTCACGTTTTTTGTTCACCCAAAACTACACCACTGATTTCAAAAATGATTTCACCTTAGTAAGGTACAGTATCCCTGAGTAAGATGGGCATTTTGATTCATCGTCATCATCATCCATCACCACGCGGTTGAAACTGCGGAGCCCAGCTAGTTCTGTATATTTGAATACTTACAATGAGTCGGTAATGAAGGTATAACAAATAAAACAGACGGTAAAATAAGTTATGGTCGAGTATTGTTATAGTAGGTAGCGCTCGTAGAGGAGCTCGACATGGCGATCTTAGCCGATCAACAAGTAGCAACACTAGCTGCGGTTAGGACTTGGATGGGTGACCGCTAGTGGCGTTATTCAACTGAACGCTTCTGAGCTTCGAAGGGTACCTTAAGCCGGCGGTCCCGGTTGTTTGTCTTAGGACAACCGTCGACAGTATATGTCGAAGGCCTGAAAACTTCGACATGGGTTGGCCACTGACCTATCCACCAATCCGCTTGGGCCCGCGTAGTGGATTATGGCCCAACTCCTCTCTCTGAGAAGAAGGCTCGAGTCCCAGCAGTGGGAACAAAGTGGGCTGATAATGATATGATTGCTATATTTAGATCCCTTTGAACTATGAATATAAACTCTGTTCTCTCACGAAGTTAACTCAATATTACCCAACACAATTCATTCAATATCAATTAGCATTCGAACGGGCACGTATCGGATTGTACTCAATTTGGCCTGACAAGCCTTAGTTAAGAGATAACTTAGTTATTAACTTGATAAGTTACCTAGCAATAGTTTTAATGGCATTACAATTATTGTTGCTGATTGGTTGGGAGAAATTGGATGATTGGATTTGTGTTGGACGTGATATTTAATATGAAAAACGGGAATCACTCACGTAAATAAGTCAGTGGGCCTAGCACTAATAACTGCATAAGGTATGTGTTATTTATCTAGGGCACCTGTGACACAGATAACTCATAGTATGTACGCCGAAGCGCGATGCGTTGACGCTTAAGATACGAATACTTTTTCACAAATTGTTTGGTGGTCTTTTTAAGGAGAGTGCAGAACGCTCGCGGTTGCGTCTCGCCTCGCACTGACCACCGGATGTGATATGGAGTTGGAAAGATCTGACTTATTTACGTGAGTGATTCCCGTTTTTTTTTCATATTAAATATGTGTATAAACCACGTTAGTTTTTATAATAAAGTTGGCCGGAATGTTTATATAATTTTGAGTTAGATAATGATTACGTGTATTGTATATGTTTATATAAATTATACGTTTTTTTATGAATAAATTATGTATCAGTTGCCTCTACTAACTGTACTATCGCAGGTTATCTTGTAATGATAGATGTAAGGTGATTAATCTATATACGAGTATATAAAAATGAATTTCTCCTGGTCACGCTATAACTTGACAACGGATGGAACAATCTCGCTAACTTTTTTTTGTTTTAATTATTGTTAGGAGAAGATTCCTATGAAATAAAAACCAAGAAAAGATGGAACGTTGTGGCGAGGCCACAGGCCGAGCCTACTACGCGATAGAAGTCGCAGGCAGTCGCTAGTTAAATATATGTAATAGATAAGTAAAATTAGCACGTAACCAGACACTACACAGTTACAACGTAGTCAGGACTCCGATGGTAAAGTGCCCCGGAGACGGTCATTCGCAATTGTCAATTGTTATTACGTCATTGATGTCCCAAATAATCGTCTAACTATATAGGCAATTGAAGCCATTGTCATTCGCAACTACGTGATTAAAGACGAATGATGGAAGTTTTGATTGAAGGCCAGTACAAGTCGCATTTTTCACCCAATCTTGATGAAACTTGGTATGCATATTCCACTTTTTCACCTTCGTACTATTCCTAAAAAGGGAGGAAGTTGTCTGCTGCGCTATTTACCGACTGATTTTATAAAATTTGGTACATACAATAACATCTATTTGGACCTAACAGAGGAACAGCTAAATAAGCTTGAGCGTTTACAAAATTTTAGCATTCGATATGTATTTGGATTGCGTAAGTATGACTATGTTAGTGAATATCGCGATATGCTCAAACGGTTACCGATTCGACGTCGCCGAGATACTCATGTGTTTTCTCTTGTCTATAGTATTCTCTTTATCCCCACTACTCCTCTTTATCTCAAAGAGCGTTTTCAGTTCCTTCATCTTACACATACCCTCTCTCTTCGTTCCACAATCACACTGCAATTGATCACACCTGTATCGTCATCAATGTAAGTCATTTACTAAACATGCTGCAATGTCCATCTATGGAATGAGCTTCCTGTCAATATCAGGCAAGCAAAGTCAATTTCGTCTTTCAAAGTTATGGTGAAGAACCAACATTTATCAAACACCTACTGAATATTATGTTTAACTATAATTCATTATTATGTATTATAATATTTTATTTATGTTTATATATTTTAGTATTCTGTTTATTATTATTTGTTATTTATAAGGCCGCCAATTGTCCAATTTGATGTAGTGCTTTTTTACCGTATTATGTTTTGTTTTCTATAAGATTGGTATTCAATAAAGAACTTTTGTATTGTATTGTATTGTAAATTAGGTACCTAACTTTATAGACGAATTTCGAATATGAGCATAATCAAGTGGTTTCCGAGATAATAGAATGTGAAGGGCTCCCGAGGTCTACTGCTCGCAGAACTATAACCCGCGGCACGTAACTCTAGCGCTGAGCGAAATGTGGAAGGGATAGCTGCGCATGGGTACAGTCGCGCACATGTGACAGAGAGAGACAACAGTCCCTCGTCTTCGATGTGACAGAGAGAGACAAGAGTCCTTCGTCCCTCTTGCCACCCTGTGATACCCAATATTTGACTTCTGCGCAATAACGGTCAGCGCTAGAGTTACGTGCCGCGGGTTATACTAGTATGTAGATTGTTTCATCCTGGTGGCAGGTACCCTCCGAAAATCTACGAATGAAATTAGTTATCTAATTAATTAAATAAAATCTTTCTCAGCAAAAAACCTTGTTAAAAATAAATCAGTCATTAATCAACAAACTGAACGATCCGACCGACGTGGCAAACGGAACCTCTATCAATCTTCGTTGTGATAAAGATGCCCATCTTTATAGTGGGTGGACACCATTATTTGTCCGATAGTCTGTCATGATAACGTCTATATTTAACTTGTCGAAGATTATGTTCTCCTATTACACTTGTAGAGTTATTAAGGGTTATTGTTATATAGTTTAGACAAAAATCCTTTGTCTCTTTTTGAATGAGTTCATGTGAGGAAGTACTGCCACCATAGCGATGTCAATTTTGAAGCAGTCTTCAGTTTTTAAACTGACATGGTCACTAATGCAAGGATTAACGTTCGTAACGGGATATTTACCCTGTATTGTATTTATTGTGAGCTCTCGATATTTCGGCACAGTTGCATGCGCCATGTTCACGAGTAAACTGAAGTATCTGAAGGTAGGTATTGTTATGAGCAGACGAAACGGTCTACCCTCTTCCTTTCAGGCATGCAACTGTGCCGAAATATCGAGAGCTCACAATATATACAATACATGGTAAATATCCCGTTTCTAACGTTAATTCTATTAATGTCTTAATTACTATCTTCTGGTTTGAAGAAAAACAGAGAAAGGAGAAATTACAGGCACATGAGACTTAACAACTTAATGTCTTAGGGTTCCGGTCGCAGACAGTTCGTCACTTATGAGGAAATGCATCTGTTCTAGACAGAGGTACATCTGCCTCATGCTTGTATAAGACAACATACTAATAACGTGGTTTAACATTGCATTTATTCATATACAATTGTTCATTTATACTAGTACAATATACCAAAGGTTTCACAAGAGGTGCTTGCCTTAAATCTCACAAGTTATCCGCACAACGGTCGGTGAACGAAAGGGCCACGATTTCACTCGACAAGCGCTTTTAAAGACTTCTATTCAGTAAACAAGATGGCGCCGTCGGACAGCGCCAACATGGCGCGCGCGGGAAATTGTTGATCGTGAGGTATTCGTTCAGCGACTTACAATTATGTTTGCACTAATTAGATACTAGTTAAAATCATAAACAAATAAAATATGAATTATCACGCATTATAAACAGTTGTTTTAAAAGGTATACATCAATGTCTAATAAAAAGTCAAAAGGCGTTACTTTTAAAAAGTTTACATAGTACATGATTTTCTAAGAGTCATTTTTAAATTTACCAGTTTGTAAATTCGAAACATGAATTAAGATCATATTTAACAATAAAAAACAATGGTTTGCCATGATTTGACAATTATAAGCAAGTCAATTTACAGAACCTTACACTTGTACCGTTTCTTAATATTATTAAAAAAAAATAGTAGTTTAGATAAGAATCCTTTGACTCTTTGTGAATGAGTTCATCCAGGGTAGTACTGCCAACATACCAATTTCTACCGTGAAGCAGTGATGTTCGCAATTATGTGTTCTGGTTCGAAGGTATGGTTGCCGGCAAAATTACAGGCACATGAGTTGACAACTTAATGTATCAGGATTACAGCCACAGTGCAGTTCGTCACTTGTGACAAAGTGCATCTGCTATAGAGAGGTTATTGCGTAACTCCAAGTAGGTCTCGTGCTTGCACCATCTTCTTATAACATAAAAATCATCCACATAGTTTGTTTCACAATGCATTAGCTGAAGTTGTGAATTGGTTCAATACAAATAATCTTCTCCTCAATGAGAAGAAAACTAATTGTACAAAGTTCTCGACACCAAATGTGAGAAAAGTAGAATCCAATATACAATTGAATGGAACAGGGAGCTTGTGGAGTCAACGGTCTTTTTAGGAATTACTATAGACGCTAAATTGCAATGCCCCACATTAAAAAAAGACATAGGCTCAGTTCAGCGGCTTATGCTGTTAAAACAATTAGACTATTAACTGATGTAGACACAGCTAGAATAGTTTGTTTTAGTTATTTCCATAGCGTTATGACTTATGGCATACTGCGCTAGGGATGTTCTGCAGATATTAATTCTATTTTTATATTGCAAAAAAAGGCTATACGAGCGATCTACAGTTTAGCTCCCAGAGCTTCCCTTAGACAGAAGTTTAAAGACATAAACATTCTAAATGTTGTCTCTCAGTTTATTTATGAAAATCTAATGTATTTAAAGAAAAACATTAGCAGTTTTGATAAAAGGAGTGATGCTCATTCAACCCACATGCATGAAGCAGCGCGCTCTTATGCACGAAGACCATAAGATGAGGTTGTATAACCTGAACGAAATACTGAGCATCCCGAACGTCATAGATGTATCATAGTTGAAGCCCAGTATAATGGCCTTTAAGTTGCCTAATATAAAAAATATGTACAATATAAATATATAGCATGAAATGCTTTCGTTGTAGTAGCGGTATTGATGTATATAATTTGTTGCGATTTTTTTTATTATAAATAAAACTACACTCCACAGACTCCAGGGTCCGTGCCTTTTTTTAACTATAAGATTTTTGACAACTTACGAGAAATTTATAACATACAACAAAATACATACATGAGGAACATATTTTTTTTTTGTTATAGTAATATTAAACTTAAAGTTATTGATATATTTTATTCTGAGTTGGTGCAAGCATTCACAGCAGACCAGTGCCCGCAAACAGCACCCGTTCACGAGTTGACGCATGTGCCAGCTATCGCCTTCCTCAACCATTTCTGAGGGAAGATGGCGACCCGCCACACACGCCACCGCTTGCCAACACATTTCCGTGAGCATGTCTGCTCTGAATGCCTGAATGAATGCGTTTTTATTTAAAGGTATAGTCAGTCACAGTCAAGTGAAAAGACTTTTCGCTTCAAATGTACTTAAATGATTATATTTTCATTTAGAAAAAACTTAGGCCGAACGTGGAGCTGAAAAGTGGAACGTACTAAGAATTATTACATTATAATTTAAACTTGGGCCGAATAGGGCATACAATGCGGGACGAAAGCAGATTTTTAGTGGGCCGAACTTCTTTTTTGGGACGGATATGGCATAATTCGAATATAAATACCTATCAAAAATGTAATTCTTGTCGATGCAGCTGATCTTGAAGAAAACTGCTAAAAAGAATAATCTCTTTCAAGATGAAATCTTTCTTCTAGAGGAAATCGATAATCGATGGTTTCAGACATTTTCCTTAATTGCAAACAAATTGTACAAATAAGGATTAAAAAATTGTATTTAGCACTATACAATATACACTAAATACCACTAGCATGAGTACTTATATTGTTACTAGCTTTTGCCCACGACTTCGTCCGCGTAGGGTATATTTGCTCGATATGAATAATAATTTGACATAATAGCTATGTATATTCATGACTATTGCCCGCCACTACATGTGATATTTGACAAAGTCAAAGTCAAAATCATATAAGTTTACAATTTAGGAATCAAAGACGCACTTATGAACGTCAATTTTTCATTATAATGTACTTTAAAACTCGGGGCCATTGTTTTTATATAGATGTTTACAATGTTTCTACTTAGGTACTACAAATATTACATTTTATGGGTGGCAGAGAGACAGCTTGCCAGAAGTGGAGTATTCCAAGCATAAGTCTTCTATATAATGTCAGACTGTATCGCCAATTTCTAAGAAAACAAAACAAAAGTTTATATCCATTCCAGCTAATTTCGGAGTTTGTTCATGTGACTTGTTATTAATCATCGCGAAACATACCTTGATTGGGCCATCTTTAATCTAAACGGAAGGTACTTTCGGATGGATTGTACACGTATCACGAAGATTGTATCTCCTCAGTTCATATATTGGCTTTTATAACATGGCATATTTAAATACATTTGCTTAACTATAACTTCTAAAAGTAATTATTTTTTCTACAAATTAATCCCCGATTTCACGCCCTTTACGTTGTCTCTATCAAAACTAAAAATAATAAAGAACACATTTTTATTTTAAATGAACAATATAAATATAAATTTTCACGCCGATAAATTCAATAATAAAGATTTTTTACGTACAAAGTTTTATCCCCCTTTTTAACCCGCTATGTCATCTCTGTCAAAACATTGAGGGACACCATGTTTTATTTTAAATGAACTATCTGAATAAGAATGTTCACACTTAGAAGTTCAATAAAAAATATTTTTTTGTAAACAAAGTTTCATCCCCCTTTTGAACCCCCTATGTCATCCCTGTCAAAATATTGAGGGACACCATGTTTTATTTTAAATGAACTATCTGAATAAGAATGTTCACACCTAGAAGTTCAATAAAAAAGAATTTTCTATACAAAGTTTCATCCTCCTTTTTTACCCCCTAAGTTATCCCTGTCAAAATATTAAGAAACACCATATTTTATTTTAAATGAAATATCTAAATACAAATGTAAATAAAAATGGTCATACCTACAACTTAAAAACAAAGGACTTTTATACAAACGTTTTTTACAACCTTAGGGGTCGAATAAAAAAAACCCCTTTTAAGAAAGGGATGCTAAGGTGTACCTTAGAGGTGAACTTCTACCCACCAAGACAAAAGCACCCTTTAAGTTTCAAGTATCTACGACCAGCTGCTTAGGCTGTGCGTTGTCATTCAGTCAGTCCCCAACCAGCCGCGTTCTCTAAGAGCAAATATCTTTGACAACATCCGTGAAACAAATGACGCGATGACAAGAAACGTTGGAAAAACAATCTTATGTACAAGGGCGATATCTCATAAAGTATTTGACGTCGGTGAGCTCGTCGCCGAATCATTACAGAATCGCACGGCAGGACTTAGATTCCTGGCAGATATAATTATATTTTGATTGATTGTTAGTTATCTTAGCAAACAATTATAAAGTATATGGATGTATATTTAAGGATTATTTCAATCAATCAATCAATCAAATCATTTATTCGCCAGAATACAGTCATAAAGGTCTTAAAAAATATAAATGTGGCAAATTGTACTCAATCTGCAAGCAGACGTGCGAATTCTTGAACTTCAAAAATTAGTTTGTATAAAATATTAAAGTAAATGTCAAGTTAGAAAAAAAATGGTATTATAATTAAAATAGATAAATGTCAAAATAAAGAAAAAAATAGCATTAAAATCAAATTATTAACAAATCATTACAATTTTGAGTCTCTAAACTCCTTAACACTATAAAATTTGACTTGCTGGTCGGTGCAGTTGGTAATACTTTCTGAGCCGCGGCCCCCGGGTTCGATCCTCAGACTGTTCAAAAACTTGTTCACATGAAAATGTCTGTTTGACCTGTATGGGTGTGTGTATACATCAGGTTACCATATTACAGGCACTGCCTATTTTGGGACCTGAAGACCTTGTGTGGATATTGTTGTCCCTTAATATTATTATCCGTATCTTCATTAAAAATCTCGGGTTTACGCCCCGGTCCTTTTAGTGAAACCGTAACCAATAATGTATTTTTATTATTTTCCATGCTTTCTAATACTTCTATTATTTTCGGAGTTATGTTTGGCACTTTTAACATCAAGTACAAGAGCATGTATTCATATTATTATTATTTTTATTCACGGATTTGTCCGGTCCTTTACAAAGGCATAAGTGGGGGCTGTAGCCAACACTTAGAGGCCTGTTTGGTATAAAATATACAAAAGTGTATAAAACAGTATTTGGGATGACGGTGACTCTTACAAAAATGGGTAAAATTACAAGGGTATTGTTATGAACTTATAAATGATAAGGGAGATATAAGACTATGGACGAGACTACGGCACCTGCCAATTTGAGTCTCATATTAAAATATTTAGACAGGTGGTGACTTGCCACCCACTAAACGGGCCCCCCATAAGTGCCACCATCAATGGTGACAAAATGGTCAACGTTGATGTGGATGGCTAAAGTTCTGCGGTTTTACTAGAGCGCTACTACCGGTGTTACGCCCTTGAACACTTCCACCCTTGGAGCTTTTTGTTACTTGCTCTTGCGTCTCCTCCCTCAGACGGCCAATTAAGGCAAGGGTCAGGGGTCTCATATAGCCCCAGAGAGAATCAGGATCCACAGTGTCGCCACTCACCGAGGGCTCGCCACAAAGCCGCCCCTGTGGTATTAATATTATTATGATTAAGTTAAGAGTTAGTTGGGCATAATACCAAAACTTAACTGGGACTATGGGTTTCAAGTGTCAAGGTCCTGGAACCCAATCCTTAGGCTGTGTACACGCCAAGAAGTATTGAAACTTCAAACACGGATACTCGATACACGGATTTCGTGTGTTGTCAGCAAAGTGAGTGTGTGAGTGGTTTGTGTGACAGTGGTACGCATAAAACGCAACAGATGGAGGGTAGATCGTTGCGTTTGTTCTTATAACTGTATTTATAAACCTTAGATTAATAAATAGTTTCAGCGCGCGCGCGTCGAAGCGAGAGCGAGACCAATGATTAATCTAAGTTATAAACAAGCAAAGGTGTGGAAACTTGTTTTAAATACACGTGTTACACTCGTAGTATAAACATGTAAACAAGTAATTACTTGTTGCTTAATTAATTAAATGAAGTAATTACTACAAACCAGAATACTTCAACATAATATCTTAATCTCTATAGAATAAGATATAATGTTGAAGTATCTTCAATATAATACTAAAGATACTTTAATATTATGAATTTTGATACTCGAGCAATGAACGACGAACATCACTTACTAAAGTAAATGCATGACATAACCCTATCAAAATTGAATGTATCTTTTTACACTTGTATTAGGTTACGCTTTAAAACCGGCTAGGACTGGCGTAATATTTACCGGAAATATTCTCCGACCAGTTTCGAACTTATTTGAAGTTCTTCTTCTGGGAGTCACTCTTGTGCACAGTGGCGAGCGCGGGCCACACGCACGGGCACGTAACTGGCGCTGCGACGGTCGCGCTGTGTCTGCCAGATTTTTTCCGTCCGAACTGTCACTTACGTCAATGTCACTTTCAGTGTCACTGTCACTACCGTTTGTTTTGTTTGTTTGTACTTGTATTAGGTTGATGTCATGGGATTTTAATTTTTACAGCTTAATAGATCCTTCACAGTTCAGACTTGTGTGCGAATGTAATTTTTATATAACTTTACTTTTGTAATAAGACCGAAAAATTGACGTGTTCTCATTGTCATACTCGGCTAAGAATTCTAGCCTTTGATAGTTCTAACTTCGGACAAATTCTAGTCTATAGAATTAAAATTGTTGCATAAGTAATTACTTTTCCGTAAGTAATTACTCTTGCTTGTTAATAAATACGGCTGTTATTGTGGCTACTGTGCACCCGCAGCATTTTCGAGCAGAATTTGGATCTGTGAGTTTCTTCCTTCTCTTACTAACACGACAGCGAAACACAACTGTAAAGGTCTGTTACACCATGTCCAAATTAACCGTTGTGAAACACGCAATGTCAATTCAGTTTCATAAAAGAGTCGCACGCCTTTCTGAGTTGGTTCGTTTTAATAAAATGCTTTTGCAAAAATGATCCGCTAGCGGTAGTTCTCCGCTAGCTTCATTTTAAGGGTCCGTACCAAATGTTGCGCATGGGATCTTATTATTTAAATATACCTGTATATAATAACCTAATAATAACTACTGTATATAATAACCTAGTAATAACCTACATATGCTGTACTCCGTATTCACTTTCCTCACTTACGGTGCTGATGTCTATCTCCGCTGGTCGAATATTAAAAGCACGACAACGCTGCTAGGTGCTATTGAAATCGGACCGCTGGTAGACAAAGTAAACAAATCTGACTCTTGCGAATAAACAAATGTCAAATCTGACATTAATTTTTTTTATTACTATTTACAACTATACTCCACAGACTCAAGGATTCATGCCTTTTTTAACTTTTTGAAATGTATTCTTAAAGAATTATTCATAGCATGCTCATTTAAGAGACATAGAGTAACTACTTACGTTTTAAAGAATATCTACGATATTCTATTGTTTTTAAATGCATAATTAAATTATACTAATTAATGGATACTTTGTTTCCGAGTTGGTATACGCATTCAAGGCAGACCAGTATCCGCAAACAGCACCCGTTCACGAGTTGACGCATGTGACAACCATCGCCTTCATCAACCATATTTGAGGGAAGATGGCGAGCCGCCACACACGTCACCTCCTGCCAACACCTTTTCATGAGCTCTGAATGCCCATACCCACTCTTAGTACAATTTAAACATCTATTGCACTTCCTGAGAACCCTCTTGGCACTGAGGCAGGGCCTTATTAAGGGGCAGCATTAAGCTTACGACGCTCACGATGATTTCGGGCAAGAGCAATAGCACTGGTAGGTCCGGAAATAACGTCACTTACGACTTCATATTCACCTACCATTTGTCCGCTCAATTTTGACACACATAATGAGCGCGCTAATACTGCTTGTGGCATGATTCCGAGCGCACTATTGAAATTTTCATAGGTGGCATATTATTATTGACTGGGAACAATGGCAATTGAACAATAGATTGACATAGGTTTTCATGCAATAAAATCGCGTGCCGGGAAAGTCATACACCAGGGGGCAAATTTAATTTGTTCCAACTGCTATCGAAACGTTAGCTGGTTTACACACATTCTTATTCTGCTATTGAATAACAGTGCAGCTGCAGTTACGTATCTATTGACGTCAGCGATCGAATAACATTTTATAGTATGGTAGCTCGATAGCTCATGAACACGACGCTAACTCATATTAGTGTTTAATATTTAACTATTATATAGTACCGTTTACGATACGTTTACGTGATGTTACGTTCCAATTTGTGTACAGAAATAGTAAAATGGCTTTTTGGGTAATTATCGAACGGCAACCGGAGTCGAACTGCAGTTGAAACGGGGTGGATTGTTGAAAGTTGTGAAATAGTAGAGTTGCCCCCTAGAGGCCATACCACAAACAATTTGCGGAAAAGTATTCGTATCGAAAAAGTCAACGCGTCACACTTCGGCGTACAAACTGTAAGTTATCTGTGTCATAGTTGCCGTCGATAAATGACAGTTTGTACTGTTCACGTGAACGATACGTGACGTTACACTTGCGCAGTTATTCGTACTGGGCCCACTGGAGAGCATTATGCTTATCAGAGGTATGCTGAAAACCAGCCTTGTGTAGACGCTCGTGTTTACGCAGCCAGTGCTGAGCTTAACTCCGTTTGCTAAAAATATGTTTCTTTTCAATCATTAAGTTAGTTGTTATCATTGTTAGACATTAATATGTTTTCGTGATAGTTCTTTTTTTTTTGTGTGTACTTTTGGCAATATAATATTTTCTATTTCTATTTCTATCAATGACAGTTGCATTGACACCCATATCTTAAAACTGTACAGTTTTGCGTGCCTCGCAAATCGCTCGCCACCCGAGACATTGATTGAGTCTCCTTCACCTTGTTAATTCACATGCTACACTGCCCTTCACACTTTGTCACACTATTTGCGCATTATTTCTTTACACTAGAATATCTGGCGTTATGGTGGTACAAACCAGAAGCCTTCCGCTGTCACTAGAGTCACTCCGAGCCCCGAGTACTACGCTCCGCATCACGCCGGAAGTTCGCAAACACCGCTGCGACTTGCCTATCTAAACATCTCATATGGCCCAAACCCGGGTTGACATATTCGAAGCTTTAAATGAGTGTTTTGTTTGTAAATAATATAAATGACATAATTAACCGAGCGAGCGAAGTATCTTTGCTTTAACTGGCCAAATTGACTTTCATCTGTCCGAATGTTTGTTAGGTTGTATATTGGTCTTCCGGTTACAGTCGTGCGATTCTCATATGATTCGTCGAGCTCACCGATGTCAAATACTTTATGAGATATCGCCCTTGTACATAAGGTTGTTTTTCCAACGATACTTGTCATCATTTGTTTTACAGATGTTGTCAAATATGCAACGATGTGTGACCTGCGGCCCATGTCCGCTTCTGTCTAGCAATGGTTTCCACCACGCGCGTTTCTGCCTTATCCAGTCCAGTTGTTTTATTTCCGGTCGCGCAACGAGATCCCGAGCGTAGCTCTCTCACAGGCATGATGCATTGTTCGAACACTTTGGTCTTCATTTTCAGGGACAATTTTCCGCGCATTATCTGTGAGTTCGCCCCAAATGCTGCCCAGGCTTCGGAAATTCGCCTATCAACCTCCGCAGTTTGATACTACTACTACTAGTTTATTTTAACCTAAATGTCTGGCAATGATTTATGTTTTTATTATATACGGAACTCTCCGTGTACAAGCTCGTAGACGGCAGTTTTCATTCTTGTAACTCAATACGAACTAAAGAAAACTTCAGTGAAACCGTGTTTTATCTTCCCGCTTCACTGAAAGTGTACCTATTAGTGTCAACCTAGAATGCTTTTAAATTCGCTCGTGGCTTCGTAGTACTGTATTAATTTCGTGCCCTGGCCTTAATGTTAAAAGTTCGGTTAGAATTTCGTACCAACAAAGGAAAATAGTTTGGTAGTGTCACCGTTATATATTATCAGGGTTTTGAACAGTTGTTTGTCACGCTCCTTTATGTTCAATAAATACGAGTAAATATTATGAATTTATAATCTACGTAGATCAGAGTAATAAAAGTCTTTATAATAATATATAAAAATGAACCCCTATTTCTCCTGGTCACGCTATAGCTTGAGATGGCTTTACCGATTTCGCTAATTCTTTTTTCGTCGTATTAATTACTGACTAGGTTTTTATGAAAGAAAAACGAAGAATAGATGAGAGGCAATGGCGAGGCCCAAGACCGAGTCTACTACGTGAACGAAGTCGCGGGCAGTCGCTAGTATCTAATATGTATATAAAAATGAACCCCCATTTCTCCTGGTCACGCTATAACTTGAGAACTGCTTTACCGATTTCGCTAATTCTGTTTTTGTTGTATTAATTTTATTATTGTCAGGTGAAGGTTTTTTATAAAAGAAAAACGAAAATAGATTGGAGGTAATGGCGAGGCTGAAGACCGAGCCTACTACGCGAACGAAGTCGCGGGCAGTCGCTAGTATTTATATATATATATATATATATATATATATATATATATAAATAAACCCTTATTTCTCCTGGTCATGCTATAACTTGAGACCTGATGGAACAAACTTGATTATTATTTTTTGTTGTGTGTTAATTTTATTATTGTCAGCAGAAGGTTCTTATGAAAGAAAAACCAAGTAAAGATCGGACGTTAAGGCCGAAGGCCGAACCTACTACGTGAATGAAGTCGCAGGCAGTAGCTAGTAGCGCAATAAAAATAGTGTGAGTTTTTAAGTTCCGTTACTCCACAATAGTACTGCGCGTATAAGTTTGAAGGCATTAACGCCTGCTTAGCGAGACCAAACATAGCATTTTAGAAAGAAAAATTAATTAAAATCCTCGCATGGGATCCGAACCCACTTCTTCCACTTCTTACTATCCGTGTTCGGCGCCATGACCACAAAGCTACCGGGCGATTCGTCCGAGTATTGAATTTAACCCTCTATTTGATGTTAACCTTCGTACATGTTTTCCTCGCTAAAATAGGAATATAGACTATACTATACCATAAAAATAAATAATAGTATATAGTTTATTTATTTTTATGGTTTAGTATATTGTTTTTCTAGTTTTATATAGTTACTAGTATCCGATCGCCACTTTGTTCACGTGGAATGAGGTTACCGCGATTCTTCGAGAACTACCCATGAAATTGGAATAAGAATTACAGTAGCTTATGTGATTATTCCGAATACGAATAAAACCTTCACCACTCCAAATTTCATCCAAATCTATTTAGTAATTTTGCGTAAATTAGTGACGAACAGCCCTACATCAAAACTTTCAGATAGATACATAATGTTAGCGTGATAATTGCTCCGATGAGAGAACTAACTATACCTACAACATTACAAACACATGTTTCTTCTTTTCACCACCACAGATGATTATTAAATAATTACTAATAAGTTATAAAAAAATATTACATAAGTACATATGTTAAAGTATTTAAACTAATTTGAATTTTCACTCCTATAAGTTTCTTTTATAACATAATAGTAGGTATTTAATTTTTTACTACTTTACTTTAACTTATGTATGTCATATTTTTTCTAAACTTACTAGTATTTTTTTTTATTACTACTGACCATATCTCTCCTCCTCGCGTCGTATTCCTCATTACTGAGGGTCGTGACTCCCTTGCTGAATAATTTTCTTATGGACTAAGTCCCTCCATCTGTTCCGGTCTTTTGCTTCGTGAAGGGCTTTGTGGAGATTGGTATTTAGCGCAGATCGAATTTGATCCGACCACCTCGTTGGACTGCGGCCTCTTGGTCTTTTGCCATCAACCTTGCCTGTCACCATCAGCTGTTCGATGTGTTGACCGTCTTTGCGTACTATGTGTCCGAAAAATTCTAATATTCTGCGTGACAATATAAATAAGATATAAGTACACGTACAATTGCTGTAACTAAGTGCTCTGAAACAATTAAATCAGCTAACATTAAATGTCCTTCTCCGAAAGGAGCAGTTTTTTGCTTGGCAATAACTCATTTCATTCCATACATCTATTAATCCTGCTGAGTCAGATCACATCGCTAAAGTCGGATTAATCACATCATCGGAACTGTTTTTGTGCCATCGTCGTCCAAATAAGTGAAAATTTTTCTTCTTTCTCGACGGGCATGTGGAAGGTTTTCATGCTTGATTGATGTCCAAATACTGAACTAGCAGTTAAGGGCGGGCACACATTCCCTGCCTTCCGATTTAAGTCAAATCTATTTTGGCGCAGTGATAGACACTTCAAATTTACTCAAGCGCGACATGTAGACCCATATGACGTCATGGATTACATCGCTGAGGGCGCCATTTTGCGATTTCAACTACCACGCTACGAAAAAGTTGAGTTCTCGTTCGTATGTCAACAAGTTAACACAGTGTTAGCGTGTTCGATTTTTATCCGACGTCCTCACAATGGGGAAATGTAACAGCTGTAATAAATTAATTACCAAAAAACAGTCGATACTGGAGTGTTCCCGTTGCCAAATAGTGGTGCATGCCACTAATATTTGTACGGGATTAAGCAATAAACAGCTAGCAGCGCTAAAAGCTGCAGAAAACTTAGAATGGGCCTGTAATGATTGCAATCAAAATTTGTCGAGAAGGAAGTCGTTCGTCACCCTAGCAGAACTGGAAGATGACTACGAGGAAGATCTTGTCATAGAAAGCCCCTCAGTGAACATAAAAAAATTGTTGGCAGACATAAAAAAGGAAGTGAATAGCATTATTACGCAAGAGATGCAATCGCTCACAAAGGCTGTGCAATTTTGTAGTGAAAAGGTAGAAGATATGGCCGAAACAATGGATGCTTATGCCACAAAAATGAAGGATATGGAGAGGAAACAGATTCAGCTTGAGAACAAAAATGTATACCTTGAAACGAAGGTACAAGCTCTAGAACAAAATATACGTGAGATGGATCAACAGTTATTGTCTAGTCACGTCGAAATCGCTGGAATACCTGAGTGCAGTGATCTTGACCTACTGCGATTTGTTAAGGATGTGGCTGAAAAGCTGAACCTGCCTAGAGAAGAGGTTGCATCAGTAAAACGACTTCGACCGCGGAAGACTGGAACAGGAACAGTCTTAGTTAAGCTGCGAGATGAATCATCACGCATACATCTGATGACGGCCGCCCGCACCAATATTATAACAGCCGGAAGTATCATGCGTAACCTAACTGGTGACTTAGTGGAAGAGAAATTAAGCATCCGCGAAGCTCTGACTCCGTATAATAAGAACTTGCTGTGGCAGGCGAAGCAGGATCTCAAAGGCGTGTTCAAGTTTGTATGGTTCAGGGAAGGAAATGTACTTGCTCGTAAAAACGAAAACTCCAAGGTATCTAAGATTAGGTCTAAAGGAGATATTAACGCTCTCCTAGCGTAAATATACATATATATACAACTAAACCTAATTAGTTTTTAACTAGTGTTGTTTGTTTAATTATTATATTTTTAACAATATGGTAGATACTTGTACCGCTAGTAGTAATATAAAAGAAATATTGAACTGTAGTGATCTGATATGTTATAAAGCGAAAATACCTAAAACGCCTCACAATATAACAATATTGCATGTAAACATTCGTTCTATTATAAAAAACTTTTGGAAGGTAGAACAATTATTTAGTCACTCGCGCTCAAATATAGATATTCTAGCTATGACTGTGGTGAACATCTCCAGTAATATCCAATCCTTATATACTATACCGGGCTATACTATGTATGCAGAGTTAAGAAATGGCAGAAAAGGAGGTGGAATCATAATATACGTTAAAAATAAATATAAATTTACAATCACTAAAACAACAACACAATTTTTTGAATGCCTGGCCGGACGATTTACGGCGTCATAGTATTCACTATCTCTTTGCACGGTTTACAGGCCTCCCGACACCGATAAGAAATTATTCATAAAGGAACTGGATAAAACACTGGATATGTTTACTATTACTGACTTTGTATTACTAGGTGACATAAATATTGACTTGAAAAAAGATAACACTACCAAAAGGACATACATGGACATAATGCACTCACACGGTCTGTTATGCGGAATCACAGATTACACAAGAATAGAAAAGCTAAAAAATAAAATTACCAAAACATGTATCGACCACATTTTTGTGCGATCCCGCTTAAGAGACGTGTGCAGCGCCGCTCTGGGCACCGTACTGGCCGATCATAGAATGACAGCAGTAACTTTAATGGGAGACTCATATATACAGAATGATACCAAGTATGTGGCTCGCTATGACAATCACAAATTAAATAGTAATTTAGATAAAATTAATTGGCAAATAACGCAGGAAATGAGTTGCCCGCACCTTATATATAATTACATCAAAGACAGCATTAAAAACTGCTATGCGCAGTCAGAATATAAATACAAAAAGAAGGAAGAAAATTCGAAACGTAATACTTATGGGTAATACTAAATAAGAATATTATAAATTTATGTCGAAAGCGAGATGAATTATACAATTGTTGGATTAAGGATACTAGTAATACAAAAACTAGAGTTGAGTACAAAAAGGTAAGGAATCTAACTAATAAAATAGTTCATAAATATAGAAATAACTACTATAAACAGGACATAAACAGGCATAAAGGGGATACAAAACGGTTATGGAAAGTTATAAACAAAATGGCAGGTAGAATTAACACCTCTATCGACAGTGTCGTTCAAAGGGCGTTCGATTCTGACACAGATAAGATAATTGCAAATAACTTTGCAAAAGAGTTTCAAAACAATGTTAGGTCGCTTATTCCAACCTGTAAGAGTAAACTTTTCTGCGAAAGTGACTACGAAAATCCGGTAGATAAATCTTTGCTTTGCAAAAAAGCTACCGATTCCAAAGTCCGTAGAATCTTAAATAATATCAGCACCCATAAAGCTCCCGGAATGGACAGAATTCGAGCTGTTGATGTAAAAAGGCTGTCAGGAAAAATTGTGAGTGTTATAACGCGACTAATAAACGCGTGTGTTGCAAATGGAACTTACCCCAAAAATCTTAAATCAGGAATTGTACGACCCATCCATAAAGGTGGTAGTAAAAATGACTATAGGAAATATCGACCAATCACAATACTCCCGGTTATTGACAAAATAGTTGAGAAGTACATCTGTGGTGTGATACAGGATTTTTATCAAGAGAACGATGTTCTATCATCTACACAGTATGGCTTCCAGCCAAAAAAAAGTACCACCCTACTGTTGTCTAGATTCACTGATTACGTAAACTCGTGCTTAAATGACAAAAAACATGTACTACTTATATTTATAGATTACAGTAAGGCGTTTGACATGCTTGGGCACGATTTACTGATTAGGAGACTGGATAATAGCGGTATTAGAGGAAATCTTCTGAGCTGGTGTAAGGACTATCTAGACGGCCGTAGTTACAAAGTGAAGGTAGGTACGGAACTCAGCGACGAGATTTGTGTTACCGAGGGCACTGCACAGGGCTCTGTATTAGGCCCTTTGCACTACTTGGCATACGTCAATGATATGAACAATATTATTAAGCATTGCACAATGTATCAGTTTGCAGATGATACATGCCTTATTGCTGCTGATAGAGACTTAGTACAGGCACAAAGGCAGTTACAAGAGGATTTCACATCTATCTGCAAATGGTCTCATGTCTCTGGGCTTGTTCTAAATGCAGATAAGACAAAACTCCTACATATACGTTCGAGCCACAACACATGCATCACTAAAATAACAATTTTGGCTCATTGTCATGACTGCCTACATGAATCTGTGGTCACCAAGGCGAGAACTTGTACCAAAGACTGCCTGAAATTGCAACAAGTGAATGAGCACACATATTTAGTTCCCAATAATCTATCTATCGTCGGTTTACCTTACTAGAGTTAGATATTTGACACTATTTGTATGGAAGTTATGTCAAATTTCTATCGGTAGTAAGGAAAACCGCGGATAGATAGATTATTGGGATCCTCCATAAGCCAATAAGTGTTTGGTTTGGGGTTGGAACAAGAAAATCAATTATTTACTTACGACTAAAGCTCAGTAGTCATCCAAGTATCTACTATTATAGTAAGCGTTACTATATGCAACTACGTACGCGGGGAACCGAGACCGAGCAGCCGCCGCCTATACTTTGGTTGGTGCGATCCATGGCCCAGTACGGGGCTCTCATGTGGGTGGATACCCTGACGGCGTCAACCATTGCCCTGCTGAGGAGATTTCAGAGAGTGATGGCCGTCGGGGTAATCAGTGTGTACCGACAAGTTCCTCATAGGTAGGTGGAGGGAGCGGCTGGACTGGACTTGAGGCTGTCCGACCCGCCCTCCAAGATTGGTTGGATAGGGAACACGGGACAATTACCTTCCGGTTGGTGCAAGTCCTTACGGGCCATGGGTGCTTTGGGAAATACCTGTGTCGCATCGCCGGAAGAGAACCGACAACAGAGTGTCACCACTGTAGCTGTGACGAAGAAACGGCGCAGCATACGCTCGAGGAGTGCCCAGCTTCGGAGAGCGAGCGCCGTGACCTTGTCGCAATGGTGAAGGATGACCTCTCGCTTCCGTCATTACCAGATCAGAGAGATTACCTCTACTCTCCCAATCCGCACCCGGAGAGCTGGGCGTAGGAGGAGGGCGTATCAAGCCCCTCCAAGAGAAATCAGCCAACATACACAAAAAAACATACAATCGATTAAAAATGGTTATGAGCGTCTTCAATTCAGAGTTAGACCAGATTACAATCTACATTTTATTTAAAGAGATATTTAAGTAGCATTGTATTTAATATTGCTACAACTGAATTAATTATGAAAATACTGTTTGTCTGAGAGAATGGAAAAGTTTTTCAATTTTCTAAACTTTATAGAACTTTTCCATTCCGAAGCGTGGAAGATAGAATTGCTGAAGACTCGAGAGTTAAGTGTTTTAGTTATAAATAGTCTTTAAATGTTTTATTAATATACAAAATAAAAAGAAGCTTGAAGAGTTTAAGCTTTAGGCTAAAGTAAAACTATTTTTAGTTTGTTTTATAGGGCTTATTTGTGTATATACAATAACAAGCTTTCTGTCGACTTTGCGTAGTAGTTTTTAAATGGCTATCTGAATACAACATTTTATACCACTACGTTAATAACAATACAATACAATACAATCACTCTTTATTGCTTACCACAAGAAAATAATAAATATACAGAAGGTAAATTAACTAATTAACCTACTTGCGTGTAAAATCTTAGAACTGTGCTGGTAACACAATTGGCGGTCTTATCGCTAATACAATCTCTTACAGACAACCTTTGAATGGACAGGACAAAAATGAAAAGTGTAGACGGTGGTGTGCAACAAGATAAATACTTAACGACTAGTTTGCCCGCGCCACAAAACTGCAAGGATTTTTGAGGTCCAAAGTGTCGGCGCAACAATTGTTGCAAGCAAGTGTCACGCGCGTTTATCTTTTGTATATTTTTTAAAGTCATCCCAATGTTTAACCATAGAGTTTAATTCTTTAGCGTAATATATTTTCTTTCTATGGCAACACTACACACGGACATGTTTTATCTGTGAACTTTAAAAAAAAATATAATCAATGTTTATATTTTCATCTGTGTTTGGCAGTGAGGTTATATTTTGTGCTATAGTTTTTAGTGAATTAATCGGGTTAAACTCATGATTTTGATACAAATTAAACATGAATATGATCGTGAATGTGTAAGGAATACTGTAAATATGTGATTTAAGTTCTGACATCAAAATTTTACGATATAAATTTGTCACGAACCGACAACACTCGGTAAGCTAATTTCTCATTGTTATGATTGGTTATAATTTGCTTTATTTTGAATAGATTATACTTTTACATTGTAAAATATCACAGAAATAATGTTGTCAAGTAATTACACCCACTCAGAATATGATAAATACGCCATATCATGTCAGGATCGATAAAAAATCGAAGTCACGTGACAGTTAAATTCGCTTGTACTAAAAATTCAAAATTTGTAATTTATTTTAAATATTTCTGATATATAATTATTCTTTGAAACCTAGTTTGGTTTGTAGGATTTCTAATAAGAATTCCAATAAAATAAAAAAACCAACAAGAAAATTTATATTTCATACAAAAAAAAATTTTTGGAAATCACCATGTCTAAGTCTAGAAAATGGGGCCCCAAGTTGAAAAAAAAAATCATTATTGGCCGAAATTTCAAAGTAGCTCTTATTTTTTATGTAATTATTAATAACCTAAGCATATGTTACTAGGTAAAAATAATATTTCTGTTCTAGACATTCAAAATATTTATAAATATCAAATCAAAATCCTGTCTTGGTAAGCATTATTTATTGATAAAACTTAATTTTTGTGGTCAGATTGCAAGTTGATTTATGATATTATTTCTTCTACGAATTCAAATATTTGAATGTAATTAGATAGATATGTGTTTTTACTATTTAATTTCTGCAAAAAACCTATAGATATTAATGTAAAATTTTTAAATTACAATTTTTTTCCACATCAATTCTGGTTTTTTCGGCTACGTCAAGTTTGTCCTCGTGTAACATAACATTTTACTAATACATTTCACATGAATGTTTATGTATCAGATTCCTTGGTTATTAAACTATCTCTGACAAAAATTTCGTCTCTTAACTCGCTATAGGTATGGCACAAGAGCCATTTATTCCCAACTCGGCGCAAACTTTTGACGCGGGCGAAGGTCGTAACACTCGGGAGCAATCACGAGGGCGCCACAGGGCTCCTTAGGCAAGTTAGTCGTTAAAACAAAGTTTAAATATTTACAAAAACAACAGGTTCAAATAATGATCTCATAATTAACATAGAGAAGAATCTCAAATACCTACTTAAATATCAATAATATAATAAATACATATACTTTTATAATATAACTATAAACTACTTTAAAATAAGACTATATGAGAACATGTAAAATGAGATCCCTCAGGGCAGTGTTCTCGGATGTATCCTGTTTTTAGTATACATTAATGAACTTCCAAAAATAATAAATGACTCATGTGTGTTATTCGCAGATGACATATAAATATTGACACCATGTAATAATAATAATAATTTAAATCAAAACCTCACTGACATTTTTAATATTTTAATAGAATAGATGAATATACATAACCTTGACATTAATTATTCAAAAACTAAAATCATGCAATTTAAGCCTTGTCAAAAAGCCCCTCTTGCGATAGACTTTGCTTACAATAACTCCAAAGTGGAATGCGTTGACACATTTTCATTATTGGGATTAAATATAGACACCCACATAAATTGGAAAAGTCATATCGAAAAAATTAAGAACAAACTCTCAAGTTTCACATATGCTCTAAGAGAAATACGTAAGGCAACTGACCTCAAAACAGCTTTGTCATGTTATTATGCTTATGCTTTTGCATGGCTACGGTACGGAATACTGTTATGGGGAAACAGTGTAGATGCGGAAGAGGTTTTTCTTTCCCAAAAAAAGTTAATCCGTGTTCTCGCTAATATAAAAGAGCCGGAAAGCTGCAAACCATATTTTATTAATAACAAAATTTTGACCATGACATCTATATATATATTACACGCCAGTGATACGTATTACTGCTTAAAGTAAGTCCTATCAACGGAAACTAGCACTTAGTATACACAATTTAATATGTAGTTTGTTATTGTGGGTAAGAATGGCCCGTCATTATTTTTGGATGTCACTTCACTGAGTGCAGAGGGATCACTATGGAATGGCAGATCTTAGAAGGAACCCTGAGTGGGCAGCTAAGCGTCAACTTGTTCTGTGGGTGCCCCTGGCTAGGATCAGCCGGAACTTGGGACCTAGAATATATATATATATATATATAAATAATAAAAATATTACAGGAAATGTGATGCAGTTTCAGCAAACAAAGGACACATAATGCTCTTGAAACATCTTTTTAAATATTACAATCGATTTTGCTTGTCTGATAGGAGGAGGCAGAACATTCCATAGTCGTACCGCGTGCACTGTAAATGAATCGTGAAAGACTTTCGCAGAGTGTACAGGGTATGTAATAATATTTTTTTATTTTCAATTGACTATATAAACACACATTTTCACACCGATAAATTCAATAACAAATATTTTTTCATACAAAGTGTCTGTGTCAATGTCTGTTTGACCTGTCTGAGCCTGTGTATACATCAGATTATTACAGGCTCTGTCTAGTTAGTTTGGATCCTGAAGACCTTTTTTATTTCTTTTATTATTAAACAGGGTTTTATTCTACAAGAATATGCCACCCTTGTAACGAACTTAAATAATTATGAAATAACTTAAAAGTTTAAACCTGCTTTTAAAGCTGCTTGATAGAGATGGTACAACTTTATGGCAACCTCTGTTTCCGGTTGAGATAAGATTATCATAACCGCCTACCTGCCAGAAAACGTGGTCACTGGTGAACAATTACCGCTGCAGACTTTCGTTCCTGGCACATTCCATCATCACATGAAATATATTCTCAACGACTCCGCATTGCACACACTTTGGAGAATTAGTTTTTCCCATCTTAAAGCCAAATTTATCGAGAGGAACATCGATCGAAGATCGAAGTCTCGCAGCTGTGACTATCACATTCCTAAACCTGAAGACCTTGCGTGGATGTTGTTGTCTGATAACTGTTTTTTTTAAATATAATATTTTTTTAACACGAAGAATTTACTACAATCATGTTTATGCTCTGTGAATATAAAATTAATAAAAACTTATTCTGAACTCTTCCTGAGCCGCACTTAAATTTACTTACACTTATCTAAGTAATTATCATAAAATAATAAATAACAAGAGTGCGAAATTATCATAATAACGAAATGAAATGTTCGTGATTCTTAAATTCTATTTAGCTCCGTCAACTGCGATTATCAAAGTCACGTTAGCTAAATTACGGCCGGCGGTTTCATAAAGTTTATTTTTATGTTTTGACTCTCGGCGGAAAAATAGATGGAATCTTCTCAGCGCGTCCTGTAGCAAATACTGCGCAGATCCTGATATGTGAAAGCTATCTTCGTATTATTTTAAGGATATTATACAAAATAATAAACATCAAGACAATCTACAACATTTTCTCAACTTACACGTTTACAAATACAATTGGAAAAATTATTAAAATAAAATTGTACAACTTTCGAGACTTTGTGTCTTCTGACAATCTACACACATCAACAAGTACAATTTGAAAAAAATTAAACCGACTTCCATTCTATTCAGTAATTAAAGTGTAACTCAAAAACTCTTTCGAATTTGATAAAATTTAAATGGTACCACACCGAAAGCACCAACTTTCAAAAGATTTTTGAGAATTGGTTTACCCAGTCGATAGTTAACAAACATAAAAAAAAAACAGTAGAATTGAGCACCTCCTCCTTTTTGGAAGTTGGTAGAAAAATCCATCAATAGCAGAAAAATTCAAAGTGATCGAAAAAATTTTTTTGGGGAGTGTATGTTAGATATATCGTCTTCGGATATTATATATTTTCTCTCTAAAATTTCATAATTTCAAATTTACACGAACATATTAAAGTCGTACAGTCAGACGGACGGTGCGGTGTCGGTACTTCGTGTAGTCTCGTAGGAAACCATCATTGTCCACTCAACCGTAGAACGTCCACGAAACGCCATCTTAATTCGTATTATTGTTTGGTTTTCAAAGAAACATTCTTATTAAAACTTATGTTTTACTGAGGTGGAGTTAAGAGGTGCGAATAGGAGCCGTAAATAAAATTGTTTTACCATCACAAAAACTCATTTTGTTTTTTATTTCTCACACGTTAGCAAAAGGGGAACTTTTCACGAACTATTTACTGAATTTCTTTGTGAGCCCTTTGCGGCCAAATGAGAAATTCCAAATAGACCAGAAACTTTGTTCGGAGGGGTTTCACTTATTGATTCTTTCTTACAGCGCAATAAAAGTGTTATTTCTTCTTTGACCGTTTAGGGCGGTCTATTGATGGCGATTGATGTGCCGGTAAAATATTGCATCTACTGGTGCGTAGGACTAATTTTTACTATATTGAAAATTTTCCTGCAATGTTATTTTCACTTCAGTAGCTCAATCAAACCAATCAAAGAGCAAAATGCGATTCTGCTCACTGACTAAGGCAAAGTATTTTTTTTCTGATAGCCGCCAATATCTTATTCAGCCTTGGGTTAATCATACAATTTGAAACATTCACACTCTATCTCTTTCCCGCCATTAGAAAGAGAGAGAGACATAGACCAGCCCTTTCGAAGTTCCGATGTTGAATTTGACCTCAAAAAACACGTTCGGAATTTCGTACTAACTAAAGAAATTTTGCAAAAAGATAATTATGTCTTTTAATGTAATTTATTGAATTGGTTCCCCTACCTACATTGGTAATTATTTTGATTCACTATAAATAGTTATTTTAATCTATTCCTGTTTATCATTTTATCTCCTAAAGTGTTCTCGCTACTGAAGTGAAAAGTTATGTGTGTTACACGAGATCAAAGTTTTTTGCATCTCGTGCCTTTGAATCCTTCGCCACACTCAGGATTTAAAATAAATAAAACAAATGGTCATGTTATTAAAAAAAGACGCAATCATCCGTTTCGAGGCACTTTCCACGCGCGCCAATTTGGTTGGTTTTGGCTCATCTCTATAGACTCATACGCTCGATTGCTGCTTCATTTTGGGATCATAGCTGTAAATCCATGTTTCGTCACCTGTTACTATATCCCACACCAAATATGAAGCCCTTTTTTTATCTGGCAAGCATAGCATGGCACCAAGTGATGCGGTCCGTGAGTCATCCAGCATACAGTCCTGACCTAGCAGTTAGCACCGTTAAATTTTTTCTGTTACCAAAAATCAAGAACCAAATAAAAAAAAAAAGCAATCAAGGGTTTTCATCACCAGAAGAGGCTGTCAAAGAGTATGAAAAACACGTATTTGACGTCACAATTTTTTTGAAAATTGGTTAAATCGTAAGAAAAAGTGCATTGACGCAAAGGGAGAATATTATGAAAAACAATAAATTCATATTTGACAATTAATAGTATTTTTTATTATTGGTTCCGGAAACTTTTATGTGAGGACGTAAAATATAAATAATTGTCATATTTATTTTATAACAGACAACTGTCACCCAGTCTACCCATGAGCATGCTCATTGAAAAGTTATCAAAACGTCTTAGTCTAGTCTTATTTATAACCCATGTTTTGACTTATCACGAGTTTGTAATTCAACACAATAGTAATCAAGCAATGCCAGCTCCACTAAATTCAAATTTGCTGAACATCTGCTCCATACATTTGTCAATTTCAGCTACAATTGCGAAAATACTTTCTACGCAGCTATCAGTTTATTTGTTTAGTACATTAGAGTGGCAAATTAATATAATATTTGAAAAACCACACCTACTATAATGAACTGTCTTCTTTTTATATCCATGCTCTAAGCAATCCCAATCCCCGATTAGTTAGTTTTCTTTTTACACAAAACTAAATAAAAAAAAGTACTTGCTTTTAGTGGTTTAGAAAACACTAACGACTTAGATTGTAGGTTGGTTTTTGGTTTGGTTGCTTAGGTTGTAACCCTAATACCTGAACTAATACGAGTTCGAGCCCCATCCAAGGTTGCGCATTTTTCTCTCAAAAATATACCAAGTAACTATTATCTATCTATATCTATATATATGAATAAAAGTGAACCCCTAATTTTTCTGGTCACGCTATAACTTGAGAACAGCCTTACGCCTTACGCTAATTCTTTTTTGTTGTTTTAATTATTGTCAGGAAAAGGTTCTTATGATATAAAAGCCCAGAATATATGTGAGCTTATGGCGAGGCCGATAGCCGAGCCTACTACGCGAACGAAGTCGCGGGCAGTCGCTAATTTTAAATAATTGTCTGAAATACCATGCAAACCTATTTACTACCCTACTTTCAGCTATGGGGGTTCAACGTTCCGTCTGACTAAAATTACTGTGTTCCACATAATTAAGCTCCACATCACAAACCTTAACGAAAATTAAACCTAGCTTGAGTAATGCATACCATTTAGTTACCCCAAAACACCCTAGATTACCGCTAATGATGTTGTTTGTTTCGTTTATAGCAACATTCATACTTAGTTATTACATGTTAGAGGTGATATAAAGAGGAACACAAGAGATGAGTTTTAGTAGCTGGGAGACTCTGATTTAGGTTTTCTTGTTTACAAATGATACATACTTAACATTTATATATATATATATATATATATATAGATACTCTCCGGGAGAGCTTCAGGGTGTTTTAAAAACTATTTTACAAAATATAAGTTTTGAAACTATCATGGTCACAAACATTAGAAATATTCAAATTATAACGGGAAAGTTACCGTGTATGTTTTCTTTAAACTCAAAAAAACTTAATAAACTAAAAAAAAACATACACGGTAACTATCCCGTTATAATTTGAATATTTCTAATGTTTATGACCATGATAGTTTCAAAACTTATATTTTGTAAAATAGTTTTTAAAACACCCTGAAGCTCTCTTGGAGACCTTTGTATATAAATGTTTAGTATTTATCATTACATTTAAAACATACACGGTATTTATCCCGTTATAATTTGAATATTTCTAATGTTTATGACCATGAAAGTTTCAAAACTTATATTTTGTAAAATAGTTTTTAAAACACCCTGAAGCTCGCTCGGAGAGTACCTTTGTATATAAATGTTTAGTATTTATCATTACATTTAAAACATACACGGTATTTATCCCGTTATAATTTGAATATTTCTAATGTTTATGACCATGAAAGTTTCAAAACTTATATTTTGTAAAATATTTTTTAAAACACCCTGAAGCTCGCTCAGAGAGTACCTTTGTATATAAATGTTTAGTATTTATCATTACATTTAAAACATACACGGTATTTATCCCGTTATAATTTGAATATTTCTAATGTTTATGACCATTATAGTTTCAAAACTTATATATTGTAAAATAGTTTTTAAAACAGCCCTGAAGCTCGCTTGGAGAGTACCTTTGTATATAAATGTTTAGTATTTATCATTACATTTAAAACATACACGGTATTTATCCCGTTATAATTTGAATATTTCTAATGTTTATGACCATGATAGTTACAAAACTTATATTTTGTAAAATAGTTTTTAAAACACCCTGAAGCTCGCTTGGAGAGTACCTTTGTATATAAATGTTTAGTATTTATCATTACATTTAAAACATACACGGTATTTATCCCGTTATAATTTGAATATTTCTAATGTTTATGACCATGAAAGTTTCAAAACTTATATTTTGTAAAATAGTTTTTAAAACACCCTGAAGCTCGCTTGGAGAGTACCTTTGTATATAAATGTTTAGTATTTATCATTACATTTAAAACATACACGGTAACTATCCCGTTATAATTAGAATATTTCTAATGTTTATGACCATTATAGTTTCAAAACTTATATATTGTAAAATAGTTTTTAAAACAGCCCTGAAGCTCGCTTGGAGAGTACCTTTGTATATAAATGTTTAGTATTTATCATTACATTTAAAACATACACGGTATTTATCCCGTTATAATTTGAATATTTCTAATGTTTATGACCATGATAGTTACAAAACTTATATTTTGTAAAATAGTTTTTAAAACACCCTGAAGCTCGCTTGGAGAGTACCTTTGTATATAAATGTTTAGTATTTATCATTACATTTAAAACATACACGGTATTTATCCCGTTATAATTTGAATATTTCTAATGTTTATGACCATGAAAGTTTCAAAACTTATATTTTGTAAAATAGTTTTTAAAACACCCTGAAGCTCGCTTGGAGAGTACCTTTGTATATAAATGTTTAGTATTTATCATTACATTTAAAACATACACGGTATTTATCCCGTTATAATTTGAATATTTCTAATGTTTATGACCATGATAGTTACAAAACTTATATTTTGTAAAATAGTTTTTAAAACACCCTGAAGCTCGCTTGGAGAGTACCTTTGTATATAAATGTTTAGTATTTATCATTACATTTAAATCATACATGGTATCTATCCCGTTAATAAATTGAATACTACTAATACTTTTCAAAATTTAACAACGTTATATTAATAAAACTATTATTTCTGCGAACAGTAGACCTCGCGAGCACAGTCTTATGACCGGCAATTTTTTTGCAGTCTGAGCTAACTACAGTATAGTACCAAATATTACCAAAATCGTATAGTTTTTAAACTTCACAAGATAATAATCTTGGTAACCGCTAGACCAATTATGCTCATATTCGAAATTCCCCTTTAAAGTTATATGATTATTAACGGGATATTTACCGTGGTAAGGTTGTATACGCAGTGATACAGTGAGTGTGTTTTGTCGGGACTTAGGATCGAGTTCGAGTTCCAGTGATAACCGTAGCAAAAGACTAAGAAAGAGGGTAGATCGTTATGTCTGCACCTAACTTTTAAACTTTTTGACCAACCACCCGCATTCTTCAGTCTTCCCGTGAACATGGTGCATGTAACTGCGCCGAAATATCGGGAGCTCATTCCACAACTTTACCACGGTAAATATCACGTTAATAATCATATAACTTTAGAGAACAACCGTGATAGTTTAAAACAGTGTTCCCCTTTAAAGTCAGGTACCAAATGTGTTTGCCAAATTTTATCAAAATCGGTCCGTAATCTCTATACCGTGAAAATTAAAACAAAAGATTTATGAATGAAACAGACGTATATATACGTTGAAGAGAAAATAGCGCCACAGCAAACTTCCTCTTTTTTAGGAAAAGTACCCCTTCTCTACTCAAAAATCACCGGCGACAAAAACATGTATTGAATAGTAGAACATGCATACCAAGTTACATCAAGATTTGTTGAAAAATGCGACCTGTACAGAAGGACCAACCTACACATAACCTAACAAACATACAGACAGATGAAAGTCAATTTGGCCTGCCGTGCGATTCTCTAAGCGCAAACATCGTTGCATCTTTGACAACATCCGTGAACCAATGAGATGATTAGAAACGTTGGACAAATAACCTTATGAACAACGGCGATATCTCATAAAGTATTTGACATCGGTGAGCTCGTCGACGAGTGCATCGACAAATCATTAGAGAATCGCACGGCAGTTAAAGCAGAAACGATTCGTTTGCTCGGTCAATAGATGGCAGTCTGTTGACCTTGTTACAATACGAATGTTTCTTAAATTAGACGTTGACCACCATCCCAGTTATGGGTGCGATAACATTCGGCTGACTATACGTCTGGGATGGTAGGGTGATCCTACATTATGTTCTGCGAAGGCAGCTGCGGATACCTACTCTGAAACATCTTTCTAATAATTACTATTTCAGCACAAAATATGAAATATTACAACAGAAGGTTAACTTTGTTTAGACATTTGAATACATAACGACTGGCAACTACGCAATAAAGTACCTACAATTTAGAATAGAACTGAAACCCCAAAGCTTTTACCCATTTACCTACTCTTAGCTCTTCTGACGCTGAATACTGAATTTGTTCTGCCTATGGCACCTACAGTGTTAAGAGTGTCAATAAATGGTGTAACTAACACGACTTTGTTTCGTGTTTCAGTGATAGTGCGACGCTGTAACCCCACAGCCGAATGGGCCTGCACGACCGGGGAAGTACCACACTCCCACATAACACCCGCGTGAAGTAACATAGCTTGCATTTCGTCGGTTGGTGGGAGGTTCTGGAGGCCCTATTCCCCCTTCCCCATTCTCCCTCTCCTTCTCCTCCCCCTCCACCCTCACCTCTTTTATCTCTTCCTTTCTATCATCCTTCCTAAAAGGTCGGCAACGCATCCTCGAGACCTCTGATATTGCGGATGTCCGTGGGCGACGGTATCACTTATATAGGGTGTTTGGTAGAGGGACCGACAAACCAAATGAGCGTGTTCGGGGGACCACTTGGAGAATACAAGTTGGCCAAAAAAAATCCCCGACCCCCCAATATGTTTAACTTTTTTTGTGATTTTTCCTTTTTTCTCCGAAATTGTACCTATTTACCACCATAACATTTGTAAAATCTGTTTTAGACCGGATGTTTTTAGTTGAATTTGATTTCTAATACACCTTCAGGTCACGCAAAGCAAAATTGGATACAAAACAGAGCTAACTAACTTATTTAATTTAAAAAAAATGGGGTGTCAGGGATTTTTTTTGGCCAACTTGTATTCTCCAAGTGGGCCCCCGAGCACGCTCATTTGGTTTGTCGGTCCCTCTACCTAACACCTACTATTTATTCACTATCTTTAGGTGAGCGGCTTGCTCGTTTGCCAACCTATCCCATAAAAAAAGTACATATATGTAGATTAATGTAGACGTAGATGTGGCTGTTGGCTCTAACTTTATTATTTCTTATATCAATTCCTCGTGACGTACAAGTCTGACAGCGGTGTGAGCTAAGTGAAGAGCTGCTAATCAGCTCCGTTTGAGCGATTTAGCGTTTAGCGTAGGGCGAGTCTACCGAGTTAGCGAGTTTATATAGAACTCTTTGCTTCCGACAATGGAAAAAAGATAAGAAAAACTATATCTACTGAAGACTAAAGTATAACATCTACAGCACGTGATACCTAATAATGGTCGACACTATAGTGATGTGATGATGATCATCTAGTTTAACAATTCTGTTTCTACTGTTAAGGATGACTCAGAAACATTTCAACCGACGTAATATGACCAACCTAAGCTCCAATCTATTAGAATCCTTTTTTAGGGGGGGGGGGAATGCTGAATGGAAGCGGAAAGATTTCGGGGCCATTCTTTTTATATAGATGTTTACAATGTTTCTACTTAGGTACTACAAATATTACATTTAATGGGTGACAGAGTGACAGCTTACCAGAAGTGGAGAATTCCAAGCATCTTTGTCTTCTATATTATGTCGGACTTTATAATAAGCTTTTTTTATCAAAACGTTTTTTACAGTCAACTTGAAATGGCCCTCTGTGACTTATTAGTCTTCGCAAGTCTAAAACTAGGTACAGCTATCCTTTGTATTTCTAGTATTTTTTTACGAACATACATTATATTTTCAAATACATATAAGGAAGGCAACTTTAATATATTGATTTCTTTAAATAAATCTCTCGAAGATTCACGGGGACCCATTTCGTATATAGTCCGAATAGCACGTTTTTGTAGGATAAAGATGGTCTATATCAGCCGTTGAACCCCGAGGGTGACTGAAGAGAGTATGTGGGGCTCAAACCCACTAAAACCTCCCCGTGAGTAGTCCTCCGCCAAAGTAGGGCGAGATGGGCCAGCGTAGCCATTCACTATCTTGCCCCAGCGGTGGGTCCGGTTTATCCCCAAGTAACATCAGCTATACATTTAGATTGATCATCATCATAATCCATCACCACGCAGGTAAAACCGGGGAGCACAGCTAATATACACGTATTATAAGTACATACTAACAATATCACTCTTTAGCGATAACATAGCATTACGTGACTTGATACCGACATTAATAAGAAAGATAAAGGTTGTGCTTTATTGGATGGGTGGTTCTGACTCGGGGTTATTTTTTAATAAACATCAGTCAGGAGCCAGATCAGAATCAGGATTTATTGAATTTAAAATATTATAAAATGCTGATCATAATAAAAAATTGTTTACCTATACCAAATTACCTTTGTGTGTTGTAATGTTAGTGATCTGTGTTTGTGTGTCTCATATATAGTTATCTAAATGTATAGATGAATCATTATCACCCTTATACGGTAATATAAAGGAGGAACTCGGAAGTTGTGCTTTATTTGCTAGGCGGCTCTGATTTACGATTATTTACTTACGATTAATAAATACTGTTATAGTTAGCTTTATATAATAATAATATGTAGTAATCATTTATTATCACAAATTTACATAGTTTAAGTATTACAATGTTTTTCTAAATCCCACCTTAGGCGAACCTGTACTGTGGGAGGTAGTCTCTTAACAATACAATATATAAATAAAACAATACAACATATCACTAATAATAAATGTAATTTCAAAGTAAAGTATTAAATTAATTGACAAATCATATATATCCTTCCAAAGTTTGTATTGTATATTATTAAATTATTATATTATTGTATCGTATTTAATAAACGGTTTATTTAGAAAAAATCGATTAAATTGCATATTTTAAAGTAAGTTACAACATTCTATAACTAATTCCATTTATGTATGAACTGTTAAACCATACATTACGTAAGAAAAAGATATCTGATTTTCTTTTGAATTAACTGTACATACTATTTTTTTATAACAATCATTACCGTAAAAATCCCAGTAGTTAAATAACGTGCTTGCTTACATTATCACACGTTAGCGGCAATATAAACGGAGAACCCGGGGTCTATGGTTTATTTACTACGCGGCTTGGGTTTAGGGTTATGTATTTACAAATAAAAGATGATATTATGTTTTAGTGACCTATATATATAATTATGTTACGTAAAAAAGAGCTGTGTGTGTTTATTTTGTATTTACTATATAAATTGTTTTTGTAACATTCATACCGTACAGTTCTGGAAGCTAAATAACGGGCTTGCTAACATTATCACACGTTAGCGGCAATATAATGGAGGAACCTGGGGTCCATGGTTTATTTGCTACGCGGCTTGGGTTTAGGGTTATTTATTTACGAATAAAATATGATATTATGTTGTAGTGCCTTATAACTTTATTTTTAAAATTTATATGTATAATTATGTTACGTAACAAAGAGCTGTGTTTGTTTATTTTGTATTTACTATATAAATTGTTTTTGTAACATTCATACCGTACAGTTCTGGAAGCTAAATAACGGGCTTGGTAACATTGTCACATGTTAGCGGCAATATAAACGGGGAACCCGGGGTCTATGGTTTATTTGCTACGCGGTTTGAGTTTAGCGTTATTTATTTACAAATAAAAGATAATATTATGTTGTAGTGACCTATATTTATAATTATGTTACGTAAGAAAGAGTTGTCTTTATTTTGTATTTATATATAAATTGTTTTTGTAACATTCATACCGTACAGTTCTGGAAGCTAAATAACGGGCTTGGTAACCTTATCACATGTTAGCTGCAATATAAACGGAGAACCCGGAGTCTATGGTTTATTTGCTACGTGGCCTGGGCTTAGGGTTATTTATTTTCGAATAAAATATGATATAACGCTGTAGTGATCTATACAATAAGTAACGTAAGAAAAACAATCTTTATCAATCTTTTGATTTAGCTATCTTAACTGTTTTATAACAACCATGACTGTACATCTACGTCATACTGTCTGTGCAATAAAGAACGAATCCTGGATCTATGGTTTATTGGCTACGCGACGTGGTTTAGGGTTATTTATTTATGAATAAAGGATGATATTACATTCTAGTGATATATATATTTTAGGTAATAATTGCTTGTCTAATTAGATTTTGAAATAACTATAATGTAAACTGGTTTATAACAATCGTTATTGTACAGTTCCCAGTTATGAAATGACTAAGTCTTTGAAATAATAAAGCAATCCTAGATCGATGGTTTATTTGCTACTCGGCCCGGGTTTGGGGTTATTTATTCACGAATAAAATATGATATTACGCTGTAGTGATCTGTATAAGTTACGTAAGAAAGACTTGTCTGATTTTCCTTTAATTTAACTATATTAACTGTTTTACAACGATAATTACTGTTCAGTTCCCAATTGATAAATGACTGAGTCTATGAATAATAAGGGAGGAATCCGGGGCCTACATTATAGTTGCTTGGATTAAGGATTATTTATTTACGAATAATAGATGACATTACGTTGCAGTACTCTATCTAAGCAATTATATTAGGTTAGCAATGGTTGTCTTGGTTTATTTTGCATTAACTATTTAAACTATTTTTATAACATTCATTACCGTACAGTTCCCAGTTTTAAATGGGTGATGTGGTGTGGTGGAAATTTATGATGTTCGTTGTAGCGATATATTTATATAATAATGTTACTTTAGAAAGAGATGTCTTGGCTCTATTTTGTATGAACTATGTAGACTGGTGTTTAACATTAATTACTATACAGTTCCAGAAGCTTAATAACGGGTTTGACCACATTTTCATAACTTAGCAGCTATATAAAGAAGGAACCCGGGGTTCATGGTTTGTTTGGTGCGCTGCTCGGGTTGAGGGTTATTTACGAACTAGCTGTGTCCCGAAGTTTAGCGCGTGGTGATGGATGATGATCATAATGATGATGACAAGTATCATAGTTATTTACTTCCCGGGGTATAATCTAAAACCTTGCCAAGTTTGATTATGATCCGTGCAGCCATTAAGGCGTGATAACGTAACAAACAGACAGAGACAGAGTTTTAGTATAACAATAATAATATTTATTTCTAAAATAACAGTAGCCTAAATTACATCATAAAACATTAGCTATCTACCAGTGAAAGTTCTGTTAAAATCGGTCCAGCCGTTTCAGGCTCTGAAATATCGGTTTAGATAGACAGATAATAAAATGTTTTTTTTATGTAAGTATCGTTTATACTTTCATATATGCATTTAGTAAAAAGCTGTTAATTTGGAATTACAAACAGACACTTCAGTTTTATTTATCTGTATAGGTAAAATATGATATTACGCTGTAGTTATCAGTCGGTGTATAAGTTACGCAAGAAAGACTTGTCTGATATTCTTTTGAATAAACGATTTAAATTGTTTTTGAATAATCATTAGTTTACAAGTTTTTTGGTGCTAGTGCCACGTTACAGAACCCCACAACCAAATATAACCGGCACAACCGGGGAAGTACCACACTCCCACATAACACCGACGTGAAGTAACATAGCTTGCTATTGCGTTTCACGCCATAATGTTAACGTGCGTTAATATTATGGTGTGTTAGCGGTAATATAAACGAGGAACCCGGGAGCCGCGGTTTATTGGCTATGCGGTTCGGGTTTAGGATTATTATTTTATGAATAAAAGATGATATTACGTCGTAGTGAGCTTGATATGTTACTTAAGACAGGGCTGTCTGATTTTTATTACAATAGGTATAAATGTACACTTCTTTAACAGTTCTCCGTTTGCTAAATAGAAACTTAGATGCTTGGGCTCCCGGGAGCTGAGCTTTGTTTGCTAGAGTACTCATTATTGGAGTTACAAATGATAATTACTTTCAATCCCACTAATATTATAAATGTGAAAGTTTGAATGGATGGATGGATGATTTTAATGGATGTTTGTTAGTCAATAACGACAGAACAGCAGAACGGATCTGGTTGAAGTTTGGCACAGACATAGATTATAGTATGGAATAGCACATAGGCTACTTTTCATCATCATCAAAATTATTATCATCTATCACCAAGCGGGTGAAACAGTCTAATGTACTTGGAACGCGGGGATCAAACCTATGACCTCGAGATTCCAAAACGGCATTCCACCACTACACCAAGATTAAGCGAGCGAAGCCGCTGGCGGGTAAGCTAGTGGTTTCTATATGTAACGTAAGACGGAGCTGTCTTATTTTATTTTATTTTTATTTATTTTTATTTATTTAAATTCACAAAATCCACAGATCTTAAGCATAATTAAATTAACTTATTAATAAGTCTCACATCCAATTATGGATTTACTTTATATAAAAAGAAAAACGTAATAGAGAGCAGAAAATTTAAAAGTGTTACATTTACAAATATATACATCTGTTGAGCAAAAAGTGGGTATCCGACATGTGTACAGGCGACAATAACCACAGTGTGCGTGCACTATGTGTGCGTGCAGTATGTGTGTTTGTTGCATGTGTGTATGAGGGTCAACAAATAGTATACATATAATAATATGTGTATAATAATATTATAAATAATAATTAAGTTAATCTTTAATTGAGTGTTAATATAATACAGTTAATAAGAATAAACAAGGATAAGGATATCTATCTTTCGTGTTAGCAGTCACAAAATTAAACCATCCCTTTATCCAGTTGTAGGTACGAGTAGGTTCTTATAAACATCCATTATTTAATATATTAATAACAGAGTGTCTGAAGATTTGTTTTTTACTATTAAACAAGTCAATTGAGCTAAAGTGTTTATTGAAGCTTTTTTGCGTTCGACACACAATGGAGTTTTCAAAATACTTAGAATGTGTGCGCGGGAGGCAGAACAGTGGCGTGTGCCTTGTGCGGAGTGTGGGGGCACTCAGCTGCAGGAACATTTCCGTTAGGGCTGTGCTGTCGATGGCACCTTGGCACACGTTATGAAGAAACAGCATATTAAGAAGCTTACGTCTGTCTTGAAGTGATAAACAGTTATGTATTTTGCAGGATTCTTCATAATTAATACATTTATGACTTGAGCGGTAATTCAAATGCTTTAAAAATTTGATTTGAATTTTTTCGAGCTCTTGTATATAAGTTATATATTGAGGATTCCAGACATTGCTGCAGTATTCAAGGATACTTCTCACGAAAGAAAAATAAAGTACTTTCATGCAAGTAATATCCGAAAAGGGTTTACTAATCCGTAAAATAAAACCTAAGTTCTTGTATGACCTACTTACGATGTCTGAGACATGTTCGTTAAAGGATAATTTTTGATCAAGTAGAATACCCAAGTCTCTTACTATCTCCGTTTTTTTAATATTATTATTACTAATTTTGTAAGTAAAATTTATTAATTTCCTCTTCCTAGTAAATGTCATCAGCATACATTTATTGACATTAACTGAAACTTTATTGTCCAAGTAATATTGTGTTAGGCTGTTTAAGTCTTTTTGGAGGTTTTCACAGTCAATTTCACTTTTGATGTTGCAGTAAATTTTTGTGTCATCTGCGTACATAAGGTATTTAGAAAACTGAAAACACTTTCCTATGTCGTACAAATACACAGCGTAAAGCAAAGGAGAGAGAATTGACCCCTGAGGAACGCCCGAGGGAATATTTATGAAGTCAGAACGATGTCCACCTACAACAACAGCCTGACAGCGATTCCGAAGATAGGATTCGATCCATCTTAAAAGATCTCCGCAAATGCCAAGTTCTTGAAGTTTGCCTAACAGGATCATATGATCAACGCGGTCGAAGGCCTTCTCGAAGTCCGTATCGATCACATCAACCTGTGACCCGCGATCCATACCTAATAGAACATCGTTTGTGAAGATGGCCAGGTTCGTGTTTGTAGAGCGACCCTTAATGAAACCGTGTTGTTGAGAAGGAATATTAGGGTATATAAAAGGATAAAGGTGGTTATGCGCGGTTTTTTCTAACAACTTGCTTAGGGTGTTCAAAATGGAGATTGGACGGTAATTTTCAATTGATGTTTTGGTGCCTTTTTTGTGAATAGGGACTAAATGTGCAGTTTTCCAGATTCTTGGTAGGTAGCCTTCACGAAAGCATCGATTAAATATACATGTAATGGGCGCTGCCAGTGAGTCTGCACAGTTAGCATAAAAAACCGGAGGAATTTTATCACAGCCAGCACCCTTTGTAGGATCAATACCCTTTAGTAGTCTATTTATATAATCTATTTTTACATGTATGCTATGTAGGCTATCTGAGCTCATATTGATTTTAGTGTGGTTTGGCGGATGATTTGTTGACGAAGAACTAAAATTTTTACAGAAGAATTCGTTGAAGGCTGAACATATTTGTGTTTCGTTAGTTAGGCTAGTGCTGTCATAAAGCATTAGCTTAGGGTAGTTAGTAGTGTTTTTTCTTTTCGATTTGACGTAAGACCAGAATAGTTTGGGGCACGATTTTATTTTATTTTCGGAAAATGTTATGTAGGATTTGAAACAACTATCTTTTAAGACTTTAACCTTCGCACGTAAAGACGAAAACGTCTGATATTCTAACTTGTTTTTATATTTTTTCCAATTAGAATGAGCTTTTGATTTTTCTTTTATAAGCCTTATTAAATCTCGGCTGTACCAAACTGGGTAAACGTAGGTATTATATACGGTTATATGCGGCACATATTGTTCTATGCTCATATACAAAATCTTATACAAATTATCCACAGCTTTCTCTATATTACAAGTAATGAGTAAATTGGGCCAGTCAATGTTTGAAAAATACGAATTAATAGTAGAATAATCAGCTTTCCAAAAAAGTATTTTTTTACGCGGTGCTGTTTTCAAGGGGGGTATTATTATGTCACTTGCGTCTATATAGAAAGAGGGGTGATAAGCGTCTTCTATAACTAATGGAGTATTTGATTTACTTAATTCTAAAGAGAAATTCGCAAAAACTAGGTCAAGAGTATTTTTGTGCGAGTTTACTATTGTATTATATTGATAAAAACCTGTGTATGACATTTCATTAATTAGACTGGAGGCAGCATTTTGAATTTCAAGTGAGCCCTTTTTCATCAATACAGCGTTACCTAAAGACCACTGAATACACGGCAAATTAAAATCTCCCGCTAAAATAATGTTATCACTGGGATGCTTATCCAAAATGATCGTTAGAACGCTAAGTAATGTGTGTATGCGCGTAGGAATACATCTATCAGGAGGCAGGTAAACTACACCTATATGCAGATCATGGCATGGTCGGCCTAACTGGTTTGAGGCGGAGGCGGCAGCGGGCGCGGAGAACGTGCCGGCCCCGAGCGAGCCACCCGGCACAGTCACCCACACGCACTCGAGGTCGTCACGTTGCCACTCCGGGCGCGCGCGGGCACCCAGCCGCGCTGCGCTCATGATCATGACGCCACCCCCGAGTGAACCGCGATCCCGCCGAAATACCTCGTATCTATCGCCGCTCACCTCAGTATCCAGGGGTCCATCGTAGAGCCATGTCTCTGTGATAAGGATTATATCCGCATCGCATACCAGTGCATTGTTATAAAAGTCGTTCGTCTTCGTTCTCAATCCGCGCACATTCTGGTACAAAAATTGCAGTTTATTTAATGACATCATTGTGACTAAGTGAAAATAGTGAACCATATGGATATACGTACAATACATTGTGTGTCGGACGCATAATAATGTTTAGCAAAATACGATTAAGTGAGATATCAAAGCTTCTGTGGAACTGTAATGCTAAGATTATTTCATTGCTCTGTGATAAATAAAAGCAATAATACTTAATATACTCGTACTTGAGGATTAGGTTAGGTTGTGTTAGAATATAAGTGGTTTTGTAATGTTTTGATAATAATGGTGATTTATGGAAAATTATAATATTATATGTATTGTAAACAGGTGTCGTTTGTGTTGTTTTTGCGGTTACAAAGGATAGGCTACGGATTATTATGTGATGTAACTGTTTGTTATTAAATGATAATGTTTTACAAAAAGTGGTTAATTTATCCTTTCTAAATCCGATGAACTTATTATCGTTATGGGAGGCGTTATGTCTGTTTTCCTTATATAAATACGACAGTTTTTTGTCCACACATATTTATAATTAAATTCTGACGCTTTTGTTTTGCAGGATTTTAGAAGTATTTTATTTTCTTTAGTTAGATGTTCGTTGACATATATTTTTTTGATTTCGCCTCCTATTCCGAGATCCCTAGATGTAAGATTGCGATGCTTTCGAGCAGCGGCGACAATTGCATCCTTGGTCGCACGCTGTCGGAAGCGGGCTACGATGGCGCGGCTGATGTTGATGGTGCCCGAGTTAGCGCTGGCGCTGGTGCTGCTGCTGGTGCTGCCGCTGGCTTTGGCTGGCCGGCGCGGCTGCACGCGGTGCGCAAATTCAATTTCTTCTGACTTCACGCTGACTCCGGCTTGAGCAGCAATCTTTATAACTAGGTCGACGGCTGACTCTCCATTAGTCTCAGGGACACCAACTAACTCTATGTTCTGTGCCCTGGACCATTGGTCCTGGCGGGCCTGTGAGTCTTCGAGCGCTTTAGCTCGCGCCTTTACAGCGTTAAGCTCTTCACGTAGCTGTTTGTTCGCGTCAGTTAGGGAGGCTATATTTGCTTTCGTGGTGGAGTAGAACTTAAACATATCGTCACATTGACCGCTTAAATATTTGACAGATGTCTTGAGGCTGGTCAACCGCTCACCTAGTGCCTGGAACTGAACTGCCATCGTATCTTTAATGGCTTTAATAACCTCCTGCTTCACTATGTTCGCCATGGCCGCCTGTCCTTCGGGAACTGCCAGTTCAGCTGGTGGTGCTTTAGGAATATCGGCGCCATCTTGAGGTGAAGTAGGGGTCGGAGTACCTCTTCTGAATGTTACATTGGTTCGACCAGCATCATCCGCAGGTAGAACTAAACTCAACTTCACTGGTGTATCAGAGTTATCACCACACTTAGGTTGCTTAGACGTACACAGTGGACATACCCAAACTTGTAATTTTCTGTAGTCCTCTACAGATAAGTTGACACAAACGAAATGGTAATTTTTTGTGCACGAGCCTCGAGAACATGTCGCCCTCTCAGATACTTTAAGGGTCTTTTTACATGCACTACAGTTAGTCATTTTAATTATACAGTCAAAAACGTTTTATGTATTATGTATATTTTATTTATTGTAGGTAGGGTACCTTAGCTTGTAGGGTAGATGTAGAGGGTAGCGAGCGCGAGATTTTTGCGGTTCGATACAGGATGGTAGGCACGTCTGCTCTCTACGGCGTACGACGGATGTATGTTTTCCTAAGAATGAATTATGGAAATGGTCTCAGCTAATGAGTTGGACTGTTCCATGTTACCTAACATGAATGCCGTATAAGCGTCAGGCTAAGGGATAAAATGCCATGACTTATTGATCTACAATGAGACTACTAATACATGTTCAAATTTTAAGGATTCCTATGGTATAGAGTGAACTCAAGAACGGGGTTAGTGTGAAAGCGTTTCAGCTTCTTTTTTACCGACTTCCAAAAAGGAGGTACTTAGTTCGACTGTTTTTTTAAATGTTTGTTACCTCATAACTTTCGACGATAGGGTTAACCGATTCGCAAAACTCTTTTTTTGTTTGAAAGCTGATGCTTCCCGTGTGGTCCCATTTAAATTTCTTCAAATTCAGTTTAGTACTTTTTGAGTTACACTCATATAACTGAATAGCATGGAAGTCGGTATTAATTATTTTAAGTTGTACTTGTTTGATATTAAACTATAGGTGGATCTTTTGATTTTTGAACAGTCTAAAGCTTATGACATTTGAAGAAATTTTTGATATAATGGTTATATTTTCGAAACTCTACGACAGCGATGACAATACCTACAGCTATTTCCCACTACTTTGTTCGCGATACTAAGGCTATCTCAATTATTCGGGAACTACCCAATTAATCGGGATAAAAGTCGATAGATAGATAAACTCTTTATTGCAACACCACAGTGCAATATATAAAAAACAAACAAAAAAAACAGGATTTGGACGGTCTTATCGCTCAGAGTGATGTCTTCTAGACAACTATGATGTAGCATTCTGTCAAATGTAGGTATTAGGTAGGCTTCATTCCAAATCCCTTGACCCGTTTCAGCCAGAAGAATCCGTTTCACTGATGATGCGAATATAGAAGTGACAGTAAGTTCATACTTATTCACATGTAAGTGCCTGACATACACAATCGTAAAAATTTTAATGTTATTTGACGGTTTAAGATTACGCGGTAGGTATAGTCGAATATCTCGACCGGTTTCGTGACCCTCCGGGCCACTTCTTCATGGAGTGATTGCGCACCCGGCTGCGTTCGCGCTAGTACTGGCGACCGCGGTGGCGGCGGCGGAGCGCGCCGAGCGGTGCCGCTAATCGTAACAATGGCATGGAAGTTGATAACCCACATCCAAACGGGAGTAATCATTAGTATTTTCGTATAATAAAATACTATTTTTTTTATTTGTACACTCGTTTCAGTTAAGTTTTAATAGTAATACATTTTGGAACTGGCATTTTTAAAACAGTCATATTGATATGCCACTTAAATGATTTTGCTAAAATTTTGTTGCATCGTATAAATGATTGAAACTCGATTACTAACATCTTCAAACTGAGGCTACAAACTTACAATTTTCACAGTTAATGCCTCTTTTTTTTATTTATACTTTTGTTCACAGACAACAAATGTGTCCGCTACATTGTTTGCATTTATATTTTAAAGTTTTAAGCATTTTTATTATAATTATACTAAAAGAATACAGGAAGGCAGTTTTTTTTTAATTAACTAGCTTTAGACACTATACATAATACATCGGTAAAGGCCTGATGGGCACTTTGAAAACTTTATACTCAGCCTGAGGGGCACACATACGATATACTCGTAAATAAAGGCCTGAAGGGCACACAACTTTTTTTTTATATCTTAGTCTGCGGGGCACATACAATAATATTTTTAGGAAGAGGCCAGAAGGGCATTTTTGCTATGTTTTTTTGTACACAAACAGACTTTTAACATAGAAAACTGAAAACACTTTCCTATGTCGTACAAATACACAGCGTAAAGCAAAGGAGAGAGAATTGACCCCTGAGGAACGCCCGAGGGAATATTTATGAAGTCAGAACGATGTCCACCTACAACAACAGCCTGACAGCGATTCCGAAGATAGGATTCGATCCATCTTAAAAGATCTCCGCAAATGCCAAGTTCTTGAAGTTTGCCTAACAGGATCATATGATCAACGCGGTCGAAGGCCTTCTCGAAGTCCGTATCGATCACATCAACCTGTGACCCGCGATCCATACCTAATAGAACATCGTTTGTGAAGATGGCCAGGTTCGGGTTTGTAGAGCGACCCTTAATGAAACCGTGTTGTTGAGAAGGAATATTAGGGTAAATAAAAGGATAAAGGTGGTTATGCGCGGTTTTTTCTAACAACTTGCTTAGGGTGTTCAAAATGGAGATTGGACGGTAATTTTCAATTGATGTTTTGGTGCCTTTTTTGTGAATAGGGACTAAATGTGCAGTTTTCCAGATTCTTGGTAGGTAGCCTTCACGAAAGCATCGATTAAATATACATGTAATGGGCGCTGCCAGTGAGTCTGCACAGTTAGCATAAAAAACCGGAGGAATTTTATCACAGCCAGCACCCTTTGTAGGATCAATACCCTTTAGTAGTCTATTTATATAATCTATTTTTACATGTATGCTATGTAGGCTATCTGAGCTCATATTGATTTTAGTGTGGTTTGGCGGATGATTTGTTGACGAAGAACTAAAATTTTTACAGAAGAATTCGTTGAAGGCTGAACATATTTGTGTTTCGTTAGTTAGGCTAGTGCTGTCATAAAGCATTAGCTTAGGGTAGTTAGTAGTGTTTTTTCTTTTCGATTTGACGTAAGACCAGAATAGTTTGGGGCACGATTTTATTTTATTTTCGGAAAATGTTATGTAGGATTTGAAACAACTATCTTTTAAGACTTTAACCTTCGCACGTAAAGACGAAAACGTCTGATATTCTAACTTGTTTTTATATTTTTTCCAATTAGAATGAGCTTTTGATTTTTCTTTTATAAGCCTTATTAAATCTCGGCTGTACCAAACTGGGTAAACGTAGGTATTATATACGGTTATATGCGGCACATATTGTTCTATGGTCATATACAAAATCTTATACAAATTATCCACAGCTTCCTCTATATTACAAGTAATGAGTAAATTGGGCCAGTCAATGTTTGAAAAATACGAATTAATAGTAGAATAATCAGCTTTCCAAAAAAGTATTTTTTTACGCGGTGCTGTTTTCAAGGGGGGTATTATTATGTCACTTGCGTCTATATAGAAAGAGGGGTGATAAGCGTCTTCTATAACTAATGGAGTATTTGATTTACTTAATTCTAAAGAGAAATTCGCAAAAACTAGGTCAAGAGTATTTTTGTGCGAGTTTACTATCGTATTATATTGATAAAAACCTGTGTATGACATTTCATTAATTAGACTGGAGGCAGCATTTTGAATTTCAAGTGAGCCCTTTTTCATCAATACAGCGTTACCTAAAGACCACTGAATACACGGCAAATTAAAATCTCCCGCTAAAATAATGTTATCACTGGGATGCTTATCCAAAATGATCGTTAGAACGCTAAGTAATGTGTGTATGCGCGTAGGAATACATCTATCAGGAGGCAGGTAAACTACACCTATATGCAGATCATGGCATGGTCGGCCTAACTGGTTTGAGGCGGAGGCGGCAGCGGGCGCGGAGAACGTGCCGGCCCCGAGCGAGCCACCCGGCACAGTCACCCACACGCACTCGAGGTCGTCACGTTGCCACTCCGGGCGCGCGCGGGCACCCAGCCGCGCTGCGCTCATGATCATGACGCCACCCCCGAGTGAACCGCGATCCCGCCGAAATACCTCGTATCTATCGCCGCTCACCTCAGTATCCAGGATCCCATCGTAGAGCCATGTCTCTGTGATAAGGATTATATCCGCATCGCATACCAGTGCATTGTTATAAAAGTCGTTCGTCTTCGTTCTCAATCCGCGCACATTCTGGTACAAAATTGCAGTTTATTTAATGACATCATTGTGACTAAGTGAAAATAGTGAACCATATGGATATACGTACAATACATTGTGTGTCGGACGCATAATAATGTTTAGCAAAATACGATTAAGTGAGATATCAAAGCTTCTGTGGAACTGTAATGCTAAGATTATTTCATTGCTCTGTGATAAATAAAAGCAATAATACTTAATATACTCGTACTTGAGGATTAGGTTAGGTTGTGTTAGAATATAAGTGGTTTTGTAATGTTTTGATAATAATGGTGATTTATGGAAAATTATAATATTATATGTATTGTAAACAGGTGTCGTTTGTGTTGTTTTTGCGGTTACAAAGGATAGGCTACGGATTATTATGTGATGTAACTGTTTGTTATTAAATGATAATGTTTTACAAAAAGTGGTTAATTTATCCTTTCTAAATCCGATGAACTTATTATCGTTATGGGAGGCGTTATGTCTGTTTTCCTTATATAAATACGACAGTTTTTTGTCCACACATATTTATAATTAAATTCTGACGCTTTTGTTTTGCAGGATTTTAGAAGTATTTTATTTTCTTTAGTTAGATGTTCGTTGACATATATTTTTTTGATTTCGCCTCCCATTCCGAGATCCCTAGATGTAAGATTGCGATGCTTTCGAGCAGCGGCGACAATTGCATCCTTGGTCGCACGCTGTCGGAAGCGGGCTACGATGGCGCGGCTGATGTTGATGGTGCCCGAGTTAGCGCTGGCGCTGGTGCTGCTGCTGGTGCTGCCGCTGGCTTTGGCTGGCCGGCGCGGCTGCACGCGGTGCGCAAATTCAATTTCTTCTGACTTCACGCTGACTCCGGCTTGAGCAGCAATCTTTATAACTAGGTCGACGGCTGACTCTCCATTAGTCTCAGGGACACCAACTAACTCTATGTTCTGTGCCCTGGACCATTGGTCCTGGCGGGCCTGTGAGTCTTCGAGCGCTTTAGCTCGCGCCTTTACAGCGTTAAGCTCTTCACGTAGCTGTTTGTTCGCGTCAGTTAGGGAGGCTATATTTGCTTTCGTGGTGGAGTAGAACTTAAACATATCGTCACATTGACCGCTTAAATATTTGACAGATGTCTTGAGGCTGGTCAACCGCTCACCTAGTGCCTGGAACTGAACTGCCATCGTATCTTTAATGGCTTTAATAACCTCCTGCTTCACTATGTTCGCCATGGCCGCCTGTCCTTCGGGAACTGCCAGTTCAGCTGGTGGTGCTTTAGGAATATCGGCGCCATCTTGAGGTGAAGTAGGGGTCGGAGTACCTCTTCTGAATGTTACATTGGTTCGACCAGCATCATCCGCAGGTAGAACTAAACTCAACTTCACTGGTGTATCAGAGTTATCACCACACTTAGGTTGCTTAGACGTACACAGTGGACATACCCAAACTTGTAATTTTCTGTAGTCCTCTACAGATAAGTTGACACAAACGAAATGGTAATTTTTTGTGCACGAGCCTCGAGAACATGTCGCCCTCTCAGATACTTTAAGGGTCTTTTTACATGCACTACAGTTAGTCATTTTAATTATACAGTCAAAAACGTTTTATGTATTATGTATATTTTATTTATTGTAGGTAGGGTACCTTAGCTTGTAGGGTAGATGTAGAGGGTAGCGAGCGCGAGATTTTTGCGGTTCGATACAGGATGGTAGGCACGTCTGCTCTCTACGGCGTACGACGGATGTATGTTTTCCTAAGAATGAATTATGGAAATGGTCTCAGCTAATGAGTTGGACTGTTCCATGTTACCTAACATGAATGCCGTATAAGCGTCAGGCTAAGGGATAAAATGCCATGACTTATTGATCTACAATGAGACTACTAATACATGTTCAAATTTTAAGGATTCCTATGGTATAGAGTGAACTCAAGAACGGGGTTAGTGTGAAAGCGTTTCAGCTTCTTTTTTACCGACTTCCAAAAAGGAGGTACTTAGTTCGACTGTTTTTTTAAATGTTTGTTACCTCATAACTTTCGACGATAGGGTTAACCGATTCGCAAAACTCTTTTTTTGTTTGAAAGCTGATGCTTCCCGTGTGGTCCCATTTAAATTTCTTCAAATTCAGTTTAGTACTTTTTGAGTTACACTCATATAACTGAATAGCATGGAAGTCGGTATTAATTATTTTAAGTTGTACTTGTTTGATATTAAACTATAGGTGGATCTTTTGATTTTTGAACAGTCTAAAGCTTATGACATTTGAAGAAATTTTTGATAATATGGTTATATTTTCGAAACTCTACGACAGCGATGACAATACCTACAGCTATTTCCCACTACTTTGTTCGCGATACTAAGGCTATCTCAATTATTCGGGAACTACCCAATTAATCGGGATAAAAGTCGATAGATAGATAAACTCTTTATTGCAACACCACAGTGCAATATATAAAAAACAAACAAAAAAACAGGATTTGGACGGTCTTATCGCTCAGAGTGATGTCTTCTAGACAACTATGATGTAGCATTCTGTCAAATGTAGGTATTAGGTAGGCTTCATTCCAAATCCCTTGACCCGTTTCAGCCAGAAGAATCCGTTTCACTGATGATGCGAATATAGAAGTGACAGTAAGTTCATACTTATTCACATGTAAGTGCCTGACATACACAATCGTAAAAATTTTAATGTTATTTGACGGTTTAAGATTACGCGGTAGGTATAGTCGAATATCTCGACCGGTTTCGTGACCCTCCGGGCCACTTCTTCATGGAGTGATTGCGCACCCGGCTGCGTTCGCGCTAGTACTGGCGACCGCGGTGGCGGCGGCGGAGCGCGCCGAGCGGTGCCGCTAATCGTAACAATGGCATGGAAGTTGATAACCCACATCCAAACGGGAGTAATCATTAGTATTTTCGTATAATAAAATACTATTTTTTTTATTTGTACACTCGTTTCAGTTAAGTTTTAATAGTAATACATTTTGGAACTGGCATTTTTAAAACAGTCATATTGATATGCCACTTAAATGATTTTGCTAAAATTTTGTTGCATCGTATAAATGATTGAAACTCGATTACTAACATCTTCAAACTGAGGCTACAAACTTACAATTTTCACAGTTAATGCCTCTTTTTTTATTTATACTTTTGTTCACAGACAACAAATGTGTCCGCTACATTGTTTGCATTTATATTTTAAAGTTTTAAGCATTTTTATTATAATTATACTAAAAGAATACAGGAAGGCAGTTTTTTTTTAATTAACTAGCTTTAGACACTATACATAATACATCGGTAAAGGCCTGATGGGCACTTTGAAAACTTTATACTCAGCCTGAGGGGCACACATACGATATACTCGTAAATAAAGGCCTGAAGGGCACACAACTTTTTTTTTATATCTTAGTCTGCGGGGCACATACAATAATATTTTTAGGAAGAGGCCAGAAGGGCATTTTTGCTATGTTTTTTTGTACACAAACAGACTTTTAACTTATTTCTAAATATCGTACATACCGAGAGCAGACCGGCTTCCGCAAGGAGCGCCCGTAAAATTAATGCATTTTATATTGTGAGCATTCACCAAGCAAGGATTTTTGTTTCATCCTAAAATAATCCCTAATTCGTTTTCTATCAATACGAAAGCAATCGCAAATCCATAAGCCGAAACACAACAAATCATTCACAGCTATAATCCTCAGTAATTTGATGTATGGCGATTTCCTATCACAGGAAACAAGACCAAATCTCATGATCTCTTTGGTCAGTTTAGTGCTAAGTTAGAAAAACTGCTGGAAGACTCCTTATTAGAATCATTTTGTAAATTTATTCTAATGACACTTTAGAGAAACTTGTAGTGTGAAAAAAAAGAAAAAAAGTGCAAAAATTAGAAAGGGAAATGCATATCGATTTTACGCCGCATACAGTACTAGCCATATTGCTTCTTATTGACTACCAAAAACATAAAAAAAAGGATGTCACTTTTCTATATTTGTGGTGTGATCGTGTTTGTGTGTGTGATTTCTAAGCCGATTCTAAGCCGAGTTTTATTATTTTCAACCAAAAAAAGGTGGAGGTTCTAAAGTCGAAGATATAGATGCTTGGAATACTCCACTTCTGGCAAGCTGTCACTCTGCCACCCATAAAATGTAATATTTGTAATACCTATGAAATAACATTCTAAACATCTATATAAAAAGAATAGCCCCGAGTTTCTTGCCGCTTCTTCTCGGTAGGCTCTATATATTTTGGAACGCGGCGGTAGAGTCTTTAAAGTACATTATAATGAAAATATTGACGTTCATAAGTGCGTCTTTGATGCCTAAATTGAATAAATGATTTTGACTTTGACTTTAAAGCGTATGTTTATATTTTTATGTATGATCACGCTTAAGTTTTTACAGATTAGACTGATTCTGATTATTATTTCTTTGTTTGGTAGAGTGTGGTGTTATTTAAATTTCCTCAAATTCAGTCATGTGGTTTTTGAGTTACGATCGAATAACGTGTGTCGCCTATCTCGATGATATCCTAATTGACAGTGAATGACAATCGATCCCTAGATCACTAACAAGGGAGAAAATTTATTTTTACCAAAGAATAGAACCGACTTCAACACTAAAAAGTGTGAAATAACTTGTTGAAGTCGGTACCATATTTGTGTAAGTACTTTTGAATTAAATATTACCGACTCCAACAACTTATTTCACACTTTTTAATATTGAAGTCGGTTCCATCTTTTGTAAAAAGTTGTTTGTTGAAAAGGTTATCTAATGACGTCAGCCGAAAAGTTTTTGAGTTACGTTCAATAATAAAAAGAAAAAATATTTGATAACTATTAGTATGTATTGTAGAGATCTCTTATTTCAGTAGATATATGTAAATGTCGTTTCCATATTTTCATTGTTGGATTATCTTATTGTGTTGGCTAGAAAAATTTGACATTTTGTTAGTTTGTGTTGATAAAAGACACATTTCAACACCGTAATAAAATAATTTAATGAATTATTCCATTCTTACCCTGTAATTTTCTCATACCCTCTTCCAGGCACTAAAAAAGCTACGACAAATCTGAGGGCGTAAACCAAGATCCTAATAAAATATGTAATGATATATAAACCAGCGAGCGTAACCGAACTTACACAAATCGATGAGAGAGGTCAAATTATACCGGTCGTAGGACACGCAATAAAACTTTCGGTGTTGCCATAAATCGCGGTGAATCTATAGGAGTGACAGTTTTATCGCTGTTCTGGCAACCCTATGCCGTGATTAAGGTACAGTATCATTAGGGAGTACGAATTTGGGTGTAAGTAGTTTGCATGGTTAAGTTTAAACGGGTTTCCACAAAGGTAACAGTGTAGGTAAAGTTATGAGAAATATCTGGTTCTGTGAGATTTATAGCAGACCAGTTTTGCTGTGGCTCATGGTTATGCCTGTGTGGAATTAAATAGAGTATACCTATTACCACGTTCTATACTAACACACACTCGCACACTCACACACCGTTAGGGTCTGTTTGTGTGTACAACAGAGAGCGGTCACGCGGTCGTTTTGCGTTCGAGCGTTCAGTTGCTCACGAATTCCGCTGATGGATGTTCCACACTGTACCACTACTGTCACCGTGTTTTTGACGATAGTTTTTTATCGGAAGACTAATTATTGATTTTGCCGTCATTATCAGCATAATTTAAATTATGCTGATGAGGAAAAGTTGGGAAATTTCATAGACTTTTTCTAAATGGATATAAAGATGCAGAATTGTAATTTTATTCTTTTCGGATGATAAATGATTGCGTCAATAAACTGTAAAACAAAATTAAATATGACTTAGTTAAACAATATACTAACTGAAGGAAAGCTTGGTGGCATGTTTGAGGTAATAGTACATTACAGCAGAATCCAGTAAGTAAGCCTTCCTAGCCAAGCATGAGTTAACCGGTTATATACGAGGCACGGATGGCTTTCTTACTGGCTGAGGCTTGTATGAGGCTTTTCTCAAAAATGAAGGAAAGTTTTTGCTAATTCGCCCTCAGCTTTTAAATCAGGAGGAGTGCCATCTATTTTTCTGGATCAGATTCGCTTGAACTAATTTTTTGGGATTATCTATATTCACGCGGTAAATTAAAACACAATTGTCGCAATTGAATGTGAAAACCCGTCAGTCGTTGTTTTTTTTACTAAAAAGTTTGCGTTTAGTTTTGAACATTGTTCTATTTGATCATTAACAGTTGAAACAATTAAGTAATGTAAACATGAATGTTTTAGTAAAAAAATTAAATTATCGTTTTTGAATCTTCATGTTAATTTTAGAATGGAAAGCTTTAATTCATCATGATTTATAAACTGAAATTATTAAAAACAAACATAAAATCCAGCACTATACTTGTTTAACTTTACTGAGTACAAAACGCATCCTGCATACTTTTTTTGCGTTACCCTGTATAGAGTTGCGGTTGGCGATGCAGCAAATTGCTTTTCATCCCAGAGCTAACAAATTAACTTATTAAATTTTTATCTAGAACCTATAAACTCTTTGCAAACCTTTCCAAAGAAACTTGTAACTTAGCGAAGAAAACCTTGTCTTTATTGACTTAGCCAATTAAAGTTAATGCAACAGTCAACATAAAAGCTTGTTTCTAAAGACTTTGTTTGACTTTTTCTAGTTTATTAGCTAATGGAGAAAGAACTATTGGAACTAAGTAAATTATAATAAGAGTAGATGGCTAAGTCAGCAGTAAAGCGAATAGAAAAGATTTGGAAGAATAGAGGAATCAACCGAAATACCAAGGTAAACCTTGTGCACATCCTAATTTTTTCTATTGTTCTGTATGCCGCAGAGAACTGGACGCTTAAAGCCCGTATACGATCTAGGGCAGATGCATTCGAAATATGGTGCTGGCGTAAAATATTGGGAATTTCATGGACGGCGCACCGCACCAATGCGTCTGTCCTAAAAGAATTAAAAATTGAAACTCGACTGTCCAGTATATGCCTGCAGCGACTTTTACAATACTTCGGACACGTGGCCAGAAGAGACGCTAACAAATTAGAAAAGCTCATTATTGTGGGTCACGTGGAAGGAAAACGGAGTTCTGGAAGATCTCCCACCAGGTGGAATGACGTTGTCAAAGAGATAACAAAGGCAAATGTATCATCTGCTATGAGACTTCCACTTCAATTGGCTTATCTATGCTATGTCGGTGATTTTAGTTCTTCTACGGATCTCTTCATTTCTGATTCGATCACGTAGAGATACGCCGAACATAGCTCCTTTGTGATCGTCTCCATAGATACATGTAATTACACTAGCTGCGCCCGCAGTTTCACCTACGTGGTGATGGATAAAATAGGTCCAGCCGTTCTTGAGTTGTAGAAGGTGTAACAAGCACGGCTTATATATATATATATATATATATATATATATATAAATATATATATATATATCTTTTTCTTATTTTTTTCATAACTGGTATACATTGGCCTCTCACCCGGTACCAGGTTATCGGTTATCGTTGAGTTTCGGGACAGCCGATCTATTAGGCAAATTCTGTGGTCTTGAAGTTGTAATGTGTTACTTTGTGTGTGCCTCTTATGATATATGGACTCCTAGTGCGGGGTATGTCAACGTTTAAACGTTATTGCTACAATATATTTTATTTATTTCCTATGAATATTATTACTGATAACTGAAGCGTACTATAAACAAAATCATTTATATCTATGTAGTATATATATATTAGTCTATGATTAAGATGCTTCAAGGTTGTAGTATAATGGCTCTATTTTATTGCGTTCTTTTGCTTCTTCTTTGGATTTTGACGTTGGAAGACATTACTCTTGTCAGTGTCAAGTTTTGAGTGTGTTGACATAAAAACTTGATCTGACTGAACTGACGGTTTCTGAAAAATAAGATATAGAAATAAAATCTAGTTGTCTGTCTATCTGCCCTCGCCCAGACAGAAAGACGGACAACAAGCGATTGAATAAGAATTAAAACACAATAATGGACATGTTGCTTTTTTCTTGGTAAGGTACAGAATCCTTGAAATCGTATGTTTTTAAATTTTATTTCCACCATATTTTGGCCTAAGATTCTGTCATAGTTTTTCGTCAACTTTCTAAACAATTTTAAGCTTTATAACCTTCTGTTTATGCTATAAATTAAATTGTAATACAAAGAATCTGTATTATTGCCCGTGGTCAGTCTGAATATAGGTCAAATGGAACGATGTTCCTTACAATGGAGCTACGAAAAAATCGCTTGTAAGCGGTAGCGTTAGTGAGCAATCTCATAGAATGATAAAACAATACAATATCCTTATATTAATATGTACTAACATTTTATGGCTAACGAGTAGCTTCACTCCGCGGTTTCACCCACGCGGTTGTGGAGAATGATAAGGATGAATCAAATATAGCGCCTGTTACTCAGGCATAATGTAGCTCTTAACTCGAAAGAATTGTTTGATTTGGTTAAGTAGATTTACGTGTATCCATTAAAAACAAACAAACAGTCATATGTCTTTCCTCTTTATTGTAAGGTTTAAACGAGTGGAATATTTATGAAATAATGTTTGGTAATGCAGCGGGGAACGGCAATGTATGCATATTCTTAATTCTCCACGGCACTGGGGAGTGGGGAATAAAAATTCCCTTCTGCACTACCAGTAGTGCATTGGGGTAGTGCAGTGGGGAATGACTGGATTAATATCAAGGTACGAATAATGTGGCCTGGATCGTGCCGACGTTTCTATTGAATACTTGAAAATGAAATAAAGTTAGTTAATTTAAGTGTTTATTGTGATACCTCCCCCGCGAAGGGTTCCCGCATTGACGTGGCGGGGGGGCTCAGGTGCGCTGGCTGGCTCAGGCGGGGCGGGTCGCAGGGGGATTGTCCCCTGTGGCTGACGTAGTAGGCGGTGGGGCTACGTATCCGACCCACCGCAGGGAGATCACGGGCGTCCAGACACGGGGAAGTCTGGCACCCATTGTTGGCGGGTTTGGTCTCCGAGGCAGTTGCGGCGCGCCATGTATTCTGGCGTGCCGCGAAGAGAAGGGTCCGGCAACGGACAGCCGTGGCGGGTTCGCGGTCGTGTGCAAAAGCTGTCCCACGTTCCCGCCAAAAGCGGCAGTGACGGAAAACCCCAGGGTTTTGGTGGTTATACGGACTTCCACATAACCATCTACCTCCCCGTGGTAGGTGGTATCCATAAAGGATTTCCCCGGGACAAAAAAAAAAGTTTATTGTGACAACTGTAGTAGTTAGACATTATGGTGATGTGGACTTCTTTGTAAATATTGACGTCTTCTATAAACTGTATTACGTAACTTCACTTTGCTTCATTGTCAATAGCATAGACTAAATGGTCAATACTCGTAGTTTCCGCAGCGTACGCAGCGTAAATAGGATTATTTTGGTATTTTCCACAGCTTGAGTATCGAAGTTTGCATACGGGTCCCTAATTTTATTGAAAATATTATATAGCCTATGTTCATCAGCGAAAATGTAGAATTCTTTTAATCGGTCCAGTAGTTTCGGAGCATATTCAATTCAAACAAACAAACCAATCTTTCCTCTTTATAATAATAGCTTATAGCTTACTCATGAGTCCTATAGTAGAAACCACGTCTAAATGCCTTAAGTCATCACTGGTAATACACACTGGTCAGAAACCTTAGTCTTGAGTCTTGACTTTTTAGTAAGATTTTTTTATGGCAGCCCAGCCTATCCGTCACGCAACTGTGTGAACTTTAACTCGAATAAACTATGAAACAGTAAATCAGCCGCAATTTAATAACCTTTTTTATTCGCATAATAACAATAAATTAGTACACGCACGGCCTCATTTCTTAGAACACTTGTCAGTTTTGCACAGTCTCTAATAAATTGTGGCACTCAAAATTCAAAATTCAAAAATTATTTATTCAGTTTAGGCATCATAGACACTCTTATGAACGTCAAAATTTTTAAATGATTCTACCGCTGTCTTCGGAAAAGAACCACCGCCGAGAAGAAGCAGCAAGAAACTCGTGGGCCATTATTTTTTCAAGTCTTTGTACATTGAGGTTACATATGAGTAGTATTAAAATAACAAATTTATTCAATAGTTGGCTACTAGGCAGAAGTGGAAAGCTTCCAGGCATCTTTGTCTTCTAAGTAGTGACTCAATTTATAATAGGCTTTTTTCATTAGTATATTTTTGACACGTGACTTGAATTTCCCTTCAGTGAGCTCAGTAATGTCTTTCGGGATTTTATTATAGAAACGTACACAATTGCCTAAGAAGGACTTATTTTTAGTTTTCGTGAGTCTAAATTTAGATACAGCTATCCTATCCTTATTTCTAGTATTAATATTATGCATATCACTATTTATTCTAAACTTCTTTATATTTTTACGAACGTACATTATATTTTCTAGGATATACAAAGATGGAAGAGTTAATATGTTAATTTCTTTGAACATTTGTCTTAAGGATTCGCGGGGACCCATTTCGTAGATGGCTCGAACTGCCCGCTTTTGCAATATAAAAACTGTCTCTATGTCCGCCGCTGACCCCCACAGCAGGATACCATATGACATTATTTGGGTTCCCCCAATAGCGGGTATTTAATGGCCCGACTGTAAGTGTTCCGCGTGCCCGAGTCCAATTAAGGAGATGTGTCTGTTATTTAATTTAGATTTATGTGTTTTTGTCTTATTGTTTGTAAGTTTTCTTCCTTTTATTAATAAGTGAGAAGACCATTTTAGAGATACTAGTATAAGAAACGTAATGTTTCCCAAAATAAACTTTAATAAATTTCATTATAACATGATTTTTATAACGTTTTTAAAACTCATACTACGGCACTAGGAAGCACGGAGAGATATATTTATGGTATCACAAATATTCAAGACTCGAAAGCAACATTGTATGACACAGTATAATACATTCATCATCATCATCTCAGCCGTAGGACGTCCACTGCTGAACATATGCCTCCCACATAATTTTCCAAAGGGATCGTTTGGAAGCGGCCTGCATCCAACGTCGTCCTGCTACCTTTATCAGATCATCTGTCCGCCGTGTCGGTGGACGACCTACGCTGCGCTTGCCGGTCCGTAGTCTCCATTCTAGAACCTTGCGGCCCCATCGGTAATCTGTTCTGCGTGCTATGTGCCCTGCCCACTGCCACTTTAACTGGCTAATCTTCTGGGCTATGTCAGTGATTTTCGTTCTACTACGGATCTCCTCATTTCTGATTCGATCACAGCCCTCTCCATAGCTCGTTGTGCAAATTTGAGGTTGCTTATGAGGTCTATAGCAAGAGACCTTGTTTCAGTTCCATAAGTCATCACTAGTAACACACATTGGTCGAAGACTCTTGTCTTGAGGCAATCAAGTACAAGCCAAGCTTCTAATACTGAAGTATTATACACTTGGCTAAAACTACAGTATTTCATTATCAGTGATCCTGATAGTGACTTCATGAGCTCGTATACTACATAAGTTTTCTTTCCAAATCGTTTCAGATGACATGAATTATTGTTAAGCAATAAATTCCATTTATTTAAAAGTGTGGTCACCAATGACATCATCAGTATTTCCTACAAATATAAATAACCAATCATTACCCGCTGCACTACAAAGCTACACTATTGGTAGTGCAGAAGGGCATTTTATTCCCCAGTGCACTACCAGCTGGTAGTGCCGTGGGGAATTTAGAATCTGCATACGCTGCCGTTACCCACTTCCCTACCAAATATCATTTTCACTTTATAAATTCGAAATATTGTAAACATATGTGTATATGTTATTCACTTATTCATGTTGGAACAGCTGAAAGAATGTGGATACAATTAATATTTAGGTTCCTTTTTATTCCAATCCAACAAGCAGTTCCTGAAGATAACGATAAACTGCGCCGTAATAATTTCAGTGGCTGTACATCTCGGGGCACGGCAGTGCCTCTGCCAATTCAAGTACAAAGCGACACTATCCTTTTCTCGATTTTTTTACAAGATCTGTTTTTGATGGCATAATAATTATGTATATATCGCTTGTGATCAACAATAACTCCTTCAATAACGTCATATTTTTTTGGAAAAAACTTCAGGAGGCCTACTCCCGCCTTTTACGAAATTATCATAAACAAGGAGCATTTTATAATAAGCTTAGAATAATCATACTTACTCTCGAACTCCCACCGACACAAAACGGTCAACCAAATTTAAAGGTAAGGTTGCAATATGACTACTGTGTATTGTCTGTATTTTATTTTAATTGGGCAGTATGTATACTATATTATATTATGTAAGTATTTATGTATAATATATATATCGGCGCAACTACAACAGTTCGTCGAGAATAATTAAGTTTAATCATTTGATTGCCCTAAAAATAGTTTATAAATCATCAGTTGATTATTTTTGAGTTGATTACGATGTAAAATTAATGTTATGATTGTAATTTCAATACTTTACCAACAAACTTGTAAACTCGTGCACGTGCGCCGAGTCCTATAAATACGGCCGCACTGTAGGCGCTCGTCTCTACCGTCCGGTGACGCTGTAAATGCCGGTAGAGGCAAACAGCATTAGTCCGTTCTAAAAAAAAAAAAAAGGCGCTCGTCTCAGTCGCTCTCGAGTCGCCGTACAGTACGGACCTCTTTGTGACGTTGTTACGCTGCTCGTTGAATATACGAAGCTTATAAAAGTACTTGTGAAGTTTTACTTCGAGGACCCAAAAATGAGTGATCATCATGAAAACAACAATTGTGACGTCAGCAATGCTGACGTCACACTTTTTAAAAACACTCCGGAGGTGCTTTCTCCGTCATCAGAAGTGGGATCAGAACAAGCTCTGGTCCCAACCACATCCTCATCGACTTCGGTTCAACCTGTCACGACTGGAGCAGCGCAGGGCAGTACCAGGCTGATAGGCCCTGCCTCATTGAACACTTCAGGAGTACCAGCAAACAACTTTAACACCGTGCAGCCCATCACAACGGGAATTACCACAGGCATGACGTCTACACCAATCGCTGCGGGAATACCAGCTTCCGTCGGGATACCATTCATGTCAATGGGACCCACATCTTACAATCAAGAAGTATACCTTTCAGGGGTACCCATCGCTGCTGGATCGTCCCACACAACGAATATGCATCCAACTACTCATATAGTCGGATGCCCTCCCCAGTTTATGATGCAAATGATGGATATGATCTCAATACACTGCAAAACAACGTTGCAACCGCCCCTGATTAAGTGTGATCCACATCTCAAGCTGGCCAGTCAGTCCAGATAACTTACGACGACGAACACGCATCATCGGATTAAAACCGGCGAGTATAACATTCATTATGTTTCACGATATTTGCAACTAGAATCTAAAAGAATAAAATGTCTGGAGAGTGATACCTCTGAGCTAAACCATGTGTTACCCTTGAGCTAACCACGGGTCCTTGATGCATCCACAAGTGAACCCTGAGATACCGTGGGGACGCCTTGTGGAACTATGGGTAGACACGTATACACCACAGATTCTAAATCAATAAGGCAGTGCACGATGTCTTTGTGTACTGTTTACTAATCAAAAGACTCCTAAGGTTACATAACAGTTGTGTTAATGTAACAAACAAGATAAAGCAACGTAAGTTGTTTACAGACTCACTACTCAGAGAATATCTCATTTCTTTCAGGTCTACGAGAATCCAAATAATCTACGAGAATCCATAACAATCTACGAGAACCAACGAGGCTGGTGCAGAGCGCGCACCGCCTGTCAGTATGGCCGTATCGGCGCAACTACAACAGTTCGTCGAGAATAATTAAGTTTAATCATTTGATTGCCCTAAAAATAGTTTATAAATCATCAGTTGATTATTTTTGAGTTGATTACGATGTAAAATTAATGTTATGATTGTAATTTCAATACTTTACCAACAAACTTGTAAACTCGTGCACGTGCGCCGAGTCCTATAAATACGGCCGCACTGTAGGCGCTCGTCTCTACCGTCCGGTGACGCTGTAAATGCCGGTAGAGGCAAACAGCATTAGTCCGTTCTTAAAAAAAAAAAAAGGCGCTCGTCTCAGTCGCTCTCGAGTCGCCGTACAGTACGGACCTCTTTGTGACGTTGTTACGCTGCTCGTTGAATATACGAAGCTTATAAAAGCACTTGTGAAGTTTTACTTCGAGGACCCAAAAATGAGTGATCATCATGAAAACAACAATCAGTCAGCATTGCTGACGTCACACTTTTTAAAAACACTCCGGAGGTGCTTTCTCCGTCATATATATATATATATATATATATATATTTAAATCTTTACTTAATTTAAATTTTTATCTTTACTTAACTTATATTTAAATTAAATATATATATTTTAATCAGTTTAGGTACATGTACCTATTCAATATTGTCAATACTTACGCTGATACTATTCACCACTGTCCCTGAAAATACTATTCTATACCCAAAGTTTGTCTGGAAGAAATCGCTTTAAGCGATAAGATCCTCTTTTTTAAAACTATGTTATATTTTTTCTATCGTATGTTTTCTCTTTTATATTTTATTGTAGTGTACAAATAAAGAGTTTTCTATCTACTTTAAGAGATGGGAGTACGAATCATCAACAATTTTACATTGGCACAATGAAACATAGTGTCAAAAGTCATGTCAAAGTACGTGAATTGAGTGAAAGTTTTGATACTACGTCATCAAAACGTCTATCGTAATCCATTATTATTTTAAGCTTGCTAGATTGACGTGTTGGGTACCAAATTTAATGGCAAGCTGAAACATGACTACTTTTAGATGTGGGTGTAAAGCCCCTGATCACACCCGCGTAAGTTATCCGGTTAAAACTAATATAGTACGTAAAATTATATTAGTACGAAAGCTACAAACTCATAAAAGAATTGAAGCATAACGAAATCCAGTTATAAAAGGCAAGTCTGCGAGACACCAGAATTTAGTATAAGATTATGCCTAAAAGTCGATTTAGCTTACAGGCGAATCTACCTAATTTATTTCAGGCCATTCTAGCTCACAGTTTAAAGTGAGTGTTGCAAAAAAGTAAGAACGCTTCGGACTAACGACCGGTTTAAACTAGTATTGTCTTCTCCAATCTTCTTCTAAAGAGGGTTAATCTAATATGAATATATATTTGCAACAAAGTCCATAAAAATTGTACCAAATTTCGCTAGTTGGGTAAACCTTATGGCAATGTTTTTATATTGTATTAGAAAAATTCTAAATGATTAAATTTAATTTTACTGAACAGGCGTTACTTTATATTTATATAAAAGATCGAGATCAATACGAAAGTTAGATAGATAGATTTATTAGTAAAATCACATTTCACAAGTCAAACAAAACATTGTTATTACAATGAATATTGTGATTTATTTTTTGACTTTTGGAGAAACATGATCTTAGATATTAGGAAATATTGTGAAAATGTACCTGACCAATAGAATCGTTTTTTTTTATTTATTTTATTTTGTTTTTATTTTTTTTGACCCAGGAAAATCCTTTATGGATACCACTAGCCCTGGCGGAGCATGGTGGTTATGTGGGAGTCCGAATACCCACTAAAATCCCGGGGAGTTCCATCTTCTCGACATGTGACGGGGGCACGGGCCCGCTATTGCATTACACCGAATGGAATAGTAATGCAAGAAGCCCTGACAACTCATTTGAGATTGATAACCTTACTATATTAGTAATTAAAAATTAAATTAAATAATAATAATAATAACATTCTAATCTATAAGCCCCATGGTGGGGGGAAAAGTGGCCAAAACGCTGGCGGCATTGCCACGCTGTATGGCAATGCTAAGTTTTTGCCCAAAATAGGCGCCAGCATTTCGGTCACCCGACGCCTCAAACAAACGTTTCGCCAGATCCCTAAACAAGTTGAGAGCGGACGGCCCCCATGGGCCTAAAGTTTCGACCCCAAACGTATAAACATGTACATTCTGTCTAAATACACATATTTATGACGTTTGAGGTCTTCCGCTTTAGACGCGGCAGCGCCAGCCCGATCAATCGTCCCAGGGAGATGAGACGGCGCCAGTGTGTCCACACATGTAGCATCCCAAACCAGGGGCTGTCCCATCTTCCACGGGACGATAGTCATCCCATCTGGTCTCTTGCCGTCATCCCGCATCAATCCGTTCGGTTCCAAAACTGACGGGACTCCAGCACTGACAAATGCCCGACGGATGATATCATTCAAGCTGGCGTGCCGCGGTATGCGCCCCGCGCTCTTTACGCATGAGAGTGCGTGGTGGCCGAACCGATCCACCATTTCACCGCAGACACAACGGTGAGGGACCTGGCAACCTTACTTGATTTCATAACTGGTCATCAATCTCAAATGCATAATTTGTATTTATATTTATATCGTTTATATGACTTTGTGAATTATTTAATATGTGTGTCGTTGTTCTTTTGTTTAATTGTGATTTAATTGTAATTGGCTTATGACGTTATAAGATCAATAAATAAATAAAGTGTTACAATATATATATTCTTAGTTACTTGAATGTACAATAAACACATCTTGAGTATATTCTTTAAGATTATAATAAGATTTCCTTTGAAGGAATAACTTTAGATTTCTCTTACAAATGTTTAAAGAAGCTGCATTTTTTATTTTATCTGGCAAGTTGTTATATAAATTAGGGCCTCCACGTATACAGATATACTAGATTTAGCAAGTACGTGAAAGGTGTCGCCAATCTGTTTTGTTCCACACACAGGTTCAATCATACATATTATGGTGATTATGTCCATCTCAGATGAAGAGCCGCTAAGACTTTCATACAAAATTTAAATGGAAAACTCCGATACATTTGCTTTTCTACCGACTTCCAAAAAAGGAGGAGGTAATCAATTCGACTGTTTTTTTAATGTTTGTTACCTTATAATTTACGAAAGGGTGCACCGATTCTCAAAACTCTTTTTTAGTTTGAAAGCCGGTGCTTTCCGTGTGGTCCCATTTAAATTTCATCAAATTCGATTCAGTAGTTTTTGAGTTACACTCCAATAACATATTTTTAACAAAGTAATAGAATTGCAGTCGGTATTAAATTTTTCAAATTGCACTTGTACTATATTGTTACCTCAGTAATTGTATTTCCGACAGTGAGCTTTAAAATATACAGCCGTGCGATTCTCTAAGAGCAAACATCGTTGCATCTTTGACAACATCCGTGAAACATGAATGACAGGATAATAAGAAACGTTGGAAAAGAAACCTTATGTACAAGGGCGGGATTTCATAAAGTATTTGATATCGGTGAGCTCGTCGACGAGCTCAACGACAAATCATTAGAGAATCGCACGGCAGAGCTAGGAGGGTGAACTTTACCCACCTGTAACATTTCAAAGTAAGTGTGTTTGTAGCTGACTTGTTTGACAGACTATATAGCACTGCAGAAGTACCCACCAAGGAGGACTTATGTCAAAAAATCCAACCGTCTAACTCTAATGTATGATATGAAGGTACCTACTAGAAATTACATTGAAAAGAACCGTTTTTTCACGCATTTGGCTATTAGATAAAATTGTAAACATATAAAATAACTCTATAGGTGTCTGGACCTCGAAAAAGTACTTTGAGTATGACTACCTAACCCCATTGCTAATTTGAAATTACATTTTAATTGCTTTAAATTTGTGTTCATGAATTCAGGGTTCAAAACGTATCCAGCTGATAAACACAATTTTAATAACTACTTATATTTTGAATTGTCAAGGTCAAAAGGTAAGAATAAAAACATAATCAGTCAGTCTACATTTTGGCAAGCTACGACTATTTTAAGATAATGAAAATATGCGATCTAGCCAACGTTTCGGGCAACACTTGCCAAAACTTTACTATTATGACATTTAAGACACAAAATATATCCGACAAGTCTGATAAATAGCACTTTACTGTGGCGAATGGAGCAAAATAATTTTCACTCTGCCACTGTCGGGGTATGAATCTTATCGTATCGGAAGAAACCTAATTTACTAGAAGGAATCTTGTGGTAATTATTGGTATACCTGCGTTAGTTATCAAGGTACCAGATATCCTAAACCAAACAGTAGCGTGCAACCGATAGTGCATTCAGAAACCCACGACCAGCTTAAGGGTTGCATCAGAGTTTTTGTATCGATAACAAATCTAGCAACTAGATAGGTATATAATGTTGGTGCCTATAATTCTACTTTTACTTTCCAATTAATTGTTATTATCATTATCATAATTATCAGCCTACATTCGTCCACTGCTGGACATGGGCATCTTCTAACTGAGTAAATATTCACCATATTAAAATTTCCTTAAAATTTATAATCTAACAAATTAACAAAAACCTAAAGACAATATCGAACTACTGAAACTGCTCACAAAATTTCTAAAAGATCTGTTGAGAATCGCGACCTCTAGAGGAGAACATCGGGACATACGAAAGCATTTTTGTCAAAACTATTTACACTCGAGAGCAATGAATCCGGGTCACTTAAAGAATGTTAAAAATCTCGGAAACTAAAAATGATAGGTTAATGCAATAAATTGTATTTAATAGACAATGTAATACTCCTTAAATGAAAGTAAAAAAAATATGAGTCACCATACATTTTATTAACACAAAATTACATAAAGAAAAAAACTGCTGATCTCTCCTTAAAACAAAAATAGGAAACATGAAATTTTTGAACTTTATTACGATTTTCTTGAATTTTAATACTTCGTATTGCCTCCTCGTGCTTCCATTACTGCGTTTACGCGGTTTGGCATGCTGTACACCAAGTTCCTTATACGATTTTGGGGAATATTCTCCCATTCCTCTGTGAGAGCAATTTTGAGCTCACGAAGCGTGATTGGGGGAGGGTTTCGTTGTTTTACGCATCTGCCTAGCTCGTCCCAAGCATGCTCGATCGGGTTGATATCCGGGCTGCGCGCTGGCCACTCCATACGAGTAATGTTCATCTCTTGAAGGTAGTCATTCACAATCCTACCTGTATGAGGTCGGGCATTGTCATGCATAAATATAGCATCCTCACCTAAATTGACCATAAATGGACCAACGTGATCATTGAGGATTTCTTCCACATATCTTTCGCTAGTTAAAGAGCCGTTTTCTATGATCACCAGCTCTGTGCGACTTTCAGAAGAAATTCCGGCCCACACAAGTACAGACCCACCACCGTAGGCTACTTTTTCTTCGATGCATGCTTGCTTGAATCTTTCCCCTGGTCTTCGATACACTCTGTGTCTTCCATCGTGCTTGTAGAGCATAAATTTTGATTCGTTGGAGAACATAACTTTTGACCAATCTTCAATACTCCAATTTACGTGGCTCTGGGCATATCTTAGTCTTGAAATACGATGCCCACGCTCCAGTTTAGAGCCGTTTGCAGGTCTAAGGGGTTTTAAGTTAGATTCAGCAAGCCGACGTCTTACTGTCCATGCACTTGGGTTACTTCCTCCGAGGCGTCGAAACTGATTTGTGAGTTCAGTTCCTGTGAGAAAGCGATTTCGAAGCATGGTGTTCACCAAGTATCGGTCTTCTCGTGCTGTGGTACACCTGGTTCTGCCCGTTCCTGGTCTGCGTAGGTTAGAACCAGTTTCTTCGTAACGTCGGAGAACTCTTTGTACTGTTGACAGCGACACACCGACAGTCCTGGCTGTATCGCGCTGACTCCGGCCGGTTTCCAGCACTGTAAGTATTCTGGTGCATTCTTCAGGCGTAAGCGACATAATTTCAGCTTGAATAATGAATATAGAGCACTATCAACATGGTTTATGTACCCACATAAATGACAGATTACAAACAAAAGCAAAACCAAATGCTGTAATTTCGTAGTTCCATCTTCGAAAGTGGCCCTTTTTCAAATTTGATTTTTTTATGATATAACTTTACAATAACTAAGAAGTTTTAATACCTTCATTTAAGGAGTATTACATTGTCTATTAAATACAATTTATTGCATTAACCTAGCATTTTTAGTTTCCGAGATTTTTAGGATTCTTTAAGTGACCCGGATTCATTGCTCTCGAGGTATATAAAACAAAGTCGTGTTTATTACACCATTTATAACTCAATATCGGCTGCACCAATTTTTATGATTTTTGTGTTTTTCCTTTTGTCATATCACGGAGAAGGACTAAGGACACTTTTCATAATCATCATCAATCATCACACAACAGCGGGGCGCAGATAGTTGTTTATAATTCTTGTTATAGTTTCAAGGATACGCTTTTTTAGGTAAGTATTCAAGGAATCATTACTGTGATGTTCGAGCAAATTAATAATATCTAAACATCTGGAGGTCCAATCAAGATGCGTCATGACATTGAACTATTCGTAGTATAACATTGTTACCAATTAGATGTCCACATTCACAGCAGTCGCAACAAACACTTTAGTGTCGCGAGTCTTGTCTTCTCAGAGATTTTGATCGTGTAATAGTTTTGGTTGTAACATGCTTTTCATGATTCTATGGTGTATTTTATATATAGTTTTTAGAGAGTAAGAAACACTGCACGGTAATTTAGCACTAGACTAATTGAGCAGTTTGTGGAAAATATTTTTTCAAAGTGTTTTTTTTTATATATTTTCTTATTTTTAAAGTGTTATATACCGCAGTTGATTTTATTCATAATTTTAATATTTATAACGAAAATAAATTGAATCCGCTTAATTTTTTTATGTAATTTTGAATAATCTTAAAATCCTAAAAATACGAATAAGTATATTCCAAAATAAATACGTTAAATTCACTTGATAAGTTTGTGCATGTATAATAACGGTACCATTATTAGCAATATTAAACTGATGAAATACTGACTGACTAGAAATGTATGTAGCTTGAGAATCATTAAGAACGTTCGATACATGGCACATAAATTTGAATTGTTTATTTATTTATTCAAAGAATTAGGAGACTGTACAATCATAACGTGGAAAATGATATCTGTAAAGCCTGAGCAGAATCAAGAACATTCGATACAAAAAAATATCATTCGGTAACAAAATTTTAATAATTACACTATACAAATAAAAATATATTTATTTCCAAAAAGAATGACATACGAACGTGGTACACAGGTTAACAAAAAGTAATAAAATTGTAATATATCTAAAACTGTTAACATTGAATCCCAAACTAAGCAAAAGCCTGTATCTTGGGGCTCAGAGACGCGATTTACAATATTTGTAATATATTTTTTTATTCATAGAATTAGGAGACTGTACAATCATAATGTGGAAAATGATATCGGTAAAGTTAATAGTGATAATATATCTACTGGTAAGAACAGTAGGAGTGGACAGTAAAGTTCTCAGTGAGAGTGAGAGAGCAAACAGAGCAGCTTTTATCCAAAAGCTGTTGAATAAGCAGAAAGACTTGGAGGGAAAGATAAAGTTAGTCGGAGGTCCAAATAAATTTGAGGGTAAGTTCTGAAATTACTGTACTATTAAATAAGTAAACAGTGATCTTGTGTGGTATATTTATTAACTTAAACAGATAAAATGTATGTGGGACTAACGTGAATATGTAATATTGTAATTTATATATTACTAGCTGGCTCTCCAGCGGCTTCACTCGCGTGACCTCGCGGGATACGGTTAATTACAGTTTTTTAACTATCCCACGGGAACTCTTTCATTTACCGGGATCAAAAGTATCCTATATATTGACCAGGGATATAAGCAACCACCATACAAAATTTCATTTAAATCGGTGCAATCTTTTCGGAGATTAGCCCGTACAAACAGACAGACACAAATTAAAATTAAAAAAAAAATATTAGTTCGATTTCACTGCGTTACGTTGTCACCCTCACTCAGTTTTAGCATTTTCTTTTCATTGTACAGAAATTCAACCTCTACAGTTTTATTATATGTACTTAATGATTTTTAAGTGAAGCGATTGTGAATGTGAAAATAAAATAATGTTATATGACTGAATATAAAATTAATGTAAACTGCATTATTACAGGCAGGTATCTGTTTTAAACCAATTGTGTAAGAAAAACATGTGTGTATCACATAAATTTTAACTGACCGGTTGACGCAGGTGATAGCAAACCTGCCTTCTAAGCCACTGGTCCCGGGTTCGATCCCCGTACACGGCAAACATTTGTGTGCATGCACATGATTGATTGCCTGTTTTTGAGTGGTATACGAGTATGTATGTAATTAGTATTCAGATTAATATAGGCTATGCCTAGTTTAGAAGCTTGGTTCAATATGCAAAAAAGGAATCATGTCAAACTACTAAATTGCTACATCTGCACCTGAAAATTCAACTTCTTTTTTCCATCAGCAATAAATGCAGGATTTTTTCATCTTTGTCACAAACATCAAAACCGATTACAATATAACTAGGTATTCTCTGTTATTTTTAATTATCGTCTTCAGGAAACGTATATATCTACCATGCTGGTCGTTGGGGTGCTGTATGTGATGACTCCTGGGATGATGCAGCTGCTCAGGTGGTGTGCAGTGCCTTCAATAGAACCGGTGTTGCTACCCATGGTGGGCAGTATGGGGAAGCTCGGAGTAAGTGTAATGCTGTCATGGTCTTTGGGGTCTTGTATGTGATATGTACTGGTGTGGTAACCTACGAAGAAATAATGTCACGAAGCATAATTCAGAACAAATACCACACAAAAAGTGGCCCTTCAAATCAAAACGACGAATGATTCCAAATACTTCCGAAGTTACAATAAATAGACATTTTCGATGATTAGTTTAAATTCAGAATGAAAGCAGGGATCAGTTCACGCGCGTGCTGCAACGTCTGCTGAGTCATAGCGGCGTGAACGATGTTATTGATTTAGCACGACTTTTATTGGGTCATTATTTTAAGGCAGTACTCTTCCTGATATTATTTCTTCGTAGGCGGTAATCCATATTTCAGCCAATTTCAGTAAGGATATCTTGCTATCGATGGGCGTCTTAAATTATGATGTATGGGAAGGCTGTTAGTGCCACCAATGATAAATATACACATGCTCAGATAATCTGCAGTCTTCAATAGTTCTGTTCAACAGAACAGATCAGAGGCCGTAGAACAAACAGTTTGCGAAAAGGATTTATATCGAAAGTGTCAACGCGTCACGCTTCGTCGAACAAACTATGAGTTGTCTGTGTCACAGTTGCCCTAGATATATGACAGCTTGTCTGTATAACGTGAACGACACGTTACGTTACAATTACGCAGTTATTCGTGCTATGCTCACTGTACAACAGAACAGAACTGTTCAACAGGAAAGTTATGTTAAACTGAACAGTTCAACAGAAAAGTTCTGTCAAACAGAACAGGTCTGTTGACGGACAGGTCACTGTAATGACCCCTAACTGACTATAGTCTTTTTTATATGGTATTCAGTTGATCTGAAAAGCCATTACTAGATATTAGTGTTGCTGCCCAAAGTAGAAAGTATGAAGACGCTTTAGTAAGCAAGGACTTACAGAGACAGAGGAAGAGAATTGAAAGTGTCACTACATTTTAAGCTTTAAATATGTTAAACAGAACTTTGTCTTACTGAAATAAATAATTATTTTTAGCCCTCATGTATTTTTAACAGGGAAATACTGGATGGACGACGTCGTGTGCCAAGGAGACGAGACATCCTTACCCCACTGCATCTTCACCGGCTGGGGGTCGTCTGACTGCGGGATCGATGAAGTAGCAGGGGTTACGTGTTATGATCACGATGTGACTCCAGCGAGTTTCACGAAGAGAAAACCAGGGGAGAAGCTGCATGAAGTTTTGGATATTAGGAGTGCTAGTTTGAGGTTGGCGGGGGGTAGAAGTAATAATGAAGGGAGGGTTGAGGTAAGTATCTACGTCATTGTCAAATCTATTGCTTACTAATGATGACATAACATCTACGATAACATGTCATGACTATGGGTTGCAACTGAAAATCAGTGGCTAAGGATTCTGTCCTTAGTCGTACGCTGCGTCGGGACCCATGTTCATGATACGTGCAGCGTCACTTTGTTCCCCATACGTTTTTTGTTGCCCATAGGCATGTACGTAAAGTATTTTTTTTACGTTTTCTTATCAATGCTCACCAGAAGAATGTTTACAACTAGTGAGTCATTGCAGAGCGTCCTTTAAAGTATTACACCTTAACATTCGCAGCATTGAATGTAATATTGACAAAGCGAAAATACTTCTATCTAGACTTGACTTTGTATGCGATATTATTATCTTTACTGAGTGCTGGCTAAGTAAATCGATAAATACCTCATTATTAGATGGATATATAAGTCATAGATCAGGTTATAAAAACCAAAATGATGGCGTTGTTATATATGTTAACTCCTGTTTGGATTATCGCCTAATAGTACCTAATATCTCTGACGCTAGCGCTTTGTTATTTACCAATAATCAATCTATAGCAATTCTTGCAGTTTACCGCTCGCCGTCTGTGTCTAACGCAGAAAATTTCTTAATTAGTCTGGACGAGATTTTGAACTCGTTATCGATCGTTGATCGTTGTTATTGGGGATATAAACATTAATTTATCACCAAACAGTCAAGACAAAAACTTAAATGACTATTTAAATACAACGGCGTCTCACGCTATGCTTCCGTCTCATTTATTTCCCACACATTTTGCTAATTGTTTAGACCACGTGATGCTTAAAACTTACACCACAACGCTTGTTCTAGATACCATCATAACAGATCACGCCCTTGTACTTTTTTGTACTTCAATGCATAATAAACTTAAGAAGCCTCTTAACAACACTATGCGTATTAATTACACCGTCGTTAGCGCTGAACTAAGGACTTTTGACTTCTCTAAACTGTACCGAATACAAGATGCTAATAAAGCGGCCGAATACCTAGTAATGACAATTATGAATATTATTAAGAAAAATACTTACTCTGATAAAATCCCTTGTAGAAGGCGGATAATTAAGCCATGGATTACTCCTGGACTTCTAAAGTGTATACGTAACCGACACAAACTACATAAAACATTAAAAAAACAACCCGACAATTTAATTAAGAAGGTTACTTACTTGCGTTACCGTAATTTTTGTAATAATCTTTTAAAACGCATAAAACGAGAATTTGATAAGAATGAGTTTAGAAAAGCCAAAGGTAATCTAAAAGCTACGTGGCAAGCAGTAAAAAAAGTGGCTAATATACAACAAAAAACCAGTTCGGCTAAACATCTATTAAATATTGATTTAGACCCTAAGTCTTCTATTGACATGGTAAATAAGTTCTTTGTTGATGTTGGGAAGAATCTAGCTTGTAACATTGTGACCGCAAATCATAACATTAATCCCACAAACAGTTCTAGCTCTGGCATGGATTCCATGGCCATCTTTGAAACAGACTGTGCAGAGGTGGAGCGAATCATTATGAGCCTTAGACCGGACTGTGCGGTTGGTTGGGATGGTATACCAGCTAAAGTAATAACAGAAGCGCGGGATCCCCTTGTACCACCCCTAACACATGTTTTCAACATGTGCCTATCAACCGGTACCTTTCCAAAGCCGTTTAAAAAAGCTATGGTGCACCCCGTTTTCAAAAGTGGCGATAGGGACAGTATTGGTAATTATAGGCCTATCTCCGTTTTATCTTCTTTATCTAAAATACTCGAGAAATTACTTAACCATCGACTGATTAAATACTTAGATAAAAATAATATACTATCAAATAGGCAATATGGTTTTCAAAAAAAAGTTTCAACTGAAGATGCTGTAATGGATCTAACTAATACTATAGTACGACAACTTGACAACAAACTGAAAACGATAGGAATATTTCTTGACCTTTCTAAAGCATTTGACACGGTCTCTATACAAACGCTACTTCTGAAGATGGAACGACTAGGAATACGTGGCCTAGCACTAAAAATGTTCCACGAATATCTTACAGACCGCACACAGTCTGTTAAAATTGAAAATTACTTAAGTAACGACGAATACCTTAGTTTTGGGGTTCCGCAGGGTAGTATACTCGGACCGGTACTCTTTTTGTTATATGTGAACGATTTATGTGACCTCCAAATACCCCATTGTGAAATTTTTACCTATGCGGACGACACGGCTCTCATAGTTCATGGAGAAACGTGGACTGAAGCTAAGCGCTATGCAGAGGACGCACTCAACACTGTGATGGAATGGTTGGCCACTAATACGCTCACTCTCAATATTGACAAATCTAAATTTATGTCGTTTTCATCAAAATTGTCTACACAGCCGGACGAATCTTTCTCCATAACAGTTCACAAGTGCCGTTCATCATACTACCCCTGTGACTGTCCAGTGCTATCAAGAACTAGTCATATAAAATATCTTGGAGTTCACATGGACAGTTTACTGAAGTGGAAATTCCAAATAGAGTCTTTAACATCTAGAGTGAGGAAACTCATGTATATTTTTAAAAAACTGGGAGATGTAGCGGACCTTGAAACTAAGAAAATAGTTTATTATTCTTTAGCACAATCCCTTCTCACATACTGCTGTACAGTGTGGGGTGGTGCTTGTCCCACTTCTCTAAACCAGCTAGAACGTGCACAGAGGGCAGTTTTAAAGGTAATGGGGAAAAAACCAATCAGATATCCCACTACACTTTTGTACCAAGAATCAAATGTATTAACCGTTAGACAACTTTACATCCTCAATGTTATACTGCGAAAGCATAGACACCTGACATATGGTTACGAGTTAGATGAAAACCCTCGAAGGAGAAATCGCGTCTGTGTATCAAATCCTACTCGGACAGTCCTAGCTAGTAGACAATAAAAAAAACTCAGCTGCCGGCTTTATAACAAGCTGAATCAAATCCTCCACATCTATCCTCTCTCACTGTTTCAAGCTAAACAGAAAATACTGACTTATTCACTGAACTTAGACTATAAAGAGACAGAAAATCTTACTAAACTTTTACTTTAGGGCCTTAAGCATTTCTTTTAATAATTATTTTTTGTTATTTGTTCGCTCTCTCTTTCTCATATTCATATTCATATACACTCACATATTCATATATATATATACACACACACACACACACACACACTCACACCGACTCGCGCGCGTTTAATTTGATTATTGTATATTAGATAAATGTTTGTTGTCAAAGCTTACGTAAACTAAATGTTCTTATACCTACTAATGCTTCAGTGACTTTTAGAAACGGAGGGCGTTGTTGCCTGTAATACAGTTTTATTACTACAACAGGCACCAACTATCTCACCAATTGGAAACAGTGCATATTTATATATAAGTCCAATGTTTTGTACGTACCTACTGTCTAAGAAATAAGTCAAATAAAAAATTATTATTATTATTTTGTTTTTAGTTATATTATAATTTCGTACTTATATGTATGTATACTCAAAATGTAATATGATATTGTGTGTGTCATGAATAAATAAAATTTAATTTCATTTCATTTATATTATTTTTATCCCACTGCATCTTTATCATTCAGAGCTGATAAAAATGCTGTGGGATACACAAATAATGATGCTTAGATACTTAAATAAAAATGCATACTTAGTCGAAAGCCAGAAGTGCAGTCAATAGGTTGAATGTTTAATTAACTTATTTAATTATTTCATATTTGACCCCTGTCTTGCGATTCTCTAATGATTTGTCGATGTGTTCGTCGACGAGTCAGTTTTCTTTGACAGATGTGTGATTCTCTAAGAGCAAACATCGTTGCATCTTTGACAACATCCGGGAAACAAATGACGAGATCCCAAGAAACGTTGGAAAAGCAACCTTGTCTATAAAGGCGATATCTCATAAAGTGTTTGACATCGGTGAGCTCGTCGACGAACACAACGGCGAATCATTAGAAAATCGCACGGCAGAATCGCACGGCTGTATCTGGCTATCCACTCAACCTCTATGACATAGGACTTTTTGGTCTTATGTCTACATAAATTCATCACCGTTCTTAATGTTCTGACTAATTTCTGAAATTAGATCAGTTAAGGAATTAATTTCATACCAGTGACATTCCTTTAAAGATGTTCACGCAAGAATTTATGTACATATAAAAATATCAAAAAATCTAGAACTATTAAAGTAGGATAAAATCTTTATATAAGTATGTATCCCTCTTGCTAATCATTGTTTCTTCATTATATCACACTAATATTATAAACTAGCTGCGCTTCGGGGATTCACCCGCGTGGATGGTGATGATGAAATGTTATCATATATGTTGTTCCAGCGCCTCACCTATCTACACACCAAATTCATTAAAATCAATTCATTAGTTTTTGCGGAAAAGAGTAACAAACATTCTTACATACAAACTTTCGCGCTTACAATATTAAGTAGGATGTGAAATTTTGGTGTATAGATCTTTGTTACTCAATCACGCCAAAATGGCTGAACAGATTTGAATGAAGTTTAGAGTTAAGATATTTTATACCCGAGAATAACACATAGGCCACTTTTACTTGGGAAATACCCGATGCAGCGGGTAGTTCCCGAGAGATGGCGATAATCTTATTCCACGCAAACGAAGTCGCGAGCAGATACAAGTAAATCATTCACGATATATTTTTTCCTAGATCTTCCACAATGGTATCTGGGGGAGCATCTGCCCAGACGGCTGGACTCTCTATGAGGCCTCAGCTGTCTGCAAGCATCTGGCTTTAGGGTTTGCAGAACAAGCCCTTCAGACTGACTACTTCGGAAGCTCGAAGGTGGTGCTCAGTGGAATACAATGTGAAGGGAATGAAACAAACCTGTTTAGTTGTCGGCATCAGGAATTTGGAGATGTCGTATGTCCTGGACAGAAAGGTACGAATAAAATACTGTGTCGGTGATATCGCATACGAGATATCCATTGGATGTATTTATAGTACATACTACAGAATCCAGTAAGTAAGCCTGCCTCGCCAAGTATGAGTTAACCGGTTATATACGAGGCCAGTATGGATTGGTACTGGATTCTAAATATAAAGTCTCACTTCTTACTGGACCGTTGTGATTAAGTCTCCGGTAGAGTTCACTTTCTGGATACTTTTTAGAGATGTTATGGCAACATTACATACCATTTTTGAGAAAAATCTATACAGGGTGTTTGGTAGAGGGACCGACAAACCAAATGAGCGTGTTCGGGGGCCCACTTGGAGAATACAAGTTGGCCAAAAAAAAATCCCCGGCACCCCAATTTTTTAAATCTTTTTTTTGTGAATTTTCTCGTTTTCTCCAATATTGTACCTATTTACCACCATAACATTTGTAAAGTATGTTTTAGACCGGATGTTTTTAGTTTTTACAAATTTTACAAATGTTATGGTGGTAAATAGGTACAATTTCGGAGAAAAGGGGAAAAAAAAAAAAAAAAGTTAAACATATTGGGGGGTTGGGGATTTTTTTTGGCCAACTTGTATTCTCGAAGTGGTCCCCCCAACACGCTCATTTGGTTTGTCGGTCCCTCTACCAAACACCCTATATAAGCTATTTCTTTCTGATACCTTATTTATCCCATTATCATCTCAGCTGTAGGACGTTACTTGAACATATTATGCCTCCCCCATAATTTTCCAAAAGGGCTGGTTGAAAGCGGCCTGCATCCAAAGTCGACCTGCGACATTTATCAGATTCTCTGTCTACCTAGTCTCTAAAAGTCAGTTTTTGTGAAATTATAAAATTGTACTTACATAACCCTTTAGTTACTTTCAAAACTCAATATTTGTTTACCATGTGATTGGCTAGTGTTGGACTACTATGTCACTTGATAGTTAGTGATGATGCGGTCGGAGGTGGTATCATGCTACACATAGAACAGCGACTGGCTCACAACGCAGCTGCTGGAACAGACCATTGGGAACTTGAGGATGATAGCTAGCCAAGCGGATACCAGAAGTGTACCACCATGCTGTGGATTTCATTACGATTTTCCTTTCAACGACAACTCAAGTATGAAGTGGGGATCGAACCTATAGCCGTTAATCGCGGACCGACCCTTGCTATTCATACGTTTACGTTTACGGCCTTACTTATAAACAATGCTTTAATTTAAATAACGTCACTCAGTACGGTGCAGAACAACTTTGCTTTGTGCACTACTAACTAACGTCGTTTAAAGATAAGCTGTGTTTATATGTAAGGCCCTTAGCGTTTTTAGTTAGCTAGCGCCATTAGTTTAGTTAGCGCCATTAAGCGTTAAGAGCTGGGCACATTGAAGTACTCTACCTTATTTTTTAGGTCACGTAGCCGCAGTGATATGCACACATCAGCTAGCTGACTTATTGCTGGATGTCTCAGTGATGGAGCGTACAGCTCACCTGCAAGACGTGATGATGGTGCAGCTGCAGTGTGCTATGGAGGAGAACTGCTTGAGCAAGTCTGCTTACGAGGTACTCACCATTGAGATTCATCATCATCAGCGGCGAGAGCATGCATTGTCGATAGGATAAAATTATCGGTAAAAGACAGTCCGCGATATACTCCTAGCTATCGAAGCTAGATCCATATTAAAGACAAGGTGAGATAGATGATAAAGTCAGTTTATCGTGAGGTCCATGCCAACCAAAGAATCGATAGCTTATATTTTTCTAATAACAAAATAAACTAAAAATTTAATGACACGGTAATAATAAGCTCTTATATTAAGGCGCATGAAATCGACATCGATTTTTTAAGCATTTTATTCAGTGACACCCACGCCATCAGCCGTGCGATTCTCTAATGATTAACGATGCGTTTGTCGACGAGCTCACCGATGTCAAATACTTTTTGAGATATCGCCCTTGTGCACACGGTTGTCTTTCCAACGTTTCTTGTCATCTCGTCATTTGTTTCACGGATGTTGTCACAGATGCAACGATGTTCGCTTCACAAACTAGTATAGATACTAACGCATGTTTGCTCTTATGGAGGATCCCAATAATCTATCTATCCACGGTTTACCTTACTACCGATAGCAATTTGACATAACGTCCATACAAATAGTGTCAAATATCTAACTCTGGTAAGGTAAACCGACGATAGATAGATTATTGGGACCGGCTGTTAGAGAATCGCACGGCAGTTCGTACTAGGGACGTTCGTACTACGTTGCAGATATTAACCTAGTTGTCATTCACTGTGAATGATAATTGCAAATTGAAAAGTTTTACAGCAAATAGTTTAAAAGACCTCCTTATTATCCATATTCAGAATATTGCTAATTATTTAAAAAATATAAGAGTATTGGCCAGTACTTCCTAGTACTTAGTTTATTCTGTGCATATCATAAGCTTATACTAGGGTATTTGTATTTTGTTATGAGATAGGTTAGAAAATGAGCAAGCGGCTCACCTGATGGTAAGTGATACCGTCGCCGAAGGACAACCGCAATAGCAGAGGTCTCGAGGATGCGTTGCCGACTTTTGAGAAAGGATGATAGGAAGGAAGAAATAGAAGGGGTAAAGGTTGGAGGGGGAAGGGAAAGGAGATGGAGAATGGGGAAGGGGGAATCGGGCCTCCGGATTCTCCCACAAGCCGACGAAACGAAATAGCAAACTATGTACTTCACGTCGGTGTTAGGTGCGAGTGTGGTACTTGCCCGGTCGTACCGGCCCATTCGGCTGTGGGGTGACAGCGTGGCACTACCACCAAAAAATGGTATAGCGTTTGACAGTTAAATCATGTCGACGCTATCCCGTTTATTAGCATTGAATTTGACTATTCCGACGTCAGAGTTAGCTTAAATATTTATCGAGTTTATTAGAAACACTGAGTGAGATTTACCTCATCTAAACGTGGCAGTTACAGCACAACTTAAACCATTACACTGAAGTTTTGCAATCAACTTTAGTATGTTCATCACTCAAGTGCTTAGTTTGCCCAGTCAATTCACTTACAGTATTAGTACCTAGTAAGCATGAGTACGACGGCGGAAAGGCGAGGTTTTTCGTTTCACCTGCACTGGAAATATTAAATACTAGCTGCGCCCCGCTGTTACACCCGCGTGCTGAAGGATGATGATGATAAAGAAAACTATCCTATGGAAAAACTGTCATTACATTTTATCACCCTTAACAGTATTTGTGTTACATTTCATCACCATTGACGGTCGCCGCACGTCTAGTGTATCGAGCTGTCAAAATGATGCGTGCTTTTCACTAAGCCATCAAAACTGACACAAGCTTTGACTGAACTGTCATCATTACGATCTTAACGTAGGGCGAGATCTTGTTATTTTGTCTATGCCTTGCCCAAAAATTATGCTTTTTTCATGATGATGATGATAATGATAAGTATCCTGTGTGTTACTCCAGCGCCTCATCTACCTTCATACCCGAAGGCCTTCGACATAGCCTAACGACTGTTGACCTAAGACAAACTACCAGAACCGACAGCTTAACGTACCAATGCCTAATAATGCCATTAGTGGTCACCCATCCAAGTCCTGACCACAGCAAGTGTTGCACTTTTTGATCTTATAAAATTGCCAAGTCAAGCTCCGATACGAGCGTTTATAATATTAGTAGGGTAAACTACAGTATTTACTCACTAGAATTCACATTATAGTACAGCTACTCCTTTTCCACACTTCTAAAAAAAGAGGAATTTCGCAAGCCTAATCGTATATATTTTTGATTATGTCATAACTTTTTGCAGAGTAGTCTATTTTGTTAATTATTTTCTAGTTTGGTAGAGTATACTTCCGATGTGGCACCAATTCAATATCTCTCAAATTCGGTCAAGCTTTTTTTGATTTACAATCCAATAACTGAAAACTGTTTCGCCTATCGGGATGATATCGTTATTGACGGTGAATGACAATCGATCCCGCAAGTAGCAAGTGTAACTAAAAAGGGTGAAAAAATAATTTACCAAAAAATGGAACCGTTTTCAACACTAAAAAGTGTGAAAGGAATTGTTGAAGTCGGTACCATGCGCACAATATTGTAATAATAGGTAATTTAATTTTGAACTATCATGCTACCAACTTCAACGTTATTTCACACTTTTTAGTGTTGAAGTCGGTTCCATGTTTTGGTGATTTTATTGTGTTACAAGTTACATATATATTTAGTAATCTAGTCATAGTACACACAATTCACAGTAGCAATTACTGAAAAGTACATTACTCCTGGTGCAGTGGCAGAGAGAAAAAGAAATGCTATTCTCCACGCTACATTGTTAAGCATTCATGAGCAGAGAGAGAGCTCGTTTGATTTACAAATGTGTTGAAATGCTATGGAAATGAGAGTGAGTGTATAAAGTTGAAGGACTAAAACTTCGGTCTTTATGATAAATCCAGGGTTTATGTCGAATGGAGTTTGTGTCTGAAATTTCGAGGCGTTTAGTTATCATTCGTCTATTTATATATTTTATTTTAGATTATGCCGCACTCATTAGAGCCAAAGCGTCCCGTTTATCCCTGCAAAGTTAAATTAAGTATTAGTACCTTACTGCAAGTTGTACATATTTTCAATTTAACCGAGTAATACAGTTGTTTTTTTGAAGCAACAAATATGTTTTATGCCGCTGAAATACGATATGTTTTCAAATAACTAAATCAATGTGTGAGTCTTTAGTTAACACAAATAAACATTTATTATTATGAAATCATTCATTATTCACAATAGTTTGTTGTATTATATTAAAATATTTGCATGTTACCTCTTGAAATTTTATTATAATTTAAAGAAGGTTGTATACCTCACCTTGCAGTTGGCACCTGAAAAAAAAACTTGCGTGCCATTTCCTATAATTTTCATATTTCGTTTCTATCATATTTGTCGCTGTGTAGCAAAAGCAATATAAATTTTGCAGGAGGGAGAAAAAACTGTTTTATTTCATAACTAACAATAAAATACTAGAATCTTATATACTACAAACACAAATACCATTAATATTTTAATGAGAACAAATATGTTTGTCTACGTTTTTATTTTTAGTTTTTTAATGAAACAGTTTTTTTCTTCCTCGTGTATAATTTGACCAAATTGAGAGACAAAGTTTGAATGAATGAAAAATGTGTTGAAAAGCATAGTACGAGTTTCAACTCGTGAGCTCTGCCGTGCGATTCTCTAATGATTCGTCGATGCGCTTGTCGACGAGCTCACCGATGCCAAATACATTATGAGATATCGCCCTTTTACACAAGGTTTTTCCAACGTTTCTTATCATATCGTCATTTGTTTTACAGATGTTGTCAAAGATGCAACGATGTTTGCTCTTAGAGAACCGTACGGCTGATTAATTGTATATTAGAATACTATTTTTATTTTTAGTAATAACATGGGTGGCACATGTCAACTTTGTGGGGTTGAAGTATTCCAACGATCTCTCCGTTTAAACTGTGATATTGTTATTTATAAAGTTATCGACTCTCTCCGATTTAATAATTACATACAAAATGCGAAAGCTATTTGTTAGTAATCTTTGTTTTATTTGTATAGATCCAGAAAACGAATCCCAATTGGCAGTTCGAGACCCGTCGGCTTCTCCGTTTCACTGCATCCTCTTTGAACATCGGCAATGACGACTTCCGGCCATATCTGCCCAAGCATCTATGGCAGTGGCATCTGTGTCACATGTGAGTGTATCATTTTAAACTAATAATACTATTACTAGCTGGTGCCTGCGACGACGTCTGCGCAGGCATTTCATCACCCTTGACGGTCGCCGAGCACGTCTAGTGTATCGAGCTGTCAAATTGACTTGGCTTTAGACTAAGCTATCAGAAACTGATACAAACTTTGACAGAACTGTCATTACGATCTTGAAGTAGGCGGAGATCTTATTATTTTGTCTATGCTGTTCCCAAGCATATTACGCTTTTTCACGCGCGTGGTGATGGATGATGATGATGATGAAAAGAACACTATATGTTAATCCAGCGCCTCATCTACCTCCATACCAAACTTCGTTAAAATTGGCCCCGCCGTTTAAGCGTTAAAGAGTAACAAACATCCACACATCCACACATCCATACATACTCACAAACTTTCACGTTTATAATATAAGCAGGAGTAGGATAAGTATTTAATACTACGAGTATGTTATACTACAATAATAGTGCAATATTATAATAGAACTTGATACTGTATTTTTTATAATATTATTTTAAAGCAATAACGCATATTTAGCGATACACATTTCAGTTTTAGAAAGAAAAGTTCACATCATGGACGGGAATCGAACCCGCGACTTACGACAATACATTTCAGATGCCATGGCCACTAGGCCACGGAGGCTTACTGTCTAAAGCTCGAACGTTAGCATACAACTAATACGTCAATTTTTGTATTGTGTATACTAAAGCGGCGAAAATATCCGATATTTTCGCCGCAAATCTGCATCTATATGCAGATTTTTATTAATTGTGAGATTTCGAAAACAATAGTATAGAATACTCACGATTCTTATATGAGAAACGCTCGTAACGGAACTTAACTTGGCGATCTTTTAAGGCGCTGTCAGTTCAGAGCTTGGGTTTTAATAATGTCTTTCACTTGAAATCAGGCAAGCGGATTTTGTAAAAACGTACAATAGAATAAAAAATAATGTTCTATTCAATAAAAACTGTATCCGTCAGTATATGTGTATTAAAATTGTGTATCATGTCAAATACAATTAGAAATAAAGAGGAAAACTGTTTTAAAGGTGAAATTATGTGTTATGTTTGATTTTTTAATGTACTTGTAGTATGTTAAAATATGTTTTTAAGTCCGCCAATGTATACTAAAAAGTCTTAGAGATGTTCTGTTATTTTTGTACTTTTAAGTAAATTATGCTTATGAAATAAACTGCTTCAAATACACTAGCTTTTACAAACGTCGTAAATTTACAGCACCAGCCGTGCGATTCTCTAAGAACAAACATCGTTGCATCTTTGACAACATCCGTGAAACAAATGACGAGATGACAAGAAATGTTTGAAAAACAACCTTGTGTACAATGGCGATATATCATAAAATATTTGACATCGGTGAGCTCGTCGAAGATCACATCGACGAATCATTAGAGAATCGCATAGCTGAACCTTTTTACAATTAATTAACAAGTTAAGCAATACTTGATGTGGTCAGGAGTTGGATGGGTGACCGCTAGTGGCATTATTCAACTAAGCGCTTCTGTGCTTTGGAGGGTACTTTACATCGTTGGATCTGGTTGTTTGTCTAAGAACAAGATTCGTTAGGCTATGTCGAAGGTTTTCTGGCGGCCTGAAAACTCCGACGTGGGTTGGCCTATCCATTAGGCCGCACTGGGACCGGATGGTGGATAATGGCAAAACTTCTCTCTTTGAGATAAGAGCTTGAGTCTCAACAGTGGAAACATAAGGGGCTGATTATGTATTTTCATAATATCAATATACCCACATAATCAGCCCATTATGTTATGATATTATGTATTTATTATAAGCTCATTATCTAGCCCATAGATGACGTAACTCGTCCAATGTCTACTCGTTTCGGTTTCTTTCCGAACTACGTATAAAAGTTTAGATAAAAATACTACCTACTCTTGAATAGTTTGACCAACTAAAAGCAAATTTATACCGGTGGAATGCATCGGATCTGATAAAATTAGTTACAAACAAGAGGTACAAAATGTGTTTCCACATGGTGTATGCTCAACACGCGACGGGCTTAACCTGTTTCAAGTTTTTGGTACTTTTCTTTTAATAACGGCCTGTCTGAGCCCCACAAAAACAAAAAGACCACAGAGATATCTATATGAGTGCAATGTTAAGGTCACCGAGGTTTAGGTGCACACAAACGTAGACGAAAGAAATATTTAATGACTAACGAGCTAACTAACTAATTATAGTAGATCCAACCGTTTATCCTCTTTTTGACAGATCTAATTTGTCAGTTAAAGTGTTGTGACCAAGTGATTATAGTGGACACGATTTCGATTCATTTTTCTATCGAGTCTGTGCGGAAAGAGAATAGTCCTAGGAATGGCGCCATGACCATGGCTATTGGCCATCTAGAAATACGTCAGCCAATGGGGAATGTTGAAAGGGCGTGGACAGGCCGTCATGGCATGGCCATCTAGAAACGCATCAGCCAATGGGAAATGCTGACGCATTTCTAGATGGCCATGCCCAGATGGCGAGGCCACGCCGTCCGGTTACACCCGTGTAGTTTCCAAGGTAAGCTATCAAATTCTGAGTTATAAGTTTTCACTTCTATCGGCAATTCCTATGACTGCCAATTTTTTTGTCTATGGGTAAGCAGTAGTATTTTATCAAGGTAGTAAAACTCAATGGTCCACCGCCGTTTTGTATTTGTCACTGTCACTCGCAACAAGACGCCCGTGCTAGTAATTATTTGCTGAGTTTTATATTGGAACTATAAAATGCCGAAAGGATCAGTGCTGAAAGGACAGACGAGAGAAATGGTGATCAAGCTTCGTAATTACTTTGAAGCAGAGTATCAAAATGGCGGCCCGCTTTTACCATTGTCGCAAGTGAGAGAGCGCGTTGCGGCCGCGTTAGGTATTAGTGCATCTACGATTACAAAAATTACTACCGAAGCCTACGGAACAAGCGGCATGCAGGAGAATAAGCTTCGTACGCCGAAGAAAAAACGCCAACCACGTCGTGTGACTTCGGTTGACAACTTTGACGCAGACGCTATACGCCGTCATATATATAACTATTACTTACGTAAAGAAGTTCCAACACTTAAAAAACTTGTTGCTTCTTTGCGTGAATGTGATTTGTTCCGAGGTCAAAAATCGTCATTGGTAAAGGTCTTGAATGAAATTGGATTTACTTATAAAAAATCGGACAAACGCAAAATATTGATGGAGCGTCGCGACGTAGCTTTTGCTCGTTGCGAATTTTTGAGCGAAGCCAAAAAAATTACAGATTGGTCAAATGTTGTTTTCACTGACGAAACTTGGCTGAATGCGAACCACACAGTGTCTAAGAGCTGGACTGATGACACCGCTGCTTCCACTACCTCAGTACCGATGGGAAAAGGAGAACGTCTAATCATTTGCCATGCAGGGTCTGTGAAAGGATTCATGCCAGATGCTTTGTTGGCCTTTAAATCCAAAAAAACAGTTGAGTACCACGAAGAAATGAATTCTGAGGTTTACGAAAGTTGGTTTAAGGCAATGGTACAATCATTGGAAGAACCGTCAGTTATTATTATGGATAACGCATCCTATCACTCACGCCAAATTGATAAAATGCCGACCCAGGCCGACAAAAAACAAGTAATCATTGACTGGCTTCAACGACATGGTGAAAATGTTGATAACTCCTTACTAAAAGTACAATTACTAAATATATTACGAACAAAAAAACACTTCCCAAAACGATATGTGATCGACGAAATAGCTGCAGAACATGGTCATTGGGTTCTTAGACTTCCACCCTATCATTGTCAATACAATGCCATTGAATTAATATGGGCTCAAGTTAAAGGACACGCTGCTAGAAATAACACAAAACCCCCATTCACGGCAAACAAAATGGTAAATTTATTAAAAAATGCATGTGTGAAAGTAACTGCGGAAAGCTGGCAAAATGTAATTCAAAAAACACAAGAAACTATAATGGCAGATTGGGATAAACACGTGGCGATAGATTATATGAGTCAACAATTAATTATAAATGTCGGCAATAGCTCGAGTGACAGCAACGATGAATCTGATTTTGATTAATAAATAAATAAAAATAAAAGATTAGATTTCGTTTGCTTAAATTGGAATTGGGGTTGCTCAAACTTTACTATTTTCTGGTACCAAACGGCAGACTTTAATGTCTGCCATCCCCAGCGAGCAACACGGAAGGGAGTAGCCTTAGCTAAAAAATATTGTTCAAATCTTTCTGTCATTTCTTGCGGGAGGGGAAGTTGCACACTAGCGCAAAGCCGCACTATTACATACAAAACATACCTGTACCGATCCATTGCCGATCATACTCACACAACCAAATCACTAACACATAAAAAATAAAGCACCATTCACAAATCTAGCCCCGCCCTCACCCCACAGTATATTATCAAACTCCATGGTCCATGCGGACTTGTACTTTGACAGAGGGGAAACGCTGTGTATGCCTACTCCCTTCCGTGTTGCTCGCTGGCCATCCCAGATTTAACCGGTAACAGCTTCGTCAAGTATGACTTGTACTTGTAATCATCATAGTCATCATAACCTTGTTCTTTTTTGGATATACACCAGGAGATAAACACGTCTTCAAATAATGCTGTATGTTTTCCTGAGGCGCATCAATATAACGGTTTTACATAAAAATAAATCCGATATTATGTGCCGAGAACGGAAAACACCCGTGTAAAAATAGTTCATAAACAATATCGATATCTCAATCGTAACTTCGTAACATCACTATGTTGATAGCCATAGAACGTAATTTTTTAAAAACGTTTGTTATTTTATGGAATTTATAAAAAAACTACTGCACTTATGGACTCATTTTGTGAAAGATGATTATTATACGGGATCAAGGAGCAAATTTAAGCAGTTGTCATATTTTTAAAACCTCGCATTTATAAGTTAACTTTTGCGTAACATCGTCATGTTACGTTCTATTGGTGCTGTCAAAAAGAGGATAAACGGTTGGATCTACTATAACTTATAACAATAGAGACACTAAAGGGCCATTTAGATGGAGCGAGTTGCTCGTACGTTTCTAGGCGAGAAATCTGTGCTCGCGAGGTCTACTGTTCGCAGAACTACTAGAGTTACTTTTATTAACTCTTGTCCTAGAAGAGCAGATATAACTAATCCACGCACACTGCACTCATGGTAGCAACTGGCACAAATTCACGCAAGGCAATTCTCGCTTTGTAATTTTGTTTACACGGAGACAGATTATATTCTATACGAGGCAATGGTCGCCCAAGAGGAAGTGCGAGAATTGTGAATGTTTACACGAAGCAACTTTTTATGTTCAATTCGATAATCGTATCTTTGAGGCGAGAAACTCTTTCTATCTAAATGGCCCTCAATGTTCATTTTGACAACTTTTGCAATTCAAACAGTGACACGGTGAGCGTCCGATCGCTGGTTTACGCATTGGCTTTGCTCTACGCCTAAAGTGAGACATACCGGAGCTACAAACCTGGTCCAAAAGTTGGATCTCACTTGTCACGAATAACTCAGCCTGGAGGCTCTGACGTCGTTAATATTATTGTTTTGATTTAAATTCTTCTTTCGGTGGTAGTGCCACGCTGTGGGTTACAGCCGAATGGGCCGGCACGACCGGGGAAGTACCACACTCCCACATAACACCGACGTGAAGTAACATAGCTTGCAATTGCGTTTCAGTCGGTCTGTGGGAGTTTCCAGATGCCCAATTCCCCCCCTCTCCCCTCCATCATCACCCTTTCTTTCTCTTCCTTGCTATCTTTCTTCCTCAAAGGTTGGCAACCCATCCTCGAGACCTCTGGTATTGCGGATGTCCGTAGGTGACGGTATCACTTACCATCATATGAGCCGCTTGCTCGAATACCAACCAATTTCATTTAAAAATGGACCGTTATGTTCGATTTTATGCCAGGCGACTTAGTAAGCTGCGACCTTAATTCATATACTGCTTTGATTATAGTAAATCAGAACAAATTACTTGGTTCACGCAACATTGCAGTTAGGCCCCTCAAGGAAATGTAGCGTAATTGTTTGTTTTTCATTTTAATTTTAGCTGTTTAGTGTGTAAGTTACTTGCTTATTGTATTCTAGCAAAGTAAAATACACCCAAGTTTTTCATCTGATGGTATACGTCACACCTACTGAAGATTGTTGCAGTTCAACCGAGAGTTTAACATTTAAAGGTTCAAGTTGTACTGTGTTACAGTTTAAGTTGATGTATGTTGATGAGTGTGAGGACAGGGGAGGTTAATGTAAGAAACAAACTCAATGATAATCGTTCAAACACTGTTTTATTGTAAAATAATTATTATTATATATGTATGTAAGCTGCTGTCTAAACAAATGCACGGTATACCTAAAAGAGCGTAAGTAACGTTATGTACTTCAAATTGACCTAAATTAGCGAGTCATTGACATTGCTTACTGTGCGGTAACCCGTACACAAGTATTTGTGCAGTGTTGTATGTGTGCAGTTTGTGTGCTGTGTCTGGCACAGCACTGCACGCGTCACGTCAGTATCAGAACCATCAAATATCAAATAGCTTTTTGGATCCAGTAACTTTACTAGCTACACTGCCCTTCGAACTTAAACACAGTTAAGCTTATTTATATTAATATTATATTCATAAAAACCTATTTTACATGTCAACAAAAAGTTACTATTTACATTACTTAAAATAGTTGTCAAAGAATATAATAATAAATTATATATTAAATGTTAAATAAATATAACCATGGAATATCAAAGTTATATTAAACATAGAGCACAATAATATCAGGATAGTGATGTCAAGTCCAATGAATATAAATAAATTGCAAGCTTACTTCAGCTTCGATGGAGGATATGATAACTACGATGGTACTCACTAATGGAGGATCCCAATAATCTATCTATCCACGGTTTTCCTTACTACCGATAGAAATTTGACATAACTTCCATACAAATAGTGTCAAATATCTAACTCTAGTAAGGTAAACCGACGATAGATAGATTATTAGTACCGGCCGTTAGACACTTACGGAAAACTCGGCAAAAAAGCCTTACAATCTAGTAAACAGCTTTGCATTTTGGACAACTTTGTTTTGTACTTTTATATAAACAAACAGAAAAGTTTTCTTACGACTTCCAAAAAGGAGAAAGTACTCAATTCGACTGTATTTTTTAATATTTGTTACCTTATTACTTTCGATAGGAAGAACCGATTCTCACAGTTATTTTTTTGTTTGAAAGCTGGTGCTTCCCGTGTGGTCCCATTTTAATAATGTGGTCCCAATAACTGAATAGAATGAAAGTCGGTATTAAATTTTTCAGTTTTCAATATATATTCTATAACAACAATTACAAAAAAGTTGTAATGTGTTTCGATTTGAACTGTTCCATATTGTTGGATATGCGAATGTACCTCTGCGAATTGTGCCGTGACGAGGTCAGTAAAAAGCGTGATGGCATAAAATTACTTACCTAATAAGCAATTTTAGTTGGTTTGAAGTTATAATTGCTGGATAAATTACAGGAGACTTAAAAACTTAATTTCTAAGGGTTACGGGCACCTATAGTTCATCACTTCTGTGGCAATATACATGTTCGCGGCAGAGACTTAACATTAGATGCACGCCTCGTACTTGTACCGTTTTCAAAATAAAAAAAAACACTTCAAACCCAAAACACAGGCAAACAATGAAAACAAAATATCGACTGTGAAAGTAGTTTGGCAATGAAGTAACTGCAATGACTATGTATATTATTTGTAGTTTTAGATACATACTCCCCTTTTTTACTTCTACTTAGCTAAAATAGTTATATTCCGCCCTTCTTAGGATTACTGTGAAGTAGAAATCAACCCTCGACCCCCTACAGATCTCCCTACAGACCCCTACAGATTTTTCAACGAATTAACAAAGCTGTATTATCGTAGGCACTATCACAGCATGGAAGTCTTCGCCACGTTCGATGTATTGGACTCAACAGGGAAGAGAGTGGCAGAAGGACATAAGGCATCATTCTGCTTGGAAGACAATACCTGCTTGCCTGGGATTGAAAAGAAGTTCTCTTGTTTAAACTACGGCGATCAAGGTAAATACTGTACGGACTTTTTTTAAGGGGATTGCATAGCTAGTACTTGACCATACTAAAAGAAAAAAACTCTTTTCTACTTGTTAACCTTGACCGATGATTGACCGTTTTGATGTTTTACGTTTTTTTAGGTTTAAAAAAAGTTAATTTATATTCCATATATACAAACAATGTGTCGATTGCATGAAAAAAAATCACTGAAATCGGTCAATGTTAAGAGGTAGAAAAGAGTTTTTTCTTTTAGTATGGACAAGTACTAGCTATGCAATCCTCTTAATGGATCTCTTAGACGTGTTGCGTCCGAGGCTACACTCGCGCAGAAAATGACACAAAGTTTTTTTTGCAACGAAATTCAATTTCTAAGATAAAAGTTAGAAACATTAATTATTCTTTATATCAGCTATCTGCCTGCGAGAGTCCGGTCAATATCGATCCAACCGTTTCGGAGATTAGTCTGAACAAACGGACATACAAAAAATGGGGTTTTAGTAATAATTCCATACGGATTTAGTTAAAAGCTTATTAATTGTTTGACATCACAGACGCTCAAATTTTATTGATTCGTATTTAAATGCACAAGTTCATTTTGCACGCTCACTTTGGGCTCGGGTTGTTTGGGTTTGTAATCCTCGTTTAAGGCGAAATTAGTGTAGATTACGACCAAATTTCATGATTCGCCTTCGCGAAAACTTAATTTTTCGATGCTTAAACCTAATAACCGAAATTCGAAAAAAAAACGTTGTGTAAATTGAATATACGCTCTTTTGAAGTATGGGAGCCAATACACGATAAAGCAAACTTGACTCGATAGAAAAAAAAAATGTTCTTTACGTGCTCCGTGGGAAAAAGCATTTTTATTCAAATACGGGCTAATTTATTTAAATTAATGTATCATATTCGAATTCCCAATGAAATTTACTACTGAACTGGACTCCTTTATCATTTAAATTTAATCATTTGGTTGTACGAAATAAACATAAAAAGTATTAGCACGTATTCAATTAGGTCAATGGTAGATTCAACTGATAAAACTAATCTTATCTCTTTGTTTAAATCTTTTAATTTGAATTTTTTGTTTAGTGAGCCAACTAGAGTAACCAACTCTTCATCCACCTGCATTGATAATATTTTTTCAAACTGTAAGACTACAGAAAAATCAGTTATGGTGGGAGTTAGATCAGACCACAATGGCCTCGCTATCAAATTCGAAATCGGGAGAACTAAGAAAAATACCATTATCGAACATAGGCCGCTAACAAAAGGTAAACTAGCAAAGCTTAAACAAAATATAGAGTTGAAACTTAGTCTGGTGGAATTCACTTCTGAAGATCCACATGACATTTATAGTACATTATTTTCATTAGTAAGTACAGAATTTAATGAAATCTGTCCGAAGAAAAAACTGCAGCTCAACGGTAGGTTACAATTTGGTGACTGGTCAACTAGAGGTATTTGAAAAAGTAGAGACATAATGTTTGAGTTATATCACAAAAAATCTTTAACTTCTAGTAAAGATTTTCATGATTATGTAAGAAATTACTCAAAAGTTTTTAAGTCAGTATGCAAACGCGCAAAAGCTTTGTTTATAAGGGATAAAATTCGAAAATCTAATGACAAAATTAAAACAGTTTGGAAAACTATTAATACAGAGACCGGCAAAAGTAAATCTTTTAATTCAGAATATGTGCTAGAAATAGATAACCAAAAAGTTTCAGACCCAAGTCATGTTGCGAATTCATTTGAAAATTTCTTTTCTAACATACCACTAGAAGTCACCAAATCTCTTGATTCTTGACCTTGTGTTGCAGTGGGCTTTCTCAAAGAACTTTTTCAGAGAAAGAACTTTCTCAAAGACAACTTACCGCTCCAAATTCCTGAGTTTAGGTTCCGAGATATATCTACTTTTGAAATAATAAAAACATTTAAAAGTTTAAACGTTAAAGCAACAGAGGATTTATGGGGATTGTCCGTAAAAATGCTAGAGTCAATAATAGAAGTTATAGCGCCACATTTGATGATCATATATAATTTATGTATTGATAGAGGTACATTTCCTGACCTAATGAAAATGAGTAAAATCACCCCTATTTTTAAATCAGGTAGTAAGGCCGACCCCTCAAATTATAGACCGGTCTCTGTGCTTCCGGCTTTGAGCAAAATATTCGAAAAGATAATGCTTCAACAACTCTTGTCTCATTTTAATGAACATAGGATTTTACACGAAAATCAGTTCGGTTTCACGAAAAGCAGATCAACAACAGATGCAGGAGTCCAGTTAGTCAAGCATGTGCTGGAGGCTTGGGAGAGCTCACAGGATGCCATTGGGGTATTTTGTGATCTCTCCAAAGCTTTCGACTGTGTAGAGCACCGCACTCTAATTTATAAGCTACACCACTATGGAATTCGTGGAGCTGCTCTGAATCTTGTAGAATCATACTTATCTGATAGGCAGCAAAAAGTTGGCATTAATGGCGTGACATCTTCTGGATCTTTGGTCAGAATGGGGGTTCCACAGGGGTCGATCTTGGGTCCGTTCTTATTCTTAGCATATATCAATGACTTACCACATATGGTTGAGGGCCTTTCTGACATAGTTCTTTTTGCGGATGATACTTCTCTGATTTTTAAAGTAGATAGGAAAGATAGATAACTAGTTCAAGTCAACAACGCGTTAACTATTGTTTCAAATTGGTTCGGCGCAAACAACCTGCTTCTCAACGCAAAGAAAACGAAATGTTTAAAATTTTCCATGCCTAATGTAAGACATATAGAGCCAAACGTATTACTCGACGGAAATAAATTGAAAATTGACAAGGCAATAGTCTTTCTAGGTATTAGCATAGACTCTAAATTACAATGGGGTCCTCATATTGATGCACTATCTGGAAGACTGAGCTCAGCTGCATATGCGGTTCATAAAATTAGGCAATTGACAGATATAGCTACTGCTCGACTGGTCTACTTTGCTTACTTCCACAGCATAATGTCATATGGTATCCTGCTGTGGGGGTCAGCGGCGGACATAGAGACAGTTTTTATATTGCAAAAGCGGGCAGTTCGAGCCATCTACGAAATGGGTCCCCGCGAATCCTTAAGACAAATGTTCAAAGAAATTAATATATTAACTCTTCCATCTTTGTATATCCTAGAAAATATAATGTACGTTCGTAAAAATATAAAGAAGTTTAGAATAAATAGTGATATGCATAATATTAATACTAGAAATAAGGATAGGATAGCTGTATCTAAATTTAGACTCACGAAAACTAAAAATAAGTCCTTCTTAGGCAATTGTGTACGTTTCTATAATAAAATCCCGAAAGACATTACTGAGCTCACTGAAGGGAAATTCAAGTTACGTGTCAAAAATATACTAATGAAAAAAGCCTATTATAAATTGAGTCACTACTTAGAAGACTGAGCTGATGCCTGGAAGCTTTCCACTTCTGCTTAATAGCCAACTATTGAATAAATTTGTTATTTTAATACTACTCATATGTAACCTCAATGTACAAAGACTTGCAAAAAATAATGCCCCACGAGTTTCATGCTGCTTCTTCTCGGCGGTGGTTCTTTTCCGAAGACAGCGGTAGAATCATTTAAAAATTTTGACGTTCATAAGAGTGTCTATGATGCCTAAACTGAATAAATAATTTTTGAATTTTGAATTTTGAATTGTATATTCGCATTACATTGTCCAATCTGATGAGCAATTCTCAACCTTATGTAAAGCATCGTAAATAGTTTTAAAATTAGGATTGATCTGCGCCTTAATAAAGTATTAAGAATTATGTGTCTATTTCTATGAGTTCTAAACTATTGCTGAATTAACGACCATTCCTCCTATTTTTTTATTACTGGTTAGGTTTACCAGGTTCTATATATATACATACAATTTTAAAAACTTTATTAAACAAGAACATATGTATTAATAAGAATATATGTATAATTAAGTATAATTTTTTGTCCCTACTGCCTGATTCTTTGACGCAAAGCATAAGCCCGCGCTCCAGTTACTTTGCCTATATCTTTAATATTGTAAGCATCCACTACGGAATAATATTTGACATGACTTGAGGTTTGCATAAGACTTTTATTTAATTGCGATTTTATACCTGATCTGAGCGAATCCAGTGGCGGGTCGCTAGTGCAATTATTATTGCAGAATATGACAAATTAAAAACAAAAGAACGTTGATGGGTTCAATTTGTGTTTGTTCAGCCGTGATTCTATAATGATAGCTCACCGATGTCAAATACTTCGCCTTTGTACATAAGCTTGCTTTTACAACGTTTCTTTTCATCTCTTCATTTGTTTGACGGATGTTGTCACAGACGCAATGATGACTCTTAAAGAATCGCACGGCTGACCACTTCATCCACTTTCATAACTAGAAATTCATAACCAACTACGAACAAATTGTATTGTTTGCTATGTCATAACCAGTTACTAAAACAGATGTTTTTTTGCATTGTCATTATCCTTCATCCACTTTCATATCTGGAAATTTACAAACTACCGCCGTAACTTTGAAAACTGCTAACGATATTGTCTTAACTCTTTCTTTCAGGAGTTTCAGTGAACTGTTCCGATATTTACAAGTACAATATCGACTGCCAGTGGGTAGACGTGACTGATGTGGTACCAGGGGATTACAAATTCAAGGTAATTTTACTGTCGGATCTAAATACATATATGCTTTTGTGGGTTACTTCGTCTTGACGAAAGAGCAATGAGGCGAAAACTACGTAGTAGTATTTATAAATTGTTTGATTTATCCAAAGTTTACAAAAAAATCGGTAAATATATTAAAAAAAACTAACACTCGGATACAGAGCCTCCTCCTTTTAAATGTCGGTAATAATTAAATTTTTAGCCATATTCTATTCTAAATATCGTGTCATGGTGAATGAAATTGTGAAGAGTAGAAACGAAGAGATATGTGGAAACATCCTTACTGATCTTACTCTCTCGGCAATCGATTTCAGAAATGATTTAGTCTAGAACATCAACAATGTCATCACGTGAGTGGACGGATGTATCACAGGGTTATTACTATATATAAAACCGTGTCATGGTGAATAAATTGTGAAGAGTAGAGACAAAGTGATGCGTATACATCCTTACTGATCTTACTCTCTCGGAAATAGATTTCAGAAATGATTTAGTCTAGAACATCAACAATGTCATCACGTGAGTGGACGGACGTATTACAGGGTTATTTCTATATATAAAACCGTGTCATGGTGAATAAATTGTGAAGAGTAGAGACGAAGAGATGCGTATACATCCTTACTGATCTTACTCTCTCGGAAATTGATTTCAGAAATGATTTAGTCTAGAACATCAACAATGTCATCACGTGAGTGGACGGATGTATCACAGGGTTATTTCTATATATAAAACCGTGTCATGGTGAATAAATTGTGAAGAGTAGAGACGAAGAGATGCGTATACATCCTTACTGATATTACTCTCTCGGAAATTGATTTCAGAAATGATTTAGTCTAGAACATCAACAATGTCCTTACGTGAGTGGACGGATGTATCACAGGGTTATTGACACAAAATTAACGACCTCTTGTGAGCTACTTCTGTACGTCAAAGAAAAAGATAAAGATGAAATACATTCTTAAGATGGATTGGGTATTGGTTTTGTATCACATGTTTTGCCTGGGGAGGCGTGCAAACTTGAGAGATGGTTTGCATATTCTTACTAATAAATTAACTAAAGAGGATTCATGCAAATACTATCATAATGTTAATAAAAATAATAAGAATAATAATAAATGAATGTCAATTTACAGTAAACAGATAAAAACCCAAGTCAATAATAATCAAAGTCAATATTAAACATCGCATATACCAAGAACAATAAGACTATATGTAGAACAAATATCACATCAAAAAAATAATAGAAAGGCAAATTTAAGTACAAATTAAGTCAAGTGAATATGTTATTTAAGAAATAGTTTACATTATAATAACATCCTACCTCACTGAACACCTTTAAAGATCAGGGGGCCTACTCCCACCTTTTACGAAACTATCATAAATCAGGAGCGTTTTGTAATAAGCTTACTATAATCATATATTCTATCGTACTCCCACCAATACAAAACGGTCAACCAAATTTAATGGTAACGTTGCAATATGACTACTGTAAGATATGGGGTACGAATTTCCAAAAAATTGACATTGGAACAATGAAACTTAGTGTCTAAAGTCTTGAAAAGTATGTGAATTGCGTGAAATATTTGATACTACGTCATCAAAACGTCTATCGTAATCTAATATTATTTAAAGCTTGCTATATTGACGTGGTGGTACCAGATTTAATGGTAAGGTTGAAACATGTCTGCTTTAAGAGGTGGAAGTAGGGCCCCAGGTTAAAAACTTTATCTTTCACTCTAACTGTTGCTCATGCACTTGTATTTTAAAATTATCTAACTACTTATCATGGTTGTGTATTTCTAAACGTTTACTTGTTTTATTGACATGAACGACAAAAATATCCTAATCTATAGAAATGTAAATGTCAGATGCTTTATTGTTTATTTTTATACATTTTATTTGAATTATATATATTTATTATACAAGTTAATTATTTATGTATGTATTTATATATTAATATTCGTTTATTTACTGGTAGATATTTATAGTGTACCTATTTAGTGATTTTGTATTGTTACGGTCCATGTTATATTTGATACTCCTCTGAGAATTGGTTGTCTGGATGAGATCGCTCTGAGCGATACGACCGCCCATTGTTACACCTAGATTTAAGAATCGTACTTTTTAATATGAAGTGATTAATGTGGTGTCTTAATAAAGTGTTTTCTATCTTTCTATCTAGCATTTATATATTAACATTTTTTTTTCATTTTACTGTTTCATTAGGTCACTTCGTAGTCATCATGGCATCGAAGTGCTGGTCACAAGCTCGTTCTCTGGCCGGGCAAATATTTGTCTGATGAGAAGTGATGCTTGTTATACGAGTATGTGTATCTTGCGCTCAGACATAAATACGCTTGCGGTTCTTTAAAGTCTATTATAGCTTGCACGGACCATAAGCGCCTGTGCCTGATTTGCCTTGCGGAGTCTGGCATAATTTCCGCCGTAATTATAACTCCTACCTTATATTTACATTTTTTAAAGTTTAATTACAATTTTACCTTTTTAGTTATACAATTACGGGTTGTAAACATTAACAGTTTTATTTGTCGTGTTAATGCACTTCTACTGGAGCTAATTGGGTTGTTAATTTACAGTTTTCTACGTGTTGTTAGCATTGTAAACTATGGCATGTTACGCTGCAACTATTACTATATTCTGATTCACTTAAGTTATTTATCATTGGCTGTTAATAATGGCGTCCAATAGTCTTAATATTTATTATCAGAATACTCGAGGGCTACGCACAAAAACACACTTATTTAAAAGGAATTTACAGCTTAGTTCTTACGATGTCATCTCATTGACGGAAACATGGTTGCTCAGCGGCGTTAATGATTGTGAACTATTTGATCAAAGATTTATAATTTTTCGAAGGGACAGAAATTATATAGCTACGCGCGAAAAATATGGTGGGGGGGTACTACTGGCTATAAAACGCGGGTTTACTGCTGAGGAGCGCCCGGAATGGCGTTCCTCAGCAGAAGACATATGGGTCACTGTCACACACAAGAGCAAAAACAACGTCACTTCTAAAGTTCATTTTTGTACTATTTATCTATGTAGTGAAAAACTTGGTCATTCTTTCAACTCACAACTTAATAATTTTACAGCTAGTTTATCACTAATAATTAACTCTTGTCCAAATGATAGATTTGTCGTAATGGGAGATTTTAACCTAAGTAATATACAATGGTCACTTAACTGTCACGACCTTCCTGAATATTCAGGTGTTACAGGTGAAGCACAAACATATTTTTTTGATACCGTGTTAGAATGTAACCTTACACAATATAACTTGTGCTATAACATCAACAACAGAATCTTAGATTTAGTACTATGTAATAATTACCTAAAAGTTTCCTCTTGTGATGACCCCTTAGTGCCTGAAGACTCCCACCATAAATCTTTAAACTTAATGCTAAGCTTGGTGAATACTGAACCATTAAAAGAAAACAAAAGACAGAAATATATGTATGAACTAGGTGATTACGATAATATTAGATTAATTTTAGGTGAGGTGAACTGGGATGACTATCTGCTAAGTACCCCTATAGAAGAGGCTGTAGATTATTTTTACGGATGCTTAAATGATGCCATTACTAAGCACGTTCCTCGTAAACTTTCATCCCCCACTAGCTTCCCATCATGGTACAGTGCACCTTTAAAAAAGGTCCTCAGAGAAAAATTTAAATTTCTACAGAAATACAATATATATGGCAATACATCTGACTATGATACCTTCTCTTTGCTCCGTAAAAGGGCGAAACTCTTAGAAGACCAATGCTATAAAAACTATATTGAAAGATGCGAAGAATCAATAATAAAGAACCCTAAACTATTCTGGTCATTTGTTAAATCTACAAAAAAAAACTCCAATACACTTCCTTCCTCTCTTTCATATGAAGGCCAATCAGCGGACAAAGGAGAAGAAGTTTGTCGTCTTTTTTCAGTTTACTTTCAATCAACGTTTCTCTCATCCTCTACCAGCCAAAACGTTCAGAATGGGACTTCACCAGGCTCTAACTTTTCAATAAATGAAATAGAAATAATACCTGATACGCTGAAACAATTGCTTAAATCACTAGACCTCACAAAGGGAGCAGGGCCTGATCAAATTCCTCCATTATTTATTACAAAATGCGCAGATGTTTTAACGAAACCTCTTACAATACTATTTAAACGCTCATTAGCGGAAGGTATCGTTCCCAAAATCTGGAAGTCTGCTTTTATCACCCCTATACACAAAAGTGGCAGTAGAAACGATGTCAAAAATTATAGGCCGATCTCTAAATTATGTATATTTGCCAAAGTTCTTGAACGGTTAGTTCACACCCAAGTCTATAACAGTTTGTCAGCCTCATTTATCCCCCAACAGCATGGATTCATTAGAAATCGCTCCACTACGTCTAATCTATTATCATTCGTCAATTACACAACTTCTAGCATGGATTCGGGAGGTCAAGTGGACTCCATTTTTACAGATTACAGCAAAGCATTTGATCGAATTGATCACACATTATTACTCCAAAAGCTTTTCTCGGCCGGAATCCATGGCAACTTGTATAGGTGGTTTACCTCGTACATCGAAATCAGATCTCAAGCTGTAGCTCTTAACGGATACTCTTCAGAATGGAATTATGTACCTTCTGGGGTGCCCCAAGGCTCCTTGTTAGCTCCTTTGTTGTTTAATTTATTTATTAACGATATAGCTGCCTGTTTCCAACATTCGGAATTCTTGCTGTACGCAGATGATATGAAAATCTTCAAACAAATATGTGATATTGGTGATTGTCATCTGTTACAGCAGGATCTATGTAGATTTGAAAATTACTGTCACCTCAATAAACTAGACCTGAATGTTGCGAAATGTTATGCTATCACTTTTACTCGTAAAGCTAAAGCTATCGAATTTAAATATTTACTTAAAAGTCATCCACTTAAAATCGTAAATGAGATTCGCGATCTAGGTGTAATTCACGACTCTAAGCTCACATACGATAAACACATTGATGATATCGCTAATAGGGCCAACAAGTCTATGGGATTTATCAAAAGATCCTGTTCCCAATTCTCTAGTATCAAAGTCATCAAAACGCTATATTGTACGTATGTGCGTAGCATACTCGAGTATTGTTCACATATCTGGAACCCTCAGTATGACATATATATCAACAGACTAGAATCAATCCAGCGTAGATTTGTTAGGTTTCTTCAGTACAAGTGTAAAAAATACGATAGTGATTATGAGACGAGATGCAGGAGACATCACATGCTACCACTTCGTGAGAGACGCAAAATAGCTGATATCCTATTTTTAACTAAAATAGCGCAAAGTCATGTTGACTCTCCACATCTCCTCTCTAACATTAATTTAAACGTCCCAAGAATATCTGCAAGACATCCTAAATGTTTAAATATCCCCTTTAGTGCCACTAATTACAGGCAAAACTCCTTCTTCTTAAGAGCATCTAACTCCGTAAACACACTGGAAGACTTTCCCGACTTTGACTTGTTCAATACATCCTTGAATTCAATTAGACAACATATTAGTAAAAGTTGGTTTGGTGTGTCTCCCTGACTGTCTTGTGTTTCATAGCATAAAAAGTATAATACCTATTTTGGTTTTATTATATCATAATATTAATTAATATCTTTCTTTTCATCTCCATGCGCAAAAATTGTTTCAATATGCGAAAACTGCTAAATGGTGTTTAATTATAAAATATATTAGTAACTTAGTTATTTATCACTGTATGTTTTCCAAATAAAATAAAATAAAATAAAATAAAATAAAAATAAAATCTTGACATAGGGAACACGACCTAGAGCGAGTTTGAGTGAGCAAACTTTATTACATACAATTTTGGTATAGAAGTTTTTTAAACTTTTTTATAACGCAAATTTATAGTTTTTATAGCGCTATTTGTCATTTTTTGTTCGTGTCACATACTACAATATTAAGTAAGAAGAATAATGGGTAGAACATCCGTGAGCTTCGTGGCTACGTGTCAGGACTAGTGTAGTAAAATAATATATAAAAGTCTTACACTGTACGTCGTACATAATATTAGTAGTATAACTAGATACATTATAATAGTTATAAAAGTATAAAAAACATTTATATTTTGGAGTAAAACTATTAAATAATTATTTTATATTAATCGGTTTATTAATTAAGCCTATTTTTAATTTAAATAATTATATAACCGTATTAATAAATTAAATGATCTTGTAATAAACTAAACATAATTTATTTAGCATTAAACTAATGTTGGCTATATCCCCTCAAGTGTCGATGTCATCATTACAATGAAATTTCTATTGTGTCTGGACGTTTGACTCTTATGGATGGATTATATACCCAGCTAAAATAAAAAAAAAAGACACACGTTTGAATTTCCTACCCAAAATAAAAACATGCATCTTAAAATTTTTACTGTTCTATTTCCCATAAGGACGTCTTAAAGTCGACAAAAGGAAAGATGGCAGTAGGCTTGGCAACGCGCGACATAACTGAATATAGCAAAACATGGCTAGATCAATAACATGAGTTGAGCATTTTTGGCATTCATACATGCATCTCTGCTAACCCCTTCATAGATTCAAAGGTAAGGTTGCACGTTCTTATAACAAATAGAATTTTGAAAGACGTAAATTCACATTTATTAAAATATTACCTTAAATATTGCAAAAGTTTTTTCGTTACCATATTCAGAGAACGAAAAGTTACACAAATAAATATTCAAATAAGAAGCCTACTTTGTAAGTTCGTATTTTTGTGTAAACGCTTTTCTCCCTATTCTTAAAGGTACACTGGATCCCAATATTTTTATATTCCAGAAGAAGTGTCTCATTTACATAATCTTGACCCGGGACAAGGGTTTTCTATTGTAAGGTATCAGAAAATGACTAAGGTCGTAACGATCGCACAAAATCTCGTTAGGGAACTGAGGTCATATGGACCTTTGCCTAATATCATTTAAAAAACGTAAAATATTATCGATCTGTATTTTTTTTACTAGAGCATGTCAGTCAATAAATGATTTTATGACATAATGAATTATTTGGTATATATTGAGGCTGACATGTTTATTTCATATTATAATTTAGTAATAATATCAATGATTTTTTTAATTATTGTCATTTTCTTAGTAATAAATCAATACTAACAATATTATATTGTACGTCTGTCATGAACAAACCGTGGTTCTACAAGCACTTGTGCTTTTAATAAGATTTATTATGTACACGGTTTCTGCAATTAATACATTTCATTTCATTTCAATTAAGTCAGGTCAGTAGTCAGGTACAGGTGCATTGTGACCCGGAATAAGATTAAACATCACCAATTAATCAAATATACAGGATTAGCCCAATTTCAAGTTTAAAATTAAAAAAAAAAAACATTGAAAAAACAGCAAAAATAGCACACAAAAATTTATCAGAAACCCCCTATAAATAAATGAAATATTAAATGAACCCCTATTTCTCCTGCTCATGCTACAACTTGAGAACGGATGGAACAATCTCGCTAATTATTTTTTTGTTGTGTTAATATTTGTCAGGAGAATGTTCTTATGTAAGTAAAACCAAAAAAGTGGGAGGTGAGCCAATTACGCCAACGAAGTAGCGGGCAGTCACTAGTATTTAAATAAAACAGGATCAACTGTTTGGGAAATAATTTTTTAAATTAACATCGGTTATTTGAGCACTGGCGCTGTTAACACTCCTCAAATGTGAACCTTAAATTGGTAAACTCGCTAGAACATAACGCATGGAATAGCGGCCATTCTTCTCTGATCAATCTTCAACTGGGTAATTGTGGTTGGAATATTGCTGTTAGCTTGACTCAGAAGACTGACTCCTCTGAACTCAGAACGAAATAAACTACGAACAACAGTGTAATAATCGCCATTTTTGTGCAGATTGCACGCTGTGTACTCGTGAAGCCATCCATACCAATCTCCTGCACACTGCTCCCTCAAAGTAGTGTTTTTAAAATCATACGTTTTTCTGGCCCATCCTGTAGTATGTGTAACAACAACAATCTAACCAACAACAGTTTCAAAGTTATGCGCATAACTGACTGTAACCGTCACTCACACTCACACCAAACTACCTTCGTGTTTCAGGAGGCACTTACACACATCAATACATTACAACAAACCCGAGCACAAAAATATCTGCTTATCACACCAATATTTGCCGTGGCCAGGCACCGAATCTGGGACCTTCGGTACTTCGAAGGCTAGGTCACAGCCGACGGGCCCGTTCGCACTATGTCGTGACGATTAATTTACCGTCGGACGACTATAGTCTCTAGCTGTTCCAATTATAACGATTATTTTGGATTGCGACAATCATTTTATCGTTTCACGGCATTTGTGATGACGACAGTTAATCATTTCGTCCTGTAAACACCTCCATTTAAATATAAGCCTATAATACGATTACCCTTTCGTTATCACAAAGTGGAAACGCGCCTAGACGGGGCTGTCAAATGAATGTTTTTTTTTCCATTTGTCACGCTTCATCAATATTTATAAACATGCTGTACCACTACGGTACCCGTCAAGACAGTCACGTAAAGAAGAGACCTCATACTTAATTACTTGAAAGACACCATTTAGAGACCCAGTATTGGCATAAGGTAATTTACATTAGTAAAGTTAGGTGCTCGATACATATTTAGTTAGTACAACCAGGGTCAGTGATATAATAATAATAAAGCCATCGGTGAGTGGCGACACCGTGGACCCTGATTCTCCCTGGGGCTAAATGAGACCCCTGACCCCCGGCTTGCCTTAATTAGCAGTCAGGGGGTGGAGACGCAAGAGCAAGTAACAAAAAGCTCCAAGAGTGGAAGTGTCAAAGGGCATATCGCCGGTAGTAGCGCTCTAGTGAAACCGCAGCACACCTCTCGACACCCTTTAGCCATCCACACCAACGTTGCCCCTTCTGTCACCATTCATGGTGACCTTTATGGGGGTCCGTTTAGTAGGTGGCAAGTCACCACCTGCCCAAAAAGTTTTAAATGAGACTGAAATTGACAGGTGCCGTAGTCTCTTCCATAGCCCACTATCTTCTTATCACTAATAAAATCATATCAATAGCCTTGCCATTTTACCCATTTTTATAATAAATATACCATGTCACCATCCATCCAAAAGTTTCTGTTTTTATACTACTTTGTATTTTTTATACCAAACAGGCCTCTAAGTGTTGGCTACAGCTCCACTTATGCCTTTGTCAAAGACCGGAGAAAATACGTGATTTTTTTTAATAAAATTAATAATAATAATATCTATACTAATATTATAAAGAGGAAAGATTTGTTTGTATGTTTGTAACGAATTGGCTCAAAAAGTACTATAAAAAAACTTGAGAGGTGTCAAGGGACACCCGGATGGAACGTAGTTCCTCATCAGAAAAAATAATGGTTAAAAATACAAAACCATGGTAAATATTCCAATAATAGGTTCCGATAATCGCGCGTATAGGGTTACTTCAATAAAACTTCTGATTCTTCTGAACGATTACAACATCTGGCTTGCCTTCTATAAGAGAGAGAGAGACAGACAGAGAAACATGCGACGCCGCACTTGCTTTCTATAAGAGAGAGAGAGACAGACAGACAGCTTACTATAGCAAAAAGTGTCGTGACAACTTTTCGTAAGATTTTTTTCCGTCTAGCCCCCTTTCACAACGCGCGATAAGGAACTTCGTTCCAATACTTTCACCATTGGAAAGCTACATTCACCCTGAGTAACATAGGCTATATAAGATTAATCATCATCATCATCCAACACCGCGCGGGTGAAACCGCGGAGAGCAGCTAGTATATATCAATTCATTTATTTAGTCAGACAACAAAGCCCATTGTAATGAGTAAAACTAAAATGTATATGTTAGTACTTAATATCTAATAGGGAATCCCTATAATCTATCTATCCACAGTTATCTTACTACCGATAGAAATTTGACATAACGTCCGTACAAATAGTGTCAAATATCTATCTCTAGTAAGGTAAACCGGCGATAGATAGGTTATTGGGACGGGCCGTAAGAGTGAGAGGACTACCTCTGGATGAGTTTCCACACCAGAACAGCGAGTTAGTAGATAAACCAATTATTATCTAGTCTCTGTTTTAAGCTTGGAAGCCTTTTAGTCCTATCTGATTAATTTAATAAACTACTATTTGTTATATTCAAATTTTATCGTCATTTATATATGATTCATTTTCCCTAGGTGGCTGTAAACCCGCACGCTCGCGTTGCTGAGCAATCCTTCCACAACAACGCAGCTTCATGTCAGCTACGATTGGCTGATACTTACGCTTTGGTCTTCGGGTGCAGTCTCGAACGGCCGTAGTACTCGTAGAGGGTCTACGTCGTAGACATACAGTAACATGAAAATCGTTACGAATACGTAAACAATACATAATTTTTTAATATAATATAAATTATAGACTATAACGAGCGTTGTCTACATTTCCTTTGGTGTTACTAATAAGAGTAAATAAACAATGAAAATAAATATATTTCACTACTTCTATATATTCTGAGTGTGTTCAGCCGTTCGATTCTCTAAGAGCAGACATCGTTGCATCTTTGACAACATCCGTGAAACAAATGACGAGATGACAAGAAACGTTGGAAAAACAACCTTATGTACATGGGCGATATCTCATAAAGTATTTCTCATCGATGATCTCGTCGACGACCACATCGACGAATCATTAGATAATCGCACGGCTGATCTTCAATTAGTCACGTATTTCACACTTCACACATTTTTGTTTTAAAATATGAATCAAGGGCCTTACTTATAAACTCTGCTTAACTTTTAGTGACGTTATTTAGTACTGCGCACAGCGTAAATGGTCAGCGGTCTTAGTGACGTCATTTCAATTTAAGCAGCGTTTATAAGTAGGCCGCTATATCTCTGCTTATAATCTACGGTTGGCGCCATTTTCCAGAAATTTTCTTTGCAAGTTTATTTTATTACGTTGCTTCATTTTTTCGCAACTGTATTAAAAATAGTCGTTCAGTACACGTGCGGAACCGTCATTGCAACTTGTTCCGACTGTCAACCCTCGCATTCGGCTGCGCCTCGGCTCGGGTAGACATTTGTCGGAACTCTTGCCCCACTTGTAATGAAATATACTATGTATTATTCGCGACATAGCCGTCGAAAAAAATAACTACACGAGCATATTGCCTAAAAGGTTACCTGTAACCTTTATTTCCGGATATTTTTTTGACGTTTTAGCAAAGTAATTAGTGTTGGAAATGATTAATAAACAAAAATATTTAGTTACGATTACTATATGAGTAAACACGAAAATGTCACAAATTTTTCCATGTAGATATTTTTTTATAGCTGAATCGCTAACTTAATAATTGGTTATTTCTGTACAGTGTACCTTTTTTATTAACTACTGTTTTTTTATCTGATTGATATTGCTTTTAACATCAAGATCGTTCATAAGTGCTTCTTTGTTGCCTAAATTTAATTAATGATTTTGAATTAGATGAAACAAATTTCTGTTTACATATGAAACTAGCTACACCCCGCGGTTCCACCCACGTGGTGGGAGAAAACCCGTTGGTGATGAAGATGAAAAGTATCCTATGTCCTTTTCCGGAATATAATTTATAACTAAGCCAAATTTCATTGAGCTCCGTTCGAGGATCGAGGCGTGAAGGCATAACAAACAAACAAAGTTACTTTCGAATTTATAATATTAAGTTAGGATAAATTAATGTTCACTTATTTTAGATTCTGAATCCCTATAAATAGATCCTGTGATCGCTCGTAACCTTTCGCCAAGTTTCGAACCGTCGCAAGATAAAATTAAAGACTACATCTCTGTCATCAGAAATCCAACCGTAAAGGCGAAAAACTCTGATCTAATAGTTGGAAGACCACTTACGTAGGATGTCGTCTTGGTTGGTACCATGACAGTTCAATTATTCTACCCTGAAGCAGTACTGTAGAAACCTCACTAAGTTAAGGTTTGAAACACACTATAGCTAGTGAAATAACTAGAAGAAGGCAAGGGAAAATGAGTCTTAAGAACTTGTCGGGTGACGAGTCCAGCCGTGCGATTCTCTTGTGGTTTGTCGATGCGATCGTCTACGAGCTCACCGATCTCAAATACTTTATGAAATATCGCCATTGTACACAAGGTTGTTTTTTAAACATTTGTCATTTCGTAATTTGTTTCACGGATGTTGTCAAAGATGCAACGATGTTTGCTCTTAGAGAATCACACGGCAGTGCTGTAAAAATTTAAATGTAAAACTTCAGTTTAAAGCTCCCAGTGATTAATATCCAAAACTGTCAGATGTGTTATAGTATTTATCAAGATAACTTCTAAATAGCTATTAGTAATGATTGTAATTATTTGGGAGAATAAATTAAAACATATTCATATATTTCTCGAGTCATTTATTCCTACTATCACAATGTCATTTCATAATAAGCAACGCACCATTTAACCAATCACAAAATTTAACATTTACATACAACCAATAAAATAGTAACAAAACCATAACTATATAATATATGTCATTTAAACGCAATGTCACTTGAAAGCATGAGCGTGGCATTTATGGATTATTATTATCACCTGATTGAAACTTTCGTAAGTAACATTAGAATGTAATATTCATTGAACTTATGCGATATTTTAAAGTATATCGTATGGTTTTGTTACCTTTTAGGTCACTTCTTCGTAGCGCAACCCAGTCCACGCCCAAGCGCCACGATAAATGCGGCCGCAGCTGATTGGTCAGCGAAGAAGTGACCCTATAAGGTCATGAAACCAGTCGAGATACTCGACTAAACAGCGTACGATAAAGGGTTAAAATCAAAGAAGGATTATAATTACTATTGTTAAAAATGTAAAGTGTAAAATAATATTCATACATTAACAAATGTGTACAATTGTAGACTTAAAACAATCGACATATTAAATATTAAATTTTCATAAGAACACCCTAAAATGTATATAAAAAAACATATTAAGTGAAGGTCAGAAGATGTTTATATATGTTAAAATTTCGCTAGATATCTGATAGATAAGTTCTGACACCTATCTGTTAAACGAAAGGACGTAGAAGCATAATATATATTTATATATTATGCATCTTCACAGTTTCTTTCCTCCACGCAATATTGTAATATGTATAAAATATTGTCCTATTTGTCAACTTACAAATGTACCTCTCCATAACCGTTATCATTATATCACATGTTATTTAAATATTGTTTCCAAAACCATAATATATAAGAATAGGACATTACTACAGCGGCTGCCAAAACAAGTATTGATGGACGAACGACAATATACGCCTAAACTAAGCCTCATTCGTGAGTCCATCAACGCCTAGTTCCATCCTAGACTTGTATAATACTTTTCTAAAAAATAAAAACTTAGGTAAATGGAGAACATTTATTTAAAAATACAGTCAAAGTCATCCTACATATTTGTATATAGTTTGAATTTCGATAAGTTTTCTATTATAGTTTTTGAATTTCAGGTGGCGTAAATTATTTTACCAATTAAATTAGTTTATTTATTAAACCAATTGCTATAAATTTCAGAATCAATAACAACCAAAAATTTATCACAAGTCAATAAATTTTCAGTAGTTTCTTTCTTCATTCTAAATGTTAATAACATCTTTAAAAAGTGACCTCCTTCATTCACACGTTTCGGACTAAAAAGTTTGTTACATTTTTTATGTATAAGTACTATTATGAGTTAGTACTTTTAGGAAGCTGTCAAACACATTTATGGATTTTCATATACTTTTCCCCTTCAGCGTTCGTTTGATTTGACCAGTACTGAATTCGATTTGTAAAAAAGATGGTCCTCAAGATAATCAACTTAATTTCTAAGCGTATTTACGAGTAGAAAAGTCTATAAAAATTATTTTGTGAACTATCATGACCTAGTAACATCACCACAGCATGAGAGCCACGAAATTAACGCCTAAAGATTAGCTAGAAGCTTTTAAAATTTGAATATTTACGCTCAGATTTGGTGCGTTATAAATGATTGATCATGGAAATGTTCCTCTTATGTACTTCGCATCCCGATTGCGGAAAGAAAAGTCTATAAAATTCTGTCCCATCAGCATTGTTTAAAATTTTGTAATTTTATGTATGTACCTGTGTACTTCCTCGTAACATTAAATATAGTGATAATGATTATAATACAAATATTTGGATATAACAAGAATAAGCTGTTGAGAATCACTTGTCATTTCGTGTTCTAGTACATTTGATTGAGAGGCATTTATAAAATAAAGTAAAGACATTTATAAAGAATAGCGACATTGCTTGAAGGGTACATTTCGTGGCCCCAACCGTAAGAGTATTTCACTAAAATAAATGACTTCTAATCACCTCTAGTTTTTATGTAATACCTAGTAGTTAAATTAAATATTAAAATTATGTCAAAATCATATCACCAAGGTATAATAATATGACTTAACCATTCAACTAAATTTATCATTCTTTCTCACAAATTAGTACTTATCTATATATTTGTTACGATAAAATTGAGCAATTGTTTTGCAGTTTTAGAGAAAAACATTAGATATCCTCGGCCGAGGTTTAAATCTGTGTCTTTTCGCAATCCGTGTCAGATGCAATGTTCACTAGGTCACCGAGGCACCCATCCAAGTATCAAATTTAAATACCTAGTTAATTTTAACTGGACGGTTAAAATCAACTATTGTAATTAAATGAAATAAAATTGTTACAAAAGTAAAAGATTTTAATCTGTATTTTGTACAATTTTCAGTTAGCAACTAAATTTTGATTTTAATTACATTTTGACCTACTGATATTTTCTTAAGTCAAACCAAAAAAAATCTAATAATGTCGTTCCAGACGAGACGTTGCGACGTTTTAAAACTTTTTTTATTTTTTTTAATTCCTACTCATAAAGCAGACTCTAATATAAGACTAACTTTATTTATATGGACAACTAAAGTGTGACTTTTGTATTAAAAAAAAACGTGTTTTGAATTTCAATTGTTTTGCTACACGTGCTTTAAAATATGCTTCCAACACTACTACATTGCATAATAATCTTCAACAATCACACTCCCACCTATCATAAAATTATTGTACTCTCACCAATCAAACAATCATCTTAAATAAATGTAAAACATTGCCTGTAAAACTTTTATATCCAAAATCCAAACAATTATAGCCCATTTCTCAAAATTTTTATATCCAAACTATATATTTTCTCCAAACTTAATCATCTAAACTATGATATCAGCCCTTCTTAAACTTGAGTAACAGGATACTGGTAGTCAAATAAATGGCAATCCAAATAGCTGTTGAGATGAATCCGGAGTAGACCGTTGGCACTGAGATGGACCAACCTCTTTGAAGCATCGACCGCAGAGACTCAGTGGACTTCGTTAAGGGCAAGACGTAGCTGATCCATTGAAGAATTATGTGCATACCTGTGTGAAAACAAAAGAACATAATTATACATTTATAACAACTTATAGAGGAACAAAAACAACGTATCATGGTTTTGTACACTTTGCGTACACTCGTTGACTGTTAGTAACACTTAATAAGTATGTTAATTTATAGGGTTTTTTTTTCAGTATATAATAATTGTCAACCAGTTATTGGCTGACAATTGAACCATAAAGAAACAATATTTTTGTGTCTTCCTCTGTAATTGCCTAAGAAACTATTATTAAGAGGATTGCATAGCTAGTACATTCCATATCAAAAGTAAAAACTCTTTTCTACCTCTTAACATTATCCGATTTCAGTGATACTTTTTTCATGAAATCATCACATTGTTTACTATGCCCGTACATTGATGATTATTCATTTTTTTATGTTCATAAAAAGGAAATTTATAGTACTTTGAAATACTGAAAAAATCACTGAAATCGGACAATGTTAAGAGGTAGAAAAGAGTTTTTTTCTTTTGGTATGGAAAGTACTAGCTATGCAATCCTCTTAACTTAAACAGGACAGTGATTTCATGACATCGCTTCTAATGACTGACTTGACTCTGACTACTTTGGGCCTAGCACGAATAACTGCGGAAATATAAAGTAACGTATAGTTCACGTGAAACAGTACAAACTGTCATTTATCTAGGGCAAATATGACACAGACAACTCATAGTTTGGCGTCCAAGCTTGACGCGTTGATGCTTACGATACGCATAGTTTTACAGAAATTGTTTGTGCTACAGCCTCTTGTATAAAAATATATCTTGATGCCTTCAAATATTTACTTAAATAACTTTAAGGCGCCTGTTACACGTAAAGTATTTAATATGATTCGTCAGTTCAGTATTTATTGATAGATGTGTGTTTTTAATGATGGATTAATACACCAGACACGCGTTCAATATTTATTACTTCAGTATTTCTAAATTTAGAATAAATTCCTTCAAAACTTCTTGATCCCTAGAGAGGGTGCGGGGCGAGGGCGCCTCCGTCTCCTTCGTCAAGAGAGTTGAATCGAACAACACGTCCGTCTCCATCGCTAGCGTGGTGCGTACTGACGTGATAAATATTGACGCGAGATCAAACGTTCAATATTTATCACATTCTGAAGGATCATCAATACGGAATCAAGAAATATAGAAATCCACTATTAAATATTGACATTCATCAGTACGCTAGTTACATGTTCAATAAATACCATGAAATATGAGTATTTATTGGCGAACGTGTAACAGGCGCCTTATACTGGCAAATGTACAAACGTAGAAGTCAACTTGTAAAGAAAACAAAAGAACATTAATGACATGATTAACCGAAACCTATGTCTGTGTGCACGCGTGTATGTGTGTATTGATGAGGCACATAGCTTCCGCCTTAGAGCCGATATACACGGACTGCTCGAGCAGTTAGCCAGTGATCAACATACACGGACCGCTCTTGCAGTAGTCAACAGCTTGAAGCTGCTATTAATAACTGCTCAACAAGTGACAATTTCAATTCGGGGCGGGAAGCGCGCGCGACGTAGAATAAAGAGCGCGGGCGGACGTAATTGCGCGAGAGCAGTCGACAGCTCGAGCAGTCAGTGTATACGACCGCCAACCGCCCGAATTTTCGCGTACCTACGCGACTGTAGTTCACTGTGCAGTCGCAGTTTGAAGCAGTCCATGCTGACTGCTTCAAATTGCTCGTGTATCTGGGGTCTTAATACAGTAGTTATTTATTTAAGCAGATTGTATTATTTTTATTTCGATCGTGGTATATGGCAGCGGTTTATCACTTTCATCCGTTCCAATGAAAATTAATAGCGCAGTAAACAGAAGGCCTATGCCAAAAACAACTATAAACATTGTAGAAATTGGTCTAGAAAAACACTGTTCCTTTCATATTAATTTCACAAACACAGAAGTTATATATTTTCCCGTTGATATAAATTAGTTATTGGGGATTATAAGGCTTTGGGTTTGATCCAAGCGTCGAGCATGAAACATTTAGATATGTATTACCGTGCTCACGTTCCATTTCTTATTCGTAAAATTTGTCAGTCCCTGTTGTGTCTCTTAGGATAACAGTCGTTTGGCTATGACGAAGGCCTTCGGGCGGCTTGAAACATCGACATTGGTTGGCCACTAGCCTATCCACCACGCCGCACTGGGCCCGCGTGGTATCCACTACCAATGGCCCGATTTCTCGCTCTGAGAAGAAGGATCGAGTCCAACAGTGGGAATATAATGTGCTGATTATTTAGTGCCTATTTGTACCTATTTCGTAAATAGTATATTATATTCTTAAAAAACTATTATTAATTATGTGCTATTATTCCGACTGGTACTTAACAAAAATCATAATTACCTAATTAATTAATCTCATTGGTATGGTAATGACAGAGTTTAATCAGTCGCGTCATGATTTATTGTTAAGACAATATCATAATCATAATCAGCTCATTTTGTTCCCAAGCCTTCCTCTCAGAGATAGAAGTTGGGCCATAATCCACCACGCAGGCCCAGTGCGGATTGGTGGATAGGTTAGTGGCCAACCCATGTCGAAGTTTTCAGGCCGCCCGAAGGCCCTCGACATAGGCTGACGACTGTTGTCCTAAGACATGCAACCGGGACCGACGGCTTAACGTGCCCCCCGAAGCACGGAAGCGCTCAGTTGAATAATGCCACTAGCACACACCCATCCAAGTCCTGACCACAGCATGTGTTGCTTAACTTGTTGATCGATTAAGATCGCCAAGTCAAGCTCCGCTACAAGTGCTTCTAATGTATAGATAATATACTGCTATAATATTTAAAGTTTATTAAGCAACATTCTGATTATTAATACGGGTATAATTTCAGAAACTGCTTCCTTTCAGTGCTTCAAAATCATGCTACAAACAAACTTGGTATGTACGTGACAAAACGAAAAAGCAGTTTTAGACCTTTAAAAAGTTCAGAAGAATATAAATCTAATCTTTTTCCAGACGTTTACTTATACATTGAAATGAAATAAAATTAAACGGATTTAATTGAGGATATTTTTAACTATTACATAATAATGCTGTAAACGTTCGCAATCATTTGGAATCTATGGGTGAAAACGTCGCTAACAGCGTTCTTGTTACACGATCGCAACGATTCAAAACGTCATTTAATTTTCGATCCACGTCCGAGGCATTAGGTGACTTTAGGCTGAGGTGTTATAAGGATAGCGGTAAAAGCTGCAAAATTACCTCCAATTTGCTTTGCTGAAAAAGCGCTTTATAGTTGCACATATTAGTGTTTTTATAAATGCCATTACATCACATCATACAAACGCACTTTAAATAGTGTTCAAATCGTTGGGATAAATATTTAAGTTATTTTGTTAAGATTAACAATGACACCAAATATTGTTTCTAATTGTTGTAGGTATATAAGTTTTTAAACTTAAATGGTCACTAATGCAAGAATTAACGTTCGCGAGCAGATATAGTGAGTTATGTGTGTCGAGATCCAGATCGAGTTCCAAGTGACTGTCGTGTCATTGGTAATGAGCCGGAACGCAAGAAACCTGAAAGGAAGAGGGTAGACCGTTTTGTCTGCTCATAACAATACCTACCCGCAGATACTTCAGTTTACCCGTGATAATGGCGCATGCAACTGTGCCGAAATATCGAGAGCTCACAATAAATTCAATACAAGGTAAATATCCCGTTTCTTACGTTAATTCTTGTTGTAAGTACTCGTATGTTAACAAAAAGTGATAATTAAAAATAAAATATTAATCAAATACATTTTTTATATAGCGAAATCGAATTTTGCAATTTTAGATAGAAAATTACATATTCTCGAAAGGGGTTTAGTAAACCAGTGTCTTCCAGAATCTGTTTTAGTTTAATTATTTGCTTATTTTGTAACATAGAACAAAAAAATAAATAATATGGACACGCAAACAACTTTAGTAGATTTGAAACCAGACCTGACCAGTACCGTGTCAGTTAAGTGCTGTGGCCCGCAATCGCCGCTGTGCACAACAGTGACTCCCAGAAAAAGAACTTAAAAAAATCGAAACTGGTCGGAGACTATTTCCGGTAAATATTACGCGAGTCCTTATCGGTTTTAAAGCATTATGTATAAAAAAATCTACAAAAGACGAACCATGGTTTTTTTATTTTGATTTTTATAATTATAAAAACCATTATAAGTGCATTTAACCTATACTTTTGTAAGTATATCAGTCAAACAGTCTACGCGTATTGACCTTTGACCAAAAGTGCTTATTATACTTGCCGTGTACCCTGGGTAGATGGATACAGATACTTGTTGGACTATAAAAGAACCAGGCCTAGGCCAGGTCTATGAACTTAATATGAACTTTTTAATGTTAAGGATAATAGAATCTGCAGCTCTGAAAACTAAGGCCCGTATTCCAAAAGTAAAATCCGGTGTTGATCTTTAAATTTTGCTTACTGGAGTTGTCAAAACTGACATTGGGCGGCCATTTTTCAAGATTTTAATGAACACTTGTTAGCAAATGAGGTACTTAAGAGAATTGCATAGGTAGTACTTTTCCATAGTAAAAGAAAAAAACTCTTTTCTACCTCTTAACATTGTCCGATTTCAGTGTTTTTTTTTTTTCATGCATTCAACACATTGTTTGCTATGCCCGTACGTTTTGATTTTTTCAGTATTTCAAAGTTATATAGTTAATAGTCAAAAGTATAGTTTAGTATAGTTTAAAGCTCTTTTAAACTTAAAAAGACTGAAAAAAACAAAACGTACGGGCATAGCAAACAATGTGTTGATTGCATAAAAAAAATCACTGAAATCGGACAATGTTAAGAGGTAGAAAAGAGTTTTTTCTTTTAGTATGGACAAGTACTAGCCATACAATCCCCTTAAGAGCCTTGCATATCTGAGCTAATTCTGTATGGCATGTACTGTCAAATCTGTTTCAAATCGAGATGTACATTTGATCTTTCCTGCATTAGGACTTAGTTCTCAGAACTCCAGACCTACAATATACATATACAAATCAATTTAGTCTCGATGTCAATAACTCTGATTACGGACCACCTGTATATTTAGGTCATAGACATCCAATTCATGTATTTTCTACTTTGTTACAATAACTTGTCATTGTTACTTGTACTTGTTAGTGGTTTATTGCCCGTGGTCTGTACTGGAGTATTTCCGCCAGTAGGACCACGGACATTATTTTCCCGTGGTACAACTGAGTTGTCTTAGTCTCGGTCTTTATGTTTTCATTCACCTTATATCCGCCTAAGCACTTTAATACCATAACGTATAATACTGATCTTCGGATTTTACTGAATATCAGGCTCCAGTCAACGCCCCAAAATTTTAAGTTATATATACTCATAAGTGTAATTACGTCTCTAGAGAATTTAGTATTCGATGGATCCAAATAACACCGGAGTAATTGACCTTATAAAAGAGGTCAATGTATCGACGATAAAGAGAAGTGTGTAATACTCAGTCAAGGGTAATAAATTGTTATTGGAGGTATTTACTAGAGTTGACCGAAAACAAAACAATATTGAAAACATAATATTTTATGTTTGTATTTAGATTTCATCTTTAGATTCTAACGCCCTACTTACATTCAATATGTTGGTTTTTTATCAAGGTAACCAAAATATTGAATGAGTAGGCATTTTGATTCGCTTCTCTTGTAGTCAATGGGTAGGTATTTTAGACCAGTAATCTATAAATACACTTAAGGCCTATTCAGACCTGGGCGTTATTCACTACCGCGAGCGATAGAGAAATCCGAAAGGGTATGCGTTAATTCCCCTGTTCACACCAAAGCGGATATCGTTACTGCGCGCGGTAGAGATATCCGTTGGCAACGATTAGCGGGGTGAGGGCATGAAGGATGTCGCTGCTACTTGCTCCCGCGTCGCTCGACGGAACTAGTTTCGTCAAACAAGAGAAAATACCGCCTCACTAGACGGTACAAGTTTCGCTGCAGTTATGGAACTTCATACTATTTACCCATAGAGTTCCGCGTCGTAAATTTCGCTACCCACGCGCCAACGGATATCTCTACCGCGCGCGGTAGAGATATCCGTTGGCAACGATTAGCGGGGTGAGGGCATGAAGGATGTCGCTGCTACTTGCTCCCGCGTCGCTCGACGGATCTAGTTTCGCCAAACAAGAGAAAATACCGCCTCACTAGACGGTACAAGTTTCGCTGCAGTTATGGAACTTCATACTATTTACCCATAGAGTTCCGCGTCGTAAATTTCGCTACCCACGCGCCAACGGATATCTCTACCGCGCGTGGTAGAGATATCCGTTGGCAACGATTAGCGGGGTGAGGGCATGAAGGATGTCGCTGCTACTTGCTCCCGCGTCGCTCGACGGAACTAGTTTCGTCAAACAAGAGAAAATACCGCCTCACTAGACGGTACAAGTTTCGCTGCAGTTATGGAACTTCATACTATTTACCCATAGAGTTCCGCGTCGCGGAATAGTTCCACAGCGGTAGCGAATAACGCTCAGGTCTGAATAGGTCTTTAGTTGGAATCTCGACTTTAGTAGAGCCGGTAATAAGTATTATAATGTGGTTCTGATTATTACAATGATATGGATTTCCAGCTGCATAAAAACTCTTTGTTGCTATTACAAAATTAAGTGTATTACCCGGATAAATTGCAAATGCTCTGTTTACTCGCCTATAACATGCAGCAAGATACTATTTTACTTTGTAGGGATAAATATATGATGCACTGAGTTATAATATGCACATGTGTGTTATAGTTCGGTTTATTGCCCTAAAAGCGATGTATTAGGGCTCACTTTAGCAGTAAGTGTGTTTAAAAAAATATTAATAAATGGTTTACCTATTAATAAACTCAAATTAATCTCACTCAAAATAACATCATCATTTATCATCCTTATCAGCCGGAAGACGTCCACTGCTGAACATATGCCTCCCCCATAGAACGCCACTTGGACCGTCTACTCGCTTCCTGCATCCAGCGATTCCCCGCGGCTTTTATGAGGTCGTCGGTCCACCTAGCGGGGGGCCGGCCTACACTACGCCTTCCGGTGCGTAGTCGCCGCTCGAGAACCTTTCTTCCCCATCGGTTATCAGTTCTGCGAGCGATGTGGCCTGCTCATCAAAATAACATAGTACATGCAATTTTTTAAATGAGTTCGTTGCTTAACTTGTTGATCGATTAAGATCGTTAAGTCAAGCTCCGCTGCGAGCGCTGACAAGGAAAAATTTTTTTTGAAATAAAAGCCTTGGGTGATTTACGAAGCCTTATACACAAACCCAATCACATTTTATACGTCAATAGGTCAAGGTAAAGAGCAATATAGGGATTTAAATACTAACCCTCAACTGGCCAGATGATCCCACAGAGCAGCACCATCGGCAAGAAGGACCCCAGAGCCATGTAGGTCGCCGTCCGGTCAGTGTCACAAATGCATGACACTACGAATCCTGGAAGAGAGACATTCTGTTAAAATCATGCTCATAAACATTCTAACTAATAAAATAAACCTCTATAGTTCTTAACTTTAGAGACGCGCATAAAACACATCCTCAAACTTTTTTTATGGTCATATACAAATGGCCAGGCTCCGCCAAAAGATTTAACTAGTTTATATCTATATATTTATTTTGGAAAGTTACATATTGCCTTCTTTCATATGGACACTATAGGTATAGCTGCTATTTGGTTATGTACCATGCAATAGCGATCAGTAGAATGCTGGATTGAACAATAAAGAAGTTTCTAAAAATGTTATTCTTCTTAAGGAAAACTTGCTTTTCAATACTATAGAGAGATGAAACATAGTTTACTTTACAGTTACCAAACGGCGAAAATTGCATAAAAATCCGTCATGTAGTTAACTTACTACAAAATTTTATCTTTCATCCCCCATTCCAAAGAACTCTTTTGATTAATGAGATTTATATTTTTTAATTTTTTTTGTATAAGCAATGTAAATTATTATTTTTAAATTTATTAAAATAAATTTGATGTAAGGGAACGAAATCTCTAATAAAATGTATGCTCTTATTCATAGGTTTAAAAATTTTACGGACCACAGTGTCTGTAGTGTGTAGATTATTAATCAAAAAACATAATTATTAATGTTAATAATTAATTAAAATCTCGTAATGTCTCGTTTTTCAGAGTGATAACAAAGTAAAACTTGATTATGTTTGTTTTTTTTTAAATATTGGAATTAGTTACAGTTTTATCGTATGTATCGATAATTACGTATAACGAGTGCAAAATGAAAGTACGTTCATGCGTAACTCGGAGCTGTACTTAGAAACAAATGTAATAAAAGTTTATTTTTTATATCAGATGCGCTCCAACACTCATTATTCCAGGTAAAAAAATATACCGTACGTAAATATAACGTACTAAGGACTATCCACTACTTCGTTTGCGTAGTAGACTCGGCTTTCGGCCTCGCCATAACCTCTTCTCTTTTCTTAGTTTCTCTGATGCAAGAACTTTTACTCCTGACAATAATAAACACAACAAAAAAGAATTAGCAAGATTGTTCCATACGTTCTAAAGTTATAACGTGGCCAGGAAAAATAGGGGTTCATGTTGATATATATAGATTATATATGCGAAAGTAAGATTGCATGTTTGTTATTTTAAAACATAAAAAAGTAAGGTTGCAAACATAACAAATATTCATAATATTAACGGGATAGTTTACACGTATATTTTCTATGAGTTTCCGATATTTCGGCACTGTTGCGAGAGCCATGATCACGGATGAACTGCCGTGCCATTCTCTAATGATTCGTGGATGCGCTCGTGGACGAGCTAACCAATAACAAAAAGTGGCGAGGTTTTGGCGCGGCCGAAGGACGAGTCTACTACGCGAACGAAGTCGCAGACAGTCACTAGTATTAGATAAAGTAGGAAGTATTATGATATTTACACAAAAGAATGCTCATAACAAATACCGTTACACATTTTATGGTGTTTTCTGTACTCAGAAATGAGAACATGCGATAGGAAAATAATGGAAGGATCCTTCCGCATGAATATCGTTATAATTTACTATTCACAAAAGCTGTGAGAAAAGCTCTCACGGAAGTTTATGACTCTGCTCGAAATACGTTAGTTGTTATGGTAGTAAAATACGATTGAGGGCAAAATGGGGAAGTTTTTTTGTTAATATATTAATATACTAGCGGGTGTCCGCGACCTCGTCTGCGCAGGACTACGAGTAGCTTTTTATCCATATGAATCGTAAACTTGGACAATTATTTTGGTACTAAATATCGCAATTTTCAAGTCAAAAAGTACTTTGAAATATAGCAACATTGTTAACGCAATCTACATTATAAATCGCGCTGCCGTTAAAATTGTGAGAATTACCGAAATAATTGCACATATAAGTGCACACAAGTTATTTTTTAGCAACTGAATATGGTGGGCAATTATATTTTATTTGAAATTTTTGAAAGCAATTTCCAGTATATTATTGAAAATAGGTCCTCGATATTGTAAGTTCCACGTTGATGATAAAGTATAAATCCAACAAAATATTTTTGTAAATTGGTTCTCAAACGACGGAATTGATTAGCATAAATATTATTGTTTTATGCGCTGGGTATATTTCGATAAAATGTATATGGAACCATCCTTAGTATTTCCTCCATTCTGAATATTTAGTATGTAAATATTTTTGGTTTATACACTACCTCTATAAGCTTATGTCCATTTCTTTCCATGCATGGTTGTCTGGAAGAGATCGCTCTGAGCGATAAGACCGCCCATTGTGACACTATTAGTTTTAAGCATTTAATTGTAATAAGATATTTTTGTATATACAATTGTATCGAAATGACTTATGTATAATGTGGTGTTACAATAAAGAGCTAGTCTATCTATCTTAGAGTATACATAACTATAGAGCGCGCGTATCGCTCCTGCCCGTTTGTGCCGATCGTACCTAAGCAGATGTTATATACAAACATGTCTATTGTGTAGCCTTTATTAGATGATTATACTACTTACCGTTGAAAATAAGTTACAATTCCTTTTATTTTACTTTCAGGTATCGTTTTTACACCCTGGCGCCGCTCATTTCACCGTCACATCTCAATATTACTCGTATTATTGAGTGACTGTGCCGTTCACACTTGTGCTCACGGTTCATACGTACTAAGGCGAGATCTATAGTTATGTATACTCTAAGGATCCCCTTTGAAATATGACCTATCTAACCAAAAATAATTACTAAAATCAATTCATAATAGGCGGAGTAGACACGTTATAAACATACAATTTGAATTGTGTAAATTCGATTTTCATTGAAGATATTTAATGTTTCTTGACTCAATGTTTATGATAATTTAACCTAGTGAGCTCCCGACTATCATCAAATTTGCAAACCAGAGTTGCAAAAAGCCCGCAAAAAACAAGTGACTGTCGCTTTTTCGTTGATATTACCGATCTGGTATCTTTCAAATGATAATTTGTTATGTAAAAAAAAAATCCAGGTCCTTTACAGCATGAAAAAAACAAAACGTTAGCTGATATCTATTGTATATTTGAATAGATAACATTTTAATTGGATCCTTGTTTGATTTGGTCTTGGCATACAGGTATGCCAAGGCCAAACGGCTTTACGGGTTAATATCAAAAATAAAAAACTAGTCCTCAGATCTTGATCAAATATAAATGGAAGTACATGAGAAGCACCAGCTTTCAAATAAAACTTGCGAGGCAGTCTTTGGGGAATGCTGATAGAAATGAAAACTAAATAGCTGGAAACGTTCGGTGACGATGACGCGAGTTCCATGATTTTTGTTCACCCTAAAAGTGTTAAACACGCACGAAGTTTTCACATCAAAAAAATCATCAGAATGGGTCCCCTAAGAAATGTTCTCAGTTAAAAAAGTTTTTAGAAAACCGAGGAGGTTTTAAAATTTTTTAAATGTGTTATAAATTAAAACATATTCATCCATCCATTCCGGACACAAGATGCCCCTGGACGACAACCCTGGGGATGCCGAGGGAACTTGGATTTGACCCGTAGCACCCCTATATCAATTTGTGCAGTTCCTTTGAATGTATACACATGATATTAAAACTATGTATACTTACCTACTTACTAATAAGATTTCGTTTTTATTTTTAACTAGCGGCGCTCCGCGGTTTCACCCGCGTGGTGATGGACGATGATGATGAATCAAAAGTACAATTTGAAAAAATTAATACCGACTTCCATTCTATTGAATTTTTGGAGTGTACCTCAAAAACTACTGGACCGAATTTGATGAAATTTAATGGACCACACGGGAAGCTACACACCAGCTTTCAAATAAAAAAAGAATTTTGAGAATCGGTGCACCCAGACGAAAGTTATGAGGTACATAAAAACATGAGTAACATAAAAAAAAAACATTCGAATTGAGGTCGGTAGAAAATACATATATAGCCTATGTTACTAAAGATAATGTAGGATTCTAATAGTGAAAGAATGTTTTGAATTTATCCTGTAGTTTTTGAGTTTATTATTTATGATGATGATGTACCAAAATATATATAGCCTATGTATAGTCCCGTGGCACTCCCAGGGGTATCGTCCAGAGGTATCATGGGTTCGGAATGCATTCATCAGTCATTGATTTTATTAATCTTCCTACATAGTTCTTGTCTCGAGTTTTGACGTGCAAGTACTAAAATACTGTATTTAAAGCTTAATACAGAGTCAAAGATTTTATATATGAACAAACAAAAATATTGACATCAGTGGGTAGGTGGAATACGTCACATTCATGGCCAATGTTAACGGTTATATATTAGCTGTGTTGTTTTATTGTTGTCTTAATGTATTTGAATAATCTGATTGATATTTAATTGAGTAATTATATATGTAAATAGAATAATGGTAATATACATGAATACCAATTTTACTATATAGTACCTACTTAATCATTTAATTTTTTTACTGACATAATAATATTAACTTTTGCACACCCATTAAAGGTAGAATATAGTGGACATAATGTACAACGATCCTTTATGTAAACCTATATTTAAACAAATAAATAATTTTGGATTCGAACAATGGTGAATTATTAACCGTCGAGAGGTTTGCATGGCTCACGTGCGTAGGCAAGTATACATATGTTAATTCTAATATCATAATACCTAAACTTACTTTAGCTTTCAAAAACACGTTACTTCTAATCCATACAACCCTCGCCCTCATTAACTGCCTCATTACCATGGTATTAAACATACGAAGATTATCACTAGAACTTCTGTAATTATAATGCTTAGAATAAACGATAAGTGATGCGTTAAGTCGGATATAAACGTAATATCCACGGAGGGTTTTATGTTTTTGGTAGTAACACTAGAAACTTGATGTTTTACTCTCTATAAATTTCAATGTTTGAGATCGCTAAAGCAGGCGTTAGTGCTTTAAAAAGTAATACTATAAAAAATTTCATGGTTGCGATGTCAATACGAAAGTTTAAGTATTTCTAAACAATGCTTCTTTCCGTTGGATAGCACTCAAGATAGTCAAAGCTGTTCAATAGATGTCGCTCCGTCCCCGTAAGACAGTTAAAGTCAGATAGAGAGTTAAAATACGATGCTTGGACCCGAACCTCGGTGGCCTAGTTGGTTAATGGCGTCTGACACGGAGAGTCAGAAGACGCGGGTTCGAATCCAAACGAAAGCAGGCGTGAGTACTTTAAAAAGTAAGACTATAAATTTCAATGACTGGAAATGTCCTTTAGGTTTTTTTGACATTTTTGATTGTTATACAGATTGTAACATTTAGGTACATTGTAACGGTCAGTATGGGCAATTCAAGTACAAGACATACATAGATCTAGGCACCATGTTATCGATTTTAGAGACAAAAAAAACTGCTGATGCTGAAAATTGAAATCAAACTAACATAATTTCTATTTGGATATATCCATTGTATAGTTAGTAGCAGTAAATATTACTATGAAACATGATCTTTGAGAGATGAGAAGAGATCTTTGTATATATATCATTATATTATATTATATTACAGTCTTACTCATACTGGCCGATCTGAATGTAAGATTCTGTTTAATTAAAAAATAATATTTTAGCAAGACTATAACACATTCAATATTATCTTTGATTTATTTCTAAGTTAAAAGAGTTCCGAGGACAATATCTATACCTCTTATTTTCAACTTTAATTATAATTAATTTGGATGTATGCGGTACTTAAATAAAAAATAAAACCGGTAGAGCGCGGTAATGTATTAATCACTTTACCTCCGGCCTGCTGCACTGCATCCCAAAGCATGCTAAAGGATTTTTTTACATACATACATACTCAGACAATTATTTTCGGTGAGTAGCCTAGTGGCCAACCCATGTAAACGTTTTCAGACCGCCCGAATGCCTTCGACATAGCCCAACGACTTTGTCTTAAGTCAAACAACCGGGACCTACGGTTTAACATACCCTCCAAATTGCGCTCAGTTGAATAATGCCACTAGCGGTCACCCATCCAAGTCCTAACTGCATCAAGCATTGCTTAACTTGTTGATAGGTTAAAATCGCAAAAACAAGCTCCACTGCGAGAGCTTTAAAAAAGGAGGAACATTTTTACGAGCTACGAACTGAACTTACCAAAAGTCATTCCACATAATCCAGTAGCTAGTGTCAGGATAATCACCCAGCCGAGAGGTCCCTTCATGCTGAGACCGAAGAGTAGGAATCCTATGATAAGGACCATGCCAGTCTGCACCATCATCACCAGCATTTGCACTGTCACGTGGGAGAAGAGGATTTCGGTTCCTGTGGACAAGAGATGTTTGTTAGATTGGGGAAACTTATTTTACCCGACTGGGGTAAAGCCCAAAAGGAGGACTATGTGTTTGATCTGTACGTATGTATGTCTGTCCCTATGCCCACTCGTTGATAAATGATACTTTATTAGGTTCTTCTTGGTGGCCTGAGTGTCATGGGTAATATAGTTACCCGATAAAAGCCCAAGAAAGACGCGCGGTTTTAGTGTATTGTTTATATTTGTTTATAATGTACATAATTTATACGAAATTTAAGTAAATTTTATTACACAAATATTAAATTATTTTATTCCATTTGAGCGAAAAGTTAGCATTGGCATCCAGTGTGGCAATGCTGCCAGCATTTTGGCCACATTTCCAAGTTTCCACTTTTACAATTAAAAATAAAAGCCCCCAACATGGGGCTTTTATTTTTAATTGTATATCTCTGTAAATATTTGTATCTATGTCTCATAAATATCCCTTCTATCTGTGTGTAAGTCATATTATTGCCTTTCTTTTTTTATTGTTCAGTACCTACGTTTTTTCATTTCTTGGCTGTTTATCTTGTTGCACCTATATTTTTAATTATGTACGATCCAAATTTTTTTCTGTAAGAGATTGAATTGACGATAAGACCGTCGATTGTTTAACTTATTATTTGGATTTTTTTGGATATGCAATGGCATCAGCAAAACAATACAAATAAGGTCAGTAAAAATAAACATACCATATATAGAGTCATTGTGTTGTATTGTAACTCAGGCTTGAGGTTTGGTGAAAGGATCATGGTGATAGAATCTATACTCTCTATAAACAAGTATTGCTTGTTGTAATAATTTGTAGTATAAATACTAATTGTCACAGAATGATATATCAAGCTATTATATCAAGTTAATAAGTTTGCAAATATTAATAACTCACTGATTTGACTTTCGAAGGATGCTGTCATAACAACTGTTTTATATTGATGAAGTGTAAATTATATATTAATGTGATTTTAGTTTTAGTAGATACTTGGACAATATGTATAAACATTTATTAGTAATTTATAAACAAACAAGTTATTAAACAAATATGCATAGTCAATAAAAGTCGATCAATTGATTTGTGAAAGTATATGCGCACCCATTGGTTGTTTCTGATTGTTAGTAGAGGGCCGCTCCAAAAGTAGGAGCGGGGATTAAAATTTCGAGCAAGTGGTGTCGGTAGAGATATCTTTACTGTTGTAACTGTGTAGCCTTAAAGGTGATTGTGAATATTACCTATACAAAAAGTGGTTTTATTATAATAGTAAGGCGACGTTTTTATAGTACCAGTTACATTTCTAGATCTAATGTGATATCATCGCAACTTCACTGTCCACCATTTTAGTCAAAAACATTTTTTTTATTTCATTTGACATCGGTGTTTCGAAAAGGAAGTTAATTAATTAAGAGACCTTTCCATTCGCCGTTTTTAATGCTGACTGAGGTTACCGTGAAATTTTGAATTAACTGCAAAATGAAAGGCTGCTTCGTATAAAAAATAACAATGCAAACCTCCACAAAGCCAGAACCCGGATATTTTTATCAGCTTCAGTTATCACGATCGTGGTTGGCATAAAAACGTTATTACATACAATATCTAGGCGATTGTTTTAAAAAGGAAAAACAGTTTATTTTTTAAAATCTGGTGTTTTCGCAGTGGCATGTACCGTTTTTATCCCACAGTTTCATGCCACAAGCAAATAGTGTACTTACTTATTATAAATATTCAACCTACGATATTTTTAGATTCCATTTTTATCTCACAATAATCTAGATAAGATCTAATAATCTAAATCTAGAAATCTAAATAATCTAGCTGTACATTACATACATTATCTAGGTAAACAATGATGTAAGTATAACTATTTTTTTAAAATTTGATACACATATTCATAAGAAAAATATTTTTTGTATTTAGAAATACGGAATTACTTACGTAACATTTATCGGATAGGTCCGACTGTAGTTTCGACCACATTCGGTGGTCTTTTTCAAGGAGTGTTCGGGACGCCCGCGTCGATGACGTCTCGCTTGTTTAACTAACTTGTAAACTTGTATACTTACCTATTGGTGGTATACGGAAGCTCACCAAAATTTTCCCAATATATACCAACATCCTGAAAATTAACAATAACCTGGTACCGGACGAAAGGCCAAGGTGTATACCAGTTATGAAAAAAAAAAAGAAAATCAGCCCATGTTTTTTCAACATGTGGAGTGTCAAAGTTAACTGACAATAATTTTGTAAACCTTACCATTGTTGATTGCTTTTATTTGTGGTTACGGATAATAGCACTGTTATTTGAGAGTTCATTATTAAAAAAAAACACTGTAAAAATATTTTCAACTTTTTCGAAAAATATCTAGTCGCTTGGCTAAGTTACATGGATTTTTTTCTTATTTTTTTCATAACTGGTATACTTTGGCCTCTCGAGGTTATTGTTGAATTTCGGGACGCCCGATGGGTACCTATATAAAAACAAAAATAATTTCAAGATATAATATTTTTACGATGTCGGTTATAAACTTACCAGTGATGCCAGATACGAGTGATCGCTCCAGGATTCCCTCGTTGCGTTCAGCCAACATAGCGCCCGAGGTCAGGGCCACGGCCAAGAAGAAAATGATGCTGTGAACAAGATGTTAGACGTTAATAATAATTCAAATTCAAAAGAACATTGTATAATATGTAACTTATAATCATTGTATATGATTATAAGTTACATAGTGAACCATTTGTTTTAATATACTCTTACTAGGGGTACTATTTTGGGGGGAGGGGCAGTCACACCAAGGTATGTAATGCAGTCATGGAATAGTACCGGATGTCTAATGCTGGGTTTCGGGAATACTTCAACTCTAATTTATATATTAGTTAAAGTTATCTGATGTTTAATCTGACATTATTTTCAGATTCAGATTCAGATTTATTGTTTAACTGTGTCACATTATTGATCATATACATTATTATTGTCCCAACAGCTTGGTCCATCAATTGAACATACAATAATTTTATTAATAGTTTTAGAAAGAAACTGAAATCTCACAATTGTAATTTATTTTATTTCTACATGACCTAAATATTAGTGTGCTTATATTTAATGTTGAATATTTAATAATAAAATTATGAATATAAATTAAAACCAACCATATAATTAATCAATCATATCACCAATTCTTTAACATTGTCTTTTAAAAAGTCATTTACATTATAATAACGTTTCTTTATTAGAAAATTAAATACTTTCTCTTTAAACATGCTGATATTTCCCGAATCCAATATTGCTCTCGGTAAATGATTGTACTCGTATATCAAAGGACCCATACCGAACACACCCTTTGCGAAACATGCTGTCCTGTGATTAGTGTGCTTTATTTTATGTATGCTTTGTGTACCTCGGTCAAATTCATATAAGTATATGTTTCTTCGAACAAATAACGACACTTCATAAATGTATAGACTTGGAAAAGGCAATATTTTTAGTTTCAAGAAATATAGGCCACAAGATTTTGTAGATTTCAAGTGACAGACCAATCTTAGGCATTTCTTTTGATCCATGAAAATTGCTTCCCGTTCTGTACAGTTAGTATTTTAGTCTAACAAGGCCCACTTCCACGTTCCAGAGTTAGCTTCAATAACTCAGAGTCAACTCTATATTTATTTACTTGTAGTAGTTTTATCTTACCATGTTTGAAAGAGAAATATAAATTAAAATTTCAACCAATCAAATATCGTTTATTTTATGATGCAGACATTAAACTCATAATAATTGTTATTTTATTCTTATTTAAATAGCAAGTATGCTCCGTTTCAGTCTTTGTTTCTTTTTGTTTCCATATTTAAGTTATGTACTTAAAATAGTTGGTCCTTAATTAGTTTTGATTCACAACTGACACCCTCTCACACTCACACATGCAATTACACTGTACACACAGAGAGGAACATCTTCAACATTTTTAACTATTTTTCAACATTTTTGGTATTTAATGTTTTAATCTATTTAAGTTTAGTGTACTTACATTGTTAATTATATGCCTCAGATTTAAGTTAAAAATATTTAAGATTATTAGTAATTAATACGAGGCTAGCTCCATGAGATAATATAGGGGGAGGGCGCTGTATGCTGAAACACAGGCGATAAGCCTAGTTCGGCGACAGACACTTCAAACATTTTTGTGTAACATTCTAGCCATATTATATAAGTTCAAAAATTATTAAATTATTAAACTGCTGAAACGGGGTTTTATAATTAATTTATCTTGCACTATTAAAGGTTAGGAGTAAATCTAAGGTTATTTATTGATATTTAACCCAGAAATGTGTGAGGGTTAAGTCTTTAACTAGGGTTAGTGAAGTTTTGTGTAAAAGAAATTGAGGTTACATTCTGTTATATAATGTACTTTTTGAACGAAATGACACGAGACAATACGTATAGAATAAAAAGTCCTCAAATTTTATACAATGGATAAACAAAAAATTATATGTACATTGTGCTGTAGTGCCAAAGACATAGATATAAGTTTCACTTCTTTTTTGATTCATTCATTATTGGTCAGGTTACAATATAAGCGCATAGACAATTCAATGTTCCCATTAAAGATTAGAAATGTCAGTTTAGCAAAACCGGTGATCTTTTTTAGTCGTGCAAGGCAAAATGAGAGTTAAAAATTGATATGACTAACGCAAGTTTACAAACTCGTAAACTTATTTATTTCACCCGAGCAAACGTGCAAGCAGCAGGGCTTTATACATCTCAGTTGCTAACTAATATTGATTGAAATCGAAAAAAATGGCGGCTTTATGTCACTTTTGTCAGCTGCAGTCATCAACTTACTAACATTTTTGCTTACTGGAGTTGTCCAAACTGACATAGAGCGGCCATTTTTCAAGATTTCAATCAACTTTTGTTAGCAACTGAGATACATAATAGCCCTGCGGGCCGTTAGACGTCAACTTTCTCACTAATAGATAAACCAGCGTTAAAAGAATGTCAGAAACCGGGCACCTTCTCATATTTAGTTTAGAATTGCTTTCTCTATATATATTCACTAAATATATAGATGAATTTGTCTCTGAAGTAATATTTTCGTTTACAAATAATTAAGAATTACTCTTCATCTGTCTCATTAATGTCATCTCGGCAGGTTTTCTTCGGCAAAAGAGTACTCTCATAAAAAATAATTCGGCACTGGCGATAAGAATAAAATAAATTAAAGAACCCACGTAAATTTTGGCTATTCGAATTCTAAATTTCATAACAAGCGTTCTCTCAAATAAAATGAATAAAAAAACATATTGTCAATGCTTTAAAAACATAAGTGCATTTTAAATATTTCAAATTTAATCTTTAAGTCACAGTAAAAGCCTCCTATGAATAGTCATCAGAATGAATAAAATAGTTTCGTAAAGTGAAATTACGATCTCGTATAAATACCAAACTATCGTAAAATTAATGCAAAGTTTTAACCCTTTCACACTAGAGAACAGTAGATAAGCTATCTCTGTCTCAATTAATTTTGGCCTTTTTTATCGATGAAATAATAATACCAATTATTCAAAGTTCTCGTAAAATACATCAATGAAACTATGCGTAGATTGCGGCAGTAAAATGCGCAATAATTTTTGTTTTCTTCTATGAGTGTGAGGAGTAATTATCATTGCATCTTCGCTTGATGACATTTTAAACTTTCAATTGGTTACTAAAGGCAGGCAAATAAAACAGATACGACTACACATTTTTTGATAACGCTGTTAACTGAGATAAAAGAATATAGACAAAAATACAAGAGCTTCTTTTCTTTTTCTTTGTGACAAGATTCTCACGGAACATGTTTTGTTTTGCGTTCAAACTAGATGGCGTAAAAGTCGCATTGCAAAATGCTGAACCGCGGTGATAAGATTCTCACAGCACATGTGTTAGTATTTTGTATTCGTATCTAATCGAATTAAGCTCGGTCATCCAGGTACTGGGTATTTAATCCACAAATTCAACCTGAAATATATCTTTTTGAACAAGTTTAAAAGTCTTAACAATCTATGTAAGTACAAATTGAAAATTTTTATGCCGTCTTCCATTCTGTTCAGTTATTGGAGTGTATCTCAAAAACTACTGGACCGAATTTGATGACATTTAAATGGGACCACGCGGGAAGCACCAGCTTTCAAACAAAATGAATTTTGAGAAACAGTTCACCCAGTCGAAAGTTATAAGGTAACAAACATAAAAAAAACTACAGTCGAATTGAGTACCTCCTCATTTTTTTGGAATTCGGTAGAAAATTTAATACCGACTTCCATTCTATTCAGTTATTGGAGTGTATCTCAAAAACTACTGGACCGAATTTGATGAAATTTAATTGGGACTACGCAGGAAGCACCAGCTTTCAAACAAAAATGAATTTTGAGAAACAGTTCACCCAGTCGAAAGTTAAAAGGTAACAAACATAAAAAAAACTACAGTCGAATTGAGTACCTCCTCATTTTTTTGGAAGTCGGTAGAACATTTAATACCGACTTCCATTCTATTCAGTTATTGAAGTGTATCTCAAAAACTACTGGACCGAATTTGATGAAATTTAAATGGGACCATACGGAATGCACCAGCTTTCAAATAAAAAAGAACTTGAGAATTGGTTACCCAGTCGATAGTTATGAGGGAATAAACATAAAAAAATAATGTATATAGTCGAATTGAGTACCTCCTTCTTTTTTTGGAAGTCTGTAGAAAATATTATGTAATTATATCTATAAAATCGTGCTTTTATAAATTATAGCATAACACTTCGACTTTTATGCAGTTGGGTATAAAAAGCAGACATTTATGCGTTACAGCATAAAATCAATTTTAGTCCGCTTAGATCGGGCATAAACAAAAACTAGACAAGTATAAAATTGTTTGTTCGTCCAACCTTGCTACTGTATTAACAGTATAAGGCATGTACTCGTAAAGGAGCTTAGCGTAAATCAGACTTTGCAAATTAAACTACGACCATACAAAGGTTAAGTGTTATGTCCACACTTAAATATCATACTCGCTATTTTGATGGACGCTTAAACCTTTTGTTTGATGACATAAAATACAAGTGATTAATGACCATGTGTAATCTTTTTTCTTCGTATTGTGTTTTGACAAAATGTATTAATCATTAAAAAAAATATACTTCAAAGTCAAAGTCAAATCATTTATTCAATTTAGGCATCAAAGACGCACTTATGAACGTCAATTTTTCATTATAATGTACTTTAAAGTCTACCGCCGCGTTCCAAAATATATAGAGCCACCGAGAAGAAGCGGCAAGAAAATCGGGGCCATTCTTTTTATGTTTTTACAATATATGTGTTTTTACAATATTTTTACTTAGGTACTACAGATATTAGCTCCAGTGTGTTGCCTTACAAAAGAGAACATAATAATGGTATCAGTAGGGCAAGACACGCTACATTTTGACATCTTAGTACACGAGTAGATAGATCCTGGAGTGATCAGTCCCAAGCTGTTTTATCTTCTTCTCGTCTTTCTTTTCTATCTTCTATCTTTTCTATTCTTCTAGCTTTGGGGCCGTCCATTAATCACGTGAGGCTTGAAAAGGGGGGAGGGGGTTCGGCAAAAATCACGAAATATTACAAGGGGGGGAGGGGGGTGTAGTAAGATATCACGTGTATTATTTATTTTCGTCAAACTCGATACATTAAAATATATCTTGATATATAATATATATAGTACAATTTATGTTTCTCGCATGATAACACTATTCCAGGAATATTATTTTTATACCAGTCAAAAACAACCTGCAACCTTTCCGTCTAGACTTTTTATCATGGTCCTATTTAAAGATAATATTCGAAAAAATTTAAGATTCTTTGTAGGTACTAAAAAAATACATGTGATTTCCGGTGAGGGTGGGGGGGTTAGTTTTGAACCTCACTACGCATCACCAAGGGGGAGGGGGGGTTAAAAAAATGGTAAAATAAACATCACGTGATTAATGGACGGCCCCTTTCGCCCGCGTGAGTATTGTAATATTTTAAGTACTAAGTAGCCTTTCTTTTATGACATGTCTTCTGTTTATTAAAGTATATCCTCTCATCTGTCGATGTCATTATAACAATGAAATTTCTATTTTGTCTGGTCGTTTGACTCTTGATGGAATATGCTGTTTATTAAGATTAAACTATGGGCCTCATAAGTAAGCTCAAAGTCTCAGAACGAGCTATGGAGATTGCTATGCTCAGGGTTTCTCCACGCTAATCAAAAATGAGGAGATCCGAAGACGAACTAAAGTCACGCAGAACAGATGGCCAGTGGGGCTGAAAGGTCTGGAGTGGAGACCACGGACCAGCAAACGCAGCGTAACTCGTCCACCGACATGGTGGACACCGACCTGATAAAGGTAGCAGGACGACGTTGGATGCAGGCCGCTTCTAACCGGTCCTTTTCGAAAATTATGGGGGAGGCATACGTTATCGTTGTACGGCTGAGATGATGATGATGATGATGATGATTAAAATATTAAAAGAGCCATGTAGATTTGTAGAGTCAGAGTTACAAATATAGTAACAAGCTAATATGATATTTTGGTATTTATAATAATTTATATATCAATAATGCTTTGTAGTATTATACTATATCTAGATCTAAATCAGTACCTACTACATTAATATTTACCCGCTGTGTATCTTTTTTCTATCCATCACTAATATTAATAACATAACTAGCAGCAGCTCGTACCTTTGCCAGTGCTTAAAATTACTACACTTTAGAATCTTTACTTGTATAAAAACTAGTACTAAACTAAACTAAAACTAAACTAGGTATTAAAACTATTGAAAATTCGTAAGTAAAGTATAATAATAAGGGCAAGCATTGTAAATTGTTTACATGCAATATCGCGACCGGCGTTCAGTCACATAATACAAAAGTTGCGAACCGCGCCGCGAGCAACGTGTTCTGTTTTTGGGCATATTGTTGCAACACCGGCCACGCCCCCTTTTCATATTCTCTCTTTTTTCTGTGATCTGTGGGCCAAGCACGAAGATCTGCTTAAGTGTAACATTATCGTATCGTTTACGTATTCAGTACAAAATATGAATTATCTGTGCCACTATTGTACTAGTTTTTTTTTTATTTATTGAAGGGCTTTGTCGCTGAGCGACCACACCGCCCTGTAAAATCATACAAAGAAGGTTCTTTATATCTAGCAGGTAATGCTAGTTGTGCTAGTTTGTACAAAATCCTGGCATGTTCAGACATTGGATACACTAAAATACTATTGCACAGGCCGAAATCCATTTCTCTCGCTGGACCAAAATGTGTAAACCTATAAGCAGCGTTCCGCACACACTCCCATAGAACATGTTGCACATCCTCTATAATTCCACAGTCATCACAATTGGGAGATACAACTTTATTCATAAGAAATGCGAACTTCTTCGACGGGATGTGTCCATATTGTACTAGATAAATTACAGTTTATTCTAAATGCGTTAACGATACTCTTAAACAGATTTTCGTGCTCAGCCCATAGTGAGTACTACAGTTTCGTATTCTCGTATAGAACCCTGATATACTGTTGATTTTCCTTCTCTTATTTAAATCAAGAACACCTTAATAAATTTTTTTTTATTTTTTTTAATATACCACAACTATCACACAACGCCATCTAGTCCCAAGCTAAGCAGAGCTTGTGTAATGGGTACTAGACAACTGATAAACATACTTATATATTTCTAAATACATACATATTATAGATAAATTACACCCAGACACAGAACAAAATGATCGTTATTACACAAACATTTGTCCTGGGTGGGAATCGAACCCACGACCTCCGGCATAGCAGTCAGGGTCACTAACCACTAGACCAACAGGCCTGTCATGACAGGCCGTTATAACTACTGATAAAAAATATCTAGTACTTTGATAGATGTTGTTTGTGAAGTCCAAACTACCTACAATTCTAGTAATTTTAACAGAGATTTATATATATATTTCATTTTTCTACCAGTTGTGTCTGCGTGCGGAAAATTACTATAACTCACTGTTTTTTGCGCGGAACTCTTAATTGTTTTCTAAAACAAAAGTTACCAGCCACTCCTTATAACATTAGCTATGTGCGAATGAAAGTCCTTTCAAAAATGCTCTAGCTGTTTCAGATATTTTTTTGTTATCACCATACCATTAATATAGTCAAATGATGTTATTTTAACGTCGCCGACGCACATTTTTTTTAAATTTGAAAAAAAAAGATAATACATATGTTTTAAACAGAAAAACTACATATCTTTGGACAGTTTTCGAACCCATGTATGTTTTGTAACCCATGTCTGAAGACGCGTGTTCAAACAAAATAATCAAGACAGTAATCGATCGATAGACAGTAATCTAATAAAAGTATCTAATATTAGATTAAATGAATTAGATTCTAATATATTTATCTCGCAAAAAGTGCTTATAAAATCTTATGATAAATAAGGTCAATTTCATTTATTTTAATAGACTAATGTCGCAAATTTATAACAACATTTCTAAATCTACCCGAAAATTACCCACAGAGCATAGCCACAGACCTATATTCCAAATTTCTGAACACCACGCGGACGTGATTTGCATACAAAAACAACTCGCGTTTATTAAAGATCCGAATCGGCCATTATAATAATTATGCAAATGTTAGAACGAAGAAAAACGACAAAATTAAAAAACTGTCATGTCTCCGCTGACAACCCGGAAATTTATACGTCAGGGCACTGTTAAATTACATATAAACCATCATTATGGGGCGATGGTGAGTCGTTAATTCAGCAATGCATTAGCTTCTTACTTATATCTATATTACAGTTGTGGCCATACAGTTAAAAACGATTTCAATTTCCAGAATGATTTTATCTAAACCATGTCATGCATAGTTATGTGTTCCTTTTTAGAAGCAACTATTTATGTTACGAAATATTCACATGAATAGAATAAATTCGCTCACTGTTTTTTAACTATAGTAACAAACTCAAATAGTAATCAAGCTGGCCAAATAATTAAGAACGGTTGGTTAAACTGCTTGCGAATTGTTTTAAATGAAACTTAGATTAATAAAATCACATTAATGTGAAGTGCGTAACGAAAAAAAAAACTTTTATTACATTTTAAACTAAAATTAATAGTAAGTAGCATATCTACGACTTTTAATTACTGCTTTAAACCGGCGAGGCATTAACTCTATCAATTTTTGACATTTCGCAAGACAGATAGAGTTGAATTCTTCTAAGAAAAAGTCGTGTAGCTCTTTTAAATTACTACACTGTAAATTTGAAACATTTTTCTTGCTTCGCACCAAAGATGTTCTATTGGGTTTAGATCTGTTGGCCTATTATATATTTCAGTTGCTAACAAATGTTGATTGAAATCGAAAAAAATGGCGGCTCTATGTCACTTCTGTCAGCTTCAGTCATCCATTTACTAACATTTTTGCTTACTGGAGTTGTCAAAAGTGACATAGAGCCGCCATTTTTCAATATTTCAATCAACACTTGTTAGCAACTGAGATACATAATAGCCCCGCCGGGCTGTTAGCTGGCCAATCTAAGAAAATTTCATAACATGCGTGCAGTATGCTTTGGATCATTGTCGTGCTGGAATGTCCAAATAACCGGAACCACGTCTTCAGTATAAGGTAACATTGTTTCTTCCAGTATATTTTTATATTGGAAGTGATCCATGTTTTCTTCTATCAGCTTAACAGGTCCAACACCATGTCCAGAAAAGTACCCCCAAATTTACACATTTCCCCCACCAAGCTTTAATGTCACTTTTGTGTACTAAGGGTCGAATGCTATATTCGGAGATCGTCGCACGTATCGTTTTCCATCAGAACATAATCTGTTTATTGTTTTCTCGTCAGAAAATAGAAAAATTTTCCACTGTTACGTCCAGTTTTCATACCTATATTCCTTACAAATGCAAGCCGGGCTTGCCTATGACACAATTTCAACATAGACACCTTCCTTGCTATCCTTCCGTGCAGTTTTTCTTCTACCAAACGCCTTCGAATTTTGCGTGCCGAGACTGCTAAAGGGTTGTTTTCACCAAAATATTATTTTCTCAGCTCATTAGAACTTTTAAAAGTATTTTGTTTTGCCAAACGAACGATATTTTGATCATCTCGACGAGATGACATCCTCTCGGTGCACGCGGAATATTTGAAGTAGCTTGATACGTGGCAAAATGCAACATATATTTCATTTAAGAGATTCTTTAGATTGTCTTGATTTTGTATGTGACTAGTCGCATACTAAGGCACAACGTGTCTTATAGCTCTGAAAATCTATTTCAACTTTCCAATTCTGCCAGTGACTTGTATTAAATAGATTTATTTGAATGATGTTGTAATCTAAACTAGATAGGAATACATTATAGTATAACCCAAGCCTCCCGCCTAGTGTTATAGTTAGGGCGCAAACAGATTAAAAAAAGATAATATATAGAATTATTTTTGTAATTAGAAACTTACGTTAATATCACCCCAGGGCCGGCGAAGTCAGTGAAGTTGGGTACAGGCAAGCCGTAAATAGGTTTATTGAACTGAAAACAAAAACAACACAATAAGTTAACTTAACGACGTATTAGTTTACCTTTAGTGGTCTCGATTTCCTCGATACTGTGGTCAATTTATGAAAGTATACCTTTTTTATATAAGCAATAGGAGAAACGGGTAAGATGTTCGCCAGCTAGTAGGTTCTCGTGATAGTTGCAATACCACCCAGAAGCTTTAAGTTTCATAGCTATACTGTTCTCGTCACCACGAGCTATACTTTTTCTCCATTATTCGTACGTACCTATATAAATTTACCATTCCTTAACACTGAGTAAAGTGACGTTTACACATATTTACACTCCAGTATCTACCTACTCCTGGATTATACGATGTCAAAGTGTAGCGTGTCTTGCCCTACTGATACCATTATTATGGTCTCGTTTGGCAACAAAGGCAACAAACTGCAGCTAAAATAAACGAATATTTGTTATACGAGTACGAGTATACATCAAGAAATTGGCAATAAAAAAAATGTTAATGGCCAAGCTTGCTGAGTTTCTTGCCTTCTTCTTAACTAAAAGTGTTTCTTGACTTCTTCTTAATATCTTACATCTCATACTATAACTTTTAAAAATAATAACTTTACCCTAGTAAGTAGGTGCTGTTCATTTATACTGTAGATAAACAGAATGGGTGATTAAAAGAAAATAGCAGATGCACGATACGCGCGTTTCACTTTCATTAATTTTATTTTATTCACCGTTTTCATCATAGGATTTATAAATTTACGCCACAAAAGGCCTCCATCGAAATATTCCATTCGTGAAAAATATGACAACAGAGTGATGCTTTCATTGTTTTCAGCTTTTTGTTTTATTTTCATTAGCTTAACTTGGGGCTATACGCTCGCGTGTTTTCTATTTTCTACTGAATTGTAAAGGAGATTTGCCGAAAGGAATTTATATTTTAAAAGTCGCATTACTTTTACTTATAATAAGCAATAATTAAACTTAATTAGCCATTTAGTATGACTGTCTATAGTTGTGTAGATGCTCTACAAACCTTTGTTTAGCAGTGGACAAAAAGCGGGCAAAAAAATAATTTTGTGTATGTCGAAGCCATTTCGTATAACACGCCGTATTACAAATAGCCGCCGATTTTAAGACGTCCATACGTTACGTTCAACCGGATATAATTTTATTCTATAAAGGCATAAAAATTAGTAGAATATACTTACATGTACAGGAATAGACATGATCCTCGTGGGTAGGTCGCAGCTCTTCGCTAGATCCTCTGTTGTTTCCATGAACGCAAGACCAAGGTCTCTGCTCAACATCCATTCGACTTGCTTGTCTGAGGACAACAGAGAAAACATTAATCTATATCTACACAGATAAATGAAATTGAAGCGTCTGTTTTTAAATCCAAATAAGCAGTTTTCACCGAATCCGAAAGTATATACGGTACTTACATAAAAGTATCGATTATTAAATCTGTCTGTGCCTATCTGTTTGTTCTGGCTTATCTCTGATATGGCTGGACCGATTTTGACGGGGCTTTCACTGACAGATAGCTGATGTTGTAAGTAGTAATTTAAGTTATTTTTCTACCTACCTCCAAAATGAGCAGGAGGTACTCGATGCGACTGTTTTTTTTCGTAAAATTCGGTCTAGTGTGACAAATAAAAGAATACACCACCATTTCCGCTAGTTAAACATGGCGGCAACCACGTGAATTAAAGTACTTCCGCGAGTCCAAGAACAAATAAAAGAATACACCACCATTTCCGCTAGTTAAACATGGCGGCAACCACGTGAATTAAAGTACTTCCGCGAGTCCAAGAACAAATAAAAGAATACACCACCATTTCCGCTAGTTAAACATGGCGGCAACCACGTGAACTGAAGTACTTCCGCGAGTCCAAGAATAAATAAAATAATACACCACCATTTCCGCTAGTCAAACATGGCGGCAACCACGTGAACTGAAGTACTTCCGCGAGTCCAAGATGGAAGGCATCACATGGTTTGACGTAGCCTCCAACAGCCAATGAAGAGCATGGCATGGTCCCGCCAAGAAATGGCGGCAGAGAAGGGAAATCCCATAGGCTAGAAGCTTAGTGGCTGGTATAGTCTTGTCAGAGTCAGTCAGATGGCAAAATACTTAGAAATGTGTATTAAAGCTGATAATTATAAGCTAAGTATATTTCTGTGTAATCTGCTTACTGTAACGCAACTTTTGTGAAATTTGTCTACGTTCGAATAGAACTTTCCAATGTTACTGATATGGTGTTTATGTAGGTTTTAATGTAATTGTTACTTAACTAATGTTAGCATCTTGTAAATTCAGTTGATTGTAATTGGTATAGATTTGAGTTTCAAGTTATGGAATACATGTGCATAATCTGGTTTTATTGTTTTATTGTAATGGGAGTTACACCAGTAGTTTTTGAGATACACTCCAATAACTTAAAAGAATGGAAGTTGGTATAAAATTTTTCAAATTATACTTGCATTTTAATAAAAAAAACTTTGTCTCTGCCTGCTTGTTCCCTTATCACGCCTAAACAGCTAAACAGATCATAATCACATTTGACAAGGTTATAGATTATATAAATTATATAGATTATAGCCCGGGGTAGCACATATGATACTTTTCATCATCATCATCCATCACCAATATCAAGCAGGTGAAACCGCGGGGCGCAGCTAGTTTATATTATTATAGACATTAATACCTAGATGGTTATATTCATTAAGCGTATACCAGAAGTGCTGGTAATGGGATTTTCCTAATAATTTTTTGATTCAATTAGTTTCAGTAAATTTTGGTCGCTACTTGGGAAAATAACTGCTATAGTGACATTTTCATTAGATTATATTACATAAGCAGCTCCTTATGTTCCCACTGCCGGGATGCGAGCTTTCCTCTCAGACAGAAGTGTTGGGCCATAATTCACAACGCGGGCCCAGTGCGGCTTGGTGGATATGCTATTACAGTAAAACTGTATTACAGTAAACCCACCCATGTCGAAGTTTTCATGCCGCCCGAAGGCCTTCGACATAGCCTAATGACTGTTCTAAGACAAACAACCGGGACAGACAGCCTAGCGTGCCCTCCGAAGCACTGACTCGCCCAGTTGAATAATGCCTCTAGCATACACCCATACAACTTAGAACAATCGCTACAAGCGTTGCTTAAATTTTTGATCAGTTAAGATCACCAAGTCAAGTTCCGCTGCAAGCGCTTCTCAGTCAGAACTTTTTCTAATAAGGCTCACGATAAAATAAAACAATTCAATTTTTTTTTTTACTTTTCGTAATTAGGTTATATTTTTGAAAATTGTCTATAATTAACCAGTTGAAAACGTTGAACTAAAGTAATACCAATATAAAGGAAAATTTACGCGGGTTTGGAGTTGCTTCTTTGTTTTTGTCTAATTTTTCTGAACGTTGTAATAAAAAAAAAATCTTATAAACATCTGTATTTTTTTTAAACGAAGTTATTTATTTATTTATGATAAGTGGGATAGTCGTTTTACAAATGTTGATTTGCTGTGATGAACTGCTTACACATATACGTCTGCATCAAATTTAATTTCTAATCTAACTACGGGTCCTATGGAAAGCTAGAACTTACCATTCATCAATCGAAAAGGCTTTTCCTTTTCAGCTGTATTATATAAACATTTGCGCAAACTCAAAGTCAAAGTCAAAATCATTTATTCAATTTAGGCATCAAAGACGCACTTATGAATGTCTACTTTTCATTATAATGTACTTTAAAGGCTCTACCGCCGCGTTCAAAATATATAGAACCCACCGAGAAGAAGCGGCAAGAAACTCGGGGCCATTCTTTTATATGGATGTTTACAATGTTTCTACTCAGGACCTACAAATATTACATTTTATGGGTGGCAGAGAGACAGCTTGCCAGAAGTGGAGTATTCCAAGCATCTTTATCTTCTATATAATGTAGAACTTTATAGTGAGCTTTTTTTATTAAAACGTTTTTTACAGTCAACTTGAATTTGCCCTCTGTGAGCTCAGTTATGTGCTTTGGGATTTTATTGTAAAAACGCACACAATTTCCTAGGAATGACTTATTAGTCTTCGCAAGTCTAAAACTAGGTACAGCTATCCTATTTGTATTTCTGGTATTAAAAGTGTGGTGATCACTATTTAACTTATATTTACGTAAATTTTTACGAACATACATTATATTTTAAATACATATAAGGAAGGCAACGTTAATATATTGATTTATTTAAATAAATCTCTCAAAGATTCACGGGGACCCATTTTGTATATATAGCTCTAATAGCACGTTTCTGAAGGATAAATATGGTCTCTATATCAGCCGCTGAACCCCATAGCAATATCCCATATGACATTACGCTGTGGAAATATGCAAAATACACTAACCGCGCCGTAGAAGCATCTGTTAGCTCACTTATTTTACGTACTGCATATGCAGCAGAACTGAGTCTCCCAGACACGGCATTTGCGCAGTTTCTTATTTAAGATTGACAATAAGACGGTTGATGTAACTTCAATCGGAAGAAGCCAATAAACCTTGTTTTACAAGTGATTGACTGTTTAATCAAATCGGCTGAGTATTTACGGGGTGAGACTTTAATCAAGATGAAGATTTAGTTAAGACGCGGTCCAATTCCAATTTTAAAATAATTTAAGAGGACATGGATGACAGAGCTTTGTTCGTTGGTAAACAGTGGATTTTGGTCTAACCTCAAACCAAACACTCATTGGCTTAGTGTTGCTTAACAACGCCATCTGTTGTCAAGTCAAATTCCATAACTTCAATGGCGGTATGTAACAAGACAGGCAAGGCTTTATGGTAAACGCCTTCCCATAACAACAAACAACAAATAAACACAAAGTTCAAATATAAATATACTTATCTAGAGTATTACAATTTAATTGCCGCTATATTGACTTGTTATTTACATAATTTTTTCACAGAACCGACACTAAGTTACTAAATAACTTGTGTTGTAAATATCTGTAAAAATCCTTCGTGGTACACGAAATATTGCTATATGCTTCTATTGATATGCTTTATTACTGTATATTTATTTAAGTGTGTGTGTGGATGTGTGTGCATGTGTGTATGTGTATAAAAGGCACCGTCAACGCTTATATCTGTCGCGCCCCGATTGGTCGTTCCCTTTGGTTTCAATGTTGGTTGTTTAATATCCAACCCGAATGGAACACTCACGCGGTCGCCTATTCCTATAAATATATTTGATATTATGAAAGTGACAGCTTGCAATGACCGTAAATACCCACCCCCACCCACTAACCCCCTTTCCATCCGTAAGCGTTATCGGTCACGATGGTCGTGGGCTTGTAAGTGAACGGGTGTGCAAACGACGCAATTGATTTCGGCTCATAAAGGAAGAGGGCATTTGTGTTTAAGTTGGTGGAGCTCTGTCATAACACTACGGCAGCGTTAAGACATACCTAAATCGGTTTACGTCTTATGTTTTGCACATACTTTCAACTAGTTTCCATCCGTGAGCGCTATCGGTCACGATGGTCGTGGGCTTGTAAGGGAATGGGTGTGCAAATGACGCAATCGATTTCGGCTCATAAAGGAACAGGACATTTGTGTTAAAATTGGTGGAGCTCTGTCATAACACTACGGCAGCTTTAAGACATATCTAAATCGGTTTACGTCTTATGTTTTGCACATACTTTCAACTAGTTTCCATCCATGAGCGTTATCGGTCACGATAGTCATCGGCTTATAAAAGAACGGGTGTGCAAACGACGCAATTGATTTCGGCTCATAAAGGAACACAACATTTGTATTAAAGTTGGTAGAGTACTGTCATATCACTACGGTAGCGTTAAGACATATCTAAATCGGTTTACATCTTATGTTTAGCACATACTTTCAACTAGTTTCCATCCGTGAGCGCTATCAGTCACGATGGTCGTGGGCTTGTAAGGGAATGGGTGTGCAAATGACGCAATCGATTTCGGCTCATAAAGGAACAGGACATTTGTGTTAAAATTGGTGGAGCTCTGTCATAACACTACGGCAGCTTTAAGACATATCTAAATCGGTTTACACCTTATGTTTTGCACATACTTTCAACTAGTTTCCATCCATGAGCGTTATCGGTCACGATAGTCATGGGCTTATAAGAGAACGGGTGTGCAAACGACGCAATTGATTTCGGCTCATAAAGGAACACAACATTTGTATTAAAGTTGGTGGAGTACTGTCATATCACTACGGTAGCGTTAAGACATATCTAAATCGGTTTACATCTTATGTTTAGCACATACTTTCAACTAGTTTCCATCCGTGAGCGCTATCGGTCACGATAGTCATGGGCTTATAAGAGAACGGGTGTGCAAACGACGCAATTGATTTCGTCTCATAAAGGAAAACAACATTTGTATTAAAGTTGGTGGAGTACTGTCATATCACTACGGTAGCGTTAAGACATAATATCTAAATCGGTTTACATCTTATGTTTAGCACATACTTTCAACTAGTTTCCATCCGTGAGCGCTATCAGTCACGATGGTCGTGGGCTTGTAAGGGAATGGGTGTGCAAATGACACAATCGATTTCGGCTCATAAAGGAACAGGACATTTGTGTTAAAATTGGTGGAGCTCTGTCATAACACTACGGCAGCTTTAAGACATATCTAAATCGGTTTACGTCTTATGTTTTGCACATACTTTCAACTAGTTTCCATCCGTGAGCGCTATCGGTCACGATGGTCGTGGGCTTGTAAGGGAATGGGTGTGCAAATGACGCAATCAATTTCGGCTCATAAAGGAACAGGACATTTGTGTTAAAATTGGTGGAGCTCTGTCATAACACTACGGCAGCTTTAAGACATATCTAAATCGGTTTACATCTTATGTTTAGCACATACTTTCAACTAGTTTCCATCCGTGAGCGCTATCGGTCACGATGGTCGTGGGCTCGTAAGGGAACGGGTGTGCAAACGACGCAATCGATTTTGGCTCATAAAGGAAAAGGACATTTGTGTTAAAATTGGTGGAGCTCTGTCATAACACTACGGCAGCTTTAAGACATATCTAAATCGGTTTACGTCTTATGTTTTGCACATACTTTCAACTAGTTTCCATCCATGAGCGTTATCGGTCACGATAGTCATGGGCTTATAAGAGAACGGGTGTGCAAACGACGCAATTGATTTCGGCTCATAAAGGAACACAACATTTGTATTAAAGTTGATGGAGTACTGTCATATCACTACGGTAGCGTTAAGACATAATATCTAAATCGGTTTACATCTTATGTTTAGCACATACTTTCAACTAGTTTCCATCCGTGAGCGCTATCGGTCACGATGGTCGTGGGCTTGTAAGGTAACGGGTGTGCAAACGACGCAATCGATTTTGGCTCATAAAGGAACAGGACATTTGTGTTAAAGTTGGTGGAGCTCTGTCATATCATTACGTTAAGACATATCTAAATCGGTTAACGTCTTACGTTTGGCAAATACTTTCGACTAGCAAATTGTGTATATATTTGTTGACAAACATCATATCTAATTTCAGAATCCAAGACATTTATTTGTTTAGTTACACAAGTGATACTAATGAGCTTCCTAAATACACTAATTTGGCAGGTTCATCTTTAGCAAAATTTCTGTGATGTTTCTTTTTAACTTTCAAAAAAGGATGAGGTTATATAATCGTGTGTATGTATATTTTTTATGTGTATGTTAGCCAATTTCTCTCCCTATCTGTGGACTGATTCTCAAAATTATTTTTTGTTAGGTTAGAGTATAATTCCGAGGTGATCCCGTTTTGAAAAGTGTTAATTTATCTTGATGATATCATTGACAATCGATCCTGTAAGTAGCGAGGGTCACTAAAAATGGTGAAATTTCCTTTTTTACCTATAATGGAACCAACTTTAACAGACCTATGTAATGCGATAAACATATTGTTGATGAAGATTTGTCATTTTTACTTAAAGCTACCTAAAGCGTAAGGGTTGTATTTTCAACGTTACCAAGACTTTTCTAAAAATAAAGCTGACAGAACTAATTCCTTCAATTTTAATTAGGTACGATGTTCAAAGCACCTACTTGCTAAGCACCTCCTTGAGATTTATATTAGCTACGCTTAATCTACTTATCTTCGCTACAAAGTCTTAAACTTTACGAGGAATATATACATTTATATTGTATTTAAGTATAAGGTTGATTCAGTAATAAATAAGATAATATTTTGAGACGTGATTGCGAAATGGCTTTATAGTAACTAATATTTTACGATACTTCATAACGATTACCTACATACTGCCCTTATTCAACCGTATAACCAGATAGATACTTATTAAATTATTACTATTTCCCGGCAAAATTTCCAAATTAGGGATCGAAAACGTCGACTAACGTGAGTGTTTTGCCCGTAAACAGTAATAATTTAATGTATCAAACTCACGAGAATTTCAATACAGATCGAAACTGTTTGATAGAGTATACTTCCAACTGGGACCACTCATTTAAATTTCATTGAATTCGGTAAAGCATTTTTTGAGTTACATTCCAATACAGTTATTAAAGTATTTCGCCTATTTTGATGATATCATCATTGACGGTGAATGACAATCGATCCCGTTAGTAGCAAGGTTCACTAAAAAGTAAAAAGGGGAAAAGTATGAAAAAGTATTTTTACCAAAAAAATTAAACCGACTTTGAAGTATCATGGTACCGACTTCAACAGGTGACGTACTTGTAACTTGTTGAATTCGGTACCATGATAGTTCACACTTTTTGGTGTTAAAGTCGGTTCCGTTTTTTGGTATTTTTTTATTTAAATCACTGTATTACTTTAATATTGAGCTAGACATCCCTGAAACCTATTCCAATTTGTCAAATACGAGTATTCATCGAAACGTTCGATAGCATACGTTTTTATTTCCATCACCTAGAAAATTAATAATGAAGTACATTAATTTAGCATTTTTATCCATTGATTAATAATAGTTAGTCTATTTACTGCTTTTGTTACGAACATGCTGAGAAAAAAAGGCTGCTTTGTAAAGAGGAAAAGTTTCTACTGACTTCCAAAAAAAGGTACTCTATTCGACAATTTTTTTATATTTTTGTTACCTCATAACTTTCGACTGGGTAAACCGATATTCAAAATATTTATTTTGAATATCGGTTGAAATTTTATATCATCAAATTCGGTCCAGTAGTTTTTGAGATACACTCCAACAATTGAATAGAATTGAAGTCGATATTGAATTTTTCAAATTGTACATGTAATGTAATTAAAACGATAATTTGTTTATGCATCGATTTTGTTTCTAACGAAAAACTAAATCATTAGTTAAATAATAAATTTAATTATCAGCTCGCATAAAGCTAGGTTAGCGATACTATTATACTCGTACTAGCTTTTTCATTTAGTTGCCCTTAATCAGGATAGGAAGGCCACTGGCTCTTCTACTTGTAAACTAATTTAGAATTTGAACAATTAAATAATACATATAATACTATTAAAGCTATATATAAAATAGTATACCCGGTGATTTGGTTATATCACACTTATAATATAAATATATGACTAATAAGAAATTATAAAATGAAGTCGGTTGTAAGAAATGTATAGAACAAAGCAACAAAATTTAGAAGACAAAGATGCCTAACCCGCCTAGTGTCTACTTCTTTCGGTGTCTTTCCGAACTACGCATAAAAGTTCAGATAAAAAAAACACTTCAATAGTTTGACCAACTAAAAGTTTGTACTGATGGAGTGCATTTGATCTGATAAAATTAGTAACAAACCAGAGGTATAAAAATGTGTATACATTAGGTGTACGCGCGACACGCGGCGGGTTAAACCTTTTTGAGGGTTGGGCCTCACATAAAACAAAACACGTGTACAAAGATATTTAATTAATTACATTTCGTAATATTAAACGTCTGCTAAAGGGAATAAATTTAATTAACACTGGCAATCAAAACAAACACGCTATTCATCCGACGTTTCCATAAGTAAGCATTTATTAAAACTGCTAAGTAGGAAAATATCGAAACATTGCAATGTAAACATCCAAATGTTTTGAATAGACAAACAAAAAAATACGTGACTCCCAACTCAATGATGCTACCTCAAATGGTGGGCAATAAATGAGTTTTAATCACGAAAGGCTATTAAAAGTGGCTGTTACTTGATTGGATTTGGACAGCGATTCTCAAAGCGAGTACAAAAACCCACACGTGGGCCATCCACAGTTTATTTCAGTATGTATTTTTTATTATATAGTCACTTTTTAGGTGGTGTTTGAGTTAACTATACATGTTGCAAATCCTAGAAAAGTTATCTGATTTTTGAGAAATCCTTTTTATTATTGGCCAAATAGTGTGACTGGCGAGTCTACGGGTTAGCACTTTTTTGCAATCATGTGATGAGTCGAGCAGCACGTGCGCCTGATGGTAATCATTACGCTTGCTCATGACACCTGAACTTTTTGTAGCACTGTACTGTGCTCGCTACATTGATTTTTGAGTCTCGTTCACCCAGTATGTTTCTGCTGCAGTGCCACGTGTTCACACGCTAACGTTTGCACACTATTGCTTTATGGAATAATATCTGGCACTGTGGTGGTACCAACCAAGATGAACTCTTGCACAAAGAGGCCTACCACCTAGTAAGTCACTTTTCCTTGTCACTTACGATTCATACGCTGACGGTGAAGGGAATATCCTTTAAATCTTCTCTCAGCCCTCTCACAAAGTGCATTTACTTGACACCAGCTCCAAAGCTATCATTTGATGTGCATTTGTAATTAAATAAGCATTGTATAAAAATAATAAATTGTAAAACGCATTTGAAAATCAGTGAAGTATTAAAAATTACATTTGTTCCTAATTTACAATCATAATACAGCTCTTATTACTTAGATTTAGTAATTATTAAGGCATCTAATTTGAATTTGATAAAACTTAAAGATTGTCATCATATTTTCCATACTAACGTTTTTATAACAGACTTTGATTTACAAAACTTATAAAAACTTAAACACATTATTTTGACTTAGAACATTTAATGCTGCTATAATATTTTTTCCTGTAGCAGATAATCGACTTTTTATCAACCATACCTACTCTGTGAATAGAAGAAGGAAGCCTTTAAGCGGTGAATCGGCGAGGAAACTAAAACAGGCCCAAGACCTCATGTGCAAGAGACTTCCTTGTACAACACAATGCCAGATAACCTGCCTCGACGTAGCGCAAGCACTATTGTCTTAAGGCTTAAATGCACTGTATTAACGCTTAAAGGCATTGTATTAAGTGAAATTACAGTGGAAATGAGAACTCAAAATGTAATGATGAACGCAAAGCAGAGCCACGCAGTTTAAAGTTATGATGGTCATGTAACTATCATGGTAAGGAATGGGGATCATCATAAGGTGGGCGATTTGCCCATCTCTTGCTAATACAGACCTAACTTGACATTTTACAAGTTAATTTGTCATTACAGTAACCTCTGAAGTTTTTAAAAGTATTATTGGCAACAATAAATCAATTTAGTGGTTTCATCTAGAACTAGAACTTAAAGTATGAATAACAATCAGAGTTTTATTATAATGAACCAAATTAGAGAAGCCAAGTGTTCTTTCAAACGGCAAACTCGCTCAATGGGGGAGTTTCCAAAAGTTTGAGGATCACTTGAATTAAGTAACATTTAACGACATCTCGTGAAAAAGTTTGTGAGTTTTATTGAGCGTTTAATTTTTATGGTTGCTTTTCGTAACTACTGAAGTACTGAGTAGTCCCTCAAGAGCAAGATTAAAGTAATGCGAGAGCAGCTTGAGATGTTCTTTATACCTAATAATGAAATAAGGTAAATGAGAGGGAGCCATAATTTTCCCGGCTAAAGTGGAATTTATTATTTTTCATAAAGCTTTCACAGGCTTTTCTAAGATTTAATTTAAGATTCTAAAGAGCAGATGAATTATTTTGGTTTATTCTGGCTTCTTAAGAAAATATTGTTTGGGAAATTTTAGGCAGGCAACAATTCTGGATTCCGGATTATGTCCACGCTTCCAGCAATTAAGGAGAATAGCATAACCAATCGGATTCATGTGGTACAAAAACCGATCAAAGCGTCATTGACATAAAGTCCATGTTCGCACGGCTATAAAATGGTTGATATACTCAACGCTCTATTCCTAAAGCGGAAGGCACTCTGTTAACTACTATAATAATTAACTTATTGCTGTAAAATACAAAAAGAAACAAAGAATAATTTAAAAAAAAGTATTCTTTTCAATTGAATAATGCGAAGAAATTTTTTCATATATTCGTAAGAGGAGTTTTTCATATATTCTTGATAAATACCTATTAAACATTGCAATAGCGGAGAGAAAAATAAAACATCTTTGGACGGGATTCGAAGCCGCGTCTTCCGACTATTCGTGTGAGACGCTATGAATGATATGTCACCGAGGCGATCCATCCAATCATCAAGTATTTAGCAGACGTTATAGCTTTAAATGGCATTATAATATAAAAAAAACTAACCTATTGAGGTAATAGACTAGCTCAAAGCAGGCACTGCACTTCGCTCGTCATGCGGAGACTGTTTAGGTCTATTTGCATAGTTATTAACCGAACTTTCGGTCTTGCTCTCTGTTTCGGGTGAAACCGAAAAGGAAACTTATTTAAAATTACAATTATTTACTGAAATTTACTGTTTATTTTTACATTTATTTGCATATACACGTAATTTGTATAATTACCAAAAAAAAATGGGCGGTACAAAAGTGTTAATACATTGTAGATATGTAGTCAAAATTTTTTATTACTTCACAGTGAAATAATTATTAATTGTTAAAGTTTTCGAAAATTCCATCTAAAAGTATGGACACCATCTTAACAAAAATACTACATGCCTATGTAAGTACAACTTATTAATGAAAACACATGATTCGCGTCAGTGAAAAAATATCTCTCTTACTCTTTCTTACACCCCCCACCCGAACGTTCGGTGTGAAAGAGATTGTCGAGGTCTTGCGAGAATGCCCGAGCGCACAGAATGAATAATAATATGTACTAACGAGCTAGGACGCGAGTTTGCCGAATGTTATGATTATGAATGATACATTTCTATGTAGGGGTGTTAAGTTTCATGCATAAACCGCGCGCATGTAGTATATCTTAATGAATAGTGGAAATGCCTAGAATAAAATTTGTAGGTGTGAATCAATCTAGACGTTTGACCAAATATTGATGATTATGTGGGAATTTTATTTTAAAGTAGTTTTAAATATTCTTCCCATGTATGTAGTACCAGCAGCATATAGTGCTGTCTTTTTTTTGGTAATTATACAAATTACGTGTATATATTTAAAGACAGTTACATAGTGTTAAATACAATAAAAAAAACAATCATTAAAGTGGTAACTACAACATTTTTTTTGTCAGGAATATAAATAACTTACTCTTGAAGGAAACTTAAAAAAAGAAAGATATATACACACACTCGAGTTTCGGCGGGGCCGAAAGTTTTGGCTATGTTGTGGCCGAAACCGAAACTAGAACCGAGACTAGATTTTTTGGCCTAAAACCAAAATCGATACCGAAATTTCGGCCGGTCACTAATAAACACACACAATAACATATCACAAGATCCAATACCCGAGAGCAAACATTTCAGCTCTTCACGCAAAAAATCCCTGGTCCTGAATCGAACCTGGGACTCGCGCTACGAAGGCAAGGCTACTACAACTGAGCTAACAGTGTTGTCAGAATAGAATATTAATTTAAAGAGTATTTTTACAATCTATTCAATAAGTTACATTTAAAATTGACACAAAATATTACCATTAAAACAAAAAGCCGAAATTATTCAGATTTAATTTTGTGAAGAATTATTAAAATACTGTCAATTTTTTTCAACGAACTATACCTCTTATGGCACGCATTTTACAGTTTAAATTTCCTTACAAGTAAAATTATATTAAGGCCTCAATTGCGATGATTGGTCCAGTCTATAAATCTAATTTATATGCAAATTGCAAAGTAAAATCTTTTTTCTGGCATTCTTTGGGTCGGAAGGAAAATCGTTCATTTTATGGGTCAAAAATTAGTTTACATTGATTTTGCGCCCTTTTTCTATTGTCGTGTAAAAGACAAAAGAATATGAATTCGGTTCGTTTAGTACCTACAAGATTGTGGATCAAAATAAATTGAGGATTGAAAATGATAACAAATATGTACTTATGATTTTGTTATAAAAATTAATAAATAACTATAATACCTATATTTTTTTTTAAATCTTGTTATTGTATTAAAAAATATATATGACTACGCCTTGTACGCGAGACTAATCTTTAAAATTTTATGGTGAAAAAATACTCATCCAATGACGTTACTCGAACCCGTGACTTTAGACAAGCCGTGGCAGATACCATGACTGCTAGACCACGTAGGCAATCCGTCCAATTTTAAGTTTAACTTTCTATTTTTTTCGAACAGGCTAATAGCTGTTTGCATCTACCAGTATCTACAGCATCCCGGATGGCAGTAGCGAGCGCAGATTGCACTTAATCAGATGCACAGAAGGCGCTGAAGACGCTTCGCCGCAAGGAGAGGAGTAGGCGACTTGCTCAATGGCACCACTCAAAGTCAAAGTCAAAATCATTTATTCAATTTAGGCATCAAAGACGCACTTATAAACGTCAATTTTTCATTATAATGTACTTTAAATACTCTACCACCGCGTTCCAAAATATATAGATCCTACCGAGAAGAAGCGACAAGAAACTTGGGGCCATTCTTTTTATATAGATGTTTACAATGTTTCTACTTAAAAAATATAATGACATTTCTAAGACTTTCAAATACACCTTAACGGAATTTAAACATATTTTAACATATTAGAGTACATAAGAAAATCATACATACCTCCTAATTTCATCTTTAAAACAGTTTTTCTCCTTACTCACTATTGTGTTTGCCATAAAACATCTATCATAAAATAGCAATATTAAACATACATTGACGGATTATTTTTAATTTAAGAGTGCACATATTTTTTACGAATTTTGTACCTTTTTACTTTATTTCAAGTAAAGGAAATTGAACGTAGCCAAGGGCTGAGCTGACAGCGCCTTAAGGCGCTGCCCAAATCCAAAGCCATAGGTAAACGCTATGTTTTTAGATATACTAGTAATTGATACAAACAGGAAAAAAATACAGTGCATAATTAAGAGTTTAAAAAAGACTTTATAATAATATTGCACAATATCCATGACATCTTAAAGAAATAAATCACAAATAAAATGACAAAAAAAATCTCTAGTTTTACATTTCTTCATATTTTGACCGACAACTCTTCTATTTTTTTGTAATCGCAGTAAAAAAACAATTTATAAAATTAAAAAAACTATCTATATATTTTTTACCCTTGTGGCTTCTTTTATTTTTATAGATAATTAAACTGCGATAAAGTTATCTTGTTTACAGACGAACGATTGTTCTGTTAAGGCCAGTGCTTCACCTCCTCAAATACTTAAAAGGTTGCTCTTGCAGCGCCTTAACTAGCTGTGTATCTTGTATGATGCTAAGTCACGTTCGGAGAGTTCAAAAGTCTCGTGAACTCTGTTAACACGATATACCTACGATGAAGTATGTTTGATCCAACGACCTAACAAAAGTTTCTTACCAAGTTTAAATCACAAGGGCGCAAGGCAATGTATGATGGAATTAAGCCAGGATTAAGGTTTGACTCACAAAACATTGTTTAACAGAAGTAGGCTTAAATCTGCTTAAACGATTTCAATTTTCAAAGCCAGGAACTGCACGAAAAATCAAATACTCTAAATCAAGTAGGTAAACCCGGAAGGTTCTGGAGACAACGAACTGCCGAGCGCAGCGTAGGTCGTCCACCGACAAGGTGGACAGACGAGCTAATAAAGGTCGCAACACGACGCTGGGTGCAGGCTGCATCCTACCTTTTAATACTTTTGGAAATCCAAGATCCACGTATCCAGAAATTCATGTCGGTAGTACCACACCCTTGCCAGTTCCTCAACCATGAAGCAGTAATATGCAAATATACTAATGTTTGGACATTACCGCTCCACGGTTTTTGGTTTGAAAGGCAGCTTGCTTCCAGCATCCTTAAAGAAGCTTTCTTCCAGCATCCTTAAAGAAGTTTGTTTCCAGTGAAATCACAGGGCAAGAGATTTCACATCTTATGTCTCATGATGACCAGCGCATAAACATTCTGTATGACAACTAGTATGGGTAAGCGTGACCCTTAACATCTGTCTAAAAAAGTATGGTGTATATTCAGCAGTTGATGTCTTATGACTGAGATGATGATGAAGGTATATACAATTAAAAGATTGCCGATTTCAAATACACAATATTCTGAATTTGGTTGTGGTGTGTATACGTCGTATTTACTGAGCATCAAAACTCGTCGCTTAATTTGCTTCGTGATTAATGTCAAATTGATTGGATGAGCGCCTCTGGAGGCCCGCCGTAATTACCTATCACAGAAATTGACTCAACACTTGGATGTTTACGCGTCATGGAATTAGGGTTTTCTAAGCTGTTAGAAGTTATATGAAGTCTCGTTATATACGTTCGATCATGTCACCCGTTGATTTAACCCATACATATAAATCAAGATTAAACTAACAAATATGTTTGAGTATAATGAAATACCTTACTTAATACTAAATAATTACATTCAAAATGTCAATCGAATCACTTTATGTCCTTTAAATAAATTATATATTGAATGTCATCTATTTAACCATATAAAGGCATGGTTTCCTTTTTTAACCGACTTCAAAAAAGGAGGCGGTTATATTTTTGTGTGTATTTTTTATGCGTGTGTTATCGATTTCTCTCCGATTTGTGGACCGATTCTTAAAATTCTTTTTTTGTTTAGTAGAGTATACTTCCGAGGGGACCACCCATTTAAATTTAATTCATGATATTTTTTTTCACTTGACTTCAATAAGTTATATCACACTTTTTGGTGTTGAAGTGGTTCCATATTTTGGTATTGTATTTCAATAAATATTTATGGCATTTAACGATTTATACTTTCACTTATACTAATAATAGTTAGGCACAATATTCATTTGGCAAAACTTTTTTGACATAATTTTTAAAGCATAATTAATAAAAGCATAATAATTGTTAAGTATACTATTATAAAGCCTAAATATACGCATAATGATATAACATTTTAGGGTGCCTCTGAATTTCGATAAGTTGATAACTTTGACAAGTCACTTAATTCGAAACATATACATCGACAACTCCTTGCTTCGACAGGACGTATATTCGACAAGTATTTATCCCAAAAGTGTTGCGTTATATTATACGCTTACCTAATTCTGGCGTCGTGTGGTCACCATTCAACCTAACGCTCCTCCTCGCTCCGCTCGTCACCGCACCTCTCGTGACTTTGCTCTGACTAGTGAGAGTAATTCTTGTCGAATATTTGTTCTGTCGAAGTAATTACTTGTCGAACTATGTTTTTCTTGACGTTAGCAACTGCCGCAGTATTGAAATTATCGAAACTCTGAGTTATGCCTTAATAAATGCCTTATAACTTTATGCAAATCAAAATAGGGCAAAAACTATTAAGCCTGAACTATATTTAAGCTTACTGAAATAGTATGCCAAAAAGAAATATGCGTAACTCGTTATATGCCAAATCAGTTAGGACAAGAAAAGTTATGCGAAAAAAAGGACCCCTCAGCGTGTACATGAATTATAAAATTATATTTTTTTTTTATTATTACCGTCTGTCCATTCAGCACGGGGCAGAAAGAAATAGTCTTTCCACCATTTTTATCCACCTGTCAGGGAAAATAATTATCTTCTACAGAGCAAAGCAACTGGGAAAGAGATAAAATGTTTCCATTTGACGTTTCTCGTAGACAGTATGTCCCGCTACTCCCGCTAGAGCACGGACTCGTCGAAACGTGGATATAATTCTCTCCGATTGACATAACGCGGAGAAAGGTTGTCACCTTCTTCGAAGTTGGTGGATAAAAGTGAATGTCCATTTAAATATGCCTCGCGCATATTATTATAATGATATTTTGTCCCGGGAAACGTAAACAATGGAAAGAAAATTACACCGGAGGTATATCCGAGATGTCACAACCCCTTCGATTATCCAGATTAATTCAGGCACATTATTCAAGTCGATACATATAAACGAAATAGGATACTACGTATGGATAGCACACTCTACTCAGACTTTTGTTACATTTCATTAAATGGCACCTACGAAGTACAAACCACAGAGAACGCTACTCCCGCCAGACGGCGGTTGTAGCGTTAATATCCACGTGGATTAACTATCATCTGTGGTTACCGTGCTCGCAAGGGAGATAAAAATGACATGGTGGAAAAGATTTCTTTCCTCTCCACGGGAATAAATAGTCCACTGCCCGTGCTAGCCCTGAAGGGGGACAAACGGTAGTAAAATTTACCATTTGTCCCCCTTCCTGCAGTAGAGGGATAGACAATGCGCTTATAGAATTAGAAAGTTCATATGTCTGTATAAAAGGCAATCGTCACTGACTGACTGATCTACACACAGCTCAGCACTGAATGGATTGCGTTGTAATTAATTTTTTTGTTCGTTTTGATACAGGTGTGGCTTAGAAATAAAAAAAATATCATTAACGTCATCCATCACCATGCATGTAAAACCGCAGGGCGCAGCTAGCTTATAAAAAAATTTAGTCTACGCCGGTTTAATCTTAAGATAGCGAACGATATTATTTGAAACTTGTATTATTTTCTCGCTTTAAAAACGAAAACATTTAACTACTGGTTAAATGTTTTCGTTGTTGTTTCCATCCATCAATTATGTATGTTTTTCCTTCACAATTTTGCTACAAAACCTTACTTATGAAGGGCCAATGATGAAGCGGAATTCGTGAAAAAGCTTCGCGTAATAAAATATTCTGTTCTTCCAGGGACGGAAAGAAAAATAGCGGTCCAAACTCCGATAGATTTCGGCAGGGCGCGAATAAATTGAAGAGGGACGTTCACAGTACATTTACATCCTATATTTGATGGGAAACAGGAGGTAAAATATGAACGGACAAGAGTGTTTATATTCTGGACAAAAATCATAATACCGTAGCTATTGATATCATTGGGTATGTTCGCGCAAAAACATCAATATTTTAATGTTCGTGATCACGGGTAATGCAGTTTAAATATAATTAATGACACATGAATTACTCGTTTTGGGATTGAAAAAAAAATATAATTAAAATTATTTTCGTACACTAAATAATATTATTTATTTCATAATACATATTCGAAAAAGAGGGAGCAAAATTGGATTTAGTCCCCATGTGATCTTTTGTTTCTTCTTTCTGATTGGTCCTTTGAAATCTAGTAGACTTAGGCCCGATAACAGAGCTGTTTCCAATATGTTTACATTTTTTTCTTTTTAACTTTTCTTTATTGTTTTGTACGAGTATAAACTATACACAATGTTTATATAAGATTTTCGAGGCATAGCTCTTTCTTTTTCTCATAGGTTGTGATGAAAAATAGCGTGTGTCGCTCGGGGCAAAGATATTTTGGTCTCGGGTGACGTATATTGTATTCCTCACTACATTCTGAATCCAAAATAACGCCCTCACCACAAAATGTCTATATCGATTTATAGTTATTTTAGTTTCTTACTGTGTAGTCAAATATCCATGTTTAGCATGCATACGTAGGACACGGAAGAAGGCATACATTCACCACTTAATAAGTTCATTTTTGTATTCATGATTTTTTGTTAGCCCAACGTATCTTCCAGGATATTCAACACATCTCTCTATATTTCCCTTGTTATTTTATGTTCGGTCCTGTATTTTTTAGGCTAACAGCTTCCGATCATAAGCAGGAACACACCTAAAAACCTGAGAACCTTCTTTTCCAAAGTCGCTTTAATAGTAGGCTATGCACCGAGGGAGTAAAGCATTGGTGGTATATATTGAACGTCAAGGGCGGTATATTGAACCCTTGGTGTAACGGGGACTCTTGAGGTGATCCCAGTACGCAGCAGGGGGATTAAAAACTAATTCCCGATCGTAGCGAGGGAGTTTTGTAAAGTGCACCATGTACAAAATTATAACATTTTATGGAAGTTGTTAAAATAACAGTAAACGCCGTGTATTATTCCAAATTTATTACAGATCGCAGCACGTAACTTAAACTATGACCTTGAATGCGCAGAGAGGGGCTGTGTGTAACCCATAGCAACGCGGTGCACAACAATCACACTCCCTCTAGTACAATCGCGCCTAATAGTTTTCCTACAACTAACTCTCCAAATCAAAATCACTTTACGCCTATGGGAGTTTTATACAACATTACAGCCCCGGGGATGTTGTAGTTAGTCAGCCTTGCGTTACGTCGATATTGCGTTATTTATATGTAATTTGATATTTTCGAGCTGAGAAATGGCTTACCAGTGTCGTCCATGTGGGCTTCCATTTCAGAATTCTCGATGGTGTAGACGTCAGCGCGATTCGGGTCAGTGATCCTTTTTTGAAGACAGAGGGAATAGTTTGCAGGGAACACGAGGACGACCCGCGCCTTGCCGTGCTGGGCTTCACGTATCGCGGCCTCTTTGGTTGGGTAGTATATCTAGTAAAAAAAAGTTTAACACTGGTTAAAACAAATTACAGAAAGAAGGTTGATAATACGTGATAAATTTTAGATATATTTGTTTGAAATTCTTGTAATTTTGGCTGACATTTTTATTAAATATCAAAACTGATTTTAGTTTTTTACTTAATTAGCCGATATTATCGACCTAGGTTTCGGCAATTTACGCTCGGGAGCTTACACTCGCTGCGTTCTTGAAACTCCCTGAGGATGGGTATAGGACATGCCCTAAACCTAGGTCGATCACTTCGACTAAGTACGTTAGTAAATTCCATTTTATTATTATTTATAATATTACCTACTTGAATAATTTGAATTCAGGCAATATTATATGAAGAGAACAGCCGTGCGATTCTTTAATGATTCGTCGATGAGCTCACCGATGTCAAATACTTAACGAGGTATCGCCCTTGTACACAAGGTTGTTTTGACGTTTCTTGTCATCTCGTCATTTGTTTCACGGATGTTGTCAAATATGCAACGATGTTTGCTCTTAGAGAATCGCACGGCAGGAATAACAAGTGTACATTGACATGCGTAAATCAAACTAACTTTACCATTAGATTTGTTGTAAAAGGACCGTAAGATTCATTCGAAACAGTATAGAAGGAGCTCGTTTCAATGATTCTCTTTAATAAAAATCTCTTAAGCCTTCATATACCATGATAATTTAAACAAAAGATTTATAAATGAAACGCACGTAAAGGAGAATGGTCATCTGGGTACCCACTGAGAATGAAACTATGCCAAATTTATCTATATATAATATATCAAATATAAATATATTTATATTTGATTAGCAGTTGGGAAACATGAGAAAACCTTAATGTAAAACAATAAAATTAATACGCAGAAGATGCTTGTGGGTAATAACGAAACGCTATTCAGTTCATAGACTATAGGATACTATACAACTTTCTTAATACTACGTATGTAGTATGCCAAAATGGCATAACAAAGTGACAGATAATTATTTCCTTTGATGTTGGATTCGTACGTTTTGTACATCTGTCATTTTTCAAGTTAGTTTTATCATGTTATCACATAAAATATAAGTAGTTGCATCCATATCTACGATAACGATACCTAATGCCAAGCAACCATTTCTCTATTACGAAAGATTTCTTGTGAAAAGCCTAGAAAAAATATAAATGCTAAAAACTTTTAAACCCCAACTTAAAAAAATATGGTACAATTTTATAATATCTTAGTCTTACTAAGGACTACTGGTTTTGCATGGTTTCCTTTGTAGTGGGTCCGTTTATTTAGGGTGCCCAAAACACACATAGGATTGCCATTCTTCTTTACGTGATTGGTACTCAAAGGGTTAATGACTAAAAGGAGCCCATTGCAGCTCAAACCTGAAAAAAAGGTGCAAATTGTATGCGAAACCGGAAGTTTCTCGTGTCTATGCTCAATACAAGAACGCGTTACATTGGAGAAATTAGTATGACTTTATGGTTATGGATTTGATTGATTCAAAACTTATATTTTCAATCAGACATGTGAGGTATATGCATCATACAATTAATTAGAGTTAACTATATCTTATTCAGTAATAATTTAAATTTCAAAGTCAATTATCCCTGGTTGTTATAGTTTTGTCAATGAGCCCCTTCTATAATAGAAATTCCTACGAAGGCAGGGTAACCATACCAAACTTCACTTTAAAGCTATAGGTGTGACTGCAGCTATCTTGGGATGGATTGGTGGTTACCACACGAGTAAGACCGACCGCAGTCTCGTCAAATGAATAAAAAATATACCAAAATCTTAACTTGAAGAGTTTCAGAGAATATTAACCGTTATTTTGATGTTAATTAACGTTGTTTATTACATGTGCAACCATATAATTTACCTACAGTCTGAGGTTTACCAAATTCATTGTGGCTTTTCAATTAAGAGAGTATTTAATAATACATGTTTATTTTCTCGGAAAGTAATTTCATAAGGGCCTCATTACGCTTTTCATAAAACATGTTTAGGACTTAACCTTATTTTAAAACTTGTAATAAAGATAGTCCCGAGTTCAAATCATGGTTTAAGAATATTTTGCTCATGAACTCGCTATATGAACGTCCCAAAAACTATCGTTTAAACTCGAAACTATGATAACTAATCTTTAGTTTAATGATAAAGCGGTTAATCTCAAGGTTACGGGCGCAGTGCAGTTCTACACTTGACGGAATGCATGTTGACTAGGCAAAGGTCACCACGTAACATGGTGGACCTCGTTCTTGTAACGTCTCATATTAACATGAAAAATCTAAACGTATGTGAAGTTGATTGTAAGAAATTGAAAACATACTTGTAGATCTCAATATTTTGCCACTGTAGGATACAAAAGGTCAACAATCAATGTAGGTCAGAAAACCTCCTCCAAATCCGTTCAATAATTTACCATAAAATCATAAAAACATATAAAAAGTAAAGTTTTTGAAACGTCGAGACAAAAATATACGAATACTAGCGGCTGCCTGCGACTTAGTTCGAGTAGTAAACGCAATAACCTCCCATCTTTTCTTAGTTTTTTTTTAACTGTAAGAACTTTCTGTGAAGTATTAGAAAACATTTAAAAAAAGATGAATGAAATCGGTAAAGCTGTTCTCAAGCCGTGACCAGGATAGGGGTTAATTTTTACGTAGATTCGCGATTTAAATCATTTAGCTGTTTAATTTCAGTACCATCAAATATTTTTATAAGCATATTCCAAGCGACTGTTGAACATATTTTATTTTTAAATTTTTAATGAAGGATTTGGATCGTTGTTTATTGTTTAGGCTTCAGCGATCTCATGATGAATATCGCGAGTACCTATCTTATCACTACATAATAAGGTAATACATAATAGAGAGTACATAATAGAGTAAACACTCCGTGGCGTCACAAACCGGCCCCAGCGAAGACCAGCGCTGGCGAACAACCAGTATAATTACGCTTAAAACCGGCTAGGACTCGCGTAATATTTACCGGAAATATTCTCCGACCAGTTTCGAACTTATTTGAAGTTCTTCTTCTGGGAGTCACTCTTGTGCACAGCGGCGAGCGCGGGCCACAGAACGTAAATGGCGCTGCGACGGTCGCGCTGTGTCTGTCAGATTTTTTCTATTTTTTCTATCTCAAACAGTATTATGCTGAGTTGGGACCGATTTGTGACATGTAACATGTCCTGTCCATTATGTAACTATTGTTCTGTAAATTAGTTTTAGTGCAATGTTACAGTCACAAATAATTTTTTTTTTTTCTTTCTTTCTAAAACGCTTTTAGGGTTATTATATGTATTGCTGACATTTAAATACGTTACTTATTATTGAAATATATATCATCATTTCATCATTATGATTTTTTTATTTGGCTATTATTATGGTGTGTTCAGTTCGCATTTTATGATTATTGATATTATTTAATTTTAATTACGGATTTCATCCGGTCATTTACAAAGGCATAAGTGGGACTGTAGCCAACACTTAGAGGCCTGTTTGATATTAAAAAAAAGTAGTATAACAAGTACAATTTGAAAAAAAATAAGTCAATTCTATTCAGTTATTGGAGTGTAACTCAAAAAATACTGGACTGAATTTGATGAAATTTAAATGAGACCACACGGGAATCACCAGCTTTCAAACAAGCACAAGAATTTTAAGAATCGGTTCACCCTATCTAAAGTTATGAGGTAACAAACATAAAAAAATACAGTCGAATTGAGTACCTTCTCCTTTTTTTTGGAAGTCGGTAGAAAATTTAATGCCGACTTCCATTCTATTCAGTTATTGGAGTGTATCCTTTTTGGAAGTCGGTAGAAAACAGAAACATTTCGGATTGATGGTGACATGGTACATCTATTACGAAAATGGCAGGGCTATTCATATGAACTTATTAGTTAGTGATAAGGGAGATAGTGGGCTATGGACAAGATTACGGCACCTGCCAATTTAAGTCCCATCTTATAATATTTATGCAGGTAGTGACTTGCCACCCATAGTTGTTGTGTGTTATTCTTGATGTATTTTTTGTTATTATTCTTAACGATATAATTATCAAGACTAGTTGATGTGCCTACTTATGTAAATATCTGTTTGACATACCTATAAATTGAACCCATGTTATTATTAATTTATTTTTTGTTATTATTCTTTTAGATATAAATATCAAGACCGTTAATGTGCCTACTTATTATGTAAATATATTTTTGACATATAAATTGAAAACTTATGAATTAATGCATATGATTATGGATATTGAAATTCTCGTGAGATTTGTAAGGTTAACACTCAATCCAAAAACCTTTATAGATTCGCTTCTTTAATAAGGATATTACAGTAAATTTTAAACACTTTAGAAAACTTTTCTACCGATGATAAATTATCACTTGTCTTATTCTCACTAATTGTAAAAAATAGGAATTATTATTTATTAAATATTAGTGATTCGTTTGTTCTGAACACTAAACTAAACTAACGAACTAAAATTTTAAGTTAATTATTGTAGTTCATATTCTGTTTACGCTTAAGTCCATATTCGTATAACGCTTGCGAATGACAATCTTTAATTTGACCTTTCTGTTCCATTGTGGGTATGATTAGTGCAAAAATCGTCTTGTAAGTTCATGCTCTCTAAATTCATTTGAATAGAATAATCATATTTTTTACCGATTTTCAAAAATAGAAGGAGGTACTCAATGCGACTGTATGTTTTTTATGTTTGTTACCTCATAACTTTCGACTGGGTGAACCGATTCTCAAAACTCTTTCTTGTTTGAAAGCTGTTGCTTCCCGTGTGGTTCCATTAAAATTATATCTAATTCAGTCCAGTGGTTTTTGAGATACACCCCAATAACTGAATAGAATGGAAGTCGGTATTAAATTTTTCAAATTGTACTTGCAGAATTGTCATTTCATGTGTCACACGAATGTGGATTTTAGTGTTAACTGAATAAGAACCACCATAGTTTAGATAATTTTAGTTTAGTGTACTAATCAAGCAAATCACTACCAATGCTTAAACTGTATTTTATTCATCTACCGACTTCCAAAAAAGGAGCTACTCAATTCGATAGTATTTTTTTTATGTTTGTCACCTCATAACTTTCGACTGAGTGAACCGATTCTCAAAATTCTTTTTTTGTTTGAAAGCTAGTACTTCCCGCGTGGTCCCAATTTAAATTCGGTTCGGTCGAGTAGTTTTTGAGATACACTCCAATAACTGAATAGAATGGAAGTCGGTATACAATTTTTCAAATTGTATTTGGTTTTGTTTCCTTGTCTTTAAAAGGAACGCATAGCTAGTACTTGCCTATATTAAAAGAAATAACTCTATTCTACCTTTTATTCGTCTAAAATACTAAAAAGTTTACTTTATAGGTAGGTACTTTAAAAAATTGCAAAAATCAAAACGCATAAGCCAAGTAAACATTGCGTTGATTACATGAAAAAAAATTGAATATGAAAGGGTAGAAAAGAGTTATTTCTTTTAGTTTGGACAAGTACTAGCTATGCGCTCCTCATAAAGAATAGGCATACATTTCACCAAGATAAAAACTTTGTCATGGTTCTCCTCATGGCATGGCGACAGACTGAACCCTATACCAATGTCGTATTCTGACTTATATTATGTTTTATACCGGTCAACAGCAGGGGTAAGGGTTCATGCCCCAAAGTCCTCCTGGATTCTACTTCACAGGTCATTAACTTTTAACCTACGGTATGTTTCAAAACGAGCGTTGAACTGATAAATATTGCTGACAAAACACGATCGCGTTCTTTTCTTATTTCAGAGATTTCCACCAACTGAGTTTCATACTTTGCGCGCAATTAATTCTTACTCTAGATGGCAATATTCCTTCTGTAAACAATAGAAAAGATTTTTTTTCATGTGCTGTGTTTAATATAATGTGTGATAAGTACTGAGTAACTGAGCTCACAGAGGGAAAATTAAAGTTGACTGTAAAAAACATTTTAATAAAAAAAAGCATTATTATAAAGTTCGACATTATATAGTAGACTAAGATGCTTGGAATATTCCACTTCTGGCAAGCTGTCATTCTGCCACCCATAAAATGTAATATTAGTAGTACCTACATAGAAACATTGTAAACATCTATATAAAAAGAATGGCCCCGAGTTTTGTTACCGCTTCTTCTCGGTAAACTCTATATATTTTGGAACGCGGCGGTAGAGTCTTTAAAGTACATTATAATGAAAAGTTGACGTTCATTAGTGCGTCTTTGATGCCTAAATTGGTTAAATGGATTATTAAATTTGAGTTTTGTTTTTTTTTTACTTTTTACTAGATACAAGTTGATCCCATTTCATCAGAGTCAGTTAAACATATTTCGAGTACTCAATTAAAGACATACACTTATCATGATGGCATTATTATTTCATTATTTTTTATATTTCAACCGGCATAGATTACGTAGATCGTATTACTTCCGCCAGAATTAATGGAAAACCTCAGCACGATGCAGCGAAGCCCAAAGGCCGCAATAGATGTTTCCCAACAGGCCGCAGATCTCTATGGGTAGGCCTTAAGATGAACAGGGACAAGACAAAGATTATGTCAAATGTCCATCAGTCCCCAGTATCAGTCAGATAGTCAGTTCTCGAAGTTATTGACGAACACATCTACCTAGGACAAACAGCCTAACTAGGTCAGTGGTTCCTAACCTTTTTGGTCTGGCTACCCCTATGACCTATCAGTAAAAATGGTTCGACCCTCAATGAAAACAACTCATGTATAAATAGCTTTTAGTAATCAAACAATCAATTTCTGTATAAGTGTACGTAGATGTGGGCACACTTACATAGAAATTGTGATTAGGTCTTGTAATATTATTGTATTGGGTTGGGTTGAGCTTAGGTCTTGCTCGTGTCATTCGAATATTGCACACTTGCGTGCAGTTTTGTTTCACAAGCTTTTCCAAAATCATCTGAAAATTGCATCATTATTACAACTGCACAATAGCTGTTTTACCCCCGAAGGGGTTAAAACAGGTAACTAATATGATATACTTTTTCATCATCACCCATCACCACGCTGGTGAAACCGTAGGGTACAGCTAGTCTTCAGTAGTTTAATGAAAGTTGGTTAAAAATATAATTTAAAAAAAAGGTTGTCTATAAAGCCGGTTTACGGACAATAATTCTACGTGATAACGTAAGACAAGCCGAACGCTTAGGCCGATCGTGCCTCTCTATCGGGTTACGGGTAACTTTTGTCCAAACGTCAAAAAGTCAAAGCCGTCATTTTGTCATAAATGTATTATGCACTGGTGTTAAAAGTACCATTTCTTACAATGATAAGATGACAAAACATCCAAACGTTATAATGACAAAAAGTTAATATGGTAAACTGATAAATTGTCAATGCGTTAACGAATCCAAAAGTCTGAACGGCTAAAGCACTTAGTATACTTGGGCGCATAATATAAATAGTAATTGAGCGTAACTTTAAAATAACATGATCTCTGATTTCTCATGGCCTCATAAAAAAAAAGTTTGTTATTGAATCTCTTTGGCGTTATATTTTACCTACTATATCTTCGTGTGAACTTTATTCGTTTCATACAACATTATAGTTTTAATGTTAGTTAGTCAAAAATTTGTTACGATATGTATACTATCCTGCTCACAAATTGTTTCAGGCAGCTGGTTATCACATTGGCGTTTTGGCGTCTGTACGTTTTTTAGACAGACTTACAAAGTGTACCTTGGGCACTATGACATAAAACCTGTTTGTACTCTTCACAGAATGCATGATAAAGTGGTTTAATACAACACTGCTTTATAACTTAATATCTTTCATAAGTGAAATCACAGAAAACTGAAGAAAGAAATGGGTACGCAACTTCAGTAAACAACAATAACCTTGGTAATGCGTATCATATAGGGATGTTTTGGTGCAACATACATTATATGGACAGTAGAGCAACTCGCATGTATCCCAATACCAACGAAAATTCATAATAATAGTACAAGTAGTTAATATAGTAAAATTCCTTTTGATACTCATTTAAAATTGAGTTAGAGGGACATTTATATAGAATAATAACTTGGGACATTTTTTTATAAGAAGCCCCGCAATAAATTATGTGTTATAGACATTTACCGTCCGGGGAAGCCGCGAGACAATGCCTAGACTAATATTATCGATATTTATTTTTGTTTGTCTGAATTGATAATAGTTTTCCAAACTGCTAAACCGATTTGAAAACTCTTTTAACATAAGAATCCTACATGATCCCTGATGCACTTTGATTCATCGTCCTCACCATCATCATCATCCATCACAACCCGGGTGAAACCGCGGAGCACAGCTCGTAATTTATAAACATTTTACAGTGTAAAATAGGTACAACATGCAAATATACAAAGGCTTAGATATTAAACTAAATAACCTTACTCCTGGTACAGATATTCTCACTGAAATTTATAATAATCCTAACTAATAATAGTATAATAAACTCGAAATTGAGTATGTTTGTTTGTTACGCGTTCACGTCTAAACGGCTGAACAGATTTCAATGAAATCTGGCAAGAAAATCGATTATATCCCGAGGAAGGATATGGGATACTTTTCATTATCAGCCATCACCATGCGGGTGAAACCCCTGGCTCAGCTAGTTTATTAATATGGGACAACATCCACATAAGATCTTCAAGGTCCCAAACTAGGCAGAGCCTGTACTATGTGTATATATAACCGTATGATTAATATAAATACTTCAAATTTCCGTTAACCAAAAAAAATAAAACCGAATTCAACACTAAAAAGTGTGAAATTTTCACATTTTTGGTAAAAAATCGGTCGGTTCCATTTTTGGTAAAAAAAATCACCCTTGTTATTGACCCTTACTACTTACAGGATCGGTTGCCATTCACCGCCGATTAAGATATCATCAATAAAGGCGAAACACTTTTTAGTTATTGGATTGTAACTCAAAAACCGCTTTACCGAATATGAAGAAATTTTAATGGGACTACCTTGGAAGTATACTCTACCAATAAAAAAATTTAAATCTAACTACTCTGTAAAAAGTTATCCGTGATCATACATTAAAAAATATAATTATACGCGTCCACTTGAGAACATCCTCCTTTTGTTTTGGAAGGCGGTTGAAAATACACCAAGACTAAATGACAAACAGACACGTTCAAGCATACAAATGTTTGACCTGTCCAGGGATCGAACCCGGGACCAGCAGCACAGAAGGCAGGGTTGCTACCAACTGCACTAAGCGACCAGTCTATCCCTTACTGTTTCCTTAACGTATACGTTACGTGATCGGCATTGCGTATTAGATAATAAACGTAATAATGTATCGAACGTTGCTTTTCTCATATTTTCGTATTGTTGTTGACTTGTTTATAGCAATATTAGTAAGTCGGACGGAAGTGGTTGGGTAAAGTGTGACAAAGGGATTTTGTTCAGCCGTGTGCGAAATAATGTACAGATTTTGGTACCCTTATACTTATTTAAGAGTGCTGTCAAAAGAGCGGAGACATTTTTTTTGTCCCAAAAAAGCACGGCAAATTAGACATCGTTTGATGTGAAAAATGCTGAATTGGGGTTGTCAATATAATACGGCCTTACTTAGAAACGGTACGTTATTTAGTACTAGCTGCTCTCCACGGTTTCACCCGCGCGGTGATGGATGATGATGAATCTTATATAGCCTATGTTACTCAGGGTGAATTAGCTTTCCAATGGTGAAAGCATTTTTGAAATCGGTCCAGTAATTTTTAAGCCAATTCGTTACAAACATACTTACATACAAATATTTTCTCTTTATAATATTAGTATAGACTACTCACAGTAAAACTGTTGTGCGCAGTGCTTAATGATATTCTTTAAATTAAGCAGCGTTTGTAAGTAAGCCCGTTTATGTTTAAACATAGTGCGGAAATTCTGAGAGTGGATGAAGTTAAAGATTAATTTGTCAATTTTGACTCAAAGATAATTGTATTGCGCTCAACCTGAGTAAGATCATCATCATCATCATCATCTCAGCTGTGGGACGTCCACTGCTTAACATAGACCTCCCCCATGATTTTCCAAAAGGACCGGTTGGAAGCGGGCTACATCCAACGTCGTCCTGCGACCTTCATCAGGTCGTCTGTCCACCGTGTCGGTGGACGACCTACGCTGCGCTTACCGGTCCGTGGTCTCCACTTCAGAACCTTCCGCCCCCATCGGCCATCTGTTCTGCGTGCTATATAACCTGCTCACTGCCACTTCAACTAGCTAATCTTAATCTCTGAGTAAGATACAATTTGTGAATTTTAATTTATCCGCGCGAGTGACTGGGCATTGACTTTAACAGTAAACGGTATTCATATTGAGCAAGCTGAACACACAACATTCCTAAGCGAAATTTCGTTAATAAGTGTTGACTTAATGTAACGGAAAATTGCATTTTGTATATTTAATACAACTTGAACTTGTGCTTTATCCTAAAAGTGTTAATGAAATAATGAAATGAAATGAAAACGGTTTATTTAAGACACACACAACATCACATTACATATTGTAGACATACGAATTAAAATAAAACAGAACACTTAAAGCTAAGATACACAGGCAGCATGAAGCAGTCAGCATGGACTGATTGAAGCTGCTATACTGCACAGTGAACTACGTCATTGAACTACACTGCACACTTACTGCTCGAGCGGTTTCGTGTACGTGTGTACGTAGACTAACACTTAGACCCCAGATACACGGGCAGCATGAAGCAGTCCATGCTGACAGCTTCAAGCTGCTCGTGTATCTGAGGCCTTACACATACATTTTATACAACAAAACACAAGTATGGGAAACAGCGTGATGCTGTGCGTGTAATCTTAGTATCCTATTAACATTCATAGGTTTCTTCTCAAGACAAGTTAGGAGAATTTTTAATACTGCTATGTTGCACGCATTTTCATACAGCTATGAAGTTACCTAAGTTTTACCTTTAAAAGTATTTAAAGTAGTAGTAAGTTGTATCTTTCAATTTTGTCCCTTTAAGAGAAGGTTGTTAATCATATCGATTGAAATTTTCGGATAGACATTTTTCATTTTATTTGACGGTCTAACTTACGTGTCAAGTACTGCTATAAACGGTCGAGCTTAACCAAAACGCGCAAGGTTAAGCGGTCAATTTAATATTGTAAACTAGCGACTGCCCGCGACTTCGTTCGCGTAGTAGACTCGGCCGTTGGCCTCACCATAACCTCCCGTCTTTTCTTGGTTTTTCTTTCATAAGAACTTTCTCCTGACAAGAATTAACACAACAAAAGATTAAGCGAAATCGGTAAAGGAAAAATAGGGGTTCATTTTAATATATTAGATATGTGTATTATGTGTAATACTTATACTATTTATTTGTCTACCGACTTCCAAAAAAAAGGAGGAGGTATTCACTTCGACTGTATGTTTTTTTATTGTCTCTATTTTTTTATACCTCATAACTTTTGACTGGGTGAACCGATTTTCAAAATTCTTTATATGTTTGAAAGCTGGTGGGTTTAAATTTCATCAAATTCGGCCCAGCAGTTTTTGAGTTACACTACAATAACTGAATAGAATGGAAGTCGGCATTAAATTTTCTACCGACTTCCAAAAAAAGGAGAAGGTACTCAATTCGACTGTATTTTTTTATGTTTGTTACCTCATAACTTTCGATTGGGTGGACTCACAAGACTCTTTTTTTGTGTGAAAGCTGGTGCTTCCCTTGTGGTCCCATTTCAATTTCGTCAAATTCGGTTCAGTAGTTTTTGAGTGACACTCCAATAACTGATTTTTACCAAAGTAATGGAATGAAAGTCGGTATTAATTTTTTTTAAACTATCATGGTTAGAAACATCATAGGTATTCAAATTATCAACGGTATAGTTACCACGTATATTTTCTATGAGTTCATCCGTGATCATGGCACTTGCCACAGTGCCGAAATATCGGAAACGCATAGAAAATATACAAGGTAACTATCCCGTTGATAATTTGAATACTTCTGGTATTTAATTTTTCAAATTGCACTTGTTGAAATTATACTTGTTATCAACAAAATACTTAAGACTAAGTCTTGCGTACCTATCAATTTTATTAACAATAGTTACATCAAATCTATTTCAATTTGAAAATATATAACCATGTTGTAATACTTTTTACATACGTTTATCCTACGATTTATTCCGCTTTTAATATTCGTTCAAAGTCGAAGTTGCAGTTTTCCATCCAATGCCCACCACTTTGTCCGCATGAAATAACATTATCGTGATCTCAAAGGGCTGGAACTGCACTTTGAATTGTAATAGCATTATGTGTCGACTGTTGATCTTATCTCGAAGCTATTTCCATTCTAAATTTCATCCAAATCCACCCGTTGAATGGCGATCCGCCATATTTGGCCAATAATACGACTACAATACGAGTAGATTTCGCAGAAACCAACCTACTTTTCCAGAAACTGCAACGTGTGTGATGAAGCCGTTTTAGCGTTACAGAACAGTAACAAATATGTATAATGTACAATACGTATAATACTACCTTTCAACTTAAAAATTAGAGCAAATAGTTTAATTTTATTTCAAGATTTCATATAGTTGTACCAATCTTCAAAAATACCGCTGATCCATCAATCTAAGCTTACAAAGCTGGGCTTCTTAATGCTCCAAATGCTAGTGAAAAAAACCCGTATACGTAGATGTTTGTTTATAAAGCGATGAACGCCAGCTGCACGCACGAAAAAGTATGACTCATTGTCTCGTTCCGTCTGAGTCGTGCGTGCAAGCGAAAGCGCGGAACAAGCGATAGAGAGGCACGATCGGCCTAAGCGTTCGGCTTGTCTTATGATGTTTTAACTACCATTTTTTATTGGACTTCACTAGATTGTTCCTTAAAGTTTTTAACCGACTTCAAAAAAGGAGGTGATTATGTGTGCATTTGTATGTATTTTTTTTTGTATAACTTGATCGATTTCTCCCCCATTTGTGGATCGATTCCTAAAACTATTTTTGTTTGGTAGACTATACTTCCGAGGTGGTCCCATTTAAATTTCATCAAATTCAGTCAAGCAGTTTTAGAGTTACCCTCCAAAAACTAAAAATCGTTTCGCTTATCTTCATATCATCATTGACGGTGGATGACAATCGATTCCGTAAGTAGCAAGGGTCACTAAAATTGCTGAAATTTATTTTACCATTTAAATGAAACCGACTTCAATACCAAAAAGTGTGAAATATCTTGTCGAAGTCGGTACCATGCGCACAATATTGTGATAATAGATCCTACTTTTGAACTATCATGGTACCGACAAGTTATTTCACACTTTTTGGTGTTGAAGTCTGTTCCATTTTTTGGTAAAAAGTTTTTACTCTATTATTAATATCCCAGAGAAGCCCGATTGCCAGCTTTTGTTTGACACAAGCTCTAGCAATAATCTCTGAATAGTTTAACAAGCTGCCTGCTGAAATATTCACAGCAGCTGCCGTCGTCGCAAATCGCAGAGTCTGTATACGTATTGGCTCATAAAGTAGGTTCAGTAGTGTGTTTTATGTTTAGCACCGTACAAGAAAGGTTTTGCGCAACCAAATCACCTAGACTTCATAAGAGAGGGAATTATTAAAATTACTAAATATAAAATAAGTTAATTCTACACTGTCAAAAAATGGTACAAAATGTACCATCTGCAGTTATTAAGATCTTTGATACACAAGAGATTCGTTTGAAAGATAAAATTAGGTTACCGCAAAGGATGCCACTATTATCGAATATAAACATATCTTGATAGTAATATAGAAAAACCTTATATTATGTTTTCGCATATCCATTATGGATATGGAATGTTTGGTAAATAAATAAAAGATATAAAAACATTAAATAAAAGAATCGGCTTCTAAGTAAACTCCGGGTCGATCAACTAGATGAATGAGATGTTTATCTCAAACAGATGGAGTTGAGACTATGTTCAGTTTATATGCTATGCGAAGTTCGAATGAGATCCTTTCGCTGTCGGTCCTAAAAGGCGATGAAACCCGATTTAATACGCGGTAGGCCTCTTATGCAAGAGGTCGTCTTGGTTGATACTACCGCATTACCAAATATTGTTCGCGAAGCCATAGTGCGCGCATAATGTGCGGTGTGAAAGGTTACAAGTGTGAAGACTGGGTAAAAAGATTAATATATTTATTTTATTTATTTATTAAGGAAAAGATTTAAATACTATCGGGGTGGCGAGCGCAGTGCAGTACTACGTGAAAGTAGGGTTGTAAGCACTGGGTTGCACTGCGACTGTTTTGGAATGTCTAGCATCAGGCGATTTGTCAGTCAGTCTCGTCAGTTAATGGCATAAAAAGATTACTAGCTATTTACCATGTATTGAATGTATTTTGAACTGTCGATATTTCGGCACAGTTGCATGCGCCATGTTTTGCGACCGTTTCGTCTGCTCATAACAACACCTACCCTCAGATACTTCAGTTTACTCGTGAACATGGCGCATGCAACTGTGCCGAAATATCGAGAGCTCACAATAAATACAATACATGGTACATATCCCGTTTCTAACGTTATTTTTTTGCATTAGTGACCATGTCAGTTTAAAAACTTATAAAAAGATAAAGTGCCGTGACTCTAAAAGTGTAAACTTACCAAGTTGTCTTGCCGTTTCGATAGGTATTCCAAGTATCTGCAGCTGAACATAGTTATGTTCCAGTCATAAGTTACAGGATCTTGAGGGCATCCCTTGTCATATGGACACAAAGCTTCAGTACTGTTAGATTCGTAGTTGACGACAGCAATGGGTAAACCTTCGGGGTAGTGGCCGATGGCAAGGCAGAAGAAGATCATCTGTGAGACCGGTAGACCGATGATGAAAGCTAAGACACTGGAAAAAATAATAATGCTGAATAAGGTTTTTATGATATTGTTTGAACCAAATCATTGGATGTATTGATTACAAAAAAAAAGTAACTATCTAAACGACAGCAGTATGCAGAAGTATTTCGAGACCTTCATTTCGACTTTTTACTCCGCGAGCGACGTAATAAATAATTTTCATTCCACTGGCAGAACACCCAAGCCATTGACGAGAGAAGCACAAAAAAGTTTGAAGATTGTGTACACTTTGTCTCCACTCGTGCACCGTAACAACCAAATATCAGTTAATAATCCACGACTACTACATGTCAAAACTCGAAAAAAACACAAATCTAGGAAAATTAAATAAATTGCATGGTGGCCATTGTGGTGTTTTTCCCCAGACTACTCAGTTCATATATTTGCGGAATGCTTTCGACTTAAGATAAGATGAATATCCTGGGTTTATAAATCTTCTTGGAGTAAGAAAATGAATACCCAAACTCACCCAAAATTCCTAAACAGACTGAGGAAGTTCTTCCATATTAGCGCCTTCATGTGATGCCACTTCATCGGCATGAATGTCTCCATACATCCGCGCTTTGGTTTATCTTCTGGGGGTAAAGAGTCTACTGGAGGGTTGATGTCAGGAGTCACAACCACACGGCCTTTGCTGCTCATTGACACGTTGTCTCCAAATTCACCGGAAATTTCACCAAGTTCAGCTTCTTCCAGGTCGATTGCTGCTGGATTCTACGAAATATGACAATACATAACACTCACAAAATAAAAATGCTCGAGTAAATGTCAAGTGCAATCAGTCAATAGTCTGATTATTTTTAGGTTCAATCCACGCGGTTCCAAACGTGTACCAAACCACCAAATATAATGCATTTGGTAATTAGTGGACAATATTGAACGGGATGGATATTGGACTTTGGAATCGATAACTAGTCCTGAAGGTGAAAAAAATACATATACGATAGATTGGGAGTGACAGCTGTTTGTAGGTACTTACTATGGCAGTGTGGTAGAGTGATGAGGGTCAATGTTTGATTGATAGAGTGATTGTCGTGTGGTTGCATATTCATATAGCGCGTGAAAGTTCCATACGTACATTAATAGAAGAACTTCTTTCTGATGTTGCTTTTTTTTTTGTTTTACTAGTTATCGATTCCAAACTACCCCGTTCAATATTGTGCACAAATGTGCATATATTCTGAACTCTGTATGTGTTTGAAATCAAGATTGGAAGTTCTGGCATATGGTCGAGAGATCGATATTTCCTCTGTAAGTTGTTTTTTGGGTAAATGTAAAGTTGTGCTGTTAATATTCATTTCGGTTTTACAATTATTTTGCTCTGGAACAGCATAGAGCATGTGAGAGACAACTGTCCCTAGCCATATCCATCAAGCCACTCTGGGCCAGGTGGAGTCTGACATAAACTTCCTTTTCCTGAGAAAAAAGCCCGAGTCCCAGCATCGGGAACGTAATGGGCTGATACTTGACTTTTTATTCTTCTTAGTATTACTATATTTTTAGAGACCAGTAGACTTACTGGTATAGCCGGCAGTTCAACTCTCTCCACAACATCAGCGAGTATGCTTGACCGTCTTCTCTTGCCCAAGTTCTGCATGACTGATAACTTCAAGAAGACGTCTTCGAGACTCTCTGCTTGATAACGACGAATGAGGGTTTGTGGCGATTCTTCTGCTAAGAATCTTCCGCCCCGCATTAGCCCAATCTGTGAAAAAGTTATATTGTCATAAAATTTTAATAATCAACGTACTACACTGATTATTATATTATATATTAAAATTAACTAATTAAATTCTGTCTTTGCGCCGATTCCCCAGTGCTGGGGTGCGTGACCTTTAAGTTAGTGTCATTAATGTTGAGAGTAGTGCGGATCTGCCGTGTGATTGATTCTCTAAGAGCAAACATCGTTGCATCTTTGACAACCTCCGTGAAAAAAATGACGAGATGGCAAGAAACGTTGGAAAAACAACCTTATTTACAAGGGTGATATCTCACAAAGTATTTGACATCAGGGAGCTCGTCGACGAGCGCAACGACGAATCATTAGAGAATCGCACGGCAGGCCTGTCATATTTTATTCAAATTATTTCCGATGCACACAGTAGTCACGTAAAGTGTCCAGAGATAATGCAATATCGTGCTGGCCTGGCTTTTATTAGCTTGATAATACGATGCAAAGAAAGTGGTAATTAAAATGGAAAAAACTTCTTTAAAGAAGATAATTTAAACATTAGACTCGCATCAATAAAATCTAAATAAACAGTGTAATGATTAACGAAACCAAGAGTTTAATTCAAAGAGCGAATATCAACAACGGCATCTTTGCATACAAAATTAGATTATTTCCAATTATTACTTCTTTTGTTTGTAATACGTTTTCAAATATTTGGATTATTTTATTGACTTTCCTTAGTAAAACTTCTCAAAGACCGGCCGACCTCGGAACTAGAATTTAAAATATCGATGGCTCTCTTACATTCCAAAGTGGCGCTTTTTTATCACTTATTCTGTAATTGTTAATAAAACGAGTAGATGGAAATTATTGTTCATGAAGGAATATGACAACAAATATATATACTTCGTTGTTGGACTTCCTTTACACTAAATTACTTCACCCTAACGTACCTATAAATTCAGTGGAAAATATTATTTTTATACCTACGATTTGTTTTACAAAAACAAACTCCTCAATGTTTGTTGCAATTATGGCTAAGGAATCTTACCTTGTGCATTTTCAAACTTTAATTTATTTTGGAAGTGACTTAGTATACGAAATAAATGTGCAAAAATGGCCTATTTCTACGTTGTAGTCCAGGCTTTGATACGAACAAAAACTTAAATTTTGTAAGTCCAAGACGCTTCAAAAATACAACGTTAATGTATTTATTATAGTACAATACTTTATTAACGAACAAAAACACCACACTCTGCGTCTATGCTGCATGTTAATCATTTGTTGATGATTTTTTTTTGATTTAGTAATTTCTTTGTGGCCAATTATAACCGACTGTCTGTGTGACCGTTGTTATGTTCGTCTATAAAAACAAAACAGTTTCAGTTTTTACCATTTTCTACCGAAGTCCAAAAAGGAGGAGGTAATTCTCAATTCGACTGTATTTTTTATGTGTGTTACCTCATAACTTTGGACTGGGTGAACCGATTCTCAAAATTCTTTTTTTGTTTGAAAGCTGGTGTTTCCCGTGTGCTGTGGTGTGGTGGTTAAATTTCATCAAATTCGGTCTAGTAGTTTTTGAGTTACACTCCAATAACTGAATGGAATGGAAGTTGGTATAAAATTTTTCAAATTGTACTTGTTGATTCATGCAACTGTTCTCATTTTTGCTTTTCTCAAAAACATTTCTCAGATTATTTTGATTTAGCCATTTTCAGGTCGTGTATTTTTTCACCAATGAATACCATTTGATTTGTATTCCTATAGAAGAACTAGTTATGCCCCGCGGTTACACCCGCGTAGTGATTGATGATGACGATGACGAAAAGTATCATAACTAATCTATCTCCTTCCCAAATTTCATTACGATCTGTTCAGCCGTTTAGAAGTGAAAAGGTAACATACAAACAAACAGAGATACTTTCGCTTAGTTTTAATTTTTAGATTACGGAACAAGCACGACGTCCATAACAGACGCATTAGTGACGAACTGCACAGCCGTACGATTCTCAAGAGCAACCATCGTTGCATCTTTGACAACATCCGTGAAACAAATGAAGAGATGACAAGAAACGTTCAAAAAGCAACCTTATGTACAAGGGTGATATCTCATAAAGAATTTGACAGCGGCGAGCTCGTCGGCGAGCTCGTCAACGAATCATTACAGATTCGCACGGCTGCACCCATTTCCTGAAAATATTAAATTGTTTATCTCATGTATCTGTAATTTCAACAACCATCCCAGGGCTATTATGTATCTCAGTTGCTAACAAATGTCGATTGAAATCTTGAAAAATGGCGGCTCTATATCAGTTTTGACAACTCCAGTAAGCAATAATATTAGTAAGTTGATTACTGCCGTGCGATTCTCTAATGATTCGTCGATGTGCTAGTCGACGAGCTCACCGATTTCAAATACTTTATGAGATATCGCCCTTGTACATAAAGTTGTTTTTCAAACATTTCTTGTCATCTCGTCATTTGTTTCACGAATGTTGTCAAAGATGCAACGATGTTTGCTCTTAGAGAATCACACGGCTGGAGCTGACAAAAGTGAAATAGAGCCGCCATTTTTTTCGATTTCAATCAACATTTGTTAGCAACTGCGATACATAATAGCTCTAAGTACTGCTTCATGGTAGAAATAGGTATGGTGGCAATACTTCCCCTGACACACTCGTTCACAAATAGTTTTACTGCTCTTACTGCATTTATACCATTTAAGTATGGATTAAATATTAGTAAAACTTAAACCCCCTGATTATTCTGTTAACTCGTTGACTCGCGATCCGCCGTATTTGGCCAATAATACAATAGATTTCGCAGAAAGCAACCTACTTTTCCAGGAAGTGCCACGTGTGTGGTTAAGTAATAAACACGCCTTTGTAGTTCCCTATCTTCACATGTACGTCATTGGAAGTTTTCATATTTGTATAATATGTTACTACGAGAGAGTTTATGAATATGAATATCATTGATATGCGCCGGGCGAACCGATGTTCGAGTTCGTTCATTCGTTCAACTACATTTGATATTTTAAAGGAAAATTTTGCATTGGTTAAATTGAATGCATACTCAAACTTTGTTTGGAAATAGTTTTTATTCACAAACTCATTCAGTGTGCGTCGGATTTAAATTGAAGGGAATATTTTGACTTCTAAAGCGTATGAAAATAGAAATGCGTGGGATGTGTATTAATGTTTTAAATTAACATATAAATGTAGTCGTTTCTAGATTATGATTATTGTACGGTGACCTCTCAAAGGACTGAATATTAGAAGTCGAAACATATGGAGCCTTAATCTTTTTTAGAGATCTTTTGGATTTTAGGATACAGAAGGTTAGGTAAACTATATATATAATATATATAACGAAAAAAGCAAATTTATGTTTGCTCTCCTATTAAAATAAACAATATTAAACATTTCATAAAATAGGTATGTATGTAATTGATAGATCGCATAAGGTTTCTTCAACAAGAGTAGATCTTGGCTGTAATCAAGTTGGCCTTGCTATAGGGGCTTTAAAAAATTTTATACAAAAAATTGGAACCGACTGCAACACTAAAATGTGTGAAATAACTTGTTGTTGTCGGATAATTAAAAGTACCTATTATAAGGATAGTTTAAAAGTACCTATTATCACAATATTGTCCATATGGTGCCGACTTCGACAAGTTATTTCACAGTTTTTAGTGTTATTCTTTTTTGAAATTTTTACCCATCTTAGTGACCTTACTATTTCCGGGATTGATTGCTATTCACTGTCAATTACGATATTTTCAAGATAAGCGAAACACTTTACAGTTATTGGAGTGTGACTCAAAAACCGCTTGATTGAAATAACAAACATAATTGAGTACCTCCTCCTTTTTTTGGAAGTCGGTAGATAAATCGGTTCTTTTCATCTGAATCAAAGACATAAGTCCTGCGGGATCACTGTACAAGCTATGATTTGAAACAGGTTCCGTAATGCATAAGCGTTAGCGGCATAAATAATTATTATAGTAACACTGAACAGTTAAATTTTATATTTACACACTAAAAATAGTAGCAATATACTCGAATATGTAATTTTTCTTGGTTATCAGATAACAATATTCAAACAGTTCACTTAAATGAGGACATGGTATGATTTCATTCAAAACTGTTTATGTCAGGTTTAAGAACTGCATGGAACCTGGATGGTTTTTACGTCTTAAGCTGATAATAAGGCCCCAGCAAAGAGAATACAATAGAGAAGGGCCCCAGGTGAAACGTCAAATCGTAAACATGCGAATTTTCTGGTATTTTGGTAAAAAAATATTTTACGCCTACACGTACGTAATTTATCTGTCTAAAATTGTCATATATTATATTCCATTTAAAAACCGATCAAGTATGAAAACTTCCACGCTGTTGAAGTAGCAGGCAAAGCCTAATGTGTATACACTGCAGGTACCTATACTTACAATATTAGCTTGTTTCGTCTCGTCGATATAATGGGTGGTGATGATGACAGTTGTTCTTCCCCCTTTCGTAATATCCACAAGATGGTCCCAAATGCTGAAACAAGATTACTCTGTCAAAATGATAATAATAGAACAACATGTGATAACGTAACTGGGTACGTCGTCTCTCTGTATTGGTAGACGTCAGAGATGATGTAATGTCTTACTGTAAGCCATCGAGCACAAAACGCATAGATATGTTAGGGATGATGTTTTGTAGACGATATGATTCAGAGCATCAGTGAAGTTTGGAATTGGTTTAGAAATAGATTACATCCAGGATTTATATGGAGTACGTTTTGGCCCAAGGATTGTGTCTATGGGACAGGTATTATCCGGTGTATAACTGTTTAATGTTGAACTGTTTAACTGTTCCTAGACAGTTTCTGATAAAATCTGAATGGGCATAGCTTATATTCAGAATTATTACATAGGTTTTACAAATGTTGGTGATGATAACTTGTAGACGATATAATTTAGAGGATCAGTTAAATTTGGATTATATATTATAATAGCCATTATAGATTATACCCAGGATTTACATGAGTTATTTTCTGGCCTAAGGAATATTTATTTGGGATAGGTATGATCCGTGTGGATGAGATGCTTCTAGACATTTTTTGATAAAATTTGAATGGGTATAGCTTATATTCAGCATTTCGCTAATAGGTTTTATTTTAAGAAACTATTGATCTACCAACTCAATCTCAGATCAATTCTGGAAGAAAATCCTCGGAATACCCACGCACCAACGTCGAACCGCATTTCCTTTGACTACGTTGTCGATATTCCCAGTAGCACAAGTGTAGGGGGATAACCAAACCCATTGAACAAAAAACGTCCCCTAAATGCCTCCTGGCTGGTAAAACTCTTAGATTCAATAGAATTAATAATAATATTATTATTAATTTAAGTAATAATAGTAGAACTATAGGGACTTTGATCTTGACCAAATATATAAAAATAACCAAAGTCACAGATGTGATTATGACTTTGAAACTGTATGATAGCCTGATAAATAGCGCACTGCTCACCTTGAACATTCTAATAAACCCTGCTATGTCAAATTTAACAAATAAACTAAACATATCTATTCATAAAAATAATTAATCACAAAATACAGTTGAACATTTACAATTTACGTCGTAATGCATTAACAGAAGTAACATGGAAACCTGTAGGTTTTTGTTTTCTAAATGTGTGTTTCTTGTTTGTACAATAAAACGAAAGTGGCGCACTTCTCCTTCAAGACGTAATATATAATAACAATCCGGCAATCCCTCCCAAGAATTCTTACTTAAGAATCATACCAATATGTAAAACTCAGAGAAGTAACCTTATCACTCCTCTTGAATATCTATGCTCACTGGTTGTAAGCCCACGCATATCAGCACGTGTGGTAATTTTGGCTTAGACAGAAAACAAAGGGTCCATGTATTTATTATATTCCGTCTTGTCTGTTGTCTACGGATAGTTTCATAACATCATTTTTCTGGTTGCTAGGTCATGACAACTTCCTTCTGGTTCACCCTTGATACCGGCCAGATTGCCTCTTACTAATAGACCAATGAATGAAAGAAATAAAATAGGATCAAGTTTTTTTAACTGACACTAATGAAAAGTAAGAAATTTTTATAGTAGAGAACCTTAAACCTAGATCGTCCACCGCCAACTAAACTAAGTTAGTTTAGCTTAACTCACATAGTAGAGAGTATAACTATTTTTCATAGCTTCACGATACACTTAAGCAGATTTTCGTGCTCGGCCTACTGATGTAATGTATGAACGTTTACCCATTAGTACAGTTGCAGTACGAATTAAAGTTTTTGGGAGCACTTCCAACATGCTTCATCTTGAGTATGGGTTTTAGAGAGTCTCATTCGCAATATCCGTCATACTTTACTTATCGCAAAAGTGTTAGCACATGCCACTTCTAGAGTACAATGTTTTTGCTTAAAATTTGTAAATTTATCGACACTTTCTGACACAAATTGTTAAAAAGTAACCTTAAAGAAAAGTCAAATCAAAGATAACCTGAGTTAGTACCGTTGCTACCAACACAATTGGATCCTTTTTTTATCCGTGTGTAGTGCACTGTAAGTTTTAAATTCAGAAATTGGGACGCAGCAATTTTTCGCGGTAACTTGGCAAAACCCAAAAAACCAAAATTACGTAATAGGAATGTGTTTTTTGGATAATTGTGAAAAGCTATACATTTCAAGAAATGAAATACGTATACGAAATACATAAAAAATTAAATTGACGGGGCGTTTTCCTGAACAAGTTATACAAAAGAGGTTTCTTTAAGTTTTTGCCTCTTCGACATCAAAATAGTTCTGGTTTCCTTTGCATGCCTATACATATTTATGAAAACTAACGTATAGCAAAGGAATTTCGGACGGAGGAATTTTCCACTGGGTGCTAGAAGCGACATGTTGTCTACATGTACAGGTACAAACATTAAAGTTTTTTTTGAATATGTAATATGTTAATCGTAATCTATAAACATTACTTTATTACACTGCTAATTTTCAGGTACACACGAATTATTGTCAGTTTAATTGCCTTTTTAATTTATTGTAAGCTTATTTTTATTTGAATACATGATTTGGTTACTTCAAAATAACCAAATATGTACAAAATTCGGGGATAAATTCACTTCCGGTACTTTCATCTTGAACGCACACTTAAGCACACTCACACACATACATGTTTCTACCACTGTTAGTTAGCTTAGTTCAATACAATTCTATCGGTAGGTATTTCATGTCTAGAAACGTAACCAAAGCTGAGAAATCATCGTTTGAGGCGCAGGGTTGTAAATATACTTTTAACCCGGCCGGACCTCTGCGCCCGCCACGCAAAGGCATACAAAAAAACCTTTTTCATCGGACTATTTTCTGATCTGCTCCAACTAGAATGTGCTCTTTAAAGTATTTTCTTTTCTCATTCTACCTACTTAGTATAGATAGATAGATAGATAATACTTAATTGTTCACAAAAGCATAACAATATGAGAACTTAAACGTAATAATTACAAAAAATGTGTCGCAATGGGCGGCCTTAATTGCTAAAAGCAATCTCTTCCAGTCAACCTTAGGAAATTTAAAATTCATCGACATGGGTGCGTTTTTAATGGAAAAATAATAATATCATAGCGAGAGAATACAAAAAGGATATAAAAATACGTACTCTTGTAATATCATATTATTGTATACTCGAAAAGTGTCATACCCAACAATAAAAATACGTAATCAATAAGTATTAAAACCAATAATAACATAAATACATATAGCTAATGTATATATGGGACAATAAAAAAGTGCAGTGCAGTATTAAATGTTTAGTTATATTTTGTTTATTTGATCCTTAAATATGTTTATAGATGTGGCGCGTCTGATTGAAATAGGTAAGGAATTCCACAGGCTTGGACCTATACATACATATATACATATATATATAGATAGAGAGGTGAACTCTATGAACGAGCTATGGAGAGGGCTATGTTCAGGGTTTCTCTACGTGATCGAATCAGAAATGAGGAGATCCGTAGAAGAACGAAAGTCACCGACATAGCCCAGAAGATTAGCCAGTTGAAGTGGCTGTGGGCAGGGCACATAGCACGCAGAACAGATGGCCGATGGGGCCGGTAGGTTCCGGAGTGGAGACCACGGACCGGCAAGCGCAGCGTAGATCGTCCACCGACACGGTGGACAGACGACCTGATAAAGATTGCAGGACGACGTTGGAAGCAGGCCGCTTCCATCCGGTCCTTTTGAAAAGTTATGGAGGCATATGTTCAGTAGTGGACGTTCTACGGCTGAGATGATGAGATGATGATGACCTACCATTTGAGGTCCAAAGAAGTGTGCCTTTTCCATAGGATAAAGTTATATCATTAAACCCAGGCTCAGCCCAGGCTAAGTTGCATTATTCAAATATAGGAACGGGCCAACAAAGCCGCAACTAGAATAGGTCTGACCCACTTGTCGGAACTAAAACTGATGTTGGAAGCTTAATTTGAATACAGTGACGCGGAGATTTGGACTGAGACTAAAATAAATGTTAGGATTTAAGTTTAGGGTTTTAGGGGCTATTTTGTCTGTCAACTAAGTTCGTTTCGGCTGGCTTAAAGTCATTACTTTCGATTTTTATGAATGAATGAATGAATTAATGTTTATTTGCTACAGTTTTAGGTACCTACTTTATTGGAGAGTTGTTAGAAGCATAGTCAATAGTCAATAGTAATTTATTCGTAAAAAATATTACATGTCAATAACGGTAAATGTATACTCAAGTATACATGCATAAATATTAATTAAAAATAATTCTGCACTGCATTCATAAATTTCAATAATTAATAATATATGTCGATAAAATAATAATATTAATAATAAATGTCAATACCTATAAGAAAATGAAGAAAAATTGTAAACAAATAATGTCAAAATTTCGAGGTTGTTGATTAATGTCTCTGTAATTAATAACACAAATAATTGATAGATTTCAAGTTAAAGATTGATCCATGAACTCCTCAAAGCTATAGAAGGTCCGCTCAATAAGCCAACGTATTAATTTATTTCTAAAAGATGATATGCTTGAGGCAGTGGTGACGTCATCAGGAAGTCTTTTATAGATAGCTGGGCCCATTATATGCGTCAACTTACCAGATTAGGCAAGCGTGTGCGGCAATGATACGAGCTTTTCAGAGTTGTGCGTGTGGTAGGAATGTAAGTCGCTATGTTTTTTAAATGTGTGAAGATTCGCTCTCATAAACGTTGCCACCTGGAAAATGACTATTGAAGGCAGCGTGAGAATCCCAAGATCTTTAAATATGGCCCTTGCGGGTGTATCCCGGGGAACGCGTACAATAGCTCGTATGGGGCGTTTTTGCATTCGGAACACTCTTAACCACTCTGCACCGCGAGCCCATAGCTCAGCACCATACTGCAGTAACGAGTGTACTGTCGCAAAGTAGCAAGCGCGCGCCACGTCCATGGAAACCACTCGCGACACCCGACCCAAGGCGAAACACGCATTTCCCAATCTCCCACTTTTCTTTCTCCACTTTTGACAACTCCAGTAAGCAAAAATGTTAGTAAGTTGATGACTGGAGCTGACAAAAGTGACATAGAAAAGTGACGGCCATTTTTTTAGATTTCTTTAAACATTTATTAGCAACTGAGATACATAATAGTCCTGCAGGTGTGTATTTTAATGTATTTAGTTTAATGTTTTGACATGTATTAATATATTAGTTTTTTATGAATTAATGATTTACTAAATGCATATGATATATATATATATAACTAACATACATTTTTATATGTCTATCCGTTTGAACCAACGGACCTTCAAAATGGCTGGACCGATTGTGTATGCACTTTCAATGGCACATAGCTACAGTTAAAGAAATAATAAAACATATTTTTATTTTTGAAACAGACTTAGAACATATAAGAAATCTTTTTTATTTTTCACGCGAGTATAAACACGGGTATTATATATATATTCATTCAATAATCGAATTATGAATAAATTAAGGATATTTATTATTATTAAAATAGTGTTAGTAAAATAATAATTATGCGTGTTATTATATTGATCATTGATAGAGCGAAATGATTACAATTGGAAAGTTAAGGCAGTTCCGGAGGGAGTTTCACAACTCTTGCACGCTAGATTACAAATATTTGAAAAAAAAAACATGTAGCTTATTACAGATGCAGCTATAGAGTTTTGTTTTGGTAACTGAACGACGTTGGATGCAGGCCGCATCCAACTGGTCCTTTTAGAAATGTATGGGAGAGGGATATGTTCAGCAGTCAGTCCTACGGTTGAGATGTGCATGACACAGGCTGGTCCAATGAAATCCAAAATATTGCTTGTGCAATCACTCGCTTGATAAACCAGCGACTAAAACAAGTCTGACCTACTCGTCAATTCTAAAACTAATGCTCGAAGCTTAGTTTAAACACAGCGACGCAAATATTATTTCGGTTTCGATTCATACTAAAATAAATATTCCGAATTAAGTTTTAGCTTAGTTTGTTTGTTCAATCTGCCACCGATTTATTTGGATGTTTATTTAGAACTATTTGAATGCAGACTAAGTTAGGTAACCCTTTTCGTTGTAAGAACCAATGGTAAAAATGATTGGGTCGTTATCAAAGTCACATCATGTGAATTAATTAACAGATCGCACTGACAACGCTAGTTTGGCAAACTCTTATGGCCCGTCCACACGATACAAGCTTTTGTTTGTGCAACTTGATAAACAGTCAAGAACAGACGAAGAGTTTGTATTACCCTAAGTTTATCATACACGCTTAAGTTGGAGACTTGTGGACGTGAAGTTTGACGCTTGCGACAGAATCAGTGTTACAGAAAGAACCTTTGTCATTGAGTTAGGTAAGGGGTTGGGGTTAGACCAAACAGACGTTAAATAATTACACGAAAATGTTGGACTCAACGACACAAAACTCCACATCGCAAAACATTCACTAAATTCAGCCAACGAACAAATTTAATAGAATATGTTTTAATTTCTGAAAAATGGCAAAGGTTTTATCCTGTCAACTTTGCTTCATGATAAGCTTTCAGAGTTGAGCTTTAGTTGAAGGTCGTGATGAAACACACAGCGTGGTGGGAAGACATTTTCTGCTAGCCTAGTTTGCTAGTACCCTCAAGAATGAAATCCTGCCGCTAAGCACCTAATGGTGTGTTACGGCAGTAATTGTATTTGAGAGCAAGACTCCAATTTACATATACTATGATATTACCTTCGACCGCATCGTCACTCATCATCAAGTAAGAGAGTAATCAAACACTAATCTATCAAAGAACAAATAAAAATGTGAAAGCTGTGTATTGACCAATCACTGTAACGGAAAAAGGAAGCTGCTGCAAGTAATCTACGCACAGTCCAACTTTATAGCATTATTTCGGATATAAAACAAGGGTATTCAAAGTATATTTTTATCAAAGAAAGTTACAATTTACCGGTTGATACTGTCAACCAATGCTAAGTTTGTCTGTCAAGTTAGTAAGCCGTGATACGAGTATGTACTAACGTAGGTGTAGAGAAACTAGCCCATCACGGTTTCACTGTATTATAAGTGATACGGGCCTTACACTTGGAGATAAGTATGGGGCCACCATGGAGCGGATATATTAATAACCAGCCTTACAGTGCGTGGTACCAAACCTTACAATGAGTTAACAGACCATGGAAAGTCTTCCAACATATAGCCTAGCAATTGATGTCCTTATACGTAAACCTCCCCTGACTGCTTGACTTGTCTTCCAAAGAACGCAAGCTGAGTTGAAAAGTTGCCGGCCATTTACGAAGACTATCAAGGTTTTCTTTACCTAATTGAAAAGTAACGAACCACCACGTGAGCACCATTATGAGCACTGCAAGCGTAAGTCATCATCATTATCATCGTTTCAGCCGAATAACGTCCACTGCTTAACCCCTCATAGATTTCCAAAAGGACCGGTTGGAAGTGACCTGCATCGAACGGGTACAACGGGTAAAATGGATACAAAAATATTGGTACCCAGATAGTAATTTCCCATATCTCCCTTCGTACCACAATGTTGCATAATTCAACACAGTGATTCGTGACATTCGCCTATACATCACGACCGAGGTGTAATTTCCAACGTGTGTCACAAAATTATATCATTTTCTTCCTTCCGGGGCGTTATTATGTTTGTTACGGTACGTTTATGGCGAGATGTTGATGATATTATGTTGTTTATAATACATATGAAATAATAAATCTTGTGAGGGGTTAACCCATTCGATAAAATACCTAACACTCACTCTAGTGATAAATACCAGAGATATGAGAGTTATTTTTGGAGTCGAAGACAAGAGGCATTTTTTCTTAATAAGTATTTATTCTTTATAAAAATTCATACATCAGAACATTGCGCTTTCCTCAAGAGTTATTCAGGTGAATATTTACAGTTACATGCCATTTTTTCTTAAGTATTCAGAGTCAAGGCACAGTCATATAAACACAATAAACGTAAAGAAACACCAATCAAGTAAAATTAAACAAAATCAATGATTTCTAATAAAAATAATAATGTGTGTATGTCAAAGTCAACGTTAAAACCAAAGAATTAGAAGAAGAAAAAGAAGATGCTCTGATCAGAGTTCAAAACTGTATCTCACAGAATTCGCCCCATTTTACATTTAGGTCTATCTATGCTGTATAGATACAGCCTACAGACCTAACTTAGAGTCCCAAATCAAAGCGTGTTAAATGTACTATATTATCCTATACGTTTCGCTTCAATTTGCTACATTTTTAATACAGCTAATGAGGGACTGTCGATCAGTCGCTGACTGGTTTGAGTTCCATATAGGCCTTAAGTCGTATGCTAAACTTAAGACCTAAAGCTTAAAGTTTCAGTGAATATAACATTGTGGGGCAATCCAAAGTGAACGCCTGGCTAGCTACTACTATAAAGATTGAACATCTGTCACTAAGCACGAGTCCGGTAGCTCTACCATGAGTTGGCAACATAAATGGCATATATAATCGATACTCGATCTCGCCTACATATTAAGCTTGTGATTGGCGTACTCGCTGTCAATTTTACTTCCACAATTGACCGCAAAGTGGCACTGTTCATTTTTTCATACATTTTTTCGCGGCAGTCGATAGCGAGCATCGATTGTAAACTCATGGTAGACCTACAGATCGGTTCACAAACCGCTTCTTTCCGCTTCATAGCTGAATACTATCAAATGTGAAAAATACCTTTGTCGTAGAACAGGATCCACTCCAACTGTAGGCTCGTCCAGAATCAGCAGTTCAGGGTCATGTATTAATGCTGCAGCTAGTGATGTCCTTCTTTGTTGACCACCGGATAGATTTTTTACTTGTCTGTAACAGAAATAAAACGTTAAAAATGTATTCGGTGATACTTTATGGTTATGTGACGCGATGGATGTTGTACTCGCACCCGTTGTCACAACAAGACAAGCACATAAGCGATGTCTTATTAAGTACTTAAAGCCTTATTCCACGTGTTTAACTACTTAATTTTCAATACACTTCTCCTAAAATAAGCTTTTGTTTTATGTGTTTCACTGCTTAATTTTCAATAGGCTGCTCTTATAATAAGCTTTCGTTTTATGTTTTTCACTAAGTACTTAATTTTCAATAGGCTTCTCCTAAAATAAGCTTTCGCTTCATGTGTTTCACTACTTAATTTTCAATAGGCTGCTCCTAAAGTATGATATATTGTTTAACTTATAGGACTTGTTTCGTTTGCCGTCTGCTTTCATTTCTGAACGTTAAACATCTGTGACAATAAAACCAAAGTTTAAGCGTTGCCTGGGCCTATGGCCCGGGCATCATCGTATTATTTATTGACTAATAATAGTTTTAGAAACAAACTGTGTAGTAATTGGATGACCGAACTTTGCTCAATTTAGATACGAATACAAAGGAGCAACACATGTTCCGTGAGAATCTTGTCACCGCGATTCAGGATTTTGAATCGCGACTGTTACGCCATCTTGTTTGAACGCAACGAACAAACTTTTTCTTTCATTGCCTGAAAACATGGATTAAAACGACGTTTTCTAAAAATGAAACCTTGTTAGATTGATTTATCGCCTCCAAAACCCCCTGCATACTAAATTTCAAGAATATCGCTGGAGCTGTTTCTGATATCCAGATTATAAACACACGAAAATTGCTCGTTTAAAGTAATGGAGGATGGCCTCTACTTATACTATTGGCTACGCCAATTCCGACAGGGCCTAACGACTGTTGTCCTAAAATAACAACCGTACCTGAGAACCGAAACATGATACAACTCAGTATCACCGAAGTTGTAACCTTCGTAAGTTTTATTTAAATCTATTTGAAAAGTTTGAACACAAGGCAAGCTCCGTTACTAAGGGTTCAAAAACTAAAAGGGTAATAGCCTGCAGCTATAAGATTGAAACTGGGACAATAAAAGGATGGTTTTAGTCTCGACACGCTGATAAATTATCTCATCACATAAGCTCTTTTACATTCAACTGACCGACTAGTAACAGACAGAAGTATCAATTGAAAGAAGTTGTTTTGAGTTGTTGGCACATTCCGTTCATAATTGTTGCTGACGTTCCGCCAGACGATCACCCTACTTCCATCTCTTAAACCAGTCATGTTTCAACCTTACCATTACATTTGGTACCACAACGTCAATATAGCAAGCTTAAAATAATAATGGATTACGATAGACGTTTCGATGACGTAGTATCACATATTTCAGTCAATTCGCGTACTTTAACGTGACTTTCGACACTAAGTTTCATTATTCCAATGTCAAAATTTTTGAAGATCCGCACTCCCATCTCTTAAAGTAGTCGTGTGCAAACATTACCATTCAATTTGTTGACCGTATTGTGTCGGTGGGAGTACGATAGTATGATTATTTTAAGCTTATTAAAAAAATCTCCTGATATATGATAGTTTCGTAAAAGGTGGGAACAGGCCCCCTGATAGCCTAAACTCTAGGGCCTTTATTAATAAACGTTGCTGCGTAAACATAGATTAGGCGTAACATGCTTTGTCTTGCTTTCACGCGTGACATTTACTGCAAGCGAAAAATTTACAGATAGATGTTTTAACTATTCCGGGCTTATTAAAAGTTTATTAATAAGGCCGTAGAGATCTACGTAAGACTTAAAACCCTTTGTGACATACATTTATTATTTACAGCACAGTTAGCTCAGTTGGTAGCAACACAGCCTTCGATGTGCGGAGGCCCGGGTTTAATCCAATGCCATCACGTAGATGAACAGAAATGTTTGTTTGGATGTTGTTGTCATGGATGGAGAATTTCATGGATGTTGTGATGCATTATCGTGCGCGTCTATGGTTCCCACGATGCAGGGAACCCCAGTGCGGAATTATGTGTATATCAAACATATAGTGTAAACATTAACGTTAGTATTATTGAAATATGTTCTTCAGACTCCAAAAGTCAGCATTGGTTAGTACAGGCTGCGTCATGTAAAAATAACACTTGCGGTTAGGTTGCGCAGTAGGCGATTTTCGTTCTATTCGGTGGTATGAGGTGCGGCGCGGGGCGGGCGGGGCACGCGCCGCATGCTTCTTGGAGCGCTAATTGTGTTACCATATCTAAGGATTTTTGGATTGTTCTCCGAATTGCGGCCAGACTAAAGCGGCGGTACAATATTCTGTGGCAAGGGGCAGAATGCGATGAGCTACTCGTAGGCGAGAAAGGTCACAATATTACTTTTTTAGATTGTTAAGTACGTTTGAGAGATAATTCTCAAACAGCAACCAAATCTCAGGATTTTTCAATGGAAATCAGGCCTTTTCTCCGGTCTCGTTTTTTATTTTATCCATAGCTGTAGCCTCTACAGGCATTTACACGCGCGCGTTACCGGATAGGTGGTTAGTGCAGCGTAGAACTCAGCCAGATGCTGGCGCAGAAAGCGCACCGCCGAAGGCGAGCGTTGAAGACGCTTCGCGGCAAATAGAGCAGTAGGACTTGCTCTAGACTAGAGTACCATTGAGGTACAGATACAGACCTCGGCTTGGACCGTCGCCAGGAGAGAGGGAAGTCGGAGAGGAGCGTTATTGGTTCATCAGTCAACCTTTGAGTGTACCCATGCACAAACACACCCCTCAACTTTCTTCCAGCTTTCTTTTAACATGACGCGACCTGTACTCAAGGGATATTTTCTTTACTTACCGTGTTGGATTAGGAAGCTGCAACAACGCGATTAAGAAGTCTATTCGCTCTTCAACGTCTTTTGTCTTCATGTTAGCAATCCAACCGAAGTATATCAGGGTTTCCCTTATTGAAAACTCTCCGAAAAGTGCGACTTCCTGTAAATAAAACATTAATATCTTTAATAATAAAGAAATGTATTAAACATTTAAAGATTGTATGAGGTATACGTACAGGATTATTAAATATAGGTATACATTTATGGTATGGTTACCTAGAACATCGATCCCTGGTAGAATATGACGTGAGCTGTTTATAAGGATATTAATTTCAATAAGAATATACAGCGGTAACTATGTTTTATAAGATAAACATCTCAAATTAGAACTGCGATGCAGACTATCGCAGAATGGAGTTTATTACACCGGTAGTGTGGAACGTATGAACAAACGAGAGTAGCAGTAAATATTTTAACACTACCTGTCTACATATTTAAAATATTACAAGAACCTATACTTAGTTTTAGAGGTAAGGGTGTCGATTCTGTAAGCGTTTTCTACCTACACTAAAAATCTCTGGATTATGGCAATTCTTATTCTATTTAGGTTAAAATCCAAATTAGTATAACACTACCGAAAGACAGATTAGTCGTCATGTAATTGTGTGCTCGATAAACTAACGTAGAAATACCCAAATATGAATAGAATAATCTTATTTTTAGAAATTTCTTTCCAAGTGTTACATAAATTTGGATTTTAGTATTAAGAGAATAAGGACTACCGTGATTAATTTTTAGTTCGGTAGTTAAGTTTAGTTTTTTTTAACAAGAGAACTACCGTTTTAACAAAAGCACACGAAAAGTAAATGAAAAGCTTTACTTGGTTTACATTAAAATAATTTCTTAGTAGCCTACATACTTTTCTAGCTTCAGTTTTATTATACACATTATGTAAATATATATACTGGCATAAGCATTATCTTGTACTCAGGCACCAATTTATATGCAAATAAATATTACTTTGGATTCATCAGACGGTTCACGTTTATTTCTGGCGTTCGTTACATGTATATAAGTTACATTCTATTTGTATATTTAACGCAGATAACATTATAGGAATAACAAGTTTAATCTTAGTAAAAATGTATACAAAGTCACCGTTCTGTTACCGTTCGATTGCAATTCAGTTAGTGGAGTCGGCCCCCTGTTATCTCTGTTCTCAGTAAGTTTACACTGTAGCATGACACTGCAGAAATCGTCTGGATATGTTAACCAATCAAAGTCAGTTTAGATGTCATAATTTAATGATGTGTCAAACTCACGAAAAATGTTACCAAAATAAATATAAGGTGCATTTATTTTCTACCTTTTTGTCATTTACTAAATATGTACTAGTAGTTTGTAAATTTAACGTGTCTGCTCAAGAAAAAACAACTTTTTTAACTGGCAAAATCAAGAAGTGTTCAGTAGGGCAATTGTGTATAACAGTTGCAATCCAAAGTTGATTGAAATCTAAAAAAAAGGCGGCTTTACGTCACTTTTGTCAGTTCCAGTCAGCAACTTAACATTTCTGCTTACTTGAGCTGTCAAAACTGATGGCAGTTCTCAAGAATTCAGTCAACATTTGATTGCAACTGAGATACGTAACTGCTCTGCAAGTTTCTTTTAAAACTTACAATTTAAATGAATTATGCAAGTATTTGATTTTGCGTTCTGAAGTAAAGGTTTTTATTGTATACTAACTGACCCGCCAGCGGCTTCGCTCGCGTCACCTCGCGGGATACTGTTAATTACAGATTTTTAACGATCCAACGAGAACTCTTTAATTTACCGGGATCAAAAGTATCCTCAAACGCTCAAAGTCGCACAACGAGCTATGGAGAGGGCTATGCTCGGGGTTTCTCTACGTGATCGAATCAGAAATGAGGAGATCCGTAGAAAAACTAAAGTCACCGACATAGCCCAGAACATTAGCCAGTTGAAGTGGCAGTGGGCAGGGCACATAGCACGCAGAACAGATGGCCGATGGGGCCGAAAGGTTCTGGAGTGGAGACCACGGACCGGCAAGCGCAGCGTAGGTCGTCCACCGACACGGTGGACAGACGACCTGATGAAGGTCGCAGGACGACGTTGGATGCAGGCCGCTTACATCCGGTCCTTTTGGAAAATCATAGGGGAGGCCTATGTTCAGCAGTGGACGTCCTACGGCTGAGATGAGATGATGATGAAAAGTATCCTATATGTAGACCAGGGATATATACTACCAACATACAAAATTTCGTTTTAATCGGTCCAGTCGTTTTGGAGATAAGCCCGTACAAACAGACAGACAAATAGACAAACAGAGAATCAAAAAATTTAAAAAAAAATGTTTGGTTTCACTCCTTACATCCCCCGACTCGGTTTTTAGCATATGTTTCCATTGTACAGAAATTAGACCTCTACAGTTTTATTATATGTACTTAGTGATTATTATAGGAACTCATAAACACCTGTTCTACAACTCTATTTCATCATTGTACTTACATAATAAACATTACTTAACTTACCTTACTATTTAGAATAGTATATTATGCAATTAGTCAATAAAGGACGGATTTAAAGCGATCATAGATTAATCACGAGGAAGGAAAGGATAAAGGATTCTAACTATTATGATGATTTATTAGTTTTAGTTTTAGAATCCTGAGCGATGCGAGTGATTCACGGCCCTCGATATAAATCCGTTTTATTCAACAGTTGCATATTATACTTTTTTTTATTTTTTTTTTATTTTGCTTTTGTTCACAGACTCAATGGGTCCGTGGCATTGTGTACATTTATATTTTAAACTTATATTTTTTTTTTATAATTACTAACGGAATATGTCTATTATACTTCATACATATTATACTTCATACCATTACTACGAGAACAAAAAAATATTCAAGCGAAAATAGACATTTGATGACAAAAAAAGAAACCTTAAATTCATTAAAATTGGAACAATTACTAAACATATGTACAAGTCATTTTCTTATTATTGTTATTTTTTTTCTGTAATGGCAGCAAAGAACACAATACAGTTTTTATTCTAATTCTAAACTCCTTATCGCAAATATCGATCAAACAAATATCGAAGAGTAAATTGCAGAAAGAGTTTGTATGTCGAGTACTCTTTGCGCAAGGAGTTTGTATAAGCATTGTGATGGACGTCAAATATATTGGTGTGTTCTAAATTCAAACACCAAAATAGAGAAAGGCCTTATTATTCACTGTTTTCAGTGTATAAATACATGCTATGCTATTTTAGAACGTTTTATACGGAACGCTCAGCAGCTGCTGCCACCTATCCGTACCTAACAGAACTAAAGAGTTGTATTTTACAAATGTTTATGTCATCAAAAGTTTCTGTCAATTTTTTTTTTTTTAAGTAGTTACTTGGTAGTTTCACTGTCAAGTCAATATTTGCCGATACGTAGTATTCTTTCTTTCACAAGTTTAGGAGGCGGAACCTGCATACTATATAGGGTGTTTGGTAGAGGGTCCGACAAACCAAATGAGTGTGTTCGAGGGCCCACTTGGAGAATAAATAAAATAATTTACTTCTGTATTAAAAAAATAATGTTTGAAGTTTTCTTTGCCTACTGTTCCATATTTGGAGTCCAACGTTACGCTTGATGGAGTTTAACTCGTAATGGACAAGGCAACAGTCTTCCTTGGGCATTAAAATTGACGCAAAATTACAATGCACTCACCTCTTATAAATGCACTGTCTGGGAGACTCATTTCTGCTGTACATGCGGTACAGCCCGCGGCACGTAACTCTAGCGCTGACCGTTATTGCGCAGAAGTCAAAAATTGGGTATTACAGGGGGGCTAGAGTGACGAAGGACTCTTGTCTCTCTCTGTCACATCGAAGACGAGGGACTCTTGTCTCTCTCTGTCACATGTGCGCGACTGTACCCATCCCCTCCCCATTTCGCTCAGCGCTAGAGTTACGTGCCGCGGGTTGTACGTAAAATAAGATGTAAAATAAGAGAACTAACAGACGTTTCTACGGCGCGGTTAGTTTATTTTGCATATTTCCATAGCGTAATGTCATATGGGATATTGCTATGGGGTTCAGCGGCTGATATAGAGACCACCTTTATTCTACAAAAACGTGCTATTCGAGCTGTAACGGAACAGGCTCTGGGTGAGCATTCCGTCACGATTCACAAATATAGAGACATAAAAAGTATCTTGGTATGAACAAATATTGATGAAATTTAGACAATCAAAAGTAGAAAAAACCGTTAATGTGTGATATTGAGATTAAGATGTTTAGTCGGGTATTTCTTATAGCAAGACTATACTTATTGAAAATTATAAGTAGCATATACTATTTAAGCTACCAAGATATTCGATGTAGCAAACATTTAAATCGATTGCTCAAACAGTATTGATAAGTGATTTCAAGGAAAATGAAATGTTATAATTCTTTAAATACATAAAAGATTTAAGCATAATTAATACAATTACCATGAAATAAGCACCATTGATATTTTTAGTCATACAAAGGTGTGGCGACGACTCGCTACGATCTCGTTGTAGGTACATATATACTCCAACCTATACATAAAGAGTTCTTTTAACTTTTACTTTTCTGTTTGACACTTTCAAATTTAAAATTAGATGATGTTTTTTTGACAGCGATTCTGACAGGGTTTTTTATGTAGATTGATTATATTTGGGTGACAACACATGTGTATCATTTAAATTACGGGAGAGAAACACTTTCTGCAGTGCTAGTAACAGCGGCAAGGATCACAGCCGGAGTTCGCTGCCAGTATCTAGGTACGCATCGGTGTTACCTCCGGTGTCTTCATTGGTGATGTGATGATGAAAATTAGTTAGTGCTGTAGATGCCAAAAAGAAGGTGTGAATTTTGCTATTCAAATATAATGGTGCTTCCTGCATCGACTTGATCGTGATCGAATATGGAATACTACGCGTGAGTTCTATATATTATGTCAGGAACGTAACTGTGAAATGATCGAAATGATCGAAGCTCGGAATGTTTCCTGAAATGACATCGACCAATTTTCGCTGCGACTAAGGCTAGTGATACATCGACGTTTTAAGGCCTACCATTCGGCAATTATTTTAGACAATATTTTATTAAAGTGAGGAGCACATTTTTGTTACGCGTCCGTGTATTTGAGTTTGGGTTAGACTGTCTACTCTGATTCTAGCATGAGAATGCGGTAATAAATTATAGCAATTGAATTATTTGCTGAGAGTATCAAATGTAATATTTAACAACAAATAATAATTCGTAATTTCATTTAAGCATTTCTTTGTGATAAATAATAATAGTAAGAAGAGATAAATAAGATTATAATCGCTTATAGACGCAAACTCTACATTTGGAAAACTACCAAACGGACTTAGTAAGCCCATACTAATTTTGGGGTAAATAGAAGAGGATCTTGGCATGATGGAGAACATTTGTGTCACAGTAAAGAGCAGCTCTTAATCCAGAATTCGAGTTGTAAGCCTTCAACATGCCAAGAATCCTACTATCTAAATCATAATAAATCTAGAATTCTACGGCAAATCTAAAGAAATCAAACTAATTACTTACAATATGAAAATTAATGAAATATATTATATCTTAAAATTTTAGAGGTATCTATTATTAATTTGCTCGGTAAAATAAAGCTAACTATTATAATAATCATCATAATCAATATATGCCTGCTAGTATTGAGTTAACCAATACAACAAAGATTCTGCTAATACATAAGTATTTAAAATAATTGCTTTTCCTAAAATGGTTAAATAGATAACATGTCATGTAAAACACTAGTAATTTAAGTATCGCAATCTCGTATAAAAAGGAGATTTATGTATGTGGTAAATCTTATCAAACTTGGTCAAGCAATGCAGCACCTTGAGAATTCTTGTAAACCACAAACAAGGGTCTAGAGATTTCTCTAAGTCACTGATATTATTTGCCATATATTGCGTTCAGTAAACAAGTAAATGATTAAACTTGAACTATTGAACTATTCAGGGAATAGTGGCTGATAATATTTATCTAAAGGAATTGGATAATCAGCGTAGTAGTTACTGATCACAAGAGATTTCTAAAGCGCATATAAAGTGTATTTTTACTTAATTTCATATTTATTTCCTAGCAGATTTCATAAACGGAACAAATAGTACATAAATTATAGAGACACTTAGTCTGCAAGAGATTATATAAATCTTATCAACAGCTAAATGCTCATAGCAACAAACATAAATCTATAAAGGAAGCTAGATATATAATTAACAGGTTTATAATTGTTATTAATAATTACGAATATCATGCGAATATCTGATATTATTTAATGGAGTTGTTTATATATTATTTCACTAATCAAAACTATTTATCAGATATAGCAGGTAGTTTTGCAAGCTAATAATTATATAGTAAAACTTGCAAATAACCTACTATTTCTATGTTCTATGGTCAAATAACATAGACCTTAAATTCAGAAACTTGTATTGATGATTAATATCTTCCACGATTAGAAGTCAAATCAAGTACATAAGCTAGAAATCTTGGATTAGCTCAGTCAGTCAGTCTGTAGGAACTAAGTATTTGCAGTCTAGTATGTTCATCGCAATTTATCGTTATTAGATAGCAATTCAGTTATTTCAATGTAGTAGTAGGTTATTCATCGTAAAATCAGAATACCTAGGCGTTGCTTTTGGTTTCTCTAGGCATCTATAGTTCTGAATAGTTTTCTCTGTTTCAATTCTTTCCGAAAAGAGCAAGGTTACAGCAGCGGTTCACAGTGTTAAGGTCCTCCTAGACTAGACGATTATTGGCCAAAACTAATTATTATAGGATAAAAAAAAATGGGGGGGTTGTTACAGAGCTATATACGAAATGGGTCCCCGTGAATCTTTGAGAGATGTATTTAAAGAAATCAATATATTAACTTTGCCTTCCTTATATGTATTTGAAAATATAATGTATGTTCGTAAAAAAATACATAAATATAAGTTAAATAGTGATCACCACCCTTTTAATACTAGAAATACAAATAGGATAGCTGTAGGTACCTAGTTTTAGACTTGCGAAGACTAATAAGTCATTCCTAGGAAATTGTGCGCGTTTTTACAATTAAAACCCAAAACACATAACTGAAATTTTCAATTAAGAAACAAATTCAATAAGTTGACTGTAAAAACATTTTTATAAAAAAAGCTTATTATAAAGGCTCTATATATTTTGGAACGTGGCGGTAGAGTCGTTAAAGTACATTATAATTAAAAATTTACGTTCATAAGTGCGTCTTTGATGCCTAAATTGAATAAATGATTTTGACTTTGAGATATTGTGAAAAATAATTTTGATTTCTTAGAATTCTTAAGTACCAAATCCAATGTTTATGTTCTCTATACGCATGGCTCGAAGACTGTACTGCCCTCGGATGACAAAACGCCGTAACCTAAAAATCGACTATTTGAGAATAACGAGTTCAAAGTGTTTTTTTGTCTTTGAATAATCAAAATAACTCTATTTGTTACTATATTCCTGAATTTATTTTTTATTCTGATATACAGGGTGTTTAATGAAACTTTGTAGGGATTTTCGGAGCCGATCAATTCACCAATTATTTTCAACCACATATGCCATAGTGAAAAGTGTCATGGTTTGTAATTTAATATTAATAGTTTGTTTTTACTTTTAATACCAATAAAAAAATATCAGTTCAGTTTTAGGTAATTATGATATTCAAAACTCTTAATAAACAAATAATTTTTGATATGTTTAATCTAAGTATTGTTCAGATTTCAAAACTAGCTAAGTCCATGGCCTTTCATTTAAAAAATAATTGAATTATGCACAAGATTTAATTAGAAATATAATGTACATTTGTATAAAATTACCATTATATTTCATTTGAATTACTACGTTTCTGGTATCTAGATTTGGTCAAACTATTCAACAGCAGTATTTTTTATCTGAACTTTTATGCGTAGTTTGAAAAGGAACCGAAAGAAGTAGACATTCGACGGGTTAATAAAATAGCAAAAAGAAGATACATATTTTCTTATTCAAAAGTGTTACTTACGCAAAAATCAGCAGAGAATAAGCAATAACTTAAAATTTAAAACGTACGCCGGTCTTCTTCTTCAATTTCTTCTTTAACTCGCACATTTTCGAAACATGATCATGGAGTTTGACAAATTTATTAAGTTATCATTATCTCAGCCGGAGGAAGCTCTCTCCCCAAAAATTTTCAAAAGGACCGGTTGGAAACATTGGTTTTCATAAAAACAATGCAAGTTCTGTGCAGTTCTTAATCCTGGAATAATTACAGTTGTTAATGAAATCATAACATGATGCTCATTTAGGTGAACTGTTTAAATATTGTTTTCTCAAAAGTGAACTGATAACATTGTCTCTGGCATTTTAACAATTCACTTTAACCAACATTGCAGACGCCCGACGACGAATTATAATGTAAGTTGATAAACAGGTGGATATGGAGCGTCATGTTTACAAGAGTCCATACAAAAAAACAGGTGAACGGTTTTTCTACGGTTCTTGAATAGAAGGCCTGGGCAGGCCTGCTTTAACGTTGTTATAGTACGAATAAGCCGGGCAGTTTTCTAGAAGTCCTATAAGAGCTCATGGTATGAGGCCCCATCTGTTGTCAAATGTATCATATTTTATGCTGTGTTTAAGTTTGTTACAAATAGCGTAGGAAAAATCTAGATAAAGTTGTCTGAATCTTTGTGTCATTAGTTTTCTAGTTCATAATTATTTATCTCAAGATGTCATACATTTATTATTTTGGCTGAATGACTTTGTATCCATGGCTAAGTAATAAATTAAAAAAAAAAAAGTTAAGTTTTTTGCGATTTGCGATTTATATTTAAAATTTTGTTATATATTTCATACCTGAAACTAACAATAGTGCCATTATTGGTATAAAATACATTTATTAAACAGTTCCGTCCGTATTTACATTGTTGCGCTCTCCTACGCAAGAATCCTCCACGCCGCCTGCTATCGTCAGAATAACGACGCGTCAGATCAGAAGAGAAAAATGTCGGAGGACCTAATTTCCTCACAGATAGCAGAAATATCTAAAATGAATGGGTGGAAAAAAGTGTAATTAAATGACTAAATCGACTCCGTCCTAAAAGGTGAGCTAACCTCACTTTCGACCCATTCCAATAACATGAAGAACGAAATCAAGAAACTGCGTATTGATTACGCGTCTTTTCAAAGTAAACTTTCGTCAGTTGACGCTGAGATAACCAACTTAAGACTACCATCAAATTCCAAAGTAACTCTCACTCTGACCTAGTTCCAAAAGTACTCGTTGGAGTCCAACATCCATGATGCAGATTCTCACGGAGTACGCGATGAGATCAATAGTCTTCAGCAGCGGGAACGCCTCTTAATTCTCCTTCCTTCAATTATAAAATGCCGAGGCATCTCTACTAGGCATTTGGACCCGCCTGGGGATACTCGCAAAATATATATAAACAAGCACCTGACTGGAAAATAAGGCTTTGCTTAAGAAAGTTAAAGAACAAGCCAGAACTTGCCAATACCAGTATGTATGGATTAAAAACTGCCAGATTTTTGTGAGAAAAGGAGACACTTGCCCTGCTATACTAATAAGAAGAGAAGACAACCTCAAAAAAAATATATGGATTATGTTTTGTGTGTTACTAGGATAATAAAATATACATTCTGTGTAATATCAAGAAACCATACTTATACATTCATCACCGCTTGGAAAGGCACAGAGGAAACTCACAAATACCTGTTATTATGGAACATTGTAATTACTGCAGTAGACATGGAGTCATACATTCCAGAAACTAAGTACCTCACAATAGTGGTAAGTAATGATTTACATGCCCTCAAAACATATGTGAGGATAGTACTTCTAAAATTTCATGTCTCTCTTTCATAACATCCACCTATATCTGAATATGTATTGTTTTCTGTTTACACCTGCACCTTTTCTTGTATATCAGTCATATTATGCATTTTGAATGTAATTCTCAGTAATATGCCTACATAAAAATAGTTCTCTACTTACCCATAGAACTTACCACAATGTTACATTAAAGTTTGTGATTAACTTTAAACAATTCTTAAAGGAAAGACAACAGCTACATACATACACCTATAATGCATACAGCAGCCAGCGCAATACTGTACTGACATAATAGTATGAGCTACCTGAAAAAATACATTATTGTATGAAAAAAGAAAAAGACTATATTAATCAAACTTAAAGTAATAATTGTGTATATGTATCCACTACTTCAATTAATTTTAAACTCCAACTTTATTATGATATAATAAATGTTATGGATAACTTAACAATTATTTTGATAAGAAAATGCACTAATGAAAAATGCCGTTTAATAATGTCACATGCTAATTTTAAAAACTTAAAAAAGCTCAGTGGCTCTGGAAATTGTCATATTATTTCCATACAACTTTATATATTAATTTACCCAAACTTGCACAGATTTACCAATTTTCATACAGCAATGTTCCTTACCTTAAAACTTGTGATATCAGAAGTAATTGTAGTGATTAAGTGTAGCCTAAGGCATGAGCAATTTACATCTCAAACTATATTAAAAGGCTATTAAAACATGTAAATAAAATAACACAGTATTATTGGACAAAATATTATATTGTGCTCATCTGTGGATCCCAATTGGTTCACAACAATCAATATTGTATTACTAGGATGACTGTATTCTGTTCAATAAGGTTATATAATATCACACACAGTAATAATCAATGCCACTACGCAATAATAGAAATAATATGGATTTACTAGCTGTGCTAGTACACAGTTTATATGGGTCCGGTTGTAAATACCTACAATGCAAAAAACCTATGTAGTAAATAATCCACATGTCATATTTAGTGGCTTTATGATTTTTATTATTCCATTACTGCATACAAATAATATTACCATTATATTATATGTGGACAACATGGTGCTGGTGAGTCCATCATTGGGAGTGCTCGGTGAGATGCTGAAGAAGTGTGAGAGCTATGTTGCTAGACATGGTCTGACATATAATATCAATAAAAGCAAATACATGGTATTTTATGCCACCAGTAAATGCCCTGAAAATATATCTATTACGATAACCTTAAATGGCTTTAATTTAAACAGAGTTTATAAATTAACTAATTAACTTGAATATTTAGGGCATTTTCTTACTAACGACTAAATGACAATGTGTGAAATGAGAGAGAGTAGGGTGCTCGCCATCCGATATAATGTGTTGGCTCGTAGATTCACCCGATGTACTGATCAAGTCAAAATCACGCTATTAAAAGCATATTGTCAAGGCTACACATGGTAGTCTGTAGTTCAATTGTGCCAAAAGGTCACTGGATGAGGACAATGTGTAGGAACGTGTCCAATAAAATCAGTAACATTTATGCCTGACTAGTTTAAAAAAAAAATATGGTTTGCACATGTGCATTGCAAGCTAACTCTGCCTTTTATGGTATTGCCCAATGACAGGCATAAAAAGCAATTCCGTTGTAAAAATCTTGTGTTCCTACTACATCTTTTAGATTTTTTTATGATTTTGTCAGGAATAGGATTATTGTATTTTATTACAATATAAGTTGCAGTTCTTTTCAACGTGTTGTTACTAAGATTTTTTCTTGTATACCTTATAGGTCTACCTCCTTGGTTTAATATTATAAGTAATCTTAAATCAGTTTATTGTATTTTATTATACTAAAATAAAATGTAGTACCTAGTTCTTTTAACCACACATGTTGTAGTTCCTACAAAATTAGGTTGATTTCTGCGAAATCTATTGTATTAATGGCCAAATATGGCGAATCAACGGGTTAAGCATGTTGTTTACTTCTGTTCTGTTCATAAAAACTATGTAAAAAAAACTTGTACTTACAATAAGCCTTTATTACACACCAATAAGCAGACAATAGGCGGGCTAGCGAATGGTCATTTCACTCAAGAGTCAGGCTCATGTCATGACTGATGATAAGCAAACTGATGGTTTTCATGCCATCATTCGCAATAAAATCGCGACATTGATGAGCAGAGTGCGGGCAAAGCAAAGAACTTAGCCGTCACCTTTTTTGAAGCATTTTGTGAGGATGGTGACACAATAATTACATCTACATGTTGGTCATCTGCTGCCTAAAGTGCTTCATAATTTAATTTATTCACCTTAGTTAATTATTAATTTAGCATAATAATATAATTTAAGTATAAGTTTTTTGTATTAAAATGTGGATCTCAGTTACCTGAAATAAATTATATATATTGAAAACATACTGTTTTTATTGTTTCTTAGATTTTCATCTGTGAGAAACTATTTATTTTCAGCAAGGATTTCCAAAGATTGTGTAAGCTAAATATAAAAAGACCAAAATTCTGTTGTTTTGCATTTAGACCTTTCTAAAGCTATCTTTCACAATCTTGTGAAATCCCTGCTGATTAAATAATTTTGCTGCATCCAACATAATATGCCCTTAAACATACCTATTGGATGACTAATGCATATAATATACTATACTACCAATATTATAAACGCGAAAGTTTGTATGTATGTACACATGTTTGTTACTATTTCATGCTCAAACGGCTGGGACAATTTTGATGAAATTTGGTATGGAGGTAGATGAGGTGTTGGATTAACACAGGAGACTTTCATTATCATCATCCATCAAAATGCAGGATGAACCACGGAGCACAGCAGCTGTGTATACAGGTACATATACACCTACATATTTTATTGAACCTATTTTGTACATATATACTAGCTGCTAGCTGCTAGCATATATATACAACATAGGTTCAAGAAAATATGTAGGTGTATGTACATGAACCTGTATATACATACAATATATTATATAGGTACCTGTGGGTAGGAAGGTATATATATATATACCTACATATATATACATACCTATAGGTATATATATATTCTAAGTTTTTACCGTTAGGTGTGGATAGATGGCAGCACATAACCGTTCCTTCAAATTTGACAGAGTTACCAGTCTAAACCCAGTATTCATTGTAGTCTTTGTATAAATAAGCGTTTTAGAGTGGGAATGGTATAAATAGATTTGCTTCTCCAAAATTTCGGTATATCTACTGAGAAGCGCGCTTTTTTCACACGTTATTACTTTGTAATATTTAGTATACAATTACGAATTATTATTATTTAATGCAGCTTCACACGTTTTTGTCATTTTAATCATAAACTTAGAAAATAATCGGATACCTATGCTTATAAATACTTTACAAGTAATTATTTAAGATATACAAATCTAGCTACGCCCCGCGGTTACACCCGCGTGGTGATGTATGTTGATGGAGTTTATAATATTAGTGTGAAATAGGTACTTCCAATGTTTATTTAATGTTTTGTCTTGTTTTTTTATACTAGCCCCAAAAAGTATTTTATATTCACATCACTAGGTACGTCATGGCGTTTTATTTTTGTAAATATAGTTATATTAAATATATTATATAGTAAATATATTGTTAAAGTTTTTGAACAAAATACTTTTTTTAATATTATTTTTTACCCACAGACTCCAGAGTCCGTACCATTTTTTTACATTTACTTAACTTAACTAATTGATCAACTATTTAAATATACATCTTTGTGAACAAAAGATACTTAAACATAAAGTAACGAATGTTCCAAACAAGGGGTTGCAGACCTAAATCTAATTTAAATCTCTAACAAGATTAGGTGTAAGTGCTTAGTTTATAAATATTAAAGCATTATATAATTAGCTATGCGTTGAAATTCTAAACAGGTCTTGAATAAGCTAATAGTCATGTCTTCCAATTACCATTTGTATCAAAGCAAAACTGAATTAATTACTTGACCGAAATAATTATTCGCCTCCCCCACGAATCACTGAATTATTAATAACAGGAATAAATCTACACCAATATTCCCTTAGAATTGCGCTAACTTGCTAACTCGAGTTGGAAAAGCGTATGCAAATAAAGTCTATTTAGTCGTAAAATATCTAAAATGGGAATATTAAGGTGCTGTCAATTCACGATGTCGATAAAAATGTGGGTTTTTGAAGCAGTTTATCTCATAAGCAGCGACTAACTTAAAATTACAAAAAATAATATGACATTTCTAAGACTTTTAACAAAGTACACATTGATGGAATTAAAACATATTTTAATAATTCATACATACATATATACGTAATTCAAACATACTACTTAAATTCACCTTTAAAACAGTTTTTCTCTTTATTCACATTAGTATTTGTTATGAAACACACATTATAAAATAGCGATTTTTGTATTGGATGTTTGGATAAATGTTAGATATTGTTTTTATTGAGTAGTGAACATTATTTTTATGATTTTGGTACGTTTTTACGAGATGCGCTTGATTTTAAGTGTTCCTTTCATTTTCCTGAAAGAATTCAAGCTCTGAAATGAAAACGCCTTAAGGACTGGCTTGCGCAGTTGATAGCAGCCTTGCCTTCTGAGCCGCTGGTCCCGGCCTCAACCCCCGGACCGGACAGGTCTTAAATTTGTCAAAATCAATATAAGCTTCAATGAGGGTTTCTTATTTCCCCCCCATCCACCAAGTTATATATTGTAGTCCTTTAAGTTTATTGTTTTTTATTTTACTTAGGTACTTAGGCAAGTTCCTGAAGAAATGAAGCCTAAACATAAACGTACTATATACAGCCTTACGATTATCTAATGATTCGTCGATGTGCTCGTCAACGAGCTCACCGATGTCAAATACGTTACGAGATATCGCCCTTGTACATAAAGTTGTTTATCCAACGTTTCATTTTATCTCGTCATTCGTTTCACGGATGTTTTCAAAGATGCAACGGTGTTTGCTCTTAGAGAATCGCACAGCAAATATTGGTGTCGATTCTGTAAGCATTCTCTTAACTAAAAATCTCTACATTATGGCAGTACTTATTGCGGTTAGGATAAATCCAAATTAGTAAACACTTTCGAATGACAGAACTAAACTTAGATATTTCTCTTTAATTGTGAGCATATTTTAGATAGTATAGTCGTCACGTAATTTGTTGCTCGCTAAACTAACCTAAAATAACCCAAAATTGGAATAGAATAATCATATTTAAGAAGTGTCATTCGAAGTGTTAAATAATTTTGGATTTTATTGTTAACAGAATAACGACCACCATAATAAATGTTTAATTAGGTAGTTTAGTTTAGTTTTTTCTAACAAGTGAATCGCTACTATTGACGTATAATGACAATTTAACATAATATCGTTACGTTTTAAAGAAATACTTTCAAAACACTGTTACATTTTTATAAGGCATCACTTACTACACTTAATTATTTAAATTTAAACTCTGACTATTATACGAAAACCATATATATATTTAATAGCAACGGTATTTGAATGAAACACTTGTACGTTTTAAGGAATGTCAGTGACATCTATGTTTTATTTTACGAACTTACACATACCTACATAGATAGACGTAGGTGTATAGGTATCATATTTATATTATTTTCGGATAAGAATCTATAAACACTTTATACACAATAAAATTATTATTATAATTAAGTTTGTATAAATAATGTCTGAGAGTCTGCATAAGAGCTTATTTTACGAACTAACACATACCTACATAGATAGACGTAGGTGTATAGGTATCATATTTATATTATTTTCGGATAAGAATCTATAAAGTTTAGGCACAATAAAATTATTATTATAATTAAGTTAGTATAAATAATGTCTGCATAAGAGCTGACCGATCACAGCTAGCTCATTCACCTCAAGTAACTAGTAGATAAGTACTCGTATCTATCAGTCGTGCTGAAGCAAGAGAGCATAATTGTATTAGGTACTTATTTATAATTCTGTCAGAGGAGAGAATCCAGTGATAAATTGTGATTGATTGTGAATGGAGGCTGTTGAGGCGTTCTCCCGTGAGAACTCCGTATTTTCCCGAGATAAACAATACATTTTGTTATTTCCCAAAAGGCAGGGCATGGTTTTGACAAAATTGAATAATTCCCTGTATCCGCCAAAGGGCGAGACGCAGTTGAAGATATATACAATCTATACATATAATAAAAATGTAGCGTGTCGCTGTCTGCACATGGAAGATATATGAAAATAAATATTATTGGGATTTATAAACGAAAATAGAATGAAAAAAATATAGTTAGAATTTTTATGTTTAACTGTTTGTCTGTGTGTTTGTGCACGCTAATCTCAAAAACGCCTTATCCGATTTAGATGTGGTTTTCACTAATATATTTTGGTAAGCTTCACTTAGCATTTATGTTAAGTGAAGCTTTTATTTCATGTCGATCGGTTTATAAACAAAAAAGTAATTGATATTTCAAGAATAATCTCGCCACTACACCAAGACCAAGCAAGCGAAGCCGCTGGCGGGTCAACTAGTATACAAGCAAATAATAAGGTACAGATCACCGAAGCAAGGGAGATATGAAAAGGGTGCGGTGTCGCAGCAATATGCCGAAAAACAGAACAAATTGCTCGCGGCGGTTCGCAACTTTAGTATTATGTGACTGAACGCCGGTCGCGATATTGCATATAAACAGTTTACAATGCTTGCTCTGTTTTTACGAATAAACAAACGTTAAGTTTGAATACCGCAGTGAATAATGAAATTATATATATGAAGCTAACAATATGTTGCATTGCGGAATACGGCCACTGCTTGCGACACCAGCTCACGGATTGGCATCTCTCTAGATCTCTATGGGTATTAATAAAACAGCTAAAAGTTGGATGTTACTCTATATAACGCGAGGTTGTTCAATTTCGCTGTCACTTGAAGGGAAGACTAAATCAATCCTTACTATGGATAGAAATTTGACATAACGTCCATACAAATAGTCTCAAATATATATATCTAGTAAGCTAAGCCGATAGGTAGGTAATTGGCACCGGCTGTAAGAAGCTACGAGTACGTATGCTCAGATATGCTTAAAAATATATATTTGTCATACATTTATTTTCCATCGAGATACAAATATTTCCATGAAAAAACCTACAAGAAAGAGGGTAGACAAAAGTGTCTGATCGTGAAACGTTTCAGCCTCGTCTTCAGTAGACCCTTGACCAAGGTGACTGCAACACAACATCAATTCCTATCGGCTGCAAAAAACTATGATAAATATCTGGTTTGAAAAAAACCACACTAATATTATTCTATCGTCTTGACCACGAACTACAATACATAGTACCTAACCGAGTTTTGCCCGTAAGTAAACAATTAATTATCTTGCTTTAACCTCGAATCAAACATTCATTGGCTTAGTGCTACTTAACAACGCCATCTATCGTCAAGTAACTTTAGTGCTGCTCTGTCGGCAAAATAGTTTATTTGTTTAAGCTGATGGCCCTAGTTGCCATAATTACCTGAAAACACGGATAAAACCACTGAGCTATTATTACTAAATAGTTCCTCAAAGGATAAAATGACGTTTTCTAGAAATAAAACCTCCTGCATTCTAAATTTCATGAAAATCGTTGGAGCCCTTTTCGAGTTTCAGATTGTATCTATACATATATACAAGAGTTGCTCGTTTAAAAGTAAATAGATGTGCTAATTCTGGCAATAAGCTATCTGAATTCTATATTTCACTCCAATATGTAGCACTGCTTCTGAGTAATTAACAATTCTACTCACTAACTCGCAAACCTTTGCATGCGAGTGTGATTTTTCAATTCGATTCCCCAAGACGGAGAAAAAACCTTTAAACCTTCCCCGAACGAACTATACACGGTCCATTTATACAGAAATCCTTTTAGAAAATGTACAGTGTGTACTGAACGTCTCCATAGCAACCAAACCATTCCAACAACAATCGAAACTCCATAACTATTCCAAAGTTCTCCCAAACGTAAAACATAACGTCCCACGTTTATTTTCGCTTCAGCGGAAACAAAACAACTATTAGTAAGTACCTCGGACGTAGGCACTGAAGTATCGTATAGCTACTAGTATATAGATATGGGAATATCGACCTTTTGTATGTGGTAGTAAGGGTTTCGTGAGTTTATTGAGGGTAAAGGTTGTAAGGATGGGAGAACAGATCGCTTTCCGGGCGCTATGTTACGATTATGTAATACTAATTAATTGGTATCCTTTTTTCTTTTCCATGGACTCTTACATTTGTAAATTTGACTTTTCTTAATTTATTTAGGTAAATTATATCCCGTTCGAGGATGTGAATTTTTCTCTCTATAAATTTCAATGTTTGAGATCGCTAAAGCAGACGTTAGTGCTTTAAAAAGTAATACTATAAAAAATATTTATAGTTCCTAGAGAGATTCTTATTGTCAGAGTTAAGTTGCAGTCATATAAATAAGTAGTGTAACGATTAGTAATTACAAGTAAATGAATATAAATAATATATGAATAAGTATGTCATTAAGTACCTAACTGAGTTTTGGCGCGAACGCGGAAAAGTCAACGTTTTTGCATTGCATATTATTTATCAAAACTTATGCTTTTTTTCAGTGTTAATGTTTAAAATTGGTGGCGTTTTACTCATTAGGTGCTGTTTTACGTGCATGAGTGTGGGCAAGTGATATAATGTGGTGAAAAGTGTTTTTCCGTGTTGTTTCCAAAACTCCATAGAAGCTGATGGTAAAGTTGCCACCACTTTACTAAAGCATGACTTAGACTGACTGGACCATGACTGACTGACATTTTGGACTCTGACTGACTACGACTAATATCACCAGAATATTTTATTAAAACTTTGTAATACAAAAAACTTGACACTGGCAAATGCACGAGAAGTGCGGACCATAACCCTCTAAGGAGGGAAAACGAAAAAAAAAAAAGTACCTAACTGTCTTTAGTGCACTCAGTCACGTTTTAGCGGCAGATAACTGATTGTATTTAGAGCGTCCTGGTAAAGTCAGCCCATTCAAAAAACAGGTGAAGAGCTTTTCTGCGGTTCTTGATAACAGGCCTGGCAGGTCTGCTATAATGTTTACATGATACGATTAAGCCGAGCAGTTTTCTTAGAAGTCCCGCTCTAAGAGCTTATGAGAACTTATGTCGAACTGTCATGTACAAGTTTAATGCTGACCACCAGGCTCATGACTTGCTCGTCTCGTAGTTTATTGATCATAAGAAAACTACATAAATGTATGTATTGTATTGTTATAAATGCTATATTATGTGAAAAACAACCCTTTCTGCTTTGTTCCAGCCCACGGATTTCAGGCTATCCATTATATTCTGGTCACGTGGCCTTTTGCTTCCTCCCACCACTGAATCAACATGGTCTGATATTGGATTGTAAACAAGGACTAAAATAACAGTTTGTTATATTAATAAAAAGTGTTATTTTAAGTGAACGCGCCAAATAAAAGCTATAAATGAAAGAAAGAAAGAAAGAAAGAAAGAAAGAAAAATATATTTGTTGATGAAAAACAATATGACATTTTGCCTAAAATATACATAAAATTAATGAATAATTTTCTACACTACACAATCTATTGTTTCACTACAACACAGCCCCGACTCAGCATAAAGCTGATTGCGTTGAAACAACCAGCGCTGGTCTTCCGTTGGGGCTGGCGGTGACGTCACACACGACTGCATCGAGCGCATTGTGTAAGAATACAAAACAAAACAAACACAACACTTTAAATACTGAATAGAATACTATATAAAACAAATAGGCAATAATGACAAAATACTATTTTTATTGTGTGTAGATGAAACTTAAAGCTATAAATGGCAAAAGATTATTTTTATTATGTGTAAAGATCATAAACATTATTTTACACCCAAAACACGTTTTTGTACAATTTTTATTTAAACTAGTTTAACTAATAAAATAAAACCTATTTTTTATATCTACTAAGAAGTGTGAGTGTTATTTCCGTTAATAAATTATACTTCACTTTGCATTTGTAGTTTCATTGTATGTTTAAAAGACTCCAAGAAAAAGGAGGTTTCTCAACTCGACCGTATATTTTTTTATGTGTGTTCGCGGATAACTTCGTCGTTTATAAACCGATTTTGATGATTCTGTTTTTGTTTGGTAGAGTATACTTCCGGGCTGGTCTCACCCAAAAATTGCTAGACCAAATTTGATGTAAATGGCATCAAATTTGGTCTATCAGTTTTTGAGTTACCCTCCAATAGCTGAAAAGTGTTTCACACTTAAAATATTTTATTTTTAAATAAAATTAAAAATAAATTAAATTAATTTTCTACATTCTTAGTGTTACACAAGTGTGGATTTTAGTATAAACAAAATAAGAACTACCATAGTTGAGATAATTTTAGTTTAGTGTGCACACAAGCAAATAACTACATTAGTAGTAATTTAGTCAGAACATAATAAGAACTGCCACAATTTAGAGATTTTTAGTTTAGAGAATGCTTACAGAATTGACATTCAATGATGTCGTTTCTCTTAATAAATCCAAACACTTAGGGTGCGTTCCGGGAAGCGCCATCAACGCTCACAACTGCTCTCGCTGCTCGCGCCCCGGTTTGCCGTTCCTTTTGGTTGACAGTGACAGCTCGCAAAGATCACGTAGACCCACCTATGATCCGCGAGCGTTGTGAGCGCGGCGTGAGCGTTTTCGGTGACGTGATTGATGACGTATCGAGCGCCGCGAGTGATTTCGGTCCTTCCCGGAACGTAGCCCTAGTGTAACACTTCCGTGTGATTGCACTTAAATTAGACATTTCTCTTCAATTGTGGGTATACTCGTATTTCAGACATATTAATCGTCACATACCTTGGTGCTCGCTAACCAGTAACAATACTAAAAATTTAATAGAATAATTTTCTTTATAGAAATGTCCTTCTAATCCCTAGTTTCTAGAACGTTTATCAAACCTTGATTAGTTGAACAACTAAATACTAAATGCTCATTGGTCAATGGTATTCTATGACGCGATATGTGACCAATCAGCGATCAGTATACCGTCTGTTAGCTGATCAAATTCTGACAAACGTTTCAGAAACTAGAGGTAAGTGTTACATGAATTTGGATTTAATATAAACAGAATAAGAAAGTACCATTGTTTAGGCAATTTTAGTTTAGGGTTCTGCAGAAGTGAATTACAACCAATATCAATCAAGTTAAAATTTCAATACAAACACCAAGGATTCGGAGAAGCGAGGAGTCATTCCTATTGTACACAGTTCCATACAACATCCTACATAAATACACATATAGCCTTATTATATTACAGCATTACCACAGCGAGCGTTCTAAAACTATCAGCATGAATATCAGATCATATCGCGTAGCGGTTAGTGTAAATACTTCTCAGTACCATAACTCACGCGAATTTATATAGCTTATTTGAAAGATAAAATTATAAACAGAAAAAATCTTCTGTATGATGTAGTATGCAATGGTTCGTAGTTAAACATAAACCCAAACCACCAACCCATGGAACCCAAATTTTATATTTTATATAGCTAGTTTTCCTTTCATCGTTTGCATTGCAATATAATTATTATAAAATAAATAAAACGTATGCTCTAAATGTTGCAACTTGCTTTGCTTGTTATTGCATTTTTAATAATGCCATTATTATATTTTTCAAAAGTACTTCGTAAACAAAACATGAAACCTCGCCTAAATCTTCATCAAAATTGTATAATAATTGTGAAGAAGTAGACAACAACAAATCGAGTGAAGACTTCGTGGAAGAAGTCAATGGAATTTACAAAAGGGACAAGAATGTATATTTTTTTATTTATTGCAAGTAAAGAACGAGGCGGACTAGTTTTTCACCTGATAGTCATGTTTACTCATGACAGTGGCAATCCAACCCAGATCATTAAGCTCCAAAGCTCTTCGCAGCACTGCACTCACTCTCAGACATAGCTATTCAGTATCATCGCCTCACTTGATTACTATTTCACCTGCTACGGTGCCTTCAACCTTAAAGTGGTTTCACACTACAGCTTCTAGGAAGATTATCTGGTACTGCGGTATGTACCAAGATAGACACTAGCAGAAGTATCCTAATAATAATATACATTTCCTTATTGGTTAAATTTTGTGTTTTTTTTTATATATTTGGTCATGTGTTTCTGTACAGTCATTAAGTCACTGTCCTGTCTAAGTCCGTTCTAGTTATCCGGTGGATGCATTACTAAAACTTTCTAAGGCGATTGACGAAGAAAACACTAAACAACGTTACATGATTTCGTTCACTTTTCCTACACTCATGCACTATTACGAACACTTAACGATTAATAATCCAACACTATTACACGTCACAACTCGAAGAAACACAAATCTATTAAATTTAAACAAAATTTCTCATTTCATCGGCATTTTTCCCGCCATCTTGTGTGCTCTTAGTCACTGCATTCCACAGAGCCGTCTGCGTTCGAAAACCAACATCCAACCAAAATATTGTTTCGTGTAAATTGTTTTATAAGATTAATGGATATACCGTATATACGTTGACTTAATTGCTTTACCGTCCGTATTTAACCGTATATTGTTAGAAGATAGGTTAATTAATGTTTGCTGAACAATTGACAGCGCTGAGGCGATAAATAGAGGGATGAAATTATTCTACAGTTATTTAAGGAGTTAGGTTTGAACAGGCTTTGTTTGATAGACGTATTAGAACGCGTTTTGACGCCAAATTGGTAAGAAAACATTTATTAGTGAAACTAGCTGGTGCCCTTGACGTCGTCTGAGCAGGATTAGTACCTACTTCGAGTAGCTTATTATCTTCTCCAAAGCCATATCTATCTTTATACTAACACGTCATAAAATAATTACATGGTTATATTTAAATACTTAGTAAATTTATCAGTAAACACTAATAATAAAATACAGTACCTGCGTACATACAAATATAAGATTAACCGCCATAGAAAACTGTCATTTCATCACCCTTGACGATCGTCGAACACGTCTAGTGTATCTAGTTGTCAAAGGATATCGTGCTTTTGACTTAGAAACTGACACACATTTTGACAGAACTGTCATCATTACGATCTTGACGTAGGTGGAGGTCTTATTATTTTGTCGATGCTGTGCCAAGAATATTTCTTTCGCTTTTTCACCCGCGTGGTGATAGATGATGATGATGATGAAGATGATAAGTATCCTATGTGTTAATCCAGCCCCACATCTACCTCCATACCAAATTTCATCAAAATTGGCTCTACTGTTTGACCGTGAAAGAGTAAGAAAGATCCACACATCCACACATCCATACATCCATACTCACAAAATTTCGCGTTTATAATATTAAGTAGGAAGGATAGGTGAGTGAATATTTTGTCATTCCTGTTTGTCTGCATCGTCTTCAGGTGATTTCGGAAAGTTATGATATGAGTTAATAACACTGTGTGCTGCCTATAATAGTTCAATAAGTTAAATTATTGTTTATAGAATTTATAAGTGTTTTCTCGCACAATTGTATTGCTTTGTAAAGACACTTCACGTTGTCTGAATTAATCGAGTTTATGAATTTTTTCTGGTCTTATTAGAATTTCTGGTCTTACTAGAAACGTGTGCGAACTAGTTACTGTGCGAAAATGTAGTAAGGTCAGAACGTTACTTTTTAGGTTTATATCACCATCATTTTTGCGCCTGATGAAAATGAAGAGCAATGAATCTGTTAGTAACTTGTGTAGAGTTTTTAGTAAGTGAGAAGCCGCGCTTTGAATCCTATGTTTTTCATGAAATATTTGGTCAAAGCAAAGGCAATCACAGATCCCAGGACGGGCGCCGCGAGGAGAAGCGTTGGGCTACTGGTGATACTGGTGAATACAACAACGCGCAAACCGATTGAGCAAAGCGAATGTCGCTACAGTAACCGACGCAGCGCTAAAAAATAAACACACGCTACTGCGAATCAATTTATGATCGTAGTATGCATTTTGCTGTACTAAGAAAACTACACAATCAGAGAAACGAGTTCCTGGATTTTGAATCATTAGTGAATACGTGATTAAAAAGACAAAATGATAACAGAGTCTTTTAAAAATGACAAACATGTTTTAGGTAGAACGAAAAAAGGGTAACAATATTAATTAATGTTAAACAATGTAGGAAAACGTTTTTTTTTTATGTTAGGTAACCATACCATTTATCATCATCATCATATCAGCCGTAGGACGTCCACTGCTGAACATATGCCTCCCCCATGATTTTCCAAAAGGACCGGTTGGAAGCGGCCTGCATCCAATGTCGTCCTGCGACCTTTATCAGGTCTGTCCACCATGTTGGTGGACGACCTACGCTGCGCTTGCCGGTCCTTGGTATCCACTCCAGAACCTTTCGGCCCCATCGGCCATCTGTTCTGCGTGCTATGTGCCCTGCCCACTGCCACTTCAACTGGCTAATCTTCTGGGCTATGTCGGTGACTTTCGTTCTTCTACGGATCTCCTCATTTCTGATTCGATCACTTAGAGAAACCCCGAGCATAGCCCTCTCCATAGCTCGTTGTGTATACCATTTATTTATACGGAACTTTAGAAAATAGAAACCCATAAGAAATGTTAGTTAAATTGGGTCTCGTAACTCGTGCAGTAGACAATAACATAGCTTCTTTTTAAATATATGAATTATTCTTCAAAAATCTTTGCACACCATTGTTATGGAAGAATGATATGCTCTATACTAGGCATAGAACATTGAAATGCTCCATATATTATAGAGTCTATAGCAAGCGCAGTGCTGCTTAGTTAGTAGTACTTTAGTACGCAATTAAAATAAACACCTTTATATGAATGAAGATATAAGTATCGTTAGTTAATTGTGTTAGAATTCTTCATAGTTTTTTAAATAGTTTTCTTTTGATTCTTCATAGTTTAAACGGTAAGACCCAACTGAGTCAGTTGGATCAGTGTAGATGCTGACAACATCCTCCCGATAACGCTCAAATTATTTGCTAGTTGATCAACTACTCTTTGGCTAGGGAGCTGGCGAGCACTAGTAAAACACTAGTCAATCTAATAAAAACAAATAAATGGTTGTCTGAAAAGTCGGCTTACGGACGATTATTTTGCGTGACGTATAAGACAAGCCGAACGCTTACGCCGATCGCGCCTCTCTCTCTATCGCTAGTTCCGCGCTCTCGCTTGCAAGCTCAGCAGTCATACTTTTTCGTGCGTTCATTTATAAGACGATATCACGCCAAAAAAGTTACTAAATTAAATACTACGTACCTGAGGCATGTATCCGATTCTGGGGCCAGGCACACCGCTGCCAGGGCTACCAGGTTTTCCTCCCAAAACCCATATCTCTCCAGAGTTTAGTCTTCTTCTCCCCACGATACATGAGAGCAGTGTCGTCTTTCCACATCCTGAGGCTCCGAGAAGACCATAACTGGAAATAGGAGAACAATTATTTTTATTACTAGGATGGATAATAAATTAACATCATTTACAATATATCATAAAATCTATGTATGTCTGTCCGCTACAGTTACTTAAATAAAGACAGGCCCTGCCTTTTGTGCCGCTGGTCCCGGGTTCGATCCCCGGACAGGTCAAACATTTGTGTACATGAACATGTCTGTTTGGTCTGTGTCTGGGTGTTTATATGTATATAAGTATTTAATATCATATATAAGTATGTATATCAGTCATCAGGTTACCATAGTACAGGCTCTGCCTGATTTGGGACCTGAAGACCTTTGTGTGGATGTTGTCCCATATTATTATTATATCTCGTCACTATTATAATACTACTTTTTGCTCTCGTCTTTATCCTAGCGGGATAGTATTTTCGTAATAGTTCAGGGATCGCCCGTAGAAGTGGTTTTACCAACCTTGTGTTAATCATGAGTAAAGATCACCAGCATTTGAAATTTCATCCAAATCCTACAGTAAAATAGTTTAGTAAAGCAGTTGTGCTTGAAAACACGGATAAAACGACGCTTTCTAAAAATGATACCTAGCTAGATCGATTTATCGCCCTGAAACCCCCTGCATACAAAATTTCATGATATCGTTGGAGCCGTTTCCGAAATTCAGATTATATATACTCGTATATACTCGTATATATATACATATTCACAAGAATCGCTCGTTTAAAGGTATTAGATACAATATAAACACAATAGTAAATTATATACCAAGGTCGCTCCGTCCCCACAAGACGGTTAGTCAAATAGAGAGTTAAAATTCGATGCTCAGACCAGAACCTTGGTGGCCTAGTTGGTCAATGGCGTCTAACACGGAGAGTCAGAAGACGCGGGCTCGAATCCCGTCCGAATATGGGATTTTTCTCTCTATATATTTAAATGTTTGAGAAAGCTAAAGCAGGCGTTAGTGCTTTAAAAAGTAATACTATAAAAATTACAAGGGCTGTAATGTCAATACGAAAGTTTAAGTATTTCTAAATAATGCTTCTTTCGGTTGGATGGTACTGTTAAACTGTCCAATAGATGTCGCTCCATCCCCGCAAGACGGTTAGTCAAATAGAGAGTTAAAACTCGATGCTCGGACCCGAACCTCGGTGGCCTAGTTGGTCAATGGCGTCTGACACGGAGAGTCAGAAGACGCGGCTTCGAATCCCGTCCGAGGATGGAATTTTTCTCTATATAAATTTCAATGTTTGAGATCGCTAAAGCAGGCGTTAGTGCATTAAAAACTAATACTATAAAAATATATACCGAGGGGTTAAGTTTTACGTCACGGGCTACGATGAAATGATAACAGGGAGAGTAACTGCCTTAAAACATGACCCAATAAAAATCGTGCTAAATCAATAACATCGTTCACGCTGCTATGACTCAGCTGTCATAGTAGACGTTGCAGCATGCGCGTGGACCAATCCCTGCTTTCCTTTTGAAATTTAAACCAATCACCGAACATGTCTATTTCTAACCTCGGAAGTAATTTGTATTTGGAATCATACGTTGTTTTGGTTTGAAGGACCACTTTTTGTGTGGAATTTGTTCTGAGTTAAGCTTCCTGACATTATTTATTCGTAGGTCACGATATTGGATCCTGAGCGCAACGAGGGACTCTATAACTCCAGTGGAGTTATGTAGAGACCTAAGTAAAGCGAAGGGTTCAAGCCGATCAAGCACATACCCTTTGGCTCAAAATATCACGGGTCGTACACACAAAAAGTTATTGTTCGGAATTATTTATTTACCGGAAACCTGATTTAATTGCACACTAAAGTGATGGCAACTTATTAACTATACAAAGTAATACATTGACTCACAGATTCATTAAATTCAAGGTTAATTATGAATAATAGCTTTAAACCACTCAAAATCATTAAAACACGCCATAAAAATAATTTTATTAAATCACACCAGTACTGTGCGCAACATCCTTCTTTATGTTTATTTTCAGGGTTCCGTACCCGAATATGTGAGACATCATTGTTTAGAACCTGCTGAGTAAAGTACAAACTTAATTTGTATTTCTTGAAGTTTTAAACAGAAAACAAAACATAATTTCTATATATCTGTGATCCGTGTTAAATGCCATGACTGCTAAGGCCACCGCAGTTCTACTAAGTCTTTCTTATTCTGTGCCGCGGCATCCGTTTATCTCTTTTATGTCTGACAAGAATTATCAGAGCAGGTTCAAATCCCTTCCGAGGATATGTAATTTTTCTCTATAAAATAACAAAATGTGATTTTGCTGTGGAATCGTCATAAATTATTTGCGCAATTCGTGTCATCAAAAATTAAGAAATAAGGGCTTTTAAAGTAATCAGTTTTAGACCATTTCAGTTACGGATATCTCAGAAGTTGACTAATTAGAAATGTGTAACTTCTGTATTAGCACCAACACCCGCGGAGAGGAAATTGGTATCCGGGTCCAGAGTGCGCAGCTGTGCTGCCCTGCATATAGTCTTGGTTTCCAGGCTTCTTCCAGGATTCACGAAATTTAGCATCTGATAAGGCCAATTATAATGTATGGATGTGAGGCCTGGACATTGACACTCTAAGAGGAAAACAAACTGTTAGAGGCCGAAAGAAAGATTTTCCGAAAGATTCTTGGCCCTAGGGAAAGATCAGATGGAAGCTGGAGAATCCTCAAGAACGTCGAAATAGAAGAGATCTTGGCCCAAATTAACATAATTGGAGAGACTAAAGCCACTATCTATAGATAATATTACCGTGCTAAAGCTCACAGACTCCGTTGGCTTGGCCACTTAGAGAGAATGGGAGAGGTTCATAGCGTAAAAAATAGGGTTTGGGTCCCGAGACGTCTCGTATCTCGAAGTCTGGAAATCCCAGGACTATGATTGTAGACTGTCTTATGTCCCGCGACTTTGAAATAGACGGGAATTCCCAAACCCTAGTAAAAATCACCCTATCTAGGTCACCAGTAGGTAGAAGACCGGTTTGACCAGTACTTATTTATATTAGTTTTAATTTCGTTAATTAGTAAAATAGAATATAAATCGGTTTAAAAATTTCAAACTGCATTATTATGTGTCTAATTCTCGGAAGCAAAGTAATTTATGCATCCAAAATTTTTATATTGTATGCAGTGTGTTAATGCTGACCTAAGCAGAATATTGCACAAAGAAACAAATAATGCTCTCGTGATTGAGTGATGTATGTTTGTTATTTCTTCACGGTGTAATTAATCGACAGCTTTAGATGAAATTAAGAATAGAGATAGCTATAATTTTAGTAGCAATAGAACTTTGTTAAAAGGTCTTTTTGAATGAGTTCGCCCGGAGAAGTGCCATACTAATTTCTATCGCTAAGCAGTAATATTTGCATTGCTCTGTTTCACTTTGAAGGTTATGCGTGCTGGTGAAATAACATCTAAATGAGATATAGCAACTGTCTCTAGGCTAAGGGCGCAGTACAGTTCGTCACTGCGAATAAGTATTCGTATCGAAAGCGTCAACGCGTCACGTGAACGATACATTACGTTACACTTACGCAGTTATTGGTACTAGGCCCACTGGTGGGCCTCGCTCTTGTTTTGTAACCGTATCCTATAGAAATAATAATACACCTATAGGCTTACCTACCTACTCGCGAATGAGTATACAGCTGATCTCTATGCCTAAAATGACGGCAGTCTCGGGCAACGTCCGACTTTGCAATCTTTCCATGGAGTATCTAAGTGGGTATGTTTCACGTAGTTCACTGTTATCAATTCTGTGATGTAGCGGCGCCGTCTTGCGTTCAGTTGCACTATGGTTTCACGGAGCGGTGAATATGAGTTCATAATCATTAAAAAATCATTTTTTATTTCACTTTTATGATCAGTTATTGATTCCAAACTACCCCGTTCAATATTATGCACTAATAAAAGACGTGTGGCACTCGGAAACTGCGGCGGTAAAGCTATTGCATAGCTGTTTTTATCAACTTATGCAATTATAATTATTTAACCAATGCTATCTATAGGCGAGTTGCTGAACTAAAGAGACAAGCGTGATATTTCAAAAAGTCATTAAAAGTTCTGCTATTCATCGATAGATGGAGTAGGAGTGGGGGTGTTAGGTTATTTTCGTTACGGAATTTCTGGATTCGGTCTCCACGCTCAAAGCCCGCGATAGAAGCTATGTAATAGCTTAAAAGCGCAGAACGGTTTTGATCGACAACAAAAGGAAGCTACGTTAGTTTATATACGTTAAGTTATTTGGCCTGTAAAATATCTAGAAATTATTTCACTAATATTTGCTTTTTAACTCTCGGTATACAAAGACAAAAGAGTTCTCATTAAAGGGATGTCCAAACCTTTTTGTTGGCTGTAGCGTTGAATGAATAGCACGGCTTCCAGGCTACAATATCACTTTTAGACATTTTCACTCATTTTCAGGTAAAAAAATGTCGTTCTTTAGAACCAGTTCATTAGCCACAGCTATCTGATGTCGTGTCAAGCTCTTTTAATAACGAACAATAACGAGCCTTTCCTAACGTAATTTTTATGCGGCGCTTTTTTAATGGAACAAAAAAGCCAAGGAAGCATTTCAGCTTTTTAATTTGCCGTAACGAGTGGGCAGAGACAACACCGTTATTTTCGATATCCAAGCGGAAGGCCAAAGATAACGAAGTATGCTATGGGGAAAAATTTAATTTGTGAATATGGTTTATCTACTTTTTGTTCGGATTATGATATTATGTAACATTTTTAAATATGTTTATGCAAATTCTTTTGCAATGTTTAATGAAGAAGAATAAGATAAAACATGCCTTGTACGTTTTGGTTTTAGTTTTTTTTTTCATGGATCAACAAAAAGTAACAATCAACATAAATGTAACAATTAGTAATATGACCTAGAATGTAGATAATTGTGAAACCCACATCGTTGACCACAAATTACTAAAAACGTTGATTCTTTTTTCCGTTTTAGCATCTAAGGAAAGAAAGCAGCGAAGACGTTAGTGGATCAGCAGGACTAGACAAAAGATGTTTCTGTTAATGTTAACGCCAAACGACCACTTTAAAATGTATGGCGTTGACATTACCTGTGGGAAAGTCACCAGACGTCACGCTAAGTTCGTAGACGGGACCCGGGAACGTTCTGTCTGTAGCGTGTGCGGAAGAACGCCTGCTTGAATATTGTCTAGGCCTGCAGGTAGCAATAATAAAAAGAACATAACCACTACCATCTTACCCCCCAGCGCGATTAGTGGACTCGTACGTTTGTACATTATTGCCATTCCTTATGCATATTTCCATCTAGTGATATTGTTATTCAAGTAGTCAAAGACATCACACATATAAGGTTGTCTGTACAGTTATGGTTGCGTTTGTGTTTTTCTTGAAGGAAGGAAACAACAAGGAACATTGCTGGCAATGTTACATTATTTTTTCGTGTAAGGTCAAATCAGATCGTACCTTTTTTAAAATAAAACGTTTTTATATAACTGAGGCAACCTTTTATTAGGTGCCGATGGTTGTGAGAGATATTATATGTACTATATTGGTTGCTACCTTGCTAATTTAAGTATTTATTTTTTTAATTTGTCTACAAAAGTTTCTATCAAAGCACTCATTTATAAAAACGTGTCTGACGTAGTCAACAAAATTATAACCAAAAAACGACTCGCTGAACACATAATGACCGACAAAATATTCTTTAATAATCGCAAATGAACGTTAGACTTAGACGGGTAGGCATTTCCTGGCAGACTTATTAAATTACTCGTATTGTGCTGTCTTAGCGCCGTAACTTTTGAATAATGATTTAACTAGATGACCTGCCAGCGGCTTTGCTCGCTTGGTCTTGGTGTAGCCACAGATTACTGTGGTGTAGCGGAGGAAGCGCCGTTTTTGAATCTCGGTGTCCTGGATTCGATTCCCGACAGTTATTGACATTTTCTGACAAACAAATTCTCAGTAGGTCCGGAATCTGGAGCAGTGCCCCGTAGATGGCAATGGGTTTACCTCTTATCACATGGAACCAAACATATATCCGGCGAAACGCAGGTGTATAAAACACCGACTACACAAACTATTAGAGCTATATACGAAATGGGCCCCGTGAATCTTTGAGAGATTTATTTAAAGAAATCAATATATTAACGTTGCCTTCCTTATATGTATTTGAAAATATAATGTATGTTCGTAAAAATTTACTTGTAAGTAAAATAGTGATCACCACACTTTTAATACCAGAAATACAAATAGGATAGCTGTACCTAGTTTTAGACTTGCGAAGACTAATAAGTCATTCCTAGGAAATTGTGTGCGTTTTTACAATAAAATCCCAAAGCACATAACTGAGCTCACAGAGGGCAAATTCAAGTTGACTGTAAAAAACGTTTTAATAAAAAAGCTTACTATAAAGTTCGACATTATATAGAAGATAAAGATGCTTGGAATACTCCACTTCTGGCAAGCTGTCTCTCTGCCACCCATAAAATGTAATATTTGTAGTACCTAAGTAGAAACATTGTAAACATCTATATAAAAAGAATGGCTCCGAGTTTCTTGCCGCTTCTTCTCGGTGGGTTCTATATATTTTGAAACGCGGCGGTAGAGTCTTTAAAGTACATTATAATGAAAATTTGACGTTCATAAGTGCGTCTTTGATGCCTAAATTGAATAAATGATTTTGACTTTTTTTTTTTTGACCGCTGCTAACCCCTTCGAGTATATATAGATGTGACGATTTTTTATGTTGTGTTTCACAATAATATTTATTGCATTATTTTCACTGTATTCATTTTATATTTTGAGAGAATTGCAGCAGAAATATGTATTCCCAATTATTTTTTTCCTACATACCAAATGTTTTACGCTATGCGTAGGTAAACATACAGACACTTTTTTCGAAAACGTCATATTCTTGTTCAGTAGGTAAGTTTACGTCTTCTGACCCACTTTTTTATTTTTCTTCCTTGTACCCACTGACTTTTTACATCTGAAGTATTGATAAACAAATTAAATAGCTATGCACCCATGAAAGTGATGCAAGTCTTAAATAAAAATAAATGTATTCCATGTTAAAACCATTATGTAAACATAACGTAACTTTAACTGTTTAACTGGTTTAAAAACCAGAAGGCCTGTACCAAAGTTACGTGCGTAAAAAACACATTAACCTAACCAAAGATTTCAGATTTTTAAACTTACATTGTGCCTTTTGGAACTGTCATATTCAGCCCGTCGAGGATTATGTTCGGATTTTTTGTCGGACCGTATTTTTTGTGAGCTCTTCTCACGCAAACAGCTTGTTCTTTTCTCGAAGCTACTGTGGACTTTTGTGGTTTCAACATTCTGCTTCTTCTGGCGATGAGTTCTTCTTGGATTGTGTTGATTGTTATGGGTCCGTCGGGGTCACGGACGTCCTCCATTGAAATCGTCGCCCCTTCATTGTCGTATGCCGGCATTTTGCTGAAACAAACAAAAAACTTGGTGAGAATAGACAATGGGTGATTGACGCAATGACGTTATACGTCGACAATGTAATTTTAGTCTTATCGGTCGGCGGAAAATACGCAGACTATAAATATTAACTACTCACGCCGCATTTCCTGGAATCCTAGTACGTTTTCTGAGAAAACTTATCATAATCAAATCATTTATCTTATATAGGCCTACTGAGGCACTTACAAACGGTCTTTAACATTTATTTTTTCTTAAATCTACAACCGGATCGGACCACGACTGAGGAGATCCGGGAAGAAACTTAGCGGGCTTGTCATTTTAAATTTTTTATCGCCAATTACTAACGGCCGTTTTCAATAATCTATCTATCCACAGTTTACCTTACTACCGATAGAAATTTGACATAACGTCCATACATAAAGTGTCAAATATCTATCTCTAGTAAGGTAAACCAACGATAGATAGGTTATTGAAAACGGCCGTTAGTGTATTAAACAAATGTTCGTTTATCTTTAGCTCCAGTGTGTTGCCTTATAAAAGAGACCATAATAATCGTATCAGTAGGGCAAGACACTCTACACTTTGACATCGTAATACGCAAGTAGGTAGATCTTGGAGTGATCAGTCTCAAGTTGTTTTGTCCTCCAAGTTCGAATCTTATTGTATTATTAGCCAAATATGGCTACTGGCGATTCTATGCACCGACATAATAAAACAATATACTAAATATAGATTTAAGTTCTATATTTTAGTTTGGTATTCGGAACAAGCTAATTGATACTAGTGTAGTATCTAATCAAAGTCGATTTATGTAATTTTTGTTGTATATGGCAATATTCTTCCAGTAGAAATATTTTTATATTTTACATAGACTATATCACTTATATTATACATTTACTTACACTATATACTTTTATTATATCACGTTTTACCCACTGGAAGATATTTAATAGGACAATGTTGTTAAAAATGTATACTCGAGCAAGCATTTATAATCGACGGAATTAATTCGCAAATCTAAAACGGCCTTCAAATGAAAAATCCTTATAAACACATTTATCAATCGAAATATAATTTATAATACACATAGTGTTAAATTAATTAGTTTATCTAGCCTGTCTACATATATAATACTAGCTGGTGCCCGCGACTTCGTCTGCGCAGGATTAGTACTTCCAGTATCTTCTTATTTCTCCAAGGGCATATCTATCTTTAAACCAAAATGTCGAAAAATATGTACATGGTTGAACGCAATTGCTATAATAGTATTGTTTGAGTACATTCAAATACTGAGTATATCAATCAGTAAACAATAATGATAAAATCAAATGAATCCACCAAATGAAACCATGTAAAACTGTCTTATTACATTTCATCACCCTTGACGGTCGCCGAACACGTATGGTGTATCGAGCTGTCAAATTTACTTGGCTTTTAACTAAGCTATCAGAAACTGACACAACATTTGACATAACTGTCATCATTACGATTTCTACGTAGGCGGAGATCTTATTATTTTGTCTATGCTGTGCCCGAGCATATTTCGCTTTTTCACCCGCTTGGTGATGGACGATGATGATGATGAAAAGTATCCTATGTGTCTCCAGCCTCATAATCAAAAATGTCCCAGCTGTTTGTGCGTTAATGTAACAAAGATCCACAAATTCACACCTCTATACATCCATACATCCATACTCACAAACTTTCGCGTTTATAATATTAGTAGGAAGTAGGATTCGTTATTTTTTTTAAATTTAGGTGCCAAAGGCAGTTTTACCTCCACTTTACGCGTCCTTTTTTTCTTTTACTTACTTTTACTGGGTAGAAGTAACGCTTACCAACAAGCCGACTTTGTTGTTAATCAAATTATTTCGTTTTCTATTAAGTATGTAGGATATTTAATGTAATGATACTTAGTTGAATTTAATTATAATCTGATAATTTATTGATTCAGGCGTTACTTTGCGGAAATCCATTATCAAAAAAAACGATACTAAAAAATATTTAGTGACACTTCCGCTGGAAAGAAAACAATGATTTTGACCTATTTGGGGGCGTGCACCACCCTCCCTTCCGCATAAAATGCTAATAGGAAGAATACAAAATAAAAACCCAAGAAACCCCAATAAACCAAAACCGATTCAAGATTATAATCTCTATTAACAATAAAAACAAGCCGCAAACTTTATAATAATTAGTATTATCTATATCTATCTATATCTATTATTTGAGATAAATTAGATTTTCCTGCAACTTTTTATACATTAACTTAATTATTTTTAGAATAAGCAGCATTGTGCAGAATGCATAAGATCACGTAACCTCTGCGTAGAACAAAGATCAGCGTACCTACGTAAACTGTATTTTTTTTTTCAACGCTACTATAATAACATTTAACTTCATAGCAATTAACATCAATGATAAAGACTATTAGTCTAACGCAATAAATAAACCAAAAGATCTATAATTATATATTTTCTATGTCACGATTCCCCAGTATCGACAAAAAAATCTTGGACTTCGTCCTGACTTGGCAAAATATCCAAGCTGTGCTTTGCCATTAACAAAAAAGCCAAACGTCAAAAGTTATGTCGGATCGGCAAGGTAGATTTCCACTTTTAAGGCGGGAACTAAAACCCTTCGAAATGTTATTGGTGATTTGTTTTATTGTTTCTTATTTTCTGAGTGAAACATGTCATGTTCTGGACTGGCGATTATGAATACGAATGTTTTTATACCTCGGCATATGTTGAATAAGGATAATACAATCTACTTTTAAAAGACTAAGTGCCGCACGCGAAAATAAATAGGCCTACTCTTAGAATAACTATACTTACCAAAGTACCTAAAACCTAAACTAATAGAAACTAAGTACATATTCTAATGCATATGTTTATTTTATATCTTTGTTTGGCTATTGTAAACCATTAAATTTTATTGAACCATATTGAACCATATTATACGGCTTGTTTTGCTTGCACCGTCAAGTACTTATAAATCAAAGAATGGAATACGTAATGAGGGGTTTGATGCACAATACACCCCAAGCGATGCACAATACACCCCAAGTGATGCACAATACACCCCAAGCGGGACGTCAGTGCAGGACTTAGCGCCCCCAATCAGAGGGGTTTACATATGTCGATTTTCGCCGTGCGGCTAGTCGTTTCACAAAGCCGCATCGCCGGCCGATTTACGCAGGTGACTGAAATCGCAAACGACTAGGTCATTTTCTATGAAAGTGTTGAGCAGAACAGGTGTTAAAAAAACACCTTCACACAAGTTTATGCGGCGGGCAATCGCCTGGGATTGACCATTTATACGGTCGATTTTGAATCACCAGCCTCATGCGACCTCGGCTTTAGTCATCCGAGTAAACGCCACATTACTAATTAACTACCCAAGTTTTAGTGGAAAACATTTTACCTGAGACTATGTTTGCGTCTGTGTGCGTGTCGAGGCAAGTAAACACAGCACACATATCGGATTTGTAGCGTTCGTTTCGAGAAGACGTTGTTTGGAAATCTACCTTCTATAAGAAGTTATTCTAAGATCATATCTAAGATGCCCATTTAATAAATAGGAACAGAAAATAAAACTTGACACTGGCGGATGCATAAGAAGTGCGAGCCATAATTCCCTGTGGGGACAAGAAAAAAATAAAAATAAAAAAAAGATACCCATTAAAAGAATACAATGGCAGTGAAAAAACCAGAATAGGTACTTAAGTCAAGATTAATTAAAAATCTGTGTTGTTTACCTATCGATACAAGAAACGTTTGTATGTAGTCGTTCACACAAGCATTTGTAGACATAAAAGTATTTGAATAAGATTTCTTAAAACCACAGTCAACTCAGGCGGCCAACCGTCCCTTATTCTGTGGGACCGTCCCGTAGGTAATGCAAGATGTAATCCCGCTTCCTTCCGTGTCCCGCATGTCCCGCATTCCGAAACACCCACATACATAGTACAGGGACGAACGCTCTTACCGAAAGAGTGTTTTCTTTGATGAATGCTCTGTGGACGTCCGAATTACCGCCACTAAAAGTGGAAACTCTACGAACTCTTTTATTATGAAAACTAACGTGGTTTGTACACATTTTTAATATGATAAACGGGATTCACTCACGTAAAAAAGTTCGCACCGCCGCAGCCTCGTGCGAGGCGAGACGCAACCGCGAGCGTTCTGCACTCTCCTTGAAAAATACCACCGGATGTGGTTGAAACTATAGTCAGAAAGATCTGACTGTTTTACGTGAGTGAATCCCGTATTTCATATTGTAAATGTCTACGAACTCTGCTTGTACTTAAATTTAATATGGTCAGTTGCGAAAATTTTAATCACATACCTAGCTTCTCAATAAAAACTCTGAATATGTTAAAATGTGTCACTTTAGTGAAAAATACGATTTAACGACTTTCGTAGGTAATTTTGGTAGGTGTTATTCGCCCCAAACCCGTATGTATATAGGTAATAATATATCGATCAACAAAAAGTCCCACACCTATTTTCAGAAAGTTGGCCTCCTTACTCAGGTGTGTGTTACTGGAATATACATTTCTATATATGGTGGTTGGCCAGGTCGGCAGGATGTCGTTATATAATTTGTAGGTAAATGTTTCAAGGCACAGACCATAGTGGTTATATGGTCTGTGTTTCAAGGCGAATAACTTGTACCTATTAGGTATAACCGCAACATTACTAGTGTAAATAGCACTTTTTTTAAAATTTGCAATATGATATAAGAAGAAAAAAATAAGACTTTCCTTATGTTTGCGGTATGTCATTACTTCCCAGAATTCGTTCTTTATTTACGACGGGTAATATAGCATTAAAGGCCTAACTTATAAACGCTACATAGGTTTAAATAGCGTTATTCAGTACGGCGCAGAAAATGTTGCCGTAGTTGTGTTGTTACATAGATATAACCAAACAGGAGGCATTCTGACCGCGTCAGCGACTGTGGGCTACGAAGAAATAATGTCTGGAAGCATAACTCAGAACAAATCCGACACAAAAAGTGGTCCTTCAAACCAAAACGACGTTTGATTCCAAATACGAATTACTTCCGAGGTTACAAATAGACATGTTCGATGATTGGTTTAAATTTCAGAAGGAAAGCAGGGATTGGCCAACGCGCGTGCTGCAACGTCTACTATGACAGCTGAGTGAAAGCGGCGTGAACGATGTTATTGATTTAGCACGACTTTTATTAGGTCATTTTTTTAAGTCAGTTACTCTTTCTGATATTAGTTCTTCGTAGATTATGGGTATATTTATGTAACGTAATACAACAGAACGAACGCAAAGCTGACCGCGTGAACGCGTTGATCGGTCGCTGTCTGATAGCCGGGGATATCTCGACATGAACACTATCCTTAGTGTTCATGTCGAGATATCCCCGGGAGGAAGAGAGTAGATAACGCTACTTTGTCGCATTTGTCCACTTGTTACCAATGCTGGTTGGCACTACCGCGTTTAGAGATTTACTATAAGTGCTCTAGTATAGAAGTGGGTGATTTGTCCCCTAAAAAGGTATACGAGAAAAAAGGACTGAAATATTCTCGTCACGTTTCTGATTTCGAATAAATCGGAAACGAAGGAATAATAAAGTAAAGGAAATAAAATTTGTCTTCAATGTTGAAGTGTTGCTACGAAATGTTAAATGAATATTCGATGAGATTTTACCATGGAAGGTGTGTAATCGAAACTCAACGATAACCTAGTACCGGTGAGAGGTCAAGGTGAACACTGGCCACTTATGAAAAAAGAGAGAAAAATCCATGTCACTTAGCCATTTATATTATTTATATTCTAGTATAGCCAGTATTGCTATACTAGACTTCTAGATCTTTTAACCCGTTGACTTGCGATTCGCCATATTTGGCCAATAATACAATAGATTTCGCAGAAATGAACGTACTTTTCCAGGAACTGCAACGTGTGTGGTTAATAATGTAATCTCAAATGCTATTAATCGCAACCACAAATCAAAGTAATAGACGTTGTTAAGTAAGTAAAATAAATTGAGTTTTGACGAGTTATGGTTTACAAAATTATTGTCAGTTAACATTGACACTCCATGTTAGAAATAAAATGGAATTTTTATAACCTTACCGGCCTACCTTGGCCTCTCGCCCGGTACCAGCCGTGCGATTCTCTAACAGCAAACATCGTTGCATCTTTGACAACATCCGTGAAACAAATGACTAGATGACAAGAAACGTAGGAAAAGCAACCTTATGTACAAGGGCGATATCTCTTAGAGTATTTGACGTCGGTGAGCTCGCCGACGAGCTCGTCGACGGATCATTACAAAATCGCACGGCTGGTTATTGTTGAGTTTTGGGACACCTGTATATAAAAAAACAGGTATGTATATGATGTAACATATAGGGATTAAACCTTGGACCCTTACTTCGAAGGCAGTGTCACTACCAACTACGCTGTCATGGCCTTCAATTAATAAAATAATAATCACAAACTTATGCATTTTACAGCGTACCAGTCTACGTAGGTCTACTACGTAGTGCTTTATGTCAAGAGTCTGAATCATACGTTAAGCATAATAACATTTTAATATCTGCAGAGCTATATTCTATTGCGAACCGATGCTAAGCCGGAAGCGAGATTTTCCACAATATATGTAACCATACTTGTAACTCTGTGTATCAAAACAAACATTTAAATAAACATTTTTAAAAGAAACACGCCGTGTTTTGGGCTTCTTTAGGCGTAAATAATTATACTTTACTTACATCTGCCCCTTGGTTCTTACGATTAAGTTTACACACAAAAAATACTTAATTAAAAACAAAGCATTTAACTTGTTTATTTTTTATCGGATGGGAAAAACCAAAGTCAACTCAAAGAACGTAGAAAAGTAATCATCATAATACAGATTTATTGTATAATTAATTTAAGCTAGCATATGCTTGAAAAATCGGTAGTTGATAAGTCATAGCTTCAAGGAACAGGTTGACATCGAATATATTAAGTACTAGCGACTGCCTGCGACTTAGTTCGCGTAGTAGGCTCGGTTAGTTTTTTTTTATGTAAGAACCTTTTACGAAGTATGAGATAAAATTTGAAAAAATCATGATTCATTCATCTTTTTTTAGTTTTTTTAATCGGTAAAGCCGCTCTCAATTTATAACGTGACCAGGAGAATAAATACCAAGAGGTTCATCAGTAAGTATAAGTTGTAAAGGGATGATGATAATGATGAATTAAAATATATCGAAATATATATTATATGTTTTTTCTGGGATAATGTAGAATTCTAAATGTGAAAGAATTTTTGCAATCGATCCAGTAGTTTTTAATTTATTCGTCACAAACAAAATGTAAAACTTTAATCTTTATAATATTAGTAAAGATATAACTATTAATAGAATTAAAATTAGTTGTCCACATAATTACCCGCGCTGGCAGCTTTAATTTTCTAGGCAGCATTAATTTATTTAGCAAAAGTCAGAATTAGTTCATTTAGTTAAACTGTAGTAAATGGTTTTCATTCCGTTATTGTAAAGATTCTATTGTAATTTACATACACACTATAATTTATTCCGGGAATTTTCTTCCCTACATGCGTAAACAAAACGTAAAAATGCAGAAAAACATTCTATAAATATAAATGGCTCTCATTGACGTAACCCTGACGTATATTGACACCCAGTCTACTGAAAACCGGTTTCGAAAACCTGCCTCTGGTGTTGGGTGAGCATTGGCCGTCGAGGAACCTGATCTTCGTACAAAATAATCGGTATGGCAAAATTATAGACTTCGGCCGTGCGATTCTCTAAGAGCAAACATCGTTGCATATTTGACAACATCCGTGAAACAAATGACGAGATGACAAGAAAAGTTGGAAAAACAATCTTATATACAAAGGCGATTTATCTCCTAAAGCTAAAGTATTTGACATCGGTGAGCTCATCGACGAATCATTAGAGAATCGCACGGCAGATTCATTGTAAACAATAATATCCCTCAATCTACGACATCCAATGAATTTTTGATTGATGTTTAAAGTTAACCGATAATAGACAGCAGAAGTGTGACGTCGTAAAATGGCAGTATATGACATTTTGGATGAAAATAAACTTCTGTGACAAGGGATTTGTATCGCTTTTTTTTAATTTCGCACGTTTCTAAAATATATTCGATTTTTAGCTTGATCATAATTTTAAAGCAATCTAAAGAGAAAACTTCTGTGTTTAAGAAAGGTTTAAAATATGCAAATATATTTTATTTATTTACATGATTTAGCCTAACCCTAACCTCCAGTCCTTTCATTCTGAGTCTACTTCTTTTATTTTTTAATCCACAACAATTTTTTAGTCAGTCAGATAGACGAGACGCTGGGATAACACAGGATACTTTTCATCATCATCATCCATCACTACGCGGATGAAACTGTGGGGCTCAGCTGCTAGTACAATCCAAATTAAAGAATTGACATGTCAATTTTGTGGTACTTTTAATACTCTTTTAACTATCGCGAACAATTTTTTTTTATTGGCACTAAACAGGTCTAAACGCGTACACACATAAAAATTGCAATCCTCAACGGATCGCCCAAGTTGCGTTGACCGTGGTCATGAGCAGACATCTACATAGGTACGTATAAGATATAAGTATTTCAATTTCCACTCGTTTACCGTCTATTTACACCAAATTATGCTTATAAAATCATTGTGTCTCTTTCTATTTTAAACCCTCTCATCCGATGATGCTTCGTGGCCCATTCGGTGACGCTGTAAATGGCGGTAGAAGCAGAAACCAATTAGTCGGTTAAAAAAAACTATTATGAACGAAAACTGACACACAACGATGTAGTTACTTTAGCGCTGTCGTATTCAAATTGATTCTCATGACTATCGGAATATGGTGAAAACGGTCCTAAGCCAGTCTAATTAATTCTTTTTTACGTATAGAGTATACTAAATAATTTATGGATGTCTTGGCAAGCCCAACTATAAAACATATGAATAGAGGTACGTATAATCATGAAATAGCATATCAAGCGCGTAATGGGATTTTCTGACCAGAGACATTGCCTCTGAGGTCAATGAAATCCAGTAATTATTGTAGGTAGTTTTAGTAGGTAGTATTGCATTGTAGGCTTTTTCGCGGTACCTGCTGCATATGTTTTAAATTAATAATAAAAATACAATTTGAAAAATGTAATACCGACTTCTATTCTATTCAGTTACTGAAGTATATCTCAATGACCGAATTTCGAAACCGAAAGGACCGAATTTGATGAAATTTAAATGGGCTACATGGGAAGCATCAACTTTCAAACAAAAAAGAATTTTGAGAATCAGTTCTCCCAGTCAAAAGTTATGAGGTAACAAGCATTAAAAAAATACAGTCGAATTGAGTACCTCCTGCTCTTTTTGGAAGTCCGTAGAAAAAACAATATTGAAGCTGCATGTGATGCTGTGATGTTTCTTTTTCAGTTCTTTAGTAGTGATTACTAAACAAGGAACGACATGATAGTGTCTTTTAACGAACCCAAATAACTTCCAAATAACCTGCAAAAAAATCATAAATCTACCCAGATAGAATCTGTTCTCTCCTCCTCTCCTCTCTCTTTGCACAGATGCAAAAAGAGAAGTGTTGGCGTTACAGCGAACTAACATTCCGAGGTCGTAACACAAACAACTTGCGATAAAGTATTCGTATCGTAAGCGTCAACGCGTCAACACATCACGCTTGGCAAACGAACTAAGTTATCTGTGTCACAGTTGTCTTAGATAAATGACAGTTTGTACTGTTTCACGTGAACGACACATTACGTTACACTTACGCAGGTATTCGTGCTACCCACAGATTTTATACGACAGCCCAATCCAGCTTTTACCTGTTCGTCACACAACTGTCAAATGTAAACTTCGAATAATAATAATATATGTAATATGAACTTTCATTTAATTCCGTACCGTACAATGGTCACTCCTTCAGGGTTGGGGGAGTACAAGGGCAAAATATCGTCCTCTTTTCATATCATTACGTTAAAAAGTCACAAAATAAGAAGAAGAAGAGGAAGAAGAAACATGATATATAAGAAACAGTAAATTAACAGCAGTTTTAATCAGCTGTTTTATTTATTAGCATTAAAACAGTAAATTACCAGACACGTCAATACCTAGGACGATTCTATTTTTGCACAGACTGTCGGACATTTCTCGTAGTTTTCTGACACATGAAAACACAGCCTTAAGTAGCGTGACGTCAACTGTAAATGTTGACGTCCACTTAATGTGTGATAATCATAAGTCCTGGTATGCCAATGACGTCAACGAAGAGTGGGAATACCAGATGTTACCACAAACAGGTGCTCCCTTATATTATACGAGTACGAGCAAACAAGTTGCCCTTCAAAGTTACGAATCCAGTTTTTCACGTAAACATTCATATAGACAGTAATAGAGAACTGTTCGATAAAAGTCGAGTATATACAAAACTTAACTTTTTTAACGTTGCTAAAAAAAAATAGATAATCGATGATCACTTATTCGTAGAGTTAAAAATAAGTTTCAAGAAATGATTCTCGACATATCAATGGTTTTACAAAATGCGTACAGTATGGTCCAAACGTATAATTATGTCATACAATTTTTTTTTAAATTCTCCGATAAACGCCCCAACTGGTGCATCTGTGTTTTTTTCTTCTCTCTTTCTGTTCAGAAACACAGTAACTAGTAAATATTACTGATGTGTTTCTTTTCCTTATGCTGATGTTAGCAGAGGTAGAAGATGAATAATTAGTGTACAATGCAAGAGTAAAACATACATTATATCTATAAGGTGAAAACAATAAATTACGCTTACAAAGAGCAGCATAAACAAATAAATATAAGCACCTAGATGACCAAGCTTTGCTAGTAAGTAAACAGATGATTTCTAACCTCAAACCAAACATTCATTAGCTTAGTGTTGCTTAACAACGCCATCTATTGTCAAGTAGTGTTGCTATGTCGGTAAGACAGTTGAGTGTAGCAGTTTTTAGAAAACGACGTATTCTAAAAATGAAACCTAGTCGAGATCGATTTAACGCCACATTTCATGAATATTATTGGAGCCGTTTCCGAGATTCAAATTACTACCTATCACCTATACGTATAGGTACATTGAATAATATTACAAGAATTGCTCGTTTAAAGGTATTAGATTAATTTAATATACCCAAGAAATATAAACAATGTAACGTACTAAGAGTACTTATCGATCAAGTATAAGAACTCGCTATATAATATGCTCGTAATGTGCCTATTAATTACCAAAAATCAGTAATCACCATCACTAATTGCTAACTTTCAATATTTTAAGAAAGTGAAACTAGTTCAGTGGGTGTTTGATTCAACATACTAATACAATTTTATCATAATATATTCCATTTTAAAGAAGTGACATTACGTCTCCGGAATTTCGTGTTCAACGCAGAGAGTCTGACTTAACTCTTAGGAAATTTCCACGGAGCTAAATATAGCAAAGTCAACTTTAATACTGACGTCGTTAGGTTGTTTTTGTTATATTATACTATGAGACTAATCTGACGGCATCTTTTTTGTACTTACTAGTTTTAATAAATTGCAATGGTCAGTGTATAATTAACTCTGTGAATAAATGAAGCTAAAGGATTGAGTAGAGGTCCTTTAACTTGCCGAAAGCCGTTGGTGAATAAGAAAGAAACAAAGAAACCAACTTGACTGCAAAACCTTGGATTCCTGATATTCCGGTTGAAAAAAGAGTGAGCAGGCACTACTTAAGGGATTTAAATTCGTAAATGAAATCGTAAATGATACTTTACAAACTAAACTTTAGTTTTATTCTCTAGATGGCGCTGCTACTATCATGAACGGGCGTGATGGTTACAGGGTTTAACAAATGCATTTGACCGTCTCAATCATCCGTTCTTATCGTAATTTCATTGCATTAAATAATTTAAAAAACAAGTACAATTTGAAAAAAAAAATACTAACTTCTATTCAGTTATGGGAGTGTAACTTAAAAAATACCAAACCGAATTTGATGAAATTTAAATGGGATCACACGGGAAGCACCAGCTTTCAAACAAAATTTTGAGAATCGGTTCACCCTATCGAAAGTTATGAGGTAACAAACATTAAAAAAAACAATCGAGTTGAGTACCTCCTTCTTTTCGGAAGTCGGTAAAAAATAACTAAAAATAACACTAACCTGAATGCAAAGAAAACTGAAAAAAGTGCGGCAGTCCAATGACTTTTATTACAGTTTTTTTTTTTGGGGGATACAGGGAAAAGTATTTGTAAAAGGAACCGTAATTATTATAAAATATAATTTTAATTTCAAACATTAAAACGGCTAACCATAACGATTGCCTTTTTTCTTCCTGGATATTTTTCGGGTAACGTCTATTTTTTAACAGAGATGTTTTATCTATCCCTTGAAAGACGGATACGGGAGTCACCGAACCGCAGATAGTTGTATTTACGGATCGGTGTCTTCCCTCTCCACATAGGTACTTTTATGTGTGGATTCGTCGGATTTCATCAAAATGGTTTCATCGCAAACGTTTACTACTAAACTTTTATATCTCACAAACTGGTTGGATAATTTATAACATAAATGCGCCAGTTTGTGAGTGATGTATGTTTTTCCGCAGACACCGCTTGACGGTTGAAATGAAATTTAAAAATTAAATAATAAATACTCAAGAAAACTACGTTATGCTACTCTGCTCGAGGGATTTCAATAAGCTGTTTCAAGCAGATGAAGTCACGGGTAGTGACATGTAAAGAACAAATTAGAAATATAATGGTTCAAACTCAATAATTTACATCAGATGCTTTATTTAATACTAGCTGCTCTCCGCGTTTTCACCCGCGCGGTGATGGATGATGATGATGATAATAAATCTTATATAGCCTATGTTACTCAGGGTGAATGTAGCTTTCCAATGGTGAAAGAATTTTTGAAATCGGTCCAGTACTTTTTGAGCCAATTCGTTACAAACATACATACAAATCTTTCCTCTTTATAACATTATAGTATGAAGTATGATAGTATGATAATTTAAATCTTATTAAATACTATTTAAAGTATGTTCTATCAACTTCCAAATAGGAGGAGGTACTCAATTCGACTGTATATTTTTTTTATGTTTGTTACCACATAACTTTCGATTGGGTGGACCGATTCTCAAAATTGTTTGTTTGAAAGTTGGCTTCCCGTGTGGTCCCATTTAAATTTCTTCATTCGGTTCAGTAGTTTTTGAGTTATACTCCAATAGCTGATTTTTACCAAAGTAATAGAATGGAAGTCGGTATTAAATTTTACAAATTGCACTTGTTAAAAAACATTATACATTTAAAACATGTTTGCCATACTTAATCTCACAACTTGTTTTGTTGAGGCTTGCGTTCCCACTGCAGAAAACTGTAGAGGTTTTGAAAAGATTTCCAAATATGTTGTTGTCTATGTTAAGGCGCGCTCGTACCCTGATTAAAGAAAAAGCAGAATTTTTAAACACCTAGTGTAACGAAACAGATCGATAGCATATTATGAAAAAAATATAAAGGTTAGAAAAGGAATAGGAAAAGAGTAATAGAATTCATAAATATAACTCTCTTTCAGCAGAAAAAAATCCTGAATAGGTCCACAAAAATAAACTTTCACGTCCAAACTCTCAGAATTTTCATGGATAACAATATATTTTATTAAAGTAATACTTAGCCAACGTATAGTACTAAAGTTATAACCAGCAGTTTTTTCTATTGTGTTAGTATATATCGAAAAATCTAAAGAAAACGTACAAAATTAACGCATTTTCGCATTACATCGTCCAATCTTACAAGCGATTTTGAACCTTACGTAAAGCATCGTAAATTATTTTAAAATTGGGGTTGGACCGCGTCTTAACACTGAATAGTAACATCACATTAAACACGTTTGTGATTTGTCACGATTAGCGTTCGCACTGTCGTCGTTTCAGAAACACGCAACATGTTTAGATCAACAACATGTTGCGTGATAGTGCGTATGCTACTCTATGTCTATACATTGACATAAAACAGTGTTAACAACAATTTTCGTGTGAATGTTTAGGCAGTGCAAACTCACGGTTAGGTTACAATAAAATTTGTAATTATGTTATTATAAGATATTGTATAAATATAAGAGCTTGAATTAATTAAAATTATTACTGATTGATTAACTATTTATTGAATGAAGCTAGTATTTATGATTACCTGTGCTATTCGAGCTATATACGAAATGGGTCCCCGTGAATCTTTGAGAGATTTATTTAAAGAAATCAATATATTAACGTTGCCTTCCTTATATGTATTTGAAAATATAATGTATGTTCGTAAAAATTTACATAAATATAAGTTAAATAGTGATCACCACACTTTTAATACTAGACATACAAATAGGATAGCTGTACCTAGTTTTAGACTTGCGAAGACTAATAAGTCATTCCTAGGAAATTGTGTGCGTTTTTAAAATAAAATTCCAAAACACATAACTGAGCTCACAGAGGGCAAATTCAAGACTGTATAAACGTTTTAATAAAAAAAGCTTACTATAAAGTTCGACATTATATAGAAGATAAAGATGCTTGGAATACTCTATATTTATTAAATACTTCTGGCAAGCTGTCACTCTGCCACCCATAAAATGTAATATTTGTAGTAGCTAAGTAGAAACATTGTAAACATCTATATAAAAAGAATGGCCCCGAGTTTCTTGCCGCTTCTTCTCGGTGGGCTCTATATATTTTGGAACGCGGTGGTAGAGTCTTTAAAGTAATGAAAAGTTGACGTTCATAAGTGCGTCTTTGATGCCTAAATTGAATAAATCATTTTGACTTTGACTTTGACCTTTTAAATTAAGTCATTATGAAATTGCGAAATTAAAGAGTTTACCGTTCTTTCCAGCTACGAGGAAAATAAAATAAATGCATCTATCAATAATTATTATGAAGACAACGACCTCGATTATGTCATAACCATTCAAATAGTTTATATGTATTTTATTTAAATATTTCGTTTCATACATTCAGCTAGCAATCAAGTAAAGTGATTGGCACATACTAAATAGTACTATTATGGCCGGACAAAAAATATCTGTATACCCTCAAATTACGAAAAGATAATTATAATTATAAACTACCTCGCCACTGCTTAGTAATAGTTACTTGAAAGTTTATCCTAGATAAGTAGTAGTTACTACGCTCCTCGAGAAGTATGAGTTTTAAGTTACACAAATGAAATAATTTGGACAAAAACTATTCTAGTATTAGATTCCAGTGGGCCTCTGCGTAAGTGTAACGTAACGTGGCGTTCTCATGAAACAGTACAAACTGTCATTTATGTCATTATGCAGCTGTGACACAGATAACTCATAGTTTGTACGGCGAAGTGAGACGCATTGAAGCTTACGATATAATACTTTTTCGCAAATTGTTTGTACCTGCCTCAGTATATATTTTGCGCCCTTGCTTGTACTATGAGAAATTGTAGGTGTCAAAGAAGTAATTATGTTCATAAAAGTAATAATCATTATCAAGAAGTTCTTACACTATGTATATAAAAGAGTTAGAGTTAGTTACGAGTAGTTAGTTATTTGGTTACAAAAAGTTTTAGATATATTTTCTACCGACTTCCAAAATGGAGAAGTTACTCAATTCGACTGTATTTTTATTTCATGTTTGATACCTCATAACTTTTGACTAGGTGGACCGATTTCCAAAATTCTTTTTTTGTTTGTTGACCCGTGTGGTCCTTCGACTCCAACTTCGGTCCAGTAGTTTTTAGTTACACTCCAATAACTGATTTTTACCAACGTAATAGAATGGATGTCGGTATTAAATTTTTCAAATTGCACTTATAAAACTATTAAATATCCTTTGATAAAAGTACTTATTCACGTTTCAATCTTCTATATAATATAAAAATAACCCCTATTTTTCCTGGTCACGCTATAACTTGAAACCGGATCGAACAATCTCGCTAATTCTTTTTTGTTGTGTTAATTATTGTCAGGAGAAGGTTCCTATGAAAGAAAAATCAAGAAAAGATGGAAGGTTCTGGCGAGGCCGAAGGCCGAGCCTACTACGCGAACGAAGTCGCGGGCAGTCACTAGTACTAAAATAAATATTAGTGTATACATAGTAATCTGTGTTAATGTTCTTCACGATAATACATCTGATTTTGATAAATTCTGGTATGGGGGTAGTTTCAACCTTTTGAACGCGTCTATTTATGATACAGGTCGGTTGGCGCAGTTGGAAGATCCCTGCCTTTTTAGCCGCCAGTCCCGAGTTCGATACACGGACAGGTCAAACACTTACGTGCATGAACATGTTTTTATATCAGTCATTAGTTCACTGTAGTACAGACTCTGCCCAGTTTGGGACCTGAAGACCTTGTCTGGATGTTGTCCCCTATTATGTTATGACACGATACCCACGTATTTATGTGACTTCGGTTTGACTCTACAATGAGTACTTGAATAAAATTCTTACTGGATATATAATTTGCTAATAAAAGAAAGGACTTTTCCACATGTAGGTCTAACCGGGCGACACCGAATTATTCTTCAAATAGGGGCGGTGATGCACCGCACCTCGTGTATTCACAATTGCTTATTCCTCAATAGCTCATTGCTTGAACATTAGGGTTAAGAATTAGAATGGCTCTTAGAACCCAGTCTCACCATTTCCCTGTGTAGACACGGACTCCCCTCGGACGATCCTCACACAGTGGCAAGTAGCAGCTATAGATGTGACTTTATTCCGCCCACTGGTGTGCAATTGAAGAGGCTTATGCACTCCAGTGAACTACCATGGACGTAAATTTACGTGTGTTTCATTCATAAATCTTTTGTTTTAATTATCACGGTATAGGAAGGTAAAAACAAGTGATGGTGATGGTGATAATGATAAAATTGAGTTTGTTTCTGTCTTGCTAATTCCCGCTGGTTTTCGGTTTGCAGCTATTTCATTCTTCCTATTCAACCCTTTTATCAATATTAAAAATATAAGAGTCACCTTAAGTAATATTTTCTTCTAACTTCTACTTTGATTGATTTTTAATATGTCTATAAAACTGAGAGAGAACAGTGGTAAGATAAATCTTACTTGATGAAAGTTTAGTATGTACGTACATATTTTGATTCAAATGTCTTTTTTCTCTCTTGGTCACGTAAATATTATTAAATACATTATGTATGTATGTATGTATTACTTTGTAAATCACCAACGCCTGCTTTAGCGATCTCAAACATTGAAATTTATAGAGAGAAAAATTCCATCCTCAGACGGGATTTGAACCCGCGTCTTCCGACTCTCCGTGTCAGACGCCATTGACCAACTAGGCCACCGAGGTTCTGGTCCTAGCATCGAATTTTAACTCTCTATTTGACTAACCGTCTTGCGGTCCATCCAAACTTGCATCCAACCGAAAGTAGCATTATTTAGAAATACTTAAACTTAAATAAATTTCAATATGTATGTATGTATAAATGTGATTAGAATGATAATCATAAATTGTCATTTCCTTTAGTACGACGTCCGGTTAGTACGACCTAATATCCCCAATCCCTTCATATTCGTTATAAACGGATTCTACTGTAATACTATAAAAAAACTGTCTATAGGTTTAGACGGTTTATAAATAGGTACTTACTAAGAAAACGGTTTATATATTAACATAAATCGTTTTCTCAGTATAATCACTATCGTAAATTGTAAGCACTGACTTCGCCCCCTGAAAATATAATAAATACATAACTTCTTACATCAGTCTTGTTAAATTAAAAGTCTTTTTTAAGGCAGACAAGACTGTTTCCAATTAGGGACATTTCCAAAAATCAGACGTCTCCAAACGAGGACGTCCTTGCCTCGTCCCAAACGAGAAAACTTTACACAATTCGTCATTTACATAATAAACCTATTTTTATCTGACTATATTTTATTCTGACGTATAATCGAACTCGCCTCACAAGAACCTGAAATTATCTTCAAAGTACGTATCGATTATGGACCTGCCTTTTAAGATATTTAATAATTAGGTTGACATTGGATTTGTGCGATATATTCTAGGTTATGTTGGTGTCGATTCTGTAAGCATTCTCTTAACTAATAATCTCTAAAGTATGGCATCTCTTATTCTGTTCAGTTTAAAATCTAAATTAGTTTAACCTTTTCGAATGACATCACTAAAATTAGACATTTCTCTACAACTGTTGGTATATTTTAGACAGATTAGTCGTCAAGTAACGTGCTGCTCGCTTAACTAACGTAAAAATACCTAAAATTGATTAGCACAATCCTATTTTTAGAAATGTCATTCTAAGTGTTACATGAATTTGGATTTTATTATTTACAGAATAAGGACAACCATAATTAAGTTTTAGTTCGAAAGTTTCGTTTTTTTTTAGTTTTTTGAACAAGTCAATCGCTACCAATATCATACTGTGGGCCGAGCACGAAAATCTGTTTAAGTGTAATGTAATCGCATCGTTAACGTATTTAGTACAAACCGTCATTTATCTATTACAATACTAGCACAGATAACTCATAGTTTGTGCTAAATACGTAAACGAGACGATAACGTTACACTTAAGCAGATTTTCGTGCTTGGGCCACTGAGTAGGGGCAAAAACTTGTGATAGATAAATTGCAATAGTACCACACGTTTAATACTAGACAGATTTTGATATGGAATAATTTTAATCCCAATATAAAACAGAATTCCTCAGGCATGAAGGTCAAGCTGTTCGATAGATGTCACTCCGTCTCCATACGACACGTTGAAAATCAAACGGAGAGTTAAATGCTCGGAAACTCTGTAAAAAGTTGCGCGTGTTCATACATAAAAAATATATGCGTTGACTAAAGAACCTCCTCCTTTTGGACGTCGGTTGAAAAGCCTAACCCTCTTCTGGCAGTCAGGTAAAAAGAAGCATTTACCTTGACATCATGCCATAAACTCTTTTCGCCATAAAACATACCGGTTAACACATTGTATCCCATATAAATCACTTAAGGAATGCCAGCAGGTAATAAAAGTCATTATAAAATAATTCATGTACATATATCACCACAGAATAAGTAATAATACCACGTTAATCAGCGACTGTCCTAATAATAGCTTTTGTTTAATTGCATAATTAACTTAATTAACAATACGCAATAAAATTAATATGTATGTAGTGTAATGGTGCTAATGAGGTAATAGGTAACTTCAAAGTAAAGTTTTTTTTATAATAAAGGCAACTTTAAGACATTAAAAAGTATATTCAACCGATTTCCAAAAGGTTCTAAGTCGACGCATATATATTTATATACATAACCATGCATAACTTTTTTTTTGTTATGGTTAATCATAGTAACTACCTCTCGCTTGATGGAAAGCGAAGATGGAACCAAGAAGCAATGACCATTAGTGCAGCCTAAGCTGCACTAATCGCCACCCCTATGATGACCTGAGATATGCTTGTTCACGCCTCGCTTGAAAGGCCCAAGGTCATAGCTGCAAGGAAATACGTACGCCGGCAAATCATTCCACAATTTACTTACACGACAGAGGTAGGAACAGCTAAACTTTTTGGTTCGTGGTAAGAAGTTTTCAACTGTATATGGATGCAATGCTAGGCCGGAATGAGTAGTTCGGATAGCCGGAGTGAGAGAATGGTGAGGAAGAAATAAGATTAAAAAGCTCTTCAGAACATTCGTCATGAAACAATCGCTTAAAGAAACTATAGTTCTACGCATTTGTAAGGGTTCTAGGTGTTGAGTGACTTCTGTGTCTCCAATAATACGGACAGCGCGACGTTGCAGTGTATCGAGAGTAAGGTACTTAGCGTATCCAACCCAGAGGTGGCAACATCAATACATGGGCGCACCTGAATTTTATAAAAAAGGCACCGCTGAACCGGAGTAAAGAAACGTATTTATCCCGAAACTTATTACAGAGTAGTTCGATTTTGATAATTTCATCAAATTCGGTCAAGCTGTTTTGAGTTATATACTCCCCAATAACTGAAAAGTGTTTCGCCTATTTTGGTGGTATCCTGATTGATGGTGAATGACAGTATACTCTATAGACATATATATTTACATATATATATTTTTCCAAATAATGCTTTTCAACAAGTTATTTCACACTTTTTAGTGTTGAAGTCGGTACAATTTTTTGGTATATAAATTAAGCCTCTAGCACACTTCAGTCACCAAGCACTTTATCAATGACTATTATGCTTACTTGCCAACGGGTTTACCAACCAAAACCGATCCAAAAACCTACTGTAGTTAATGCTTACAAGGTATTAACTGCCTACATTCCAACTTACTGACTGACTTATTCATCAAAGCAGAACCTAAGCCACTAGGATAACAAAATGGAACTTTATACATCATTTTAGTAACACATTGCGTAATTGCCTCGTCTGACCATAACGGCTACTTAAATGGCCTGGTGACACTGTAGCCGCTACAGTGTCACCAAGCTATTTAAGTCTCAAGGTGCCGTGAACTGTTCTAGCTACCCCGAGACTTACTTTTTCAGCTCTATTCGCCTAGTAATATTAATCTCCAGTGTGGCATTCAAACTTAAAAAATGAAATGCATACACAATATTGCTTATTTTTGTCATCATCATCATCTCAGCCGTAGGCCGTCCACTGCCTCCCACAGCAATTTCCAAAAGGACCGGTTGAAAGCTGCCTGCATTCAATGTCGTCAGTCCACCGTGTCGGCGGACGACCTACGCTGCGCTTGCTGGTCCGTGGTCTCCACTCCAGAACCTTCCGACCCCATCGGACATCTGTTCTGCGTGCTGTGGCCCACTGCCACTTTAACTGGCTATTCTTCCTATTTTTGTGTTTCACTCATATTCTGGCACATTAATACGTTTGATTTGATTGCTGCCATAATATCTAACAAGTGGTTAGATAACAATCATAATATACATGAGGACCAAACGCAACCAAATAGGAGTGACTCAGTACAACATCCATTACAACTGGACAATTTATTCCATATTGTAACCGCGTTAAGACTCAGATCTGGACACATTCCATGCAATAGATGTTCATATTTGATCCGAAAAACTACTTCCCCTAACTGTTTGACTTGTGATGTTATCGATGACGTGTACCATATTTTGATGGAATGTGTCCAGAACTCAGCAGAAAGGACTAATTCTAGTTTGAATTTATCGTTAGTTGGCAGCTGTAATTGTGTACTATCAGACCCGTTATCTGAAGATGCCAAAAACTTTATTTGTTAGTAAGTAAGAGAACAATTTAGTTATTAGTTTATCATTATTCTGTTGTAATAACCAGAGAGGCATTATCGCATCAGCGACAAAGCCCTTTAATAGAGAAAAAAAAACCACCGACCTAGAGCAGTACTCCAACCAACCAAGATGGTATGGCTAGGTTAGAGGCTGGCGGGGGAAATGCACAATATAGGTACCCCAAGCGGGACGTCAGTGCAGGACTTAGCGCCCCCAATCAGAATAAGAATAAGAGAAAGAAGAAGTGGTGCTCAAGGCCCTCTTAGACCAAAATATTCTGAAATACAAGTAACAAAAAAATCATAAATTTTAAAGAGACGCGCTTGTTACTTTTTGTTACTCTAAATAAATGCACATTATTTCGAAATCCCGCGGAATGGTCATAACTTTCATTCATTCGATTGATTACCAAGAAACGGAAGTTATATTTTCATCACGTAATCAGATTAAGCGGTCAAGGTCTCTTAGTCGAAAATGTCAAGTTACAAACATGACTCTCACCCACTAAATTACCCTACTTAGTTGAACTAAATGACAACAATAAAGCCACAATTAAATTAAAAGCTTAGTAGGACTTTGAATTTAATTGCAATTATTTTGTTTTGAAATCTGGAATATTGGCCTGATGCTCAATTGTGTATCTCCACGTGAGTGTAACAAAATCATTACTTTTAAAGAGCGTCTCTTTAAAAGTAATGACTTTGTTACTTCGAAATTCCGCGGAATATTCATAACTTTCATTCATTTGATTGATGAATAAGAAACGGACGTAATAAGATCATCACAAAATCAGATTAAGCGGTCAAGGTCTCTTAGTTGAAAATGTCAAGTTTAAAACATGACTCTCACCCACTGAATTAGCCTACTTAGTTGAACTAAATGACAACAATGAATAATAGCTTAGTTGGATTTTTAATTTAATTGTTATAATTTTGTTGGAATATTGGATTGACGCGCAGGGTCGTAGCACAAACAAATTTGCGAAAAAGTATTCGTATGGAAGCATCAACATGTCACGTTTTTGCGTACAAGCTATGAGTTGGCTGTGTCACACCTGTCCTAAATAAATGAGTTTGTACTGTTTCACGTGAACGAAACCTCACGTTGCACATACGCAGTTATTCGTGCTAGGGCCTTAGATGTATATCTCGCCCATGAGTGGAGGTTGGACAGCAAATGCCATACAAAATTTACTCAGATATGTACTCAACTGAAAAAAAATCTGATTAACGGGCACATTAAGTTCGGAGACTACAATAATATAGTTTTTTTATTTATATAGAGTATACTAATGTCAAATGCACCATGTTATTCTTACTTGTGAAATTCTTGTGTCTAAGGTGAACATAAACTAAAGTGACCCTGTCCTACATGCAGTGGGCCGAGCACGAAAATCTGCTCAAATGTAACGTTATCGTATCGTTTACGTATTCAGTACAAACAGTGAGTTATCTGTGCCACTATTGTACTAGATAAATGAGAGTTTGTTCGAAATACGTTAACGATGCGATTACATTACACTTAAACAGATTTTCGTGATCGGTCCACTGATGTCGATTCTGTAAGCATCTTCAAAACTGAACATCTCTAAATTATGGCAGTTCTCATTCGGTTTAGACTAAATCAAAATGTCCGAATTAAGATTAACTTTTTAAGATTAAACTAAGTGTTGTGGAATTAAGAATGTACCCTTAGTATTATTGTGAACGCATCCTTAAACTGTAACTTAGTAAAAAACTTCCTTCCGTTTTAAATTACAATGGCGTTGTTTCATTTTCGATAATTCTCACCCAAGTTCCTAATTAAAGAATACTAAGATTTTATAGTTCTTTTTAATTGTGGGTATATTTTAGACCGATTAGTCGTCATGTAACTTGGTACTCGCAAAACTAACGTAAAAATTCCCAACCTTGCAATATTCGTAATTCTAGAAATGTCATTTTTAGGTTACATGACCTTTAAAATGACATTTCTTTCAAAAATTGTTAACATTTGTTAACAGAACTGCCATAATAAAAATTTTGTTCGCTAGTATAGTTTAGTTTTTTGAACAAGTTGCTACCACTGTGTATATGTATTATTTTTGTTTATTTTTTTTAATGTCTAGTGTGTTGTTGTTATATGACATGTGTAGAATTTTATTGTTTCTATGTAACCTATTCACCTACAAGGCTTCCCTTGAAAGCCAGGGTCATCTGACATCTGACATATTTTATGTGCTAAGGTACGAGTACACAGGCTGTTAGACACATTGCTGTCACTACTGCTTTGAATAAATTACTGCTTTTAACTTGTGTTACAAATAAATTATTTTTATTTCTTCCTTACTCAAGAATAGATTCAGAACTGAGCGTGGTTCTAGACTTAAACTCTGTGACACCCAGAAGCTGTTACTTATTGGTTGTTAGCTGCGTGTTCAGAACACAAAACTAAACGAGCGAGCTAAAACCTATTTTTTATAAAAATAGTTTTTATTCTGTTCACGCTAAGTCCCAATTCGTATAACAATTCCAAAATAACATTCTTAAATATGCCCTTTCTTTTCAAGTGTGGGTGTGTTTAGTGCAAATTTAGTCATCATATTAGTTCGTGCTCTCTAAACTAGTTAAAACTGATGTAAGATTACCCAAAAAAGAATCGAATAATCACATTAATATCACATTATAACTGAAGGTAGACTACGTATACTACAGGAGATGTTTTTTTTTTACTTATGATAATTATTTCGTATCTTGTTTTATGTTTATTAGATTTTAATTTTTTTAAGCAGGTAGCGGAATTTTAAATTGCTTTTTGTATCTGGGTGACTGTGGTACCTACATCACAGTTCTTGCAACAACAGGAAGAGACTACCATCCCACAACACAGGGAATCCTAGTGTGGGATCTAGTATTACCTATGTACAACACAATACCTGACTAGTTTAAAAGCTGTGGTCAGCTACTAAGATAGCATGTAGCACTCGTTCCTATATTTGGTTTCCTCTTATATAGCTAGTTATTACATATAGTGCCTATGTTGATAGTGTACCTAAAACTATGGTCAATAAAGTAAATTTATTATTATTATTACATTATTAAAATTATCATTCCAAGTGTTACACGAATGTGGATTTTATTTTAAAAAGAATAAGAACTACCACAGTTTAGATAATTTTAGTTTAGTGTGCTCACATGCGAACCCACTACCATTGTTTACTTAATTTGGGCTCAATACCTCTTTGATGCGGTAGTAAAATTAATAAGATCAAATCACAAGGTAAAGGCATTTCTGTTGTAACCCTCAAGGTTTTTGAATATTGCAATTTCCTCCCGCTGAATCACTGCTTTGCTGAGCTAAATGACCATTAGGCAAGTGGAAACCGAATAGGTAAAGAGCTGGGTAGAATTTAGAGGGAGGGGTTTTAAAACATCATGTTTGTGACATTGATCTAGTAATCAATTGTTACAGCTTAATTAATTAAGGTCACTCAATGAAATCAAATTTATTGCATTATATTTACTTGTACTGTTTTATCCGTTTGATTTTAATCTGTCCGAATCAGCAAGCCTCATTAGAGGCAAGTTTCATTCATAAATCTATTGTTATTTTTTGTCCTGATGCGGACAGATTAAATGCACAATGTTGATATTGTGCATTTAACCTATAACTTGACCAGTTACTTATTTAATTAATTCTTAGGCTTTCACGATTCTTATACATTGAAATTAAACATTTTACCGACTTCCAAAAAAGGAGCAGGTACTCAATTCGACTGTTTTTTTTCTCTTTTTTTATGTTTGTTACCTCATAACTTTCGACTGAGTGAACTGATTCTCTAAATTATTTTTTTGTTTGAAAGCTGGTGCTTCCCCTTTATTCCATAAATTTCATCAAAATCGGTCCAGTAGTTTTTGAGATAAACTCCAATAGCTGAATAGAATGGAAGTCGGTATTAAATTTTTCAAATTGTACTTGTTAAACGAATATATATATATTTATAAATACTTTTCAATGAACAGCCTACCCGTGACCATGTTCACTAAAATGAGTTCGAAACGTCGTCGGGATAAAATAACATAAAATTATACGCGATTTATTTAATTAAAAGTAGTTTAATTTCAGACTACTTATTTGATCTTGTCGCAGAGAGTACGAGTACACATCAACTACCTTAATCAGATTGGTGACGTTTTGAAGAAGGGTCCGGACAAGAGAAGGCATTACCCTGAACCGACGCTCATGTATGAAAGGGATGATTGAAAAGATGAATGTGGAGGAGGCGAGCAAATAAGGGTCTACAAGTGTAAAGCTGTGGTCTCTGCCAATCACTGCGGGAAACAGGCCGGATTTTATATTATAATATAATGTAATGAGTGATTCATAATATGTATTTTATACCACACCCACTCAGAAACTGTCTTATTACTCGTTCATAAACGGGTTACAAAGCTCTTCATTTCTCCCTTATAATTGTGCAGCGGGAATAGTTATACGGAATTTCATATCTGTCCTCCGTAGCAGGGTAGATATGTTGTATGAAAATCAATTTCTGCTATGGTAGCGTTCTTTTGTTTTTTGCAGCGAACATAAAAAGAATACAAATGTCAAATCTCAAAAAGGTTTTATATCCTATAAGCAGAAAAAACAGGTGGGAGTTATTTTATTGTACTGGATGTTCAATGTAACTAGGCTAACATCCTTTTTCTGCACTACGAAAAATGAACATGGCGGTCATTTGTTATGTACTGTTAATTTTTGTTTTATACTAAATTGATAATTTAACAGTAAGTAAGCTTTTAATTATTAGCAATCTGATAGTGAAAATGACGTTTTATAATAATGAAGCCACAAAAAAAATACGTCGTTGATTTATATCAAAATGCTTCAGACAACAATAAATTATTTACTAATGAAAGTAACTATTTTATTTTCTTCATAGGTAGTATGAAGCTCTATCGCTCGGGAGAAAGTTATATTTCTGTGCGAGAGTTTCCTTTAAGTTTTTAAACATACTCTCGCACAGAAATAGATCGTTTTCTCCCCTCAGTGTACAATCTACTATTATATTATGTATTTAAAAATTAACAATATGTTATTGTTAAAGTGCCTCTCCAACTAGTGGAGGTTGGCAATCAGCGTGGTACAGTGCTTGTTTTTGGTTCGGCGGAACAACTCAGACGCCCCCGATATTTCAGTCCACTCCCGGATATTCCGCAACCACGACTTCTTCCTTCTCCCCATCTTTCTTTTTCCAGCAATTTTTCCCATGATTATCAACTACAGAAGGTCATATCGCTGATGACGGACAGTAACAATATCAGTTTAGACGCAATCACAGAACGAGTTTACTTAGCTCAAATAAATGACCCTAATTCTCAAGGTGAGTAAAAATTGAGGAGACGATGTGGCGTTTTGAGTAAGATGTTATAAAAACCTTTTTCGAAAATGATTCGACAACCATCAACTGTCTTCGTATTTACTCGACGTGTTACCTTCGCCGCTATATAGATCATAAGGAAGAAAAATTAGGTGCTGAGTTGAAATAGGATCTATATTTTTTTTTTATTAATTTAAGTAATCAGTCTTGCGATTCACGAGAGAAAAATGACACATCCTTGGCGATTCAAAGATTCAAACTCGCGTCTTTTGATTATCCGTGTCAGGCGCCATGATCACTAGGCCACTGAGCTGCTCCATACGATAATTAAAATCAACTAGAGAGTTGAATTGCGTGCGCCATTTTTTTCTCTTAAATTGCAATGTTTGATCTCGCTAAACAGGTGTTAGTCCTTCAAAATTATATGGTAAAGTTGATGAATAACAATATCTCTATTCATATATTTAAAGGTTTAAGACATTATACTTCCCATTTACAAAGTTACACTGCTTTGCTGAGCAATAACAATAATTCTTAAAGCCGATATATACGCACTGCTTGAGCAGTTGGCCAGTGAACAACATACACGGACCGCTCTTGCACTCATAGTTTACAGCTTGAAGCTGCCATTGATCTCTTGATTATTGATTGATTGATTGACTGCTCGAACAGTCACAATTTTCAATTCAAGGGCTGGAAGCACGCGCGACGTGGAATAAAGAGCGCGGGCGGAGGTAACTGCGCGAGAGCAGTCGACAGCTCGAGCAGTCCGTGTATGTCTGGCGACTGCTTGACCGCCAACCGTTTGAAGCATTTGCAACTGCTCGAACGGTTTCGTGTATTTGTGTACGTAGAAGGCTGTAGTTCACTGTGCAGTTGCAGCTTAAAGCAGTCCATGCTGACTGCTGCAAGCTACTCGTGTATCTGTGCCCTTATAGCTAGCGCGCTTTTTGGGATTGAAACGTCATCTTTAGGTCATTATTTTAGCAAAATAGTGTTACTTGATCATTTCTTTTGGACTTTTTCACCCTGTAATAATATCATTAGTATGAATATCAAATGAACAAGCTCAGAACGGACGATTAGAGTCTTGCCGCAACTCTCAAGGTTAGTTTATCACACATTCACCTACTGAATTAGTCTAGCTGAAGTAGATGACCATCTTGATTACCATAAGTACAAGCCGAAAGGCAAAGAGCTAGGTAGGGATTTGAGTAAGGTGTTTGGTTTTACAACGTGCTTGTGCAGCTCATGATTGAAAATCTGTGGCTGATTACTCGATTTGTTTACAGTATCTTTTGATGCTTCTATGGTAATATAATCTTTATTATAAGACAAGTGATAGCGAACGATAATTGTCTTCCTGAAACTGGCCAGCACAAATATATTACACATTCACGAACCGAATTAGCCTGACTAAAGACAAGAGATGGCCATTTTGACTATGGCTAGTACTATAGTTTGTACCGGCGTTAATACTGCATATTTTAAAATGTGAAAGTAGTTTTGTGACATAACTGTGATAGTTAGACATAGAGCATCGCATACTTTTTTGTAGACATTGATGTCCTCTTTCAAACTATGGTTCTTCATGATCAGCTCTCACTTTGCTCTATAGTCAATATTTTCCGCAGTGTAAGCGATATAAGGATTTATCGGCGTTATGATTGCATACTTTAAAATGAAAAATAGTTATTGTGACATACTCGTAACTATAATAGTATAACATATTATATCCTGGACTTTGTTGTATATGTTGATATTTTCCATAAAACTTTAGTACACTACTTTGCTAATATGAATAGTTTCCGCAGCGTACGCGGTATTAATATGCTTTTAGTATTTTTTACACCTTGGGTTACATTATCGAAGTTTTCATAAGGTTCCCTCATTTTTTTTAATTTTTTATGGCCTATGTTACTCAGTGATAATGTAGCTTACTAACGACAAAAGAGTTTTTAAATAGGCCCATTATTTTTAAAGTTTATTCGTTACATACAAAATACAAATCTTTCCTCTTTATAACATAAGCTATCAAGCTATAATCTAAAGCTATAAGTTATATTATAAATCAAGCATATTCCAAACAAGGCATTCAAAATAGCAGCTTGCTCTTAGTCTAAAACGATTACCTTAATCTCGAATGCTATTCAGGGCATGTCTACGCTAATAACATTATGTAATACATTTGCTAACGCTCAAATTGGCGTAACATGTTTCAATTTGTTTACTGTGCTGACCCTCCCGACTCACGCAAACCGGTAATTATAGGAATGAAGGTAACCTCATCAATGTATATAATTAAGATCTGATCTATATACGTTAAGAAATATTTTAAGACATAAAAAAACCTTAAGGAAGGTATACTTACTACTTACTTACTACTTACTTACTTACTTACTTACTTACTTACTTAGGAAGGTATAGGTACTCTTTTAAGGAAATAAATAATACTTTTTAATTCTATTTCTTATTTAAGGCGATAATATTACAAAGTGTACATTAGCTATATACATTACTAGCTGGTGCCCGCGACTACGTCTGCGCTGGATTAGTACTTCGAGTAGCTTATTATCTTATACAAAGCAATATCTATCTTTATACCAAAATATCATAAAATATTTACATGGTATACGAGTAAATTTAAGTACTTAGTAAATCAATCAGTAAACTCTAATAATAAAATACAGTACCAGTAATTAATGACCATAAAAAAACTGTCGCCGAGCACGTCTAATGAATCGAGCTGTCAAAATGATAGCGTGCTTTTGACTTATCTATCAGAAAATGACACAAACTTTGACAGAACTGTCATCATAACGATCGTAACGTAGGCCGAGATCTTGTTATTTTGTCCATGCTGTGACCAAGAATATTACGCTTCTTCACCCGTGGGTGATGGATGAAAATGATGATCATGATTATGAAAAGTAGCCTATGTGCTATTCTAGACTATAATCTATCTCTTGTGCCAAATTTCAACCAGATCCGTTCAGCTGTTCTGCCGTTATTAAGTAACAAACATCCATCAACACCATCCATGCAACCAAACTTTCACATTTATAATAGTGAGATAGTGGGATATAGGATCGATTCTTGTTACCTCGTAAGGATCAATGCGTTCCCCACCTCGCTCCAGATCTTCAAGCTTGAGCGTACGTTGAAGGAATCATCTTGATGAAATCCACAGGATGGTGATAGGGCAGATCTAGCGTCCGTCTGGCTAGCTATCACTCTCAAGTTAGAAAATCTGTCACTAAGTACCTAACAGTTAGTTCCGGCAGCTGTTCTTGAGATCAAGCCGCTGTTCTAGGACACGGACTGTGAAACGACCTTCGACCGCATCATCACTGATCAAACACTATACAGGATTATTGGTTAAGTCGACCTATTCCCGTTAAGGGCGTGTACTTTACATTGTTTCTGACTGATTTGACTATGCAACACCCTATCCTAAATCTAACTGTTTTCTAGATATTTATCACTGCTATTCACTGTCGATCTAGCAATTTACGAGTCAACATCTCCTGAAGATGCCTCGTGTAGGGGCTAAACACGTGTCGAATCGTTTTTGGTTTATTGGGTTGTTTTACGTGTTGCTTATTCTGTATACTTCCTATTAGCATTTTATGCAAATAAGAAGGGAGGGTGGTGCACACCGCTTCTTTACCTAATAAACACTTTTCTAGCAGAAGTGTCACTAAATAGTTCTTTTAATACCGTTTTTGAAACTGATTTCCACAAAGTAACGCCTGAATCAATAAAATTATATTTTTTATGCTTTTCGGTAATGGGAAGAGTGTGTGTGGCGGAGGCTAAGCTTCACAATTTGGGTCGCTACAAGCTACAGTATAGTTTTAAGTTGTAAATTTAGTTTAGTTTAAGGTCTACAGGATGTTGCGTGCGTTTTAAACCAATAGTTACTCTTAATTTGGAGATGACAATCAATAAACATACAATGTGTTCCTAACATCTTGTGCAAATATTACGTCTATATGAGTACGTTCGCTTTTTGGAAATATCCTTCCTTCAATGAGTACCTATCTACAAAGAGTAGTGTGCGTTAGTACGAATGAAGTAGAAACAGTATAAATATGATTACTGTCTTTAGTAATAGGAAATGTACAGAAAAAGGTGACAAATGAAGAAGCTCTAAAAAAAGTGAATAAAAAAAGAGTCTTACTCAAGACCATACAAGAGGGAAGAGGAAAAATGATTGGCCACTTGTTACGACATGACAACTTTATAAAGAATTTAATTGTAGTGAAAATAGAAGGAAAGCGAGGAAGGGGTAGGCCACGGATAAGCTACATGAGCCAAATAAAAGAACACGGAAATGTCGTACAAGGAGGTAAAAGAGGTCGCCTAAAGGTCGATTCACACATATCAGTGAAGTCACAGTTCCGTCAACGTGTTCGCTCAGTTCGGTATCAGTGCTACAGTGTTGCGTCAGTGATTCAATTCACACATGTCAGTACTCAGTTCACGGAGCTTCAATACTGCGGAGCTAGCAATAATGACTATTGCTTTAGACGAAGAAGAAGAGCAGCATCAAGAAAAAAAGAGAAAACGGTCTACTAACTCCTATTTTGTTCCACTAGTATTTCAAATTCATGTACTTTGCATGAGACAAATCATACAAAACCCTATTTTTGCAAACCGATTCTATAAATCGCTCGTCATCCATTTTGTTTTTGATGCCGCGGCGTCCGTGATCTGACAAAAATATCGTCGTCAACGAATACGTCCGTGATTGCCGGTGTCGGCACTGTGTCGTCACTGACACTGACAAGTGGGGATGCGTTCATAGAGAATGTATGAAAGAATATTTCGCACTGTGCTGGTACTGTGTCGGAACTGTGGCTTCACTGATAAGTGTGAATCGGCCTTTAAATAGATCGAGATGGAGAAGATTGCATCAGCTGCACAGACAAGAGTTTAGCTCGTTATAATAATAATAGTAAAAGGGTGGTAAATATACCATAGCCAGGGCGGTTACTAAGATAGCTTCTACTGAAACCAACACCTCGATAAAAGCATCCCAAATTATTATCGACTACGTACGTCCGTAGCTTCACACCCGCGGAATATTACTTTAGTAACACAAAGATGTTTTTGCGTAGAACCTTGATCCAAATAACTTTTCTAAAATAAAAGTAACGCTACTCCTGTAACATCAGCAATAGAAAATGTAACGTCAAAACCCATCCAGTCTTTTTAGGGATAACAAAAAGAAAGTCAAAATCATTTATTTATTTTACGCAACTAAGACGCACTTGTGAACGTCAATTATTAATTATAATGTACTTTAAAAACTCTACTGCCGCGTTCTAAATTATATAGAGCCTACCGAGAAGATGCGGTAAGAAGCTCGGGGCCATGCTTTTCATATAGATTTTTACTTTTTGACTACTATTATTACATTGTATGGGTGGCAGATGACAACCCTTTCTACAGGGCGGCAACGCATCCTCGAGACCTCTGGTATTGCGGATGTCCCTGGGCGATGGTATCACTTGCTATTAGGTGAGCCGCTTGCTCGGTCTCCAAACTAACCCACAAGAAAAAAAATACTTGAGGAATAGCAATGTAAAACGTACGAGTCCTTTTACAAAGAAAAAAAAGCAAAAAGTTAAATCCATCCAATAAAATGCTATTTTTATGCGTGTATGTCACGTTACCCTAGTCCACTGGTACATCAATGTCAATGTATTCGTTTGATGGATTGGGTCGTTTTGATGTCGGAAGTGTATTGACGTATTCGGAATTTAGGCAGTTTAAACTTGGTTGATATGTGGAGGTTTCCGGTCAAAACGCTGGCAATGGAATTAAAATCAAATCACCTGGAATTGTTTGGTTGTAACTGAAGTTAAAAAGGTGTCAAAGGCATAAAGTTGATTATCCGTTGGCTTGCCAAAATCGTTAATTATATTTTAATGGGTTTTAAATCTGTTAAATTATATCGCCAAGTGGCTTTATTAAAAGAAATCAACCAATTTTTTTGTGAATGTGTACATGAAATATTATCTAAGATCGTAGTAATTTAGTCGGTGTCTTACTTTAAAGGCTTATCTTACTTTTAAGGCACACCAAATGCGGGTTGTGCGCGGTGCGTTCCGTCAACGGGCCCGCGCATGTTTTATTACGTAGAAATGTATCAAACACTGCACATTACATTCAAGCGCAGGTCCGTCGAAGACTTAATTAAATAAAATAAATAAAATTAAAATTCATTTATTTTAAGCAATGTCATATCTCATCTTACAATAATTACATATACCATAAAAAATACTAAGTAATTAAAAATTAAATAAAAAAAGAATAATAATAACTATCTAATCTATAAATAAATTGAATTCAATATTATTGATTGAAAATAAATCAAAAATCAAATTCAAAACATTTATTCTGTATTAAAATACAAATTGTCATATTATGTTTATTATTTCTTAAATCTACAACCGGATCGGAACGTGACCACGACTGAGAAGATCCGGCAAGAAACTCAGCGGGCTTGTCTTTTTTACATATTTTTATCGCCACTTACCTACTTAATTTAATTTACAAATGTTCACTTATTTTTAGCTCTAGTGTGTTGCCCTACTGATACCATAATAATGGTATCAGTAGACACGCTACACTTTGACATCGTAATAAACGAGTAGGTAGATCCTGGAGTGATCAGTACCAAGCTGTTTTGTCCTCAAAGTAATCCGAAATTTTGTAACAACCTTTGTGACAGAGTGTAGTTCTAATAGTACTTTTAAACTTATTAATTGGCATATCTCGAATAACATTGGCAAGTTTATAATAGAATCGTATACATTGTCCCATAAAAGAATGACTTATTCTGAGGAAACGCGTTAGTACGTAAATTGAGTATAAATAGTATTAATTAGTTCGCCTTTGAAACTTAAATTGAATAAGTAAATTGTTTTATTTAATTATCATTCGATCATACAAATATAAATAAAGTCTGGATACGTAATTATGCCTCTACATGAGATCACAGTGTAATAGTCACCAAGGCTAGACTGTTAAGCGAACATTAGCATCAATTCTCGGATTTGAATAATTTAACACGTGTGCGTAACACGTGTTAATAATTCAGGGATAGGGACCGAAGGCTTTATTTGTAACTACAAGTTCTAGGAATTCTCGAGCGCGTGGTTCCTCCAATATATATAAATAACAAATTTTAATTTAATTGTAGAAGCTCAAATTTGCGTCACATATATAATAACTTTATTTACAAGCTTACCTTTTCTACCGACTTCCAAAAAGGAGGAGGTACTCAAATCGACTGCATGTTTGTTACCTCATAACTTTCGATAGGGTGAACCGATTCTCAAAATTATTTTTTTTGTTTGAAAGCTGGTGCATCCCGTGTGGTTTTAAATTTCATCAAATTTGGTCCAGTAGTTTTTGAGATACACTCCAATAACTGAATAGAATGGAAGACGGTATTATTTTTTTCCAAATTGTACTTGTTACAGGGTCAATCTCCACGTGCAGCAGTTTTATTACTATGTAATACTAGGTATACAAAGTATACAGAAACACAGAGAATGTTGAAATAAACACACTAGGAGTGGTGCTGGAGAAGGTTGGAGCAGAGAAGAGAAGCTAAACAAAAATGTTACGAATGAAGCAGCACTTAAAGAAGCGAAGAAGAAACTGATCTAAGTAATTAAAATTATGAACAAAATGGCAAGGAAAAATGATAGTATATTTTCTTAAACGACATGACAGCTTCATAAGTACAATGAAGGAAAGTAGACGAAAAAAGTGGCATAGGAAGACCGAGAATAACCTCCATGCGTCATATAGTTTTTTTGTGGTTGTGCCACGCTGTAACCCTATAATGAAAATATAGTATAGGTTACAGCCGAATGGGCTGGCACGACTGGAGAAGTATCCATAACACCGACGTAAATTGCGTTTCAGTCGGTCTGTGGGAGGTTCCGGAGGCCCAAATTGATCCATGCTAGAGATAAGGTGTGATAGATAAATTCAGAACCCACATCCATGCTCGCACTACAGCTCTGTTTTATTGTAGAATTAATGATTTAGTCTTGGTAAGGTATTACCAAATCACGGTTAAAGAAGCAGATTGAACGTGCATTTTACAAAATAAATATGCGAAGCTGATTTGAAAATGTCCTTGGTTTAAAAAATGTAAACATGATTTTATCATCGCAAATCTAATGAGACTCTGAGAGTATTGTTTGTAAATTTAATCTCATATGTACAGTAATTTTATGCATACCTACCAAAAACATATCTCGACATAGATGCATCCAAAGCAAAAACCCTTACAAGGCCGAACTCCAACACAATGGTCCATATGTTGCCCTAGCTACGATTTGGTCACTACCCGTCAAGAAAATTTGGACTCCTGTTGAGAACGTTGATTCCCTGATTGCGAGGCATGTGGTATACGAGTTGATGTGTATCAACTCTTCATGGATAGTACCAAGTACAGCGCCGAGAGGGTCTCGTTGTTGCAAATATTTAGATTAAATAAGCACGGGTGTACTAGTCAACATATCAGACCCTAGATCGAATCAAGCCACGTGCTACTGGATAGTACTACTACTAGGTACTAGGTGGATACATTGCTAAAACTTTCTTTGATGGATGAGAGTAACACAAATCAACTTTTCATGATTTGTGTACACTTTGTCTCCACTAGTGCACAGTTACAAACACTTAAAAGCACGAATTACACATCAATAAGTACAGTAATCAGTTAAGTAACATGTAGTAATTTGTCAGTAGCGTCCAAACGTAGATAAGTAAGTGGTCATAAGTTACCGTTTAGAGAAGAAGACTAGCCGCGTCGGTTGTTTTGTTAACTAATTACTACTTGTCTACAAATCTATGGACAGTGCTAAACTCGCCCGTCTACATGTCAGCCAGTTAAGTTGGCGGGTGCGGGAGACACGAGAGACGGGCATACTTCGCACTGGGCTAGCCAAAAAATAGGATCGCGATATATTCAACCCAACTAACGGCCCGTCCCAATAATCTATCTATCGCCGGTTTACCTTACTAGAGTTAGGTATTTGACACTATTTGTATGATCGTTATGTCAAATTTCTATCGGTAGTAAGGAAAACTGTGGATAGATAGATTATTGGAATCCCCCATAAGTAAACAACTTACTACTTAACTCGCTGTTGCCGTATAAACGACAATAACAACTTAACTTGCTGATGTCGCAAGTTAACTTGCTACTGTACTTAATAAAGTGTAAATCGGGCTACATATTAATAATCCATCACTATATACACTTCAAAATTCGAAGAAACACAACTCTAGGAATGTTAAACAAAATCGACAAAAACGATTGCCATTGCTGGGTTCTTTCCCCTCCATCGTTAGAAAAGTTGATGGTTGGTTCCGTTACGTATAACCTCTCACAATGACATTGACATTTTCGGATTGACCGGTCGAGAATATTTGCTTAACACCTAACCTGTTAAGGGTCACCTTACTACTACGTCGCTATGCGAACGTCTTATCTTGTGACCTTTGTGTACTTTTACATAAAGGGCTAAAGAGGAACACCACCTATACGAGCGAAGTTGTTTTTTATTAGTAGATAATTATTGAGCTGCAAGCATAATGCAGTTAATAATAATATAATTACCGTGTAAAGTCGGCAGGGCTATAAATATCTCAGTTGCGAACAAATGTTGATATACATATCTTAAAAAATGGCGGCTCTATGTCAGTTTTGACAACACCAGGAAGCAAAAATGTTAGTAAGTTGATGACTGGAGCTAACAAAAGTGACACAGAGTCGCCATTTTTTCCGATTTCATTCAATATTTGTTAGCAACTGAGATACATAAAAGCCCTAATCACATACACTATAGGTCATATTATGTTATGTTATATTTCTCAGCTTCATTTGATGCGATTTTGTTTCCATATTGTAGCAGAGTTCTTGGCAAAGCAGTGACGTGAGACTGAGCTTAAAATTGTTATGATCGAATTTCACATACAGTTATATTCGTTTGATCATTAGTTATGTAGACAAAGGTGTGAACGTAACTTTAACGTTGTTTAATGTGTTTTTTCAAGGGATGCTGTGTATTACAAACACTTTTGAAGACTCCAACTCCCAATAACAACAATAATTAATCCTCACGGGAGTACTGTACCACGGGAAATAAGTGGGAAATACAGACTCTGGCAAGGAGTTTCATTCCTTGATGTCGTATTATAAATGAAGAAACACACTTTCTCACACACTTCAACCTACCGTAATGTGGAAATAATTGAATAAAGTTTATTTTTATTTATCACCAAGTTTTCAACTTTTAATTTGTTATCATCAACAAAAACCTGGTGCACTATCGGCTACGTGAAATCGATTAAAATAGACAAAAATAACGTATGAATTACTGTTCACGATTAAGCGGCGGGCCAATTTTGATCAAATTTGGTATGGAGGTAAGTGAGGAGCTGGATTAACACATATTATACTCATGATATTCATTGTCATCATCATCATCCATCACCACGCGGGTGAGAAAACTTAATATTCTAAGGCACAGCATAGACAAAATAACAAGACCTCGGCCGCCGTTAAGATCGTAATGATGACAGTTCTGTCAAAGTTTGTGTCAGTTTCTGATAGCTTAGTCAAAAGCACAATATCATTTTGACAGCTCGAAACACTAGATGTGCTCGCCGACCGTCAAGCGTGATGAAATGTAACACAAACATCGTCAAGGGTGATAAAATGTAATAACAGATTAATGTTATATTTATATGTACGTAGGTACACTTAGTGTATTTTATTATTAGTGTTTACTGATTGATTTACTAAGTACGAGATAACCATGTAAATATTTTATGACATTTTGGTATAAAGATAGATATGGCTTTGGAGAAGACAATAAGCTACTCGGAGTACTAATCCTGCGCAGACGACGTCGCGGGCACCAGCTAGTATGCAATAATTATAAAGATCCAGCGTTATAATAGAGATACTTGACTATACCTAAGAAAGCTACACCGACTAAATAATAATAAACAAAGATCCAGCAGATTGAAACTTTATTGCAGTATTGTTTTGATTTCTTCATTATAATCAGAAATATACAGTGTTGCCATTCCAAAAACCCCTATTTGTAATATCGAACTGAGTCACGACTACACACTCCGATTCCGCGGAACTTTTGAAATATAACCTTCGGGTTCATCGCGCGACTCGGCTCAGTAAATAACAGTATTTCGATACTATTTGGCAATGTTTGGCTGGTTCTCGTTAGTAAACAGTACAAACTCTGATGTGTGTTATGTATTTTATATCTTTCTTGTGTATTTAATATTTGAGTAGCAGTCCTGAGACAAAATACCGTTTATTTAAAAATTGTTTATATACTGACAAACGCAATGTGGTATATCTAGTTCTCTCGCTCTTATTTACAGTATTTTTTCATGACATCCTTTTCTTACTCCGTAACAAGTGCTGTGCTTAGATAGTATAGCGATTTATCGATATTGCGCTATTAAATTTATAGAAAATCTTTAAAATATTTTCAATGTACAGTTTTAATGTGGAATTTCTATAATGTCGACTAAAAAGTGCGGGTACGTGTGCTTCCCGATATTGAAGTGTAATGTATTGACAGACATTAAAATAACAAACAAAGCAAAAAATTACTCTAAGAACCGTAAATTACGTAATTTTAAGCCAGAGTCAACCAGCTGGCTGACCAGAGAATTTCGTAAAAACGAAATCAGATATTTAACTGTATATCTACTACCCAAAATAAAGACTTTTAAATAGTATACAAATTTAGTCGGTAAACTCTTAATCAGCTGGCTTACATTCACTTTACGCGCCATGTGCAATTTGTCAGACTTCGAGTTTGTTGGCAATCGTTGAAAATATTTCATTTTGCGAACATTTATCATCATTATTTATAAACGTCACTTGATACACGAGCGGATCTGTCATTACTTATCTGTCAATACTAGTTCTAATCACACTCTCAGTTGTGTGAGGCCTTTGGCTTGGGCTCTCGGTAGAGAGTTAAATATTCCTTGGGCTTGGGTAACACTAGTTGGAGTTTGTCAATGTGACACGTTCACGGTCGAACATCAAAAAGTATATTTACCTACGCTGATTACGCACATGTATACTGGTTTATAGATTAAACGTTTTATATATTACCATAACTATGTTAAAATGGGGAACTTTTTGATATTCAAATAATTTCTATAAATAAAATTTTAACAAAACAATAAACTAAATGATATTAACTTTGACTTTAAAAGAATTGACGCTATCAAAATTGTTTTTCACAAACGTCCGTGGTAGTTTTTGCACAAGTCAAGAATTACCTTGGTTCAAAGTCCTACCTTCATAAATTAAGTGCCGGCACAAAAAACCGGCATTATAACGTTTATATCTGGTTTCGGGCCAAAATTAAAGTTATTAATATTTATCAAGCGAATAAATTGTTAAAACTAAATATCTTATCACGTTTACCTTCTATTACTGTCCCTTATTCAATTGTACTATTCTATTCCCCTACTCTTTCGCCTTCTCCTTTCTTCTTATCGTTTCTTATCCTATCCATATTTGCCCATCCCTAATGAGAGCACCTTAGTTCTGGAGACTTAGACTGGAGACCTGTAGGTACAATGTCGAGTGTAAACGACATTCTACGCTTCTGTATTTCAATATTATTCTGCTAGTTTTTTTCACTTTTTTATAATCTTGTAAGTAGCATAACTAAGCCTTGGGGATTCCCAATATTGTGATTTATAATCAGAAAATTAAAGGTCACTCAGGTTTTAATTGGAGTGACTGTGGTCAGTGTTGACCATATATAATTAAACAAGGTATGTACCACTCAACATCTTGAGTGGGATCTTTTTTTATTATTAAAGTATAAATAAAGTGAGGTACTCCCGTGCTTACTTAAAAATTTAATGTTAAATTTAATGTCACCGCGATTAGTGACTGTAAAGTTTTGGTTTAAATGTATTTTAGTTCAGTGAAGCGTCAGGATTCAAAAAATATAAAATACACGAGAATGTAGCTCTTTAGAGTCGTTTAATTAACCAACGTATAAAAAGGAGTAGGGTCTAATATTCCACTTTATTTATATTTTTATTTATATATGTTCACCGATTTCTCTACCAAATGTTGAAAGATTTGATTCTAAACATTTTTCATTTGCTCGATGGTGTATGCTTCCAATTTGGTCCTCTTGTCACCAACTCAGGATCTGATGATGGATCTCAGAGAAATCGAGGGCAACCCAAAATTTTATGGGCACTAGCACGTCTAAATATATTTTCTGATACTGTTCAAGTATTGGCGTCTGATAATCATCTTATGTGGACGAGCTGACGATGAAAAATATAACTCCTTAACTATTAGGAGTTAGTGGATTATCAATATTAGAATGGAAGTCAGCTTTTTCACTTTTTTCAATTTGTAGTGAAAGGAAAAAATTGTTAAAATGTTTTTACTTTTAACTTTAAAAAAAAAATCAAGTGTGGAGCAGAAAAGCTTGTTTTCGGGTCTTGGACGTTGTAATCTGTCATTATATGTGTCTATGTTTGCGTTTTTGCTATGTACACTTGTGTTCCCCATTTTTCCATGTATGCCGCTCGCCAAGTCTATGTTTAGATGTCATAGACTTTGGGAGAAATTAAAAAGAAAAAGGTAGACGCTCTGGAGGTACTGGAGACAAATGAAATAAATATTACCTTTGTTGTAATAATATAAAGATACCGGCTGCACTCGCTTAGTATTACAACACGTACGTTACGTCAAAAAGGAGGTTTCTCAATTCGACCGTATATATTATTTATGTGTATTCGCGGATAACTTCATCGTTTATAGACCGATTTTAATGGTTCTTTTTTTGTTTGATAGAGTATATTTCCCGTGTGGTCCCATATAAATTTCATCAAACTTGGTCAAGCAGTTTTTGAGTTACACTTCAAAAACTGAAAAGTGTTGATTTATCTTGATGATATCACCATTGATGATGTATCCCGTAAGTAGCAAGGTCACTAAAAAGGGTGAATTTTTTTTCATAAAAAGAGAACCGACTTCAACACTAAAAAGTGTGAAATAACTTGTTGAAGCCGGTACCATGATAGATCAAAAGTATCTATTATCATAATATTGCGTGAATGAGGAAAGCTCGAGTCCCAGCAGTAATAACAGTATGGGCTGATTATGTATTACTGTGTTTAATTTTTTAAATATTAACAGTGATACTCTATAGCAAGAGATTATCTTATCTTACAGGGAGACGATCGCAGTGCATTGTCATGCGGGGTTTTGAACTGATGTAGTTTAAAATTCTGAATGACACTGGATGGTTATATGCAAGCGTGACGCTTAAAAGGCGGCAACATGCTCGTCCCGCGCCGAAATTACATAAAAAACCTAAACACGCATATTTTACTCGTTTCTGTATAAGATGTAGGTATACAAAGTCCTGGCAGCAGAGCATGTCTTTCTTATCAGATCAGCAAGGTTAAGCAACCCTTGCTACGGCCACGTCATGGATGGGTAACCGCTTGCGGTTCAGCTGAGTGCTTCCGTCCTTCAGATGACACGTCAAGCTGTCGGTCCCGGTTGTTTATAATAATAATATAATATTTCAGACCGCAGTCCATATAACCTTAGTACAACCTACAGAGCACTTATAACTATATTAGTACTACCAGACTGAATTATAATAAAATATTAGAAATGAGTAACCTACTATTTAAACACGGAGCATGTGACAGGCCTAAGCACCGACTTCCAGTTTCTCATTAAATGTGACTACATATCTTCAGCCACGACGACTAGAAGGCCGCTAGAGGTAGTTATAGAATGAAGTATTTAGGCTACGTTGGAGGCCTTCGGGTGTCTTGATTACTTGAACACTAGACTGGGCATTATTCAGCAAGCTGTAGGTACACATACCCCTTTAATTGAATCGAGAAGAATGCTTCAGTCCTAAGAAAGCTGATACCTACTTTAAAGTTAAAATTAAAATTATAACAAAGATACTCCCTTTTAATATTCTTTAGAACATACCTGTTTTAGATCAAATAATGTATTTTGCCTCTAAAAACCACATTCCAACACAAACCTACCAAGTACCTACTTTATACAATAAACCCATACTTATTTAAATATATTTAAATAAACTCATAATAAGCCGAAAAGAACATTTCATTTGTAAGCAATGAGTTTGAAGAATAAAGATTTTCTTTAAAGGTACAAAACTGTGCAGCAAATATAACCCAATTGAGACGTCTTTCAATTAATTTGTGACTCGTGTGACGATTCATCTGTTTGTTTTATGACAGAACTATCTTGTTACGGTTCCTTAGCACTACAAAGTACTCGTACCCTAATAAAATCGACAAATCCGGCCGTCAGTTCGTCTACCCTTCCAAATCCTTTACATATTATGCACAACAAGTGTATGTGAATAAGGACAATTATTACAATGGGCACTTCTCAGTCGGTTAGGTTTTCAGTAAATCTATATACATAAAAATGAATCTCTATTTCCCTTGGTCATCTTATAACGCGTGAACGGATGAAACAATTTCGTTAATTGTTTTTTTGTTATGATAACTATTGTCAGGAGAAATTTCTAATAAAAGAAAATATCAAGAAAAGATAGGAGTTCATGGCAAAGCCGAGCCTACTACGTGAACGAAGTTGCAGGCACTCGTTAGTATATTATAAATATAATATTTTTGATGTAATAGTACAGTATAGTAGTATAGTATAGTAGTATAGTGGTATATTGTGTTATATTAAGCTCCAAAATGGCTTGTAATATTAAATTTTATACTTTTTGTTTAGTTTGCCAACATTGTTACTTCAATACAAGCATGACAAAATCAAGACTGAATTTGAAAGTTTATTATGTAGCAAACACTTCAAGCACGTGTAGATACTCGATAGTATTAAAGAAAGAAAACGTTTTATAATATAATGAAAACGTTAGAAAATGCCTACGACATTATATAACGACCCTATATAGCTTTATGATCAGAAAATAAACCTGTTGTGTAAATATTGTGATTGCCGAATTCGATGAGATTCTCATCTAGCAAGCTATACAGGCAAATACCAAGAATCAGGGATGAGGGCATACAGAAGAGTCTACTGTATGCCCTCATTAATCATTGTCTACTGAGTAGACAATGATTAAATAATGACGAGTTTATTATTTATTGATTGTGAGTAAAAGAGGAGCATTGCATGTCTATTTATAAGAAGTCGTCGTTTTCAAGTATATCTTTATCTCGACCTCATAGCACAGGACCTCCTTAGTTTATCTTACAAAGTACACAGTCGTTTGTTTTTGCTTTATTCTTCTTTAAGTACCTACATAAAATATTATAACAAAAAAATCAGAGGTTAAAAAGTCCGTCAATAAGGAATTCATCTAAAGCCTCGTTTTAAGGTTGAAACATACCTAGTGTTTAAAGTGTCCGTATGTCCAGCCGTGCGATTCTGTAATGATTCGTCGATGCGCTCGTCGACGATCTCATCGATGTCAAATACTTTATGAGATATCGCCCTTGTACATAAGGTTGTTTTTCCAACGTTTCTTGTCATCTCGACATTTGTTTCATGGATGTTGTCAAAGATGCAACGATGTTTGCCCTTAGAGAGTCGCTCGGCTGTTGTTGCTTGTTAATTCCAAAAGTAACGCATAAAATTAAATGGTCTTTTAGTTTTATTTACTGACGTCAAAAAGGAGGAGGTTCTGTGTTGTATGTATTTTTTATTATGTTAGTTCTCCGATTTGTATTTTAGAATCTTTTTTTATCTTAAAGAGGTCTTCCGAGGTCCCATTTAAATATCATCAAATTCTATTTTCGAGTTACACTCCAATAACTGAAAAGTGTCGCCTATCTTGACGATATCCATATTGACGGTGAATGACAATAGATCCTTTTTCGTGACCCTTGCTACTTACGGAATAGATTGTCATTGACCGTCAATAAGGATACATTTTCAGTTATTGCTTTGTAACTCAAACACTGCTAGACCAAATTATTTAAAGTTTAAAAAAAACACCTCGGAAGCTACCAAATAAAAAAAATATCAAAATCGGACTACTCTGTAAAAAGTTATGCGTGATAAAAAAAACGCGTCGACTTGAGAACCTCTTGTTGTTTTTTGGAAGTCGGTTGAAAAAGTATTCGACATGTTAGATATTTTTCAATTTTTAAATTTATATGTATCTACACATTGACGGACAGTCAACGGTAATTAATATAAAGATAAAAATCCCACTATTATCTACATGTGTAACACCCGAAGAAATATTACGGCCTTATTAATAAACGTGTAGTAAACCCGGAGTAGTTAAAACATCTATCTGTCAATTTTTCGCTTGCAGTAAATGTCACGCGTGAAAACAAGACAAAGCATGTTACGCCTAATCTATGTTTACGCAACGTTTATTAATAAAGGCCTAAGTGTATTAATGAATGTGTCAAAAATGCAATTTAGATGTCTCAAGTTCTAGCCTGAGTTTTTTTTTAAAACGGATTCTTTTGGAAAATTATGGGGGAGACCTATGTTCAGAATTGGACATCGTACGATACTGAGATGATGATGATGTTGATGATGAAGTTCCCGCTTTAAACTCCATAACGAGTGCTGAGTTCCGTTATAATAACTAGCGTTATATAGACTAGCTGCTCTCCGCGGTTTCACCCGCGCGGTGACGGATGATGATGATGAATCTTATATAACCTATGTTACTCAGGGTGAATGTAGCTTTCCAATGGTGAAAGAATTTTTCATTACGGTTAAGTACTTTTTGAGCCAATTCGTTACAAACATACTTACATACAAACCTTACCTCTTTATAATATTAGTATAGAAGAGTGACACGTAGCCCACGCGAGTGTATCTGCAGGTGCATAGGCTAGTATCAAATAACAATACAGTAGAACAAAACAGGAAAATGATTACAGAAAGCATTGTCAATGTCAATATCATTAGACATAAATGTAGGTACTTAACCTTCTACGGAAAATCATCCATCATCAATTTAACATAATGTCCGTAATCATTTCTATAAAGCAGTTAAATTCAACATGAAAAACGAGTCCACCAAATGACAACGTTTGTGTAGATAGCTGGTAACCATAGTAGTCATAATGACGTCATTATGATGCGATTGGGAAATTTATGGTAATTAACAAATTGGATTTTATTTTGTATAGAATCATGAACCTATTTCTTGATAGAAACACGACGCCTGGTAGGTTTTAATTAACATTGTCAAGTTGGTATTCAAAAATTTTTGATATTATTTATCATATCATCGTAGCATTGGATGAAGAAAACAAAAAACATAAGATGACCTTCTTTCTTTATAAATCTACTAGCTGCTCTCCGTGGTTTCACCCGTGCGGTGATGGATGATGATGATGATGATTAATCTTATATAGCCTATGTTAATCAGTGTGAATGTAGCTTTCCAATGGTGAAAGAATTTTTTAAATCGGTCCTGTACTTTTTGAGCCAATTCGTTACAAAGATACTTACATACAACTCTTTCCTCTTTATAATATTAGTATATATAGGTATTTAAATAGATATTTTAAAAAGTTAGGGACCTGCATGAAAACTTGGAGGATGTAACTCAAGGTGTGGAAAAAATACGAAAAAACCTTATATTGCGTTCGATGCAGAAACTATTGACAATAGAACAAATATTAAAGAGCAGTTTTATAGAAAATATTAATATCAATATCACCATATATCTAACTATTACAGTTATGTCACAATAACTACTTTTCCGTATTAAAATACGGAATATTAACGCCGATACAAACTAGGCCACATTATTCGTATCTTTGTGTTAATCCTCAATAATCCTTATATACTCCAATAATGAAGAAGTAAGATTTGTTACTAAAACTTATTTTACTAAAAACTACATAACCGGCACAGGACTCGCCCTATTTAGGTACTATATATCTATGATATCCGGTTCAAATAAATATTTCACTAATTGAAAGTTATATTATACCCGAGTAACATACGCTTTATTTGATTTATCATCATCCGAAACCGCGGTAAGCAGCGAGTATAATATTTTTTTTAAAATTCCCAACATGGATTCGACTTCGACACCAAAAATTTTGAAACAACTTGTTAAAGTCGGTACCATGATAGTTCAAAAGTACCTTATTAGTAAACTTTGGAATACACATCCTCGGGTGTGATTCGAACTCTCGTCTTCTGTCTATCTGTGATGCCATGACCACCAGACCACCGAGGCACGCTGTCTGAGCATCGAATTTTAATTATATATTTACGAAATTAAACATAAACGGATGAAATCGCGTATGATGTTGTATTATTTTATCCCGAGTTTTCGAACACTTTTCAGTGAACATGGTCACCGGTACATTGGATGAGTGACTGCTGCGTGCATCGGGAATGTTTTAATAAAAATATGATAGGCGGTAAATAAATTATACTTCAATAATATTATACTTCCAAGAGGACCGTGAACACTGAAAAGTATTCCAAACGTCGGTATAAAATAATATTATACGGGATTTATTACATTTAAAGTTGTTTAATTTCACTATAATGAATGAGGAGATTCATAGACGAACTAAAGTCACCGACATAGCCCAGAAGATAAGCCAGTCGAAGTATCAGTGGGCAGGCCACATAACACGCAGAACAGATGGCCGACGGGGTCGAAAGGTTCTAGAGTGGAGATCACGGACCGGCGAGCGCAGGTCATCCACCGACAACGTAGACTGACGACCTGATAAAGGTAGCAGAACGACTTGGATGCAGGCCGCTTCCAACCGGTCCTTTTGGAAATTTGTGGAGGGGGCATATGTTCAGCAGTGGACGTCCTACGGCTGAGATGATGATGATGGTGAAACATAAACGGGTTAAATCACGTATAATTTTTTTTATGATGATAAAAGACCGAAATGAAGAGATCGTGAAGGCTATGTTAGAAAGGATACGGCAAAGGCGTGAACCTGAGGCCAGTACTTCTGGCCAATAGCGTACACATAAGTATAAAATTAGGAAATATTGTTCACTAGCAATAGATTTATGTATTTACAAAAGAAAAAAAAATGGACTCACTTTAGTTTTTAAGCAATTTCCACCATAGCTTAAGAATGCTTATTGTGATGTTTGGAGAACGAATCTCCAAGAAAAATGTAATATAAAAAAAAAACTAAAAAAGGTACGGACCAAAGAGTCTGTAGTGTGGAAGAATAATGAAATAAAAAAAATCTTTACGTATAATATATTATTTTATCCCGAGTTTTCGAACACTTTTCAGTGAACATGGTCACCGATACATTGGATGAGTGACTACTGCGTGCATCGGGAATGTTAATGTGTGTTCAAAATATGTTTTCATAAAAATATGATAGGCGGTAATTAAATACCGTGAACACTGAAAAGTGTTACGTCGTCGAAAATAATATTATTAAATTATATGCGATATAATACGAGTACATTTAAAGTTGTTTAAGTTCACTATTGAATCGCGAAAGCATAAGAAATCTTTTCGATTTTAACCGTCGTATTGAAAAGGCGTTCGAGGATGTGTATTTTTACCTCAACAATTCCAAAGTTTGGTCTTGCTATGCTTGTTTGGTTGTCTGGAAGAGATCGCTTTGAGCGATAAGGCCGCCTATTGTTCACTAATATAAGCTAAATATTTTTAAATTTTGTTTTAGTTTAAGGTGTTCAATAAAGAGTTTATCTATCTATCTATCTATCTATCTATCTATCTATCTATCTATCTATCTATCTATCTATCTTGCTAAGCAGGTGTTAGTATTTTCTACCGACTTCCAAAAAGGAGGAGGTACTCAATTCGACTGTATTTTTTTTATTGTTTGATACCTCATAACTTTCGATAGGGTCAACCGATACTCAAAATTATTTTTTTGTTTGAAAGCTGGTGCTTCCCATGTAGTCCCATTTATCTATATAGTCTATAATTTCATCAAATTCGGTCCAGTAGTTTTTGAGTTACACTCCAATAACTGAATAGAATGGAAGTCAGTATTAAATTTTTCAAATTGTACAAATACAATTAATGCAGTTAAGTTATATGTTTTCAGAGACACAACATCAAGATTTGAGGTCACGAGTAAACATTATATCTTCTAGGCTTGCATCCTCTGTCTCGACATCATTAAAATTGTGGTAAAACGCAAGTGTTTTCGAGTAAACAGAAAAAAACACGTAAGTGTCGTTTCAGGGTTCAACTTATATTCTCGCAAGATTTTTTAAGTCCGGTATGATAACTTAAAGTTCAGTACCTAACCACAAATATACAATTATCTTGTTTTTTATTTAGTTCAATGCTCTCTGTCATTTATATATAAGGTCTCAGCGATTACCACTGTGCCTGGGTTTGAGTTGAGATATCTTTCTTTTTAATCTGTTATTAAAGTCTTAATTATCAAGAATTTCACGGTGACTAAAGTGGTGAATACTTTTGCATGAAATATGTATGTAGGCAACAAAAATCTTTCAAATCATTGTGCCCTACATTTACTCTACAATCACATAAGGACCTTGACTGCGAGTATGGATTATCGATGAGATAAAATTTTACAGTAATTATCGGTAAAAGACACCACTCGACTTAGCTGTCGCGGCTAAATCCATGCAAGAGACAAGATACGATAGATATATAAAAATCAATTTATCGACTTGACAAGTTTATCGTGGGTACATGCTCGCAGTGTTGTAGCAGTAAGAATAGGAGCAGAACAAAAGGTATATATATTATATACAGATATGTATTAATCTCATGTTTAAAAAAATCGTCCAAATTAAGAAGACATTTATTTAATACTAACCATGTCCTGACCTGATATTCCACCTGTATATTAAAGGAAGAGAGTAAAGTAAGTAAGTTTTGAAACCAATATCTAACCATTTAAGTGTGTTCATTACGCATAACAATGTGGAGTGCTCAGTGTGCCATAAGTTACTTGACAAACGAACAAAAGTGATATCAAGGTGACAAGCGTACCGCAGTGTCACACAAAATTATACCAAAACTTATTAAAATTTGATTAAAAAAAACTGCATTCTCTCAGTTTAAAAGTTAGTTAGTACTCAGTTTAGATGGTCCGGCCAAGGTAAACTACCGAGATTGTACTACAAGCTCCGGACCAGATGGTCTGGCCAACAGGTAAACTACCGAGATTGTACTACGAGCTCCGGACCAGATGGTCTGGCGAATATGTAAACTACTGAGATTCTTTTACGAGCTCCAGACCAGATGATCTGGCCAACAGGTAAACTACCGAGATTGTACTACGAACTCTGAACCAGATAGTCTATCCAACGGGTGAACAACCGAGGTTTTACTACGACCTCCTAACCAGATGGTCTACCCAACGGGTAAACTACCGAGATTTTACTACTAGCCCCGGATCAGATAGTCTTTCCAACAGGTAAACTACCGAGGTTGTACTAAGAGCTCCAGACCAGATAGAATGTCCAACGGTTAAACTACCGAGATGTTACTACGAACTCCGGAACAGATGGTCTGCCCAGCGGGTTAACTACCGAGATTGTACTATGAGCTCCAGACCAGATAGAATGTCCAACGGATAATCTACCGAGATGTTACTACGAACTCTGGAACAGATGGTCTGCCCAGCGGGTTAACTACCGAGATTGTACTATGAGCTCCAGACCAGATAGAATGTCCAACGGATAAACTACCGAGATGTTACTATGAACTCCGGAACAGATGGTCTGCCCAGCGGGTTAACTACCGAGATTGTACTATGAGCTCCAGACCAGATAGAATGTCCAACGGATAAACTACCGAGATTTTACGACGAACTCCGGACCAGATGGTTTGGCCAACACGTACCTAAACTACCGAGATTCTTCTACGAGCTCCGGACGAAATGATCTGGCTATCAAATAAAATCACGAGATTCTACAATACGAGCTCCAGACTTGGCTGAAATATGTATATAAACCGTGATTCTACTCCGAATTCCAAAACTCTCAGTATATGTAACTTTTTGGAAGTAACATAATGAGTACATCATCAACAGCGATGCTAAATGTGTCAAACTGTTGTGACTCCTTATGCTACAGCCGTATTTTAATTGCAATTATTTTTCAAGCACTAGCATAGGAAACCTAACGCTTTGAAATGACTTCGAAGAAGTACATGAAAGTTTAAAGTTTTTGTGTAACGTCTAGTGCAAGAGGCCACATTTTTAAAGTGCCGACAGTACCTAAATCACAGGTTAAATAATACTTATAGATATATCACTACAATATTTAAAAAAACGAAATACCTACGCTTATAATAAAATATCGAAATAATAAGCGTAGGCTGGTTTAGATGGGTGTAACTTTATAGTACTTTGAAATACTGAATAAAATCAAAACGCACGGGCATAGTCTACGAAGAAATATTATTTCTTCGTAGGGCTTAGTAAACAATGTGTTTGATTACATGAAAAAAAAACACTGAAATCGGACAATGTTAAGAGGTAGAAAAGAGTTTTCTCTTTTAGTATGGACATGTATACTGGCTATTCAATCCTCTTAATTACGAGACTGCCCAGAAGGCGGGTTATGTTTTTCGGATATGTGTATACGTATACTAAAACAAATATAAAACACATTTAAAGTCCCAATCGACTGGAAAAGTATCAAACATCCATCCAGCCAACACACATACTTTTGCGTTTACTATATTATAGTGTGAGGTGGAAACAAAAGACAAACATAAACAACGTTTTTATATTGAGATTATCGTGAGTTTGATACATCTTCGTCGATCCCTAACGTAAGTGTTTTTTTTTCGGTTATTAATAATCTAATAGACGAGCAATTCTTGTGTATATGTATATACAATAATGTGAACCTCGGAAATGACTCCAACTATTTTTATTAAATTTAGTATGCAGCGGGTTTCGGGGGCGATAAATCGATCTAGCTAAGTATTATTTTGTTAAAACGCCATTTTATCCATGTTTCCGGCTATGAAAAACTGCTACAACAAACTGTTTTACCGCCACAACAACAATAAAGCTGACAATAGATGGCGTTGTTAAGCAACAGTAAGCCAAAAACAGATCAGGTTTCTCAACAACAACCGAGCAAAGCGTAATAAACGAGTAGTAGTAATAAACGATTGTAAATTTTTAAAGCGTATTAAACCAGTAACGTTAGGGGTGCCACATTTATTTCGCATACCGAAGTCTATTGACCGGGACACCGACAAAATTTAGATTTGCCGTGAAATCTCGCGCCGTAGGTAACCGATTTCTGCGTAAGGTTAAAAGTGCACTGTAATGTTTAACATACGTCACAATAGCATTCTGCCAAATTGCATCTCAGTATTTTAGCAGATGATAACTGGACAAATTAGTGAAAGGAGATGAAGAGTTCAATGAAGCGCCACGCAATAGAATACAACGATCAAGCGAACAGTTTGCTCCATACTTGGCTAAGTCATCAATTAATACTCTACTATTTTCTGCACACATTGGCTTAGTGCTGCTTAACAACGCCGTCTTTTATCAAGTAGCTTTAGTTATGCTGTGTCGGTAAAGCAGTTTTCAAACACTTTTTAATTGCCTGGAAATACGGATAAAACGACGTTTTCTAAAAATGAAACCTAGCTACGAGTAGATCAATTTATCGCCCCCGAAACTCCCTACGTGCTTAATTTCATGAAAACCCTTGGGGCCGTTTCCAAGATTCATATCATATTTACAGGAATTACTCGTTTAGACGTATTAGATAGGTATAGGTAATTTATTTTGTTTATATTAACAATTTTGAATACGATGTAGGTAGCATTATTGCTTATATCACACCAACTAAATACCTAAAGAGTTACAAACTTCGCAACAACTATGGTATTTTTCAATCTCGAAAACACGTAGTTCACACGTATGCGCTAATTTTGTGATAAAATTGATTACTCAATATATTTATATACGATAGATATGACGAGCTATATACATCCTAGTAGATGACACAAGTTTTTTTGGGTAAACCATACTTTAACATGTATAATATTTTACTTTGTTTGGCATGTATGTATATACCTACATCCTTGAGAAATGCAAATTTATTAGGATACATTGTACTTTCTTTGACATGTACGTCCTTAAAATATGCAAATTTAATAGAAAATATCGCACTATCTTTGATAAAAAAGCTTTAAAACGTCTGAGTACAGACGTTATGAAACTGTAATTTCCCTGAAAACATTGCCTTTTAACGAAACACAGTATAATGTTTGCACACTATAGTGTACGCAGTACAAACATTATACTGTGTACCACTATACTACCCCTGATAGGCTCCAAACTCCTACCATTAAATAAATATATAATTTAATATGACATTGTCTGTACCAGAGAATAAAGACAATCTTCACTTTGAATTTATTTATTTAGGTTGGGTCACCATCGTAGTCTAAATACTGACCGGGACATTTACCAATAACATGTAACTACGCGCTTTCGACCGTCTACATAAAGATAATTAATTTATTGATTCAGGAAATCCATTACCAGAAATGATATTAGAATAAATATTTAGTGACGCTTCCGCTGAAAACAATGCTCATGGCCGAGCTATGGTGTGCACCACCCTCTTTCCTCCTTTCTGTCGGTCTAGCGCTCGACGAGTCAACATCGTCCTGAGGATGCCTCGTGTAGAGGCGAAACACGTGTCGAATCGTTTTTAGTTGATTGGGTTGTTTTGTGTGTTGCTTATTCTGTACTTCCTATTTGCAGTTTATGCGGGAGGGAGGGTGGTGCACACCACAACATAAGCATTGATTTCAGTGGAAGTGTCACAAAATATTTCTATGAATATCGTTTTTGTTAATAAAAATAATTGTATTTTTAACCTGCAGCTACTATCGGCACTAATGTTATACACAGGAATGACGTATATGCCATCAAATATTGTATTTTTTTCTTACATGTCTGGCTCTTATAAGAAAACTTAATGATTTTTGGTGGATGTCTTTTTCCTCCCAAGATTTCCCAAGAAGATTCGTTACCTCTTCGTGTTTGTATAAACACATTGATTTTTGACAATATGATAACGTCTTATAAATCGATGAGCGCCGGCTACAAGCACAAAAAAGTATGACTCATTGTAACGTTCCGCCTGAGCCGAGCGTGCAAGCGAGAGCGTGGAACAGCGATAGAGAGGCACAATCGACCTAAGCGTTCGGCTTGTCTTATGACGTTATCACGTAAAATTATCGCCCATAAACCGACTTTTTACAGACATTCATTTTTTATTGTAATTAATACACCAGGATATTTCTAAGATTAACCGGAACGACCGGGACAGAAGTACCAAAGCGGTGACATGTCCCGGGTTACCCTATACTTAAGTGGAGTCCACGAGTCGCAGACAACAATATGAGGTGCAGATCTTGCGCAATTGACCTTTACAAATGAAACCACGTGATGATTCAATGAGTTTGAAAATTAATAAACTATTTTGACATCACACACATGATCGATGTCCAAGTCAAGGGCACTGATCTGACACAACGTGATATTGGTATCGAGTAAAAAATATCGGCTCAAAAAACTTTAAGTATGAAACAATTAAGACTGGCATTCACATAAAGGTCAGTTAAGGTTTTAATTAATGTATATACAATTACAAGTACCTATATACTCGCACATCTAAATGATGGAAAACTTCCCTGTATGTAGGAAACAACACGTTAATGTCGTTTTACATACAACATACTGTTTTTTTATTAATGAAACCCGAGCTTAATTGATACAGCCAAATGTATGTATAAAGCTTGGTTTAGTTTGACGGCTCCGTTGATTCAGGTGGTAGCGACCATACCTTCGAAGCTAGGGGTCGTAGGCTCGATTCCGGCAAATAATTGTGTTTTCCTTTAGTTATGAGAGACGGTAATAGCTCGAGGCTCACCTGTTGCTAAGTGGTAACCTCTACCTAGAACAGATGTATTTCGCCACAAACTACGAACTGCACTGCACCTGTTAACCCTGAGACATTAAGTGCTTAAGTCTCATGTGCTTGTAATTTCGCCACAACTATACGGTTTAAACCGGAACACAGTAGATATTGTGAACATTACTGCTTCACGGTAGAAAAAGGTGGCATTACTACCCTAGACGAACTCATTCGCAGAGACTTCTACTAGTTTAATCTGGGATCCTACCCGTTATGACATACGGAGCCGAGGCGTGGACACTCACGGTACGACTAGTCCACCAATTTAAGGTTGCTCAGTGAGCTATGGATAGGGCTATGCTTGGAGTTTTTCTGAAGGATCGTATTAGAAATGAAGTGATCAGACAGAGAGCCAACCGACATAGCCCACAGAACTAAAGTGGCACTTGGCTGGTTATATTAACCGAGGAACAGATAAACGTTGGGGTAGACGTGTTCTTGAGTGGAGACCGCAACTCTGGAAACGTAGCGTAGGACGTCCTCCGGCTAGGTGGAGCGACGACATACGCAAAGTGGCTGGTAGCAGTTGGATGAAGACAGCCGAGGTTTGGGCTCAGAGGGGTGCATTAAGAGATGTCTATGTCCAGCACTGGACTGATATTGGCTGATGATGATGAATCTTGAGATCCAGCACTGGACTGATACTGGCTGATGATGATGAATCTTGAGTTTTGGATGTTATGTTGTGTTATTGTATGCGTCCATGCCCATCGTGACAAATCAGGGAATCCTAGTTTGGGGTATTTTATAAATAATTATGTAGAAGGCAAGCATAAGGCGTATCATTAGCTGATACCATAAAAAAGCATTAATACAGTCATTATTCTTTTAGGTACCTACCGAAGTTTTGGTGACATCTGTCATCACAATCGATTTACTTTCGTTTCCCTTGGCCTGTAAGCGTGATGAATTTCCGATGCCATAAATTAACTTACAACAATTGTCCGATAAGGAAACTTCAATGGGACATAATAACAGGATTTAAAAGGTAGAAATTGCGTGCTCTATGGCCAGGGTCGCAGACTGAACTTGGAACATCATTAATCGTTATGCAACAATTTATCAGTAATTATATTAATTAAAACAGCGGCCGGCAAAACGGATATTGGTTGGTAAACGTCACAATGTGAGCCGATGCCAATGATACAGGTTCCTTCTATATACAAGCCTGCTGTCCGATCATGGATCTCACGATAAACTTGTAACAGTCAACCAAAATGGGACGCCTATAACATTTGCAAAACAAATACTTACGCCAGCGAGAATAGTTATGCACCCTAAGGCTTATGGCGGTAATAAAAATGATGTTTACTGTCCCCTAAACACTTTAAAGTTTTTAAAGTCACTGTTTTAAATAATCCTCATCCGTCATCAGCGATATGACCTGATAATTATGGGTAAAATTTCTGGAAAAAGAATGGTGGGGAGAAGAAAGAAGTCATGGTTGCGGAATATCCGAGAGTGGACTGGAAGATCAGGGGCGTCTGAGTTGTTCCGAACCAAAAACATGGACTGTACCACGCTGATCGCCAACCTCCACTAGTTGGAGAGGCACTTTAATAAGAAGGGGACTGTATTTTTAGAGGTTGCTTGAAAACAAAGGCTCGTGAGTAATAAGGTTAGGTGTAATGAATAGGAAGGGGCTTACTGATAGAATATCTCCGGTGGTGTATGCGAATCCGGTCTTCTGTAACTTCACTTAGATTTTTGAAAGGTTGAAGCGGGTATAATTATCCGCGCACGTAGCGGATAATCCCGGTGGCTCATATCAATCTTACCTTGTCTCTAATGTGGATCTGGTTGCGATAGCTATATGGCGGGCTGTCTATACCGATAATTTTATCCTATCGAGATCCCATGCTCGCACCACTGGTGTGTAAGTAACCAGTGCTTGTATAGTACGTTTTTTTGCAGTTCCTGGAAAAGTAGATTGATTTCTGCGAAATCTATTGTATTATTGGCCAAATATGGCGAATCGCGAGTCAACGGGTTTAATAATGCGGGGAAATATAAATGACGACATAATAATAGTTTATACCAGCCTAATTAAAAAATAAATAAAAAACCGGAATCATTTATGAACAACAATATATTCTTTTCTCTTACTTTTTAAATACGTGTCAAATATAGTTCTTTTTTGTAATATAACTTTCCTATATTAATATACATGAAACTTTTAATATGCTATGTCTTCTGTAATTCTGTATCGCTTTAAGCGACTTATCGCTTAAAGAGACCGCCCATTGTACCTAGCTTAAAGATATATTTCTAATCTGTTTTTAATTTATTTTGTCAAAAGTGTTATTGTATTGTATCATAATAGACAAATCGGTTTTGATATAAATAAATACCTAAGTTTTGGTAATACTTACCTACTAGAAATTTCAAACAAAAATTAGTAATTATTTGTATTTTATAAAAATGAAACTAAAATCCATAGTTCGAGGGTGCAATTGATGCTTACACCCGAGCTAACTACTCTGCTTTACATCTCGATTGTGAGGTAAGTAGAAAATAAATGAAACAAAAATGTATACCTAGCCTACCTACCTATTCTATTGGCTATTTAACCGTTGCAGCTCAGATGACCGCAACTAACTGTTCTTGGATTAACCAAAAACTCGTACTGTTAGCAAAAACTACAATCGCATAAAATAAAACATCATTTTATTTTGCGCAATTAAGTTTTTTTGCACAATCACCTAAGGCGCGTCAGCTAAATACATATAAGTATAATTCAATTCTTTACTTTAATTGACAATACGTATGTTTTGTGTTTGTGTAAGAAGTTTACACTTCAGATAATTTATTGATTCAGGCGTTACTTTGCTGAAATCCATTATCAAAAAAAACGATATTAAAAAATATTTAGTGACACTTCCGCTGAAAAAAAAACAATGATTTTGGCCTATTTGGGGGTGTGCACCACCCTCCCTCCCGCATAAAATGCTAATAGGAAGAATACAAAATAAAAACACAAGAAAAGAAAAAAAGAAAGAAAGAAAAAAAGAAGTTTACACTTCTATAGGCGCGAACTACATTATCTATGACAAAGTGACCGGTGACAGTGACGATGACGCGAGTTCCATTATTTTTCTTGACCCAAAAAGTGTTCAACGCCCCTCAAAAAGTTTTCACTTCACAACTTTATCTTTGTTAATTGTAACCACTAATCTTGACCATCAAATCAAAACCATCAAAAGAACTCTTTCTGAAACATCTGCGGAAGGACCTGCTACCATACCTGTATCTACCACTAAGCAGTATTAGACATATTACTTAAATCTGGTTTGCAGGATATGGGTGCCGGCAAAATTACAGGCACAACTTAATGTCTCAGAAATACGGACGCAGTGCCAGTGTAGTCCGCAACTTGTGACGAACTGCAAGGTTATAAGCAGAGGTTCTGCTTAGACTTAAACCCATTTAAATTAATTAGCAAACCACAATAACGTTAAAATGTTATAAACTTAACTAACGCGTTCAAAAACAAGTGTTTTTTCTTTGAATATTCACAAGAAATTGATTGCGTATGTTTCAGTACGACCTTTTACCACAGTGGAAAAACATGTCAGTAATTGAGCTTCCTTGAAACGCAGAGTGACGCACTGTGACGCAAATCGAATGTGACGTGTGGTAGGAAATGCCAGAGTATGTTGTAGTTACCAGGGTCACACATAATTTCATAGTTATGTCGAGATTTATAAAGTAAAAGCTTTATTTTCCTTCCTTCCGACTACGGAAGGAAAAAGGGAAATAAAGCTTTAAAAGTACATGGTTAATTAACACTATCAGAGCTATTAGACCTTACTAAGTTTTTTTTTACGTGCAGTACCTACTGTGGAAGTAAATAAATAATTAGTACATGTATGACTGAGCTTTATATCATTTATACTTTCATATTTGCACTCAAGTAATTATTTACTTTCATAAGTAAACAATTGATTTTCGTGGTGCAACCTCAAACCAAACACTAATTGGCGTAGCATTGCTTACAACGCCATCTATTGTCAAGCAGCTTAGTGTTGCTGTGTCGGTAAAGCTCGAATAAAACGAAGTTTTCTAAAAATGAAACCTAGCTAGATCGATATATCGCCCCGAAAACCCTCTACATACTAAATTTCAAGTAAATCAGAGCCGTTTCCAAGATTTACATTATCTATACATACTCGTATATTATAAAGAGGAAAGATTTTGTATGTACGTTTGTAACGAATTGGCTCAAAAAACACTGGACTGATTTAAAAAATTCACCATCGGAAAGCTACATTCACCTTGAGTAGTACAGGCTATATAAAATTCATCATCATCATCATCATCCATCACCGCGCGGGTGAAACCGCGGAGAGCAGCTAGTATTTAATATATCAAGAGTCAAACCTACCAGACACAATATAAACTTCATGGTTATGTCACGATTTGACAGATGAGGTAACACGCATCTATCCACTGTTAGTTAGCTTAGTTCAATACCATTCTATCGGTATACGTTTCATGTCTATAAACGTAACTAAAGCCGGGAAATCATCATTTGAATGCGCAGGGTCGTAAAATCTATTTTTCCCGCGTGAGCGTGACCTTTAACCCAATCTGAACTCCGCGCGTGACCAATGAAGCACGGTAATAGATAAATAATATTACCGTGCATTAGTATTATATGAAATGTACCTACTAGAAGAAAATATTTAAAGTTGTTTCTCTGAAACCTTGATCTCTGACGTATACGTACATTCCGCTAACGACGTTACACAGATGACAAAGCAGTTGAACAGGAAATAATCGCCGCCTTGACATGCACTGATCTCAGAATGTTTACGTAACATCACGTACATAGGTTGTACTTCACGTATATTTGCGAATATTACATACATTACAATATTAGATGAATATATTCAGGAGCTTGTGAATATTTGTGTTTGTTTAGCTAGGTATATGTAATTCATTTATTTTACCTTTACTTTTTCTTTAACAAAAATCCACAGCTCTTAATTTTTTTTCAAATTTGTTAGGACTTCCATTAAGAATTTCCATTATTAAGAATTTCCATTAAGAATGACATACGAACGTGGTACACAGGTTAACAAAAAGTAATTGTAATATATCTAAAACTGTTAACATTGAGTCCCAAACTAAGCAAAAGCCTGTATCTTGGGGCTCAGAGACGCGATTGCCTACTACGATTTACAATATATAAATATCTACAATGATACCACTTCCCTTTACTTTATATTCACATGTTATATTTCTAATACTCTCATACGTTTTCGGACTACACTAACACAATGCATTATTAAATCCTGCATCACTTTTAATATCAAGGTGCTGGTGCCAGTAGTAAACTACGAGTATTATATTGGTTATTTACAATTAGAACTACAAGTAGGTTAAGAAAATTGACAAAAGTGTGTGTGCGTGTGTGCGTGTGTGTGTTTATTTATGGGAGGGTGTTTACCTATGCGTGTTTGTGTGTATTTGTGTGTATTTACATGTGTGTGTGTCGAACTGTGTATGCAAGGATAGTGCGTCTATGAGGCGCATGTGCTGTCGTGTTTTTAGATCAGGTTTTCAATTTCGTCATAAGATAGGTACAATAACCATTCTTTGACTATTCTTTTACAGCCAAATATTTTCTGGTCTTTGATGTTACAAAATTTGTTAACCTAATTGTATGTTAACATGAGCAAAGGTTGGACTACGTCGAACAAGTAGAGATGTGGCTTTTGGGAGAGGGAGGGGAAACACACGCCTAGACTTTATATCTATATAATCTGGCCGAACGAGAAAACGTGAGTGAGTTTTTAAAGTGGCATTCAGAACAAAAAGCTGCCGGACGCGTAGGACGTTAAATTCTTTGTAGAGAGCAGTTGTTGGGTACCGAAAAGGTTTTTTTAAAGTCACTTTAATAAGAGCTCTCTGGGCTCTCTCCAGAACAATAAAAGCACTCTTTCCCGCGCATCCCCAGACTGTAATGCAGTATTGTAGAATGGCTTGACATAAGACCAGATAGACCTGTCGTAGAATAGCTAATGGTGTGCAGTCCCTCAGCTTCTTCATTACAAAGATAAGTTAAGATACTTAATTAATACTATTTTCTTAATTACTTAATATATGTATATATAAATTTTTTTGGTAGCTGCTAGGTTCACAGACATGTCCGTGCCTTTGGTAATACAAGATTTTAATAATTTTTTTCTACACTTTAAATGTTATATTATTAAAAATTTTAACTTTTCTACCGACTTCCAAAAAAAAGAGGGGGTACTCAATTCGGCTGTTTTTTTCTTTTTTTTTTTCAAATAAAGAAAGAATTTTGAGAATCAGTCCACCCAATCAAAAATTATGAGGTTACAAACATACAAAAAAGAAAAAAACAGTCGAATTGAGTACTTACCTCCTCTTTTTTTTGGAAGTCGGTAGAAAAGTTAAAATTTTTAATAATCGATATAAAATTTAAAGTGTAGAAAAAATTATTAAAATCTTGTTTTATGAAAATGAACATGGGAAGTACCAGCTTTCAAACAAAAAAGAGTTTTGCGAATCGGTTAACCCTATTGAAAGTTATGAGGTAACAAACATAAAAAAACAGTCGAATTGAGTACCTCATCCTTTTTGAACGTCGGTAGAAAATTCAAAATTCGGCAGACACTCACGTCATCGTCACCTAACGCTTTGTCATAGATAATGTAGTTTTGAAATGAAAACTTCTTTAGGCGCGAAAATGAGTTCTAATCGATCGAACCACAGTCCAACAAGTCAAACTACGCGGAGTTGAATTATCTAGATGGCACTTTAACTTAAAAAGCCACATAAGAAGAAGAAGAAGAAGTACCACGAGAAGGCGTGATGCTTAACATAACGCGAAACATTTACGTTTACGAAACAGTCTCATTGATATATAATTATGCTCTTCTACAGGTTAAATGTTCACTTGTTTACACAATACACAAATTTATCTATTTGTCCAGCGGATAAAATGGAAATTGGGTGATAATTTCTCAAAACCGTCAAAGTGTTTACTCAACTGGAATTGAACAAAATTAACGCTAACAATGGTAGTAATTCGCTTGTTCAAAACACGAAACTGAAATCTTATTATGAAAACTAACGTGGTTTATACACATTTTTAATATGAAAAACGGGATTCACTCACGTAAAAAGTAGTGCGAGGCGAGACGCAACCATTCTGCACTCTCCTTGAAAAAGACCACCGGATGTGGTTGAAACTATAGTCGGAAAGATCTGACTTTTTTACGTGAGCGAATCCCGTTTTTCATATTAGAAACTAAAATTTATTTACTAGTAAATTATGGTAGTTCTATGGTAGTCACTGATGTAGCTTGTTGAAAAGAAAAAAATGTCAAACACAACTAAAAAACACACATTTTCGTATTTTCACCTTCATTTAATGGTTAGAAGCATTAGGTACCTATTATCTATACTTAACATTATAAAGAGCAAAAGGGATGTTTTTTTATTTGAATTGAATAGGCTCCGAAACTACTGGACTGATTTGAATAAAACATTCATTAGTATCCTACATTATCTCTGATCAAGATATATTATGTTTGATTCATCATGATTATCAGCCATCACTATGCGGGTGAAAACATGGAGCCTAGCTACTTAGTTATTTACAAAAATATTATAGTAACAATTTATAATACGTGTAAATACAATCTAACAAGTAAATTATACATCTACGCCTGAAACTATAGTACCTATAATTTACGTACGCTCTCTTTTCTCTAACTCGTTTTTCTGACTGGCCGTTTGCCGCATCGGTAGTCTATTACGTAGTCGCATGTACCTACTATTAAAACGCTAAATGCATTTTATATCCTTTTTTAATGATTTACTTTCATATATTTTCTTTTATATCGTCAATAACATCTTATATAACAAGGTAATGTTTGTTGTAACTCGGTTGTCACTGGATTTTTTGTAGGTTTCCTACACTAACTTATCATAAACTTTTACAAGGCGGGAGCGTACGTGAGCCACGGTTGGGCGCGTGATAGGCGCTGCAAGTGTCGCGGGTGCAGTGCTCATGAGCTCTGTTTTCGGGTGTTTGGCACGCATTTTCGGGCTGAACCGTACCGCTGATAACTAAATCGTCTACTTGCGTAGATATTTAGCTGTATATCACCAAAGTATACACGCTTTAGTGCTAACTACCTTCTAAGCCGTTGGTCACGGGTTCGATGCCCGGACAGATCAAACATTTGTTTGCATGAACATATCTGTTTGACTTTTGTATATAAGTATGTATATCAGCCATCAGATTACACGAGTTAAGACTCTGCCTAGTACTAAGCGAGACGTCATCAACGCGGGCGTTTCGAACACTCCTTGAAAAAGACCACCGAATGTGGTCGAAACTATAGTCGGACCTATCCGATAAATATTACGTCAGTAATCCCGTATGTCTAATAAAAAATGGCTCTGCCTAGTTGGGGCCCTGAAGAACTTATGTGGATTAGTAAAAACCTAATACGTAGCTTACTCATACCGATGGCAATGAAGCCTTTAAGTTTAAGCACTTTAGAATATTAAGAACTATTAAATAATTTTAATAAATGCTTTAGTATTTACAACTAGCCCAAAACTAGTTTAATTCCAGGCGAAGTTCATTCATTAATAAAACAACGAAATGTATTAATGTACCTTGAAAAACTGGTATTGAGTTTAAAACATATTTATTTTGGAATCTCCGATCGTCTACATTTTCATACTAGGTGTTTATATCTATGACCGATGTATCTAGATTTTCTTAAGAATAATACCGGTCTAAATCACTTTATTCGCATATTTGTTCACTCGTATGATTTTTATAGATGACTCAGGCCTTGTTGCCTTGTCGGTTTTAGAAATAATTAAAAAGTGTATTGAAAACAGTGATCAACTTGTTGACTCGCGATTCGCCGTTTTGGCCAATAATACAATAATTTTTATTTGTTATAAAAACTAATGTGGTTTTCAAACATTTTTAATTAGAAATACGGGATTAATCAACAAATATTTATCGGATAGGTCCGACTATAGTTTCGACCACATTCGGTGGTCTTTTTCAAGGAGTGTTCGGAACGCCCGCGTCGATGAGTAAGTGATTAGCCGTGCGATTCTCAAAGAGCAAACATCGTTGCATCGAGCTCGACGAGCTCACCGATGTCAAATACTTTATGAGATATTGCCCTTGTGCATAAGGTTGCTTTTCCAACGTTTCTTGTCATCGCTTCATTTGTTTCACGGATGTTGTCAAAGATGCAACGATGTTTGCTCTTTGAGAATCGTACGGCTGATATCACTTACGGCCGGTCCCAATAATCTATCTATCGCCGGTTTACCTTACTAGAGATAGATATTTGACACTATTTGTATGGACGTTATGTCAAATTTCTATCGGTAGTAACGAAAACTGTGGATAGATAGATTATTGGGATCCCCCATAAGTCATCGACGCGGGCGTTCCGAACACTCCTTGAAAAATACCACCGAATGTGGTCGAAACTATAGTCGGACCTATCCGATAAATATTACGTGAGTAATCCCGTATTTCTAATTAAAAATACAATAGATGTCGCAGAAATCAACCTACTTTTCCAGGAACTGCAACGTGTGTGGTTAGAACTTTTTTTCTTGTTAAGGAAAATAAGATAAATCGGTGCTAGATACAAAAACCTTGTATGAAAATATAGCTGATCAATATTTAAATTAGCGAGGTGTACTTAAAAAAAAACTAAAAAAAAAGACGTGTGGCACTCGGAGACTGCCACGGTAAAGCTATTGCATAGCTGTTTTTATCAACTTATGCAATTATAATTATTTAACCAATGCCATCTAGAGGAGAGTTGCTGAACTAAAGAGACAAGCGTGATATTTCAAAAAGTCATTAAAAGTTCTGCTATTCATCGATAGATGGAGTCGGAGTGGGGGGTGTTAGGTTATTTTCGTTACGGAATTTATGGATTCGATCTCCACGCTCAAGGCCCGCGATAGAAGCTATGCAATAGCTTAAAAATCACTGTTTATTGTTTAAATGTTAGAAATGAAATCAGTGAGACTAAAAATCTTATAATTAAAGATTGTAATGCAAGTCTCTTAAGTGTAATTTTTATAATTTACATTCTTCTCGATATGGAGGCACAATATACATTATTTTAAATGTTTGTCTGTCTGTCTGTCTATTGTACGCATATCATATAACGAGATAGATTTTGATGAAACTTCACACAGTGGTACCTTACTAATAGTGCGACCTGGGGATCGAACCCTCGATATTCCATAGCGGGCTTTTCACCACTCATCACATTAGCAGGCGGCGACTTACACTCGAATACTTTTTTATTATATTATAATTCTTCTTTGTTACTACTCGGTGATCGAAACGCGCTCTGATCAAAAACGAGCTCCAACCGAGTTGACCTAAATGCGCAATGTCCTAAAGTAGGACATAGGTAAAGTAGTACCTTTCTTGATTCGATTTTCATCACGCAGGTGAAATAGAGGGATACAAGTTGGCATAGTACAAATAACTGCGCAAGTGTAACGTAACGTGTTGTGCACGTACAACAGTACAAACTGTTCATTTGTCTAGGACAACTGTGACTCAGCTATCACATAGTTTGTACGCCGACGCGTGACGCGTTGATGTTTACGATACGAATACTTTTTCGCAAATTGTTTGTGCTACCGCCTCTGGTGTATAGTGGCAGTGGTAATCAAAGTCAAAGTCAAAGTCAAAATCATTTATTCAATTTAGGCATCAAAGACGCACTTATGAACGTCAACTTTTCATTATAATGTACTTTAAAGACTCTACCGCCGCGTTCCAAAATATATAGAACCCACCGAGAAGAAGCGGCAAAAAACTCGGGGCCATTCTTTTTATATGGAGGTTTACAATGTTTCTACTTAGGTACTACAAATATTACATTTTATGGGTGGCAGAGAGACAGCTTGCCAGAAGTGGAGTATTCCAAGCATCTTTATCTTCTATACAGAACTTTATAGTAAGCTTTTTTATTAAAACGTTTTTTACAGTCACTTGAATTTGCTCTCTGTGAGCTCAGTTACGTGCTTTGGGATTTTATTGTAAAAACGCACACAATTTCCTAGGAATGACTTATTAGTCTTCGCAAGTCTAAAACTAGGTACAGCTATCCTTTTTGTATTTCTGGTAATAGTTTATGGTTTACGGTTTATCATAATCAATACAAGAAGATACTTCATATATGTTATATTCATACTTCATTCATACTTTAAGGCTGCGGTCCATAGAAGCAAGAGGTGAAGCTAGAAAAAAAAAATTAATAGTTTTGCAATGACATCGTGATAATTTGTGTTGGTATTCTAAAATTTTTGTGTGAAGAAGTAACACAGAAAAGCTAAGACTGTCCGCCTCTAATTAATGCTCAATACTCATTTATAAACTTCTGCATTTATTAACCGAGCGACTCTACAGTGGCGTGGGCAAAAATGCTTTCCTATGCCTGGATGTCTGGCTGTAGTTCGCATTTCTCAACCGATTCTCGTGAAATTGACAGCTTTTTTGTCAATTCCGTTTTTGGTAGTTTTTATATATACCGTTATACTGTAGATATTATCGTTTTTAGTAAGCATATTATAATATTAATAATTTCTTAAGCTTTAAACAACTTTAAACGTATTAAATCGCGTATAATTTTATATCATTTTATCCCGACGACATTTCAAACACTTTTCAGTGAAGTTTTAATATTAGCACTTTAATATAACCTACATTTTTAATATTGTTGGTGAGCGGTGAATGTTTATTCAGCTTAAGCTATGCAAAGATATACTCGCGAGGTCTACGCAACTCATAGCATAGATATATATATATTGGGCTCATAGAGCCACTAATTATATTGAAGCATGATTTCCAATTAGACCCGTGTAGAGATTTTTTTAACTGAGGATAAATGCACCCTTTGTTCTAAATAAAATAAGTTAATAGTGAAGAAAAAACAGTCTAAAGAAAATTGGTAGTATTGCTCTGCTTCGCTTTCAATGGACGAGCACCCTTAGGGGTAGCGAAGCCAGTGTCGGCAATGTATTTCATTGTCATATGAATTGTTGTTTCAATATGGCCACTTGATAAATTAAATAATTATCTATCAAGCCCGTATTATACTGCAGGGTTTTTGAGGTACCTACTTTTAACTGTAGTTTATCTGATTGTTGAAGGTATTTCACGGCTTATCTTACTTAAATAATGCCAAATTAGCCGAGCGATTCTCTAATGATTTATCGATGCGCTCGTCGACGAGATCACCGATGTCAAATACTTTATATTGCCCTTGTACACAAGGTTGTTTTCCTACGTTTCTTGTCATCTCGTCATTTGTTTCACGGGTGTAGTCAAAGATGCAACGATAGAGAATCGCACGGCTGACGTTAAAGAACGTGTAACGAATCGAATATATATATATATGGCCTGCGACTTCGTTCGCGTAGTAGGCTCGGCATTCGCCCTCGTCATAACCTCCCTTCTTTTCTTAATTTTTTTAAATGTAAGAACCTTCTACGAAATTAAACCATTAAAAAAAAGATGAATGAAATCGGTAAAGCCCTTCTCAAGTTAAAGCGTGACCAGGAGAAATAAGGGTTCTTTTTTATTATATAGAAGATATATAAACCAGAGTCAAAATATCTCTTATACCTAGTAGTAATAATAGAGTGTTTATTCGTAAATCTTTTTTTTGCAATACTTTGTACTTGGTAAGAATAACTTTCGGTTAACGGCAGGTATTAAGCCCATAGGATAAATATAAGAAAGTAAAATAAGCCACTTGTTTCTAAGAACTCACAACACGACAACAAATGAAGAATATTATTTTAAAACATATACTGGACAATACACAACCATGTTCACCGAAAAGTATTAGAAACGTCGGGTTAATCTTATATCAAATATACGCTATTTAATCCGTTTATGGGTGTTTTTTTTATCGACTAGACCGTCTTAGGGCCGCTGCAGCGCCCTCGCGATTGTTACGACCTGCGCCCGCGTCATTATGTTTGCGCCGAGTTGGGAATAAACGGCTCTTATGCCATACCTATAGCGAGTTAAGAGACGAAATTTTTGTCAGAGATAGTTGAATAACCAAGGAATCTGATACATAAATATTTATGTTAAATGTTTTAATAAAATATTATGTAACACGAGGACAATCTTGACGTAGCCGCAAAATACAGAGTTGGTGTGGAAAAAAATTACATATCCAATTAATTACATTCAAATATTTGAATTCATAGAAGAAATATTATCTATTAAAAATTCGCAATCTGACCAAAAAAATTAAGTTTATACAATAAATAATTTTTACCACGATTTTGAATTGATATTTATAAATTTTTGGAATGTCTAGAACAAACGTATGATTTTTACCAGACAGGTTGGCACAGCTCAGCTGATGGTAACTGATCACCGTCACCCACGGATATCCGCAGAACTGGGAGCTCTCGCGGATGGGTTGCCGCCCTTTGAGGAACGAATGCGCTCTCTTATAAGTATTTAATTTATTATATGTAGGTAATGCAGCGTAGTGTAAGGTACCAGTGACATCAGCATACACTAGGTGTCCAATTCTACTCATAATGTAAAGATTATTCCTTATTCAAGTTAGTTACCTCAAAGTGCACTAGATGGCACCACAGCCAAAATTAGTACGCGCAAGTGTTTCATTCGCGAACAATGAGGTACTAATCGCAGTTTGTTTGAAATTATGTCCTTTGGTAAATTCAGTTATAAGTATACCAAGTACGGTTTTTAGTGACGTCGTGAACTCTAGGGTTGTGCCCCTACGCACTGGTTTACAGTTGGAACTCGTTGCTGACGTGAAGATGATACATGAAGATGAAGAAGAGAACATGAAGATGACAACTGCTCTATCTAATTCTTTCGGTGTTTTTCGAACTACGCATAAAATTTCAGATAAAAAATACTACACTTGAATAGTTTGACCAACTTAAAGCAAGTTTATACCGATGGAGTGCATTTGATCTGATAAAATTAGTTACAAACCAGAGGTATAAAAATGTGTACACATTAGGTGTACGCGCAACATGGCAAAGCACTTTTATGTACGTACACATGGTGTACGCGCGAAACGCGGCGGGTTAAGTAATATCTTAAACAACAAACAAAGAGTATGGTTACAGTTAAGTTAGTTATACCTATGGTCCTGTAAATCTGTTCTGCAGCCATGCTAGTGCTAATAATGGCAAAATCCTTTATTCCCTTCCCCTACATATTATAGGGATCTTTATAACATGTTATTATCCACAACAGAAATTATCTCATTTTCTCAGCTATATGATTTTAAAGCACTAACGCCTGTTTATATAGACGTAACTTTGTTACTTTAGACAGAAAATTACAAATAGATGGCGGTGCAGGCGTCTGACACGGATTTTCGGAAGAGACGGTTTGAAAACCGCGTCCGAAGATGTGTATTTTTCTCTATATATTAGCAAAGCTGCCTCTTCACTCTTGATGAGACGAGCGAGTGTGAATTAAACGAGGTATGCTAAGATCATAGTAACAAATGGAAGTCACTGGTATTGCCTCTTGTAATGTTACAAGATGTTAATAATAGTAGGCATTGTTCTTGATAGTAATGCAATATTAGGTCTAAACATCTGTAACGTTACACTCTCCCTCCTGGAAATAAACGTAATGTTATGATGTAGGTAGATAAGGCAAAGCACTTGAAGCGCGCGACCCCGAGTAAATAGAACTTCTTCGCAATTAAAAGGCGACAAAAGTGGGAAGAGGCGGTGCGGTTGGGGTAGAAGACGCTGCCCGGCGATCACTACGCGAGCGCCGGAAGAAGTCAGGGTTGGCAGTTTTTAAATGTCATTATGAAGATGTATGCAAGCTACCAACAAGAAAGATCGATCGAAGATTTGTTCGTAGATGTTTAATGTTGACATCCCTACACGAGTCTCGCGCTAAACCTGCGTGAATTAACGCTAGTAGGGGATCAGACAAAATAAAAAAAGTCAAGGCCGGGTAAATCTACGCCTCGGCATGTCCAAACATATTTACATACAAACCCTACAACAAAACTACGCCTTAGCTCGTCAGTTGAACTATCGCGGCGCGTGGAAGCAACACATAAAGTTTAATTATCATTTAATTTAAATTTATTAGTTATTGATTAATTTTTAATAACTTTAATTTAATTTGAATTACCATGACAGTACCGAGTCACGCACATGTAGTTTAGAAAACCGGCCTCACTTCTCTGTTTACAATATTCTGTCTGGACTTTTTTATTTTGTCTGAGTAGTAGGGAAGATGTTTTATAGATATTTACTTACAAGGCATCAATTGTACGGACCACAGTAGGTAAGTACCTACCTACCTACAGTAATACAGTGGCGAGAAGCCAACTGTGACTCCAAGGGCTGTGTATTGATACCTACTTCATCCATGCGGTACAAGGTTATTTATGATTCCTCAAGAATAAAGAGGCATAATATACGTTAATCCTAGATAACTAGGATTAACGTATGCCAATTTATTCTAAACAGTAACAGTTTATAAAAACTGTATCTGTTTCACAATGAATCCTAATAAAACCTTAACAACACAGAAGATTAGCCAGTTGAAGTGGCAGTGGGCAGGGCACATAGCACGCAGAACAGATGGCCGATGGAGCCGAAAGGTTCTGGAGTGGAGACCACGGACCGGCAAGCGCAGCGTAGGTCGTCCACCGACACGGTGGACAGACGACCTGAGGAAGGTCGCAGGACGACGTTGGATGCAGGCCGCTTCCAACCGGTCCTTTTGGAAAATCATGGGGGAGGCATATGTTCAGCAGTGGACGTCCTACGGCTGAGATGATGATGATGATGAAACAAACATACAAACACACTTGCGCACTCACTCTCAAACTATCGCATTTATTTATTTTATTTTATTATTATTTTGCTAGGAAAACAAACAGCTTCTTAAGAAAAAATATTTTTCATCCTTTTTAGTGACCGCTGCTACTTACGGGATCGATTGTCATTCAGCATTAATAAGGATATTATAAAGACAGGCGAAATACTTTTCAGTTATTGGAGTGTAACTCAAAAATAGCTTGACTGAATATCAAACTTATATGGAAGTGGTCCCTTTAGATCGGAAGTACTCGTATACTCTTTCAAACATAATTATAAATAGAATTATAAAAAACGGGCTACTCTATAAAAAGTTATGCGTGGTCATTACATATACCTACGCGTCAAAAAATATACGCATCGACCTAAGAACCTCCTCCTTTTGGAGATCAGTTATAAAATAGGTTGTCACATAGATAAAAATATGAATTTGAGTACTTTACAATATTTTTGCATTGATTAGTTAGATGACATTAGTTAAGTTGACACTTGACAGCGACCCTGCCTCCAAAGCTCAAGGTCCTAGGTCGTGGCCGGGGGCAAAAGTTGTATGATGATGAACATTAGTAATAATAATTATATATATATATATATAATATATATATTAATTATTATTATTAATATATATATATTAAAAAAAAAATATTTGAAAAATTTAATACCGACTTTCACCATTCTATTCGGTTATTGGAGTGTAACTCAAAAACTATTGGACCGAACTTGATGAAATTTAAATAGGACCACGCGGGAAGTGCCACAATTTTGAGAATCGTTTCACCTTATCGAAAGTTATGAGCTAACATACAAAATAAAATAAAAAAAAAAAGTCGATTTGAGTACCTCCTCCTTTTTGGAAGTCGGTAGAAAATGAACCCCTATTTCTCCTGGCCAGGCTTTAACTTGAGAACGGATGGGACCAATCTCGGTACTTATTTTTTTGTTGTAGTAATTATTGTCAAGAGAAGGTTCTTATGAAAGAAAAACCAAAAAAAGAAGGGAGGTTATGGCGAGGCTGAAGGCCGAGCCTACTACGTGAACGAAGTCGCGAGCAGTCGCTAGTCTATATATATATATAAAAATGAACCCCTATTTTTCCTGGTCATGCTATAACTTACGAACGGGTTTACCTTGGTTGTGTTAACTATTGTCAGGAGAAGGTTTTTATGAAAGAAAAATTCAGAAAAGATAGGTGGTTATGGCGACGCCGAAGGCCGGACCTACTACGCGATCGAAGTCGCAGGGCGTCGGTTGTGATATAATAACATTGGCAATCGGATATTTGATGGTGATATGTCAAATAATTATAAAAAAATCTACTGATATGATCTTAATCAAAATTAAATCATGATTAGACCACACGAGAAGGGCCAGCTTCCAAATGAAAAATAATCATCAATCGGTTCATTAGGTAAAAAGTTACGAGGTAATATATAAACCATTTATTGCCTTATTAGTATACAATTATATTAAAAAAAAACCAATTAAAATATCTTAACCAGCAGGCAATAGGGTTATGCTAAGCATAAGCAGCGTTGCGTCCATCAGACGTGCGCTGCGCTGTTTTTCGGCATATCCATGCTCAGGCAGATGGTTGGCGAGAAAAAAAATAATGAAATAAAAAGGAGGTACGGTATCACATACTTACTTACGAAAAATATAGACGAATTGAAAATCTCCTCTTTTGGAAGTTGGTTGAAAAGTGTTTGTTTATTGGTTTCTGAGGCACAGGGGTTTCCAGCGCGTACCGATTGCATTAAAATAAAACATTCTTCTATCTAAATAGAAATGAATATTGCTATAAGCTCGGCAATATTTTTTAATTGTATATTATGGAAAATTTTATTAAAAAAATGCTTTATTTTCGAGACTAAAATAACGGTATAACTCGGAAATACGTAATATTTATTTAATTTTTACTAATAGGTGCATTAACTTTTGACATAACAGAGTCTGTCCGGGCAGCTAGTTTTCAATATTTTTTGTGATACACATTGTAAACATCCTATATACCTAATATAGGATGTTTACAATGTGAATCACAAATAGTTCGTAATACCCCGCGTTGACTCCGCGCTCAATTTCTCAGTAAGTAAACAGAAGAAACATTTATAACGACAAACTTCGACGCGCGTCGTCTGGAAACTTTGCGAAACCGCAGTTTTTTTTTAAATTGCGGTTATTACATCAACCTTTGTGGCAATGGCAAAGACTGAATCGTTATGAGTGAAGCAATTAGGCTCGATGCATCGTAATAAACCTAAGTGTTGTAATATTAACCTGTAATTTAGCAATATGACTAACCGGTTGTTTGGCAAAATGACCAGTATTTCCGATCTACACCAGCAATATTAACATAATGTGTAAAGTAGTTGATGGTCAAACGTTCAATGGAAGGTCTTTCATCTCTTAGATTAAGCTTATAAAACAATAATTTTGAAGATTTATCTCTCCATTGTCTTACAATCAAACACAATAGAATATGCTCACATAGGAACTTTTTCATATTTTAATTATTAACAACTACGTACGAATGGGAAAAATTAATAGTAAACAAAGCATCAATAATTATGATATTATTAAAATAAATCCTTACCTATTTGACAACCCTGTAGGCACTCACACATAAACACAACACACACCAATGAATCAATGATACTCAAATTTAATAAATGTTCCTTTTTTTGAAATCCTGCGCGGTAATTCAAACTGGATCTCTTTGCTGAATCGCTAGCGTTCGTGCTGTTCGAACGCTGGAATAACACTGAACTTGAAATTTGCTTACGCGCCGTTCTTTCTGACTTGCTTACCTTCAGAGTAAACCTTCCAAACAACTATTAACTCTATAGTTTCAGTAATAAAGCTCAAGTTTTTGTACTTGATATGTAAGATACAAATCTGTAAAATACATAGTTTGTTATGAGTTTCCCAAGTTTACAACCTGGGACAGTATAATTCATAGTTACTACGTAACCTCAGCTTCTGATTGCATGGATATATGAATTCTTGTATAAATTTTAGATGTTTCGTAAGACCTTTTGTTCTGAGTCAGTAAGTTGCTACATTATGTGAGGCTTGCTTTAACTTACATCATGTCTTATGTTACAAGTAATAAGGTGGTCATTGAAGAAAACATAATATTATAAATATATTTCAAACACATAATATTATTTAATAGTTAAAAAAGTCCACATAATGTTTTTTAGACAGCAAACGATTCGACAAAACGTTCAAATTTGTGGAAAGAATTCTCGGATTTTGCATCACGATAATGTGCCTCCGCACAAGGCCATTGTGAACAAATTTTTGACCAAAAAATCAACAAATACCATCAATATTAATTAAAAATACGGGATTACTCACGTAATATTTATCGGATAGGTCCGACTATAGTTTCAACCACATTCGGTGGTCTTTTTCAAGGAGTGTTCGGGACGCCCGCGTCGATGACGTCTCGCTTAGCACTCACTTTTTTATAACAAAATACCATCAAGCAACCACCTTATGTACTAGATATGGCTACAGCCGACTTCTTCCTGTTTACTACTATCCTTTTTACTACTTCGTGGCACTCGTTTTTATTTGGTAGAAGCTACGAAGATATAATAAGTCAGGAACAGTAAATACATTTAAAAAAATTACCCATGCAAAAGTCGTGCTAAAGTAGGCGGTATCGAGTTGGTCAATACTATGCAAACTAAAGTCAGTCTATTTTTAATTTAATTTCGGATGTATTTTTTTCTTCAGAACTATATGTTTTATTATATACATATATGACTTATAACTATGTTTTATTCCTTGCCAATTCAATGCGGTAAAATAGAATAAGTGCCTAACTGCACTTATGCTAGAAAAACAAGAGTATGACTGCCTGTGAAAACCAGCATAGTTATGCTCCGTTAATTATGTCGAAAACGATTATAGATTTAAATAAAAGATATAGATATATAAAATATATAGTTACACAAAACTGCAGTACCTACCAGTTTGTACCGTAAGTACCTACTGTTTTTTTTTTATTATGTTATTATATAAAATGTCATAAGTATTTATCTTTTTATGGTGATGATTCGTCCCGAAGAAACATCAACATCTTAACAGACAATATACACTAATAAACGATTACCTACAGTTGGTTTGGTATGTAATGTAGGTAACTATAGCCTTAAAAAAACAGTTCACTGTTTGGTCAAATTAAAGCATGTTTAATGTTTTAAGCTAATGAAAATTCACCCTCTGCAAGTACAAGTATTTTTTTGGTAAAAATTTACATTTTACCAAAAAAAAGCGTAAGTAAGTAAAATATTTCATAATAATTGTTCACTACATTGCCAAGAGTCTTTTTAATGTCTTCTAGATAAAAACGTAATAAATTAATCATATTTTGCGGGACAGTTTTAAAACATTAATTTATTATTGAGTTGTTCTAGTCCACTTGTTGCATAACATCGTCCACGCCGCTTGCCACAGCTGTCATAGTATACGTTGCAGCACGCGCGTGAACCAATCCCTGCTTTCCTTCTGAATTTAAACCAATCACCGAACATTTATATTTGTAACCTCGGAAGTAGGTAATTCGTATTTGGAATCATACGTCGTTTTGGTTTGAAGGGCCACTTTTTGTGTGGAATTTGTTCTGAGTTATGCTTCCTGGCATTATTTCTACATAGGGTATAATACATAAAGGAGAATTCTCGGCGAGAACTGAATCCAATTTCAGAAAAATGGTTTAAAATTATTATAATGTTTGGATTAGTCGTTGGCGTTAGTGTATTGTTTGTGAAGGAGTATACTTTGAAGGCGATAGAATACATTTGGATGAAAAACTGTCATTTTCTGTATTATTGATCTTTTCACGGTAGTTTCTTGTCAGGCATATAATAGCAATGGGCATATTGGTAGTGACTGTGTTAGAGGTATTTATGTACATTTTAGCAGAAATTAGAACATAATTGGAAGATCAATCTATTCAAATAAATAAAATCGAAGTAAAGTTACATACACATAAAAATACATACACAGAAAGATATAACCTCCACTTTTTTTAAGTCGATTAAAACCAACATAGAATAAATACTATTAACACGTCCATTTATAAGCTTAATGACAATGTTTGGAGACTTTGTATTAAGTATTCTTCTAAAATTATGAGTGGTAATCACAAACCTTCTCAAATCCGTGAAAATTATCTATTTGTAACCATTCGTTTAAGAACAGTAGAACTCTTTGTAAATCAGTTCGATTGGGGTAGTACTGCAACCACACTATTCTTAGCATAGACATAGGAAATGGGCAGAGATACAGGTCAAACACATAAGCTTCCTTTAGAGGTTCGCCGCAGTCGGCTAAAAAAAGGACAAACCCAAACACTGAAATTTATAGAGAGAAAAATTCCATCCATTCCTTACAGTTAGTTGCTCAATGGCGTCTGACACGGAGAGTCAGACCAACTAGGCCACCGAGGTTCGGGTCCGAGCATCGAGGTATGTATCAAGTTATAAACACATAAGTACATAATAAACAAGTACAATTTGAAAAATTTTATACCGACTTCCATTCTATTCAGTTATTGGAGTGTAGCTCAAAAACTACTAGACCGAATTTGATGAAATTTAAATGGGACTACACGGGTGTACCAGCTTTCAAACAAAAAAGAATTTTGAGAATCGGTTGACCATATCGAAAGTTATGAGGTAACAACCAAAAAAAAACAGTCGAATTTAGTACCTTAGTCCTTTTTAGAAGTCGGTAGTAAAAATACGCGTCGACTTCAGAAACTCCTCCTTTTGGAAGTCGGTTGAAACCGATGACGTCAGTTCACAGATTACGCTCATAGTTAGCATGTTAGTTAATCTCGCAGTCCTCACATTTTATATCCAATTTGACGTCAGAACTGCGCCGATGTTCCTTTAATGGCAGCGGTCCCCCTTGAGGCCAGAGCTATTTCAGAAAACAAGCTATATTACTTGAGGAATAATTCTGTAACGCGATTGTATACTGGTATGTTAAGGACCGACCTCGATTTTGTACGGGTGTAATTTTATTTAAAAGGAGTTTGATCAGACATGATCACGTCATTCCCAAAAGACCAAACATCGTTGCATCTTTGACAACAAACTGTGAAACAAATGAATAGATGACAAGAAACGTTGGAAAAACAACCTTGTGTACAAGGGCGATATCTCATAAAGTATTTGGCATCGGTGAGCTCGTCGACGAGCACACCGACGAATCATTAGATAATTGCACGGTAGTCTACATTAACCACGCCGTTTTAAAACTACGAGTATGTTAAGGCGCGGTCGTATCCTGATAATAGTAAAAAGAAGAATCTTTAAACATCTAGTGTAACGAAACAGATCGATAATAATCTATGAAAAAAATACTTAGGTTAGAAAAGGAACAGGCACAGAGTAATAACCGAACAGAATTCATAAATATTGCTCGCTCTCTGCAGAAAAAAAACCTAAATAGGTCCATAAAAATAAACTTTCACGTCCAAACTCTCAGAATTTTCAGCGATAACACTACATTATTTTTTAGGTACTACATAGCCAACATATAGTACTAAAGTAGTAACCAGCAGTTTTTTCAATTGTGTTAGTATATATCGAAAAATATAAAGAAAACGTACAAAATTAACGCATTTTCGCATTACATCGTCCAATCTAACAAGCGATTTTCAACCTTACGTAAAGCATCGTACATTATTTTAATATTGGGGTTGGACCGCATAACCTTTTCGCAGTCCCTGATAGACGGAATGCAAGAGCGCTGCTATACAATTTCCAAGCTCGGGTGTAATTCGAGTACAAAACATATACAAAAGAGGTGAAAATGTAATGCGATTCAATGCGGTCATGGCGTCTGAAACGTATTGTCGGAGGACGCGGGTTTGAATCCCGTCGAAGACGTATTTTCCTCACTAATAATGCAAAGTATGTTCTCACTAAGCAGGTGTTAGTACTTTAAAAATCATGTAAAAAAAGTTATGAGGGCTTGCGATATCAATACGTAAGTGTTTGCAAAAACTCTTCCTACCTTCCTGTATAACGATGAAAGCTGTTCAATAGATGTCTCTCTGCCCCCATACGACGGTAAAAATAATCATGCTCGGATGGTATGCCTCGATGGCCTAGAGATCATAGCGCCTAACATGGATTGTCAAATTCGTCCGAGCATGTGTATTTTTCTCTCTGAAATTGCAAAGTTTAATTAGGTTTTATTATATGAGACGTACATAGACCATCCGCTTTGTGATCTGTGTACTTTGTCGGTGGATGACCTATGCTTGCCGATCCGTAGTCTCCAGAACCTTCCGTGTGAAGAATGAACTGATTATTGTTTTTTATAATATGAAAAACGGGATTAACTCACGTAAGAGTGCGAGGCGAGACGCAACTGCGAGCGTTCTGCACTCTGCTTGAAAAAAAAACCGGGTGTGGTTGAAACTATAGTCGAAAAGATCTGACTTTTTTAGGTAAGTGAATCCCGTTTTTCATATTAAAAATGTGTAGAAATCACGTTAGTTTTCATAATGATTATTGATTCTTTATTACCGTTTATCTAATTGAGAATAAAAATAGTTCTTTTTTATATGGTATAGGTAGCGAGCAAACAGACGGCGCACCTGATGGAAAGCTATTAACACATCCTATGGTGTCATAGGTTTATCTGCAATACGACGAGCATAATCGATGCGTTGCCTGCCCTTTGAAGCCCTCCACCTGTTTTGAAGGTCTCCGCTTGGCCTTTGAAGATCTCTGGTAATGCCCCTTTTAGAAGCTCATACTTACAAGTATGCGGAAGAAAGGACTACATTAAACAGAGTAATGTAGGATTTCCGTCTTTATTATACTCTGGTCGAGCTTATTTGCAGTGACAGACATTTTCAAACCTCCAATTGAATCAAGTACATACCCATCTATAGAGTCCCAATCCGTCTATAAAGCTTCTACTCATCTATAGAGTCCACCCGTGAAAATGTTCACTAAAACGTTCAAAACTTCAGCATAAAAACATATTTTTAATAAAAAATTAAACCGACTTCAACACTAAAAAATATTAAATAACTTGTTGAAGTCGGTACCATGACAGTTTAAAAGTACCTATTATCACAATACTGTGCGCATGGTACCGACTTAGACAAGTTATTTCATAATTGTTTGTGTGGAAGTCGGTTCTATTTTAGGTACAAATACTTTTTTACCCTTTTTAGTGAACCTTGCTAATTACGGGATCGATTGTCATTTACCGTCAATAATGATATCATCAAGATGGGCGAAACACTTTTTAACTCCACTAAAACAACCTATGTGAATCTGATGAAATTTAAATGAGACCACTTTGGAAGTATTCTCTACTTCTACTAAACAAAAAAATAACAAAATCGGACTACTCTGCAAAAAATTATCATACATAAAAACAACATATATACGCGTCAACGATAATATAAAAAGTATTTGGTTAATATATAAATATCTATGGGCCTCACAAGCGAGCTCAAAGTCGCACAACGAGCTATGGAGAGGGCTATGCTTGGGGTTTCTCTATGTGATCATCATCATCGGCCGTACCTGCCGAACATATGCCGCCCCCACAAATTTCCAAAAGTACCGGTTGGAAGCGGCTTGCATCCAACGTCGTCCTGCTACCTTTATCAGGTCGTCAGTCCACCTTGTCGGTGGACGACCTACGCTGCGCTTGCCGCTCCGTGGTCTCTACTCTAGATCCTTTCGGCCCCATCGGCCATTTGTTCTACGTGCCACGTGCCCTGCCCACTGCCACTTCAACTGGCTTATCTTCTGGGCTATGTCGGTGACTTTCGTTCTTCTACGGATCTCCTCATTTCTGATTCGATCACGTAGAGAAACCCCGAGCGCTCTCCATAGCTCGTTGTGCGGCTTTGAGCTTGCTTATGAGGCCCATAGTAAGAGACCACGTTTCAGTGTCATATGGCATCACTGGTAACACACATTGATCAAAGACTATTGTCTTTTTTCGTGTCATTTAGATTATACATGGGTAAAATTATTTAAAAAACCGGTCAAGTGCAAGCTGCACTCGCGCTCTGAGGATTCCATACATTAACAAAGTATTTATTAAAAAACCAAAACACAAACTAGATTAAAGGACAAAATTAACTTTTGCGATCCCGAAGATTATTAATAAGTCTGTAATAGTTAAATTATTATTATTATTATCTAACTCATTCTAGAATTTATAGTATATTATAAATTACCATACCACCAACACTTCCTTTGTAAGCCTGTCATTTTGAATTAATTCATTTTGAAATCTTTGCTAGCATCAGATTTTATTTATTTATTTATTTAAAGCACAAAACAGATCACAATCAAAATAATATAAAATATAGATTCTTTTATTTTTAAAGCTGGATTGCAATCCAACTACATGTTTGTAGATTGTATATACTAGATTGTCCTGCAATTTGCCATGCCTTTGTAGGTAGGTAAATTCGCATTAATTTAACTAACTACATATTTGTATATTACCTATTTTACCTTTTATAAAGTGCTGTATACATTACTTTATGCCAAACTTCATTATTGTTGGTGGACCCGAAGAACCCTATAGGTTGGTAATGATTCCCTTGTGAGAACATGCGATATAAACGGTCATCGGCCTTACCTATAAACGCTGCTTAACTTTAAATAACGTTATTTAGTACTGCGCAAAGGAAAAATGTTCTGCGCCGTACTAATGGGGGATCCCAATAATCTATCTATCCACAGTTTTCCTTACTACCGATAGAAATTTGACTTATGTCAAATCAAATCCATACAAATAGATACAAATAGTGTCAAATATCTAATTCTAGTAAGGTAAACCGGCGATAGATAGATTATTGGGACGGGCCGTAAGTAACGTTGTTTAAATTTAAACAACGTTTATAAGGAAGGCCGTAGATTGTGTTGACTTACAAGTTTATATATTTTCACAGCTGAACTGTAGACTCAAGTATTTTGATGCAAATTTCAACTAGATACACAGGCGGACAGACGGACTTCAAAGTGACCCTTTAAGAGGATTGCATAGCTAGTACTTTCCATGCATTTTTTCAGTATTACAAAGTACTATAAATTTCCTTTTTTAGAACTTAAAAAAACTGAAAAAAAACAAAATGTACGGGCATAGTTAACAATATCATGATTCCATGAAAAATCACTGAAATCGGACAATGTTAAGAGGTAGAAAAGAGTTTTTTCTTTTGGCATGGAAAGTACTAGCTATGCAATCCTCTTAAGGGCTAACGTGCACTGCCTTGCGGTGCGTTTATTCTACCGTACGGAAGAAGGGACTGAAATTGGCAGGTGGCGTAGTCTCATACAAAGCCATCTATCTTCCTTACATGTACAAGTTCATATCTTGCCTTGCCCTTTTTATCCATTTTTGTAATCCATGTCACCGTCATCCCAAATTTTGTTTTTATACATTTTTATAATATTGTATAGCAAATAAGCCTCTACGAGTAGGTAAGTATTGCCATACTTATGCCTTTACAAAGGACCAGATAACGAAATCCATGATTATAAGTCGTATAAATGTAATAATAATAATATTAATTTATTTAATTAATGGATTAATGTATATGTGCAACAAAATACCTAAATTACAAAATTTTAATATACTTAAAAATTTATTAAAATAACAATTGTATTTGCAATGGGATCCCAAATTAGGCAGTGCCTGTAACTTAGATACTCGTTAACCTTAACAAAATATAATGTTGGAGCAATACATGTTTACAAGTCTCCTTAAATAAATGTTAGCCTAGTAATATTTAATTAGATCAGTAAATTGTAAAATTAGAATTGAACATGAACGAGATATAGGGATATAATTTTTACATCTTAAGACAAACATTGCAACACAGAGGTTATAATTAATTAATCAGTGCTTACCTTAATATAAATAAATAACTATGATTTTTATCACCCGGATTGTGAAACCTATACAATGTATGTATTGTGTTAGCAGTTCCATGGTTGTTTTATAATATAACTAGCGACTGCTCGCGACTTCATTCGCGTAGTAGGCGCGGCCTTCGACCTCGTCATAACCTCTCATCTTTTCTTGGTTTTTCTTTCATAAGAACCTTCTGACAATAATTAACACAACAAAAAAATAATTAGCGAGATTGTTCCATCCATTCTTAAGTTATGGCGTGACCTGGAAAAATAGGGGTTAATTTATACTTCTTCGTTTAATTTTTTTAACATTAACCTCATGTGTATATTCTATTTTTGTATTTTGTTTTTATTTTATGGTTTTATTTAATATTGTGTGTGTCCGAATATATTTCATTTCATTTTTTTCATTCTTTCTGAAAAGTGTTATTATGAGATTACTGACTTTCTAAATGATAGTTTTGACATGAATTGTACTTAATATCTGACATATAAATGAATTCAGACTACGTATATAGTATGCTTTTATCAATTATTTAAATTTAAAATTATATTTGTACGCCATACCAGGCAAGGCCATGCGCTCCATATATTTAAATGTTTAAGATCTTGTATACTGTTTTGTGTGTGTATACCTACCATTTGCTAAAAAATAAACGAATCTTGAATCTTGAATATTTTTGGCTATAACATGACTTTTTGTAACAAGGTACCCGCTTTTCTCGTAGTATCGAAATATCAATGGTACTGTCGCGAAACGTCTCGTCCTGCGACAGAGATGTTTTACACCGATTGTTTCCTCATATTTCTTACGCCCGATTGATATCTCTTCGCCCCCTCAAATTACATCCTGATTACATAGTATAAAGATGCAACAGTATGGAAGCTAAGCCTAGTTAAGCGGAAATAAACTTATACGTGATCACTTGTCTTGACGCGGCCTCACTACTGACAGCACCGCGACCGCTTAGGGCTCTCGTCGATGCGCATGTTTGTGTGTGTGCGCGAGCCGTTTCGAACGTTTGTAAGTAGTTTCCGTACTGTTCCCCATATTTATACTGTGCTGATCTACATGTTGTATTACCAGTACAACTTTTTATCTGTGATATATTAGTAGTATAAGCGACGTACTCTGAACTTGTATGATTGAATCGTAAATCAAGTAGGCGAAAATAGTTGGCGCTAAAAACGCTCACAAGGGCGTTCGAATTGGGAATCTATGGGTGAAAATGTCGTTTATGGCTCTTTATGTTCAGCGTTTGAAAAGCTAAAAAAAAAGAGTTATTTTTGCAACCAAAATTGGGCTTTACAAACGCTTTAACAAAAGAGTCAACAATAGCAATGCCACCAATGCCCTCATTGCTAAGCGAACCTAAGGAGTGTGATTGTTGTGCGCCGCGTTGCTATGGGTTACACACGGTCCACTTTGCGCATTCAAGGTCGTAATTGAAGTTACGTGTTGCGATCTGTGCTAGGTATTATATTCATCTATGTTCTGGTGTTTTGGTGTTGTTCAACTTTCATAAAATATTATTATTTTCAACGTGGTGCATGTCACTGTACCGAAATATCCGGTGCTCCAAAAGCAACTAAATCGTGATTACTAATTATAAATTAGTTAACAACCGCAAAAGTCTAAAACAGTGTTTTCCATAAAACGTTCCTTCCAAAGATATTGTCTCTGTCCCTCTGTAATGGGACAAATGTGTGCAATTTGCATATTAACTATTAATGTATTTTACTTTTAACGAAATAACTGCTATTTTAAAGCTCTGAGTTTTTGTCTCGCAGTAGGTATGAAAAGTAGAGTATAAAGCCTGTCTTCGTCTTGGGCGGCTTCAACCCCTCGCTTCACTCAGGACTCTCCATAACTCTCTCGCTTCTTTCGAGAATGAAATCTTAATCCCCTCGCTGCGCTCAGGGATTAACCCAAGAGTCCCCGTTACACTCAGGGTTCAATATTCCGCCCATGACGTAAGACACTGCTTTACTCCCTCGGTGCATAATCTACTATTGTGTGTGTGTATACCTACCATGTGCTGACAAATAAATGAATCTTGAATCTTGAATATTTTTGGCTATAACATGACTTTTTTTAACAAGGTACCCGCTTTGGACGTAGTGTCAAAATATCAATGGTACTGTCGCGAAACGTCTCGTTCTGCGACAGAGATGTTTTGCACCGATTGTTTTCCTCATATTTCTTACGCTTAATTGGTATCTCTTCGTCCCCCTCAGATGACATCCTGATTACATAGGACATATAAAGATGCAACAGTATGGAAACTAAGCCTAGTTAAGCGGAAAAAAACTTATACGTGATCACTTGTCCTGACGCGGGCTCACTACTGACAGCACCGCGTCAACCGCTTAGGGCTCTCGTCGATGCGCATGTGTGTGTGTTATACTGTGCTGATTACATATGATGCAGGCTTATTCCCAGTACAACTTTTTATCTGTGATATATTAGTAGCATAAGCGACGTACTCTGAACTTGTATGATTGAATCGTAAATCAAGTTAAGAATTTGCGCAAACCAAATTAATAATTAAAGTTATGCCGGCAAAAGTTGTTAGGGTTTAGGATGACACACGTTCTAAAAAACATTAGAAAACTAATTAGACATGCTTTTACTGTAATCTATATTCTATTCTATTACATAAGTTATAGCGATTTGTTTACCATGAAATAAGTAAATAATTAAATGAAAATAAATATATAAACTAACGAGGATATCTTCTTAACCCCAGACGGCAAAAACGACGGGTTGTTATAAGTTTGACGTCTCGCCACAAAATGGCGGATTACATATTTTTTCATAACTACCGCGATATAAATATCAAATGAAAGGGCTCGACTGGTAGAGTACTCTACATCATGGCAAATTTTATTATTTTATTTGTGTGGAGGGTTTTTATTTTTTAATTTGATTTAACTTGTTAATCTTAGCTTATGACGTATTCTGACGTTCCGTGACCAAACGGATACGTCAGCTGTGTCCATAATGGTTACCTTGCAATGGCACTAATGAATCAGCACTTCTGTTCTGCGTAGCACCTCTCTCATATTGCTCGTCGCCCCGAGATAAGATCTGTATAATAATAATAATAATAATAATAATAATAAGTTTATTGACATTAAATAAAAAGGGCATGTTAACAATTTACAGACTTAGGACTACTTATTTGATATAATAAAGTATGCACCTTAATGTAAATAGTAATGTGTATGGTAGGAACTGATGACACCTGAACTAGTAATGAAACTGTATTTCAGACGCCAGAGCCCTCCGTTTTATGGAAACTAAAAAGTAGGTACATATACGTATAAGTAGGCAGCAGTAAGGCACATTTTTAATAACATCTTGGGTCCCACGGTCAGATATTATCAATTTAAAAGTATTTTTTTTTCTTTTCCCCAAAGAGCCTCAAGTGCTAAGACTATAATAAAAACAATCTTATAAAAATAAAAGTTAATAGAAAAAAAAATGTTTGTTCAACTGTGTGTCAGTGTGACGGTTGTGTGTGTGTGTGTGTATGTATGTGTGTGTGTGTGTGTGTGTGTGTGTGTGTGTGTGTGTGTGTGTGATGGTGTGTGTGTGTGGGTGGGGTATATATTTATCTTTTCAGTTATACAGCCCCTAGGGGCTTAATAAACTTCTCCGTTTCCATATACGAAAGAGTTTTTAGCCAGTTAGCAACTACTACTTTTACTTTGTTGTATGGTAGTGGATAGATATGTAGGATTTTATTCAACATACTTAAAAAGAAACTTATATTATTAAATAGCTCTGATTATGTACTGTGAATGTGATTAAATAGTTATTTCTAATGTAAGTTAATTGTTATAATATAATTTATATATAGATACATAATATGATATGTTACGTGATATGATATGTGAACTCATTGACTGCTCATAAGCCCTTCAGGCTTCCGCAGTCTTTAATGTTAAGTACAATTTGTTTTTTTGTAATAATTTTGGACTAAAAAAAAAAAAATTTGCTTTATTATAGAGTTGATTTGCAAGAACATCATAATGTTTACTTGCAAGACATGATCGGTAAGGTATGTTGGGACAGATACGAGTTTTTCTGCGGTTATTATTATCAAGCTCAACATTGTATTCTAAATGTCTATGCTTTCGAAGGATGACATGTAGGATGTAAAGTTGCCGAACTGTTAGTAACTCGCTTTCTAAGTACAGGGTATTCGTGGGGTATCTAATAGGTTTTTTGAACATAACCTTTAGTATTGCCCTCTGTGCTCGCTCTAACTTTAATAAGGTGGTGGCATATGTACCTCCCCAAGCAGTATCACAGTATGATAGAATAGACTGTGCTAGAGAGTAATATACTATTTTAGTGTCTCACGATCTGCTGTTGACCTAATACTTTTGAAAACATATATGAGTCGTCTGGTTCGAGCAGCGAGACATTCGATGTGAATTTTCCAGCTTAGAGTATTGTCAATAATGGTTCCCAAATACTTAATGTTAGATGTTTGCGAGAGAGGAGAGCAATCACAGTTACTACCTACGCCTTGGGAGTGACATCTATGGGCTATGATTGAAAAAAAGTTGAGATCCGGTTGGGTAAATATGGTCTTAGAGAATGTTATGTACTTGGTTTTTTCGATATTCAATGTCAGAAGGTTAGAAGATAGCCAGTATGAAACAGTTTTTAGAGCATCTTCTGCATTTTTCTTAGCATTCGACCAAGAATCTCCCCGTATGATAAGGGCAGTGTCATCAGCGTAAGAGAATATATCACATTGAGGAAGTTTAAGGTCACAAAGATCGTTCACATAGATCAGAAATAAAACAGGAGCCATAATACTCCCTTGTGGAATACCAAAGTTCAATGATACGCTACTATCATCACTTAGGTAATCGTCAATTTTGACGCATTGTGAACGATCGCTGAGATAGTCCCTAAACATTTTTAAAGGAAGCCCGCGTATGCCGATGCCTTCCATCTTCAATAGCAGCTTCGGGATGGATACCGTGTCAAACGCTTTGGATAGGTCTAGAAATATTCCAATAGTTTTAAGTCCTTCATCAAGTCTTTGGACTATGACATTTGTGAGATCAGTTACTGCATCCTCCGTTGAACGATTTTTGCGAAAACCATACTGCTTGGTGGATAGAAGGTTGTGTTTATTTAAAAAGTTTAACAGTCTAATATTAAGCATTTTTTCCAATACTTTTGAAATTGAACTTAATATTGAAATAGGTCTATAGTTGGTGACGCTGTCTCGATCGCCGACACCCTTGAAAATTGGAAGAACAAGAGCTTTTTTTAAAGCTTTAGGAAAGACGCCAGTTGAGAGGCATATATTAAAAATATGGGTTAACGGTGGAACTAGAACTTCAGACGAATCTTTAAGTATACTGCTGGTTATGCCATCCCAGCCAACTGCGCAGTCCTTTCGTAGGCCCGATATGATACGTTGCACCTCAGAACAGTCTGTACTAAATAAAGCCATTGAATGTTGATAGCAGACACTTTCCCCAAGCGTAGTGTTGTCTTCGTTGCAACCGCTACTAGTCGTCGTTATTTTTCTAGCTAGTTCACTACCTATGCCTAAAAAGTAGTCATTGACTTTGTTGGCCGAAATCTTAGGATTATCACATAAACGAAGTAATGACGTAGCAGCTGAAGGGACTTGCTGGATATTTGCAATACTTTTTATAGCTTTCCAGGTAGCCTTGGGATTACCCTTGGCTTTTTTTAATTCATTGGATTCATATTCCCGCTTGATTCTCTTAAGTAAATTCTTACAAAAATTTCTATATCTTAAATAGATTACTTTATGTACACTATTTTCAGGGTTATTATTATTATATGTATTGTATGCCCATTCAGTAAAAATACTTTTACTGGTACAGTAGCACTTCTAACTTATACACTCTAAATTTAAATTTTTATATTTTTGTTTTTTTAATTTAAATTTCATTCATAATAAAATATCAGCACAAGGTATCCAGGTGTCAAATTAGCCGGAGTACTATACTATGGTAACTAATGACTGATATTTTAAACATACTTATATACATATCATGCCTAGACGCAGGTCAAACAGACCTTGCGATTTGAACTTGCTGGGGATCAAGCCCGGGACCAGCGGTTCAAATGGCAAGGGTAGCTACTAACTGCGCTAACCAGCCAGTCAATTGATGTGATCAGCCGTGCGATTCATCGTTGCAACTTTGAAAACATCCGTGAAACAAATGACGAGATGACAAGAAACGTTGGAAATACAACCTTATGTACAAGGGCGATATCTCAAAGTATTTGACATCGGTGAACTCGCCGACGAGCGCAATGACAAATCATTAGAGTGATACAATATGAATTATCAATAGTAAAAGAAAAATTATTATTAAAAATTTTGTTCACCTCCATAAATCTTTAGAGTGATATTTTTTTAATTTTTGATTTTATAATAGTAACTATGATCTTGTAATAAAAAAATAATTATTTTTACCATATTTATGATACATAAATTGTTTTCTTGATACTAGATAAAAGCAATTAAACGTAAAGGTTGAAAGAGAACAAAACATAAAGTACCAAGTTATAGCCAATATTAATAACATGAATATAAACAAATCGTATTTCTTCCATATTACCTAAACCTAATTACATTTAAATGACTTTAGAAGGAAGTCATTAGTCAGATTGATATGAATAACGTAATGGGACTCATATTCTACGTATTTAATGTTTTCTAAAAGGTACTGTAGGTGCACTTACTACTAGGTATGATAGGATAGTTACTACTTTGACGACTAGGCTAGCCTAGTAGGTAGGAACAATGATGTTAATATAAACTTGGGTAGATACGCCTTACTGCGCTCGGCTTGGCAACATCAACACAAGTTAGTTGTCTTGAGTCAACTTAGTTCCAGCCTGTCTGGCAACGACGCAGCACGTGTACTACATTTAGGAAAAAATGCCTTCTTATGTGTTAGAAACTGCAGAACATATACTGGAACAAGTGTAAACACAAGAATAATGTATCTTTTCATTTGTAAGTATTGTTTTTCTATGTTATTTATCAAAATTGGAAAATCTAAAATTGTATTTTAATTTCAAATAACTCCTGCGACGTTGCCGCTGCGCCACCCACGAGAACGAGACAAACAGCGAGCGACAGAGAGAACGAGTCTGTCATTGGCGGTCGAAGGGTTGGTCACAGGCGAACGTTGTTAATAATATATTGATCCCTTTCTGACAACTAGGATTCATATATCTTCGTGCTCTTTTAATCTTGTCAATGTAGTTAATGTCGTTGTGCGAGTTGTGTACTTTAGCTATAGGTAGGTATAGCATTTGCATATAGCAAATTTGCCATGTTTATACTTCATATTCAAGGAGTAAAACGCCTCTATTAGTCAATCTTATTGTGTAGGAATAGGAATCGTGCACCCAACCCTTAGCACCTATATTTTGCATATTTCACAGCGTAATGTCATATGGGATATTGCTATGGGGTTCAGCGGCTGATATAGAGACCATCTTTATCCTACAAAAACGTGCTATTCGACCTAGATACGAAATGGGTCCCCGTGAATCTTTGAGAGTTTTATTTAAAGAAATCAATATAATATTAACTTTGCCTTTCTTATATATATTTGAAAATATAATGTATGTTCGTAAAAAATTACATAAAATATAAGTTAAATAGTACCTAATCACCACCCTTTTAAAACTAGAAATACAAATAGGATAGCTGTACCTAGTTTTAGACTTGCGAAGACTAATAGGTAATTCCTAGGAAATTGTGTGCGTTTTTACAATAAGATCCCAAAACACATAAATAAGCTCACAGAGGGAAAATTCAAGTTGACTGTAAAAAACGTTTTAGTATATAAAGTCCGACATTGTCTAGAAGACAAATATGCTTGAATACTCCACTTCTGGCCAGCTGTCATTCTGCCACCCATATTTGTTTTACCTAAGTAGAAACATTGTAAACATATACTACGAAAGAATGGCCCTGAGTTTCTTGCCGCTTCTTCTCGGTAGGTTCTATATATTTAGGAACGCGGCGGTAGAGTCTTTAAAGTAGGGTGGGGTGTTGATCAATGAACCACATTTTTTTTATACACTTATTGCTACCCCATTATTGGTCCGATTTATATGATTTACCTACCAATCACAAGACAATTTAAGCGGCTACCAAATTGCTTCATTAACTTAGTTTTGAAATGTGTATATTCAGCTTAAAAAACATTTAAAAAAAAAACGGGAATTGGCTCACTGTGTACCACATATGCTATACTATGAACCGGGGGGGTGTTATACAATGAACCGGGAGGTAAAGAGTGAACCATGCCTTATAAATTCAATACATGTATGTACAACTTTGTGGGTATAAAAAGAAGAAACAAAAACTTGTCACACAATTATATTTATTTTCCATACTTCAGTCTTCTATTACTAATCAACACGTAAATCTGTTAGTATTAATAATTATCGACAACATCAACAAAAAATCTTTATTAAGACAAGAACCTAAATCAAATTTAAATGAAGTCATTAATATATTCAGATCAATCTTCAAAAGTATCAGTCTATTTTTGAGGATCTTAAACAAACTCACTCGGCACATAAATCTGGTAAGATTAAACTAGATTATAGAAAAATGATGCTACTCTACTTTTATCACTTGATCTGCTAGGATTACACAAGTAAAAAATACTAAAAACTAACTTCATTCTTAAGACAAACATTAATCAACAATAAAAAACTAAGACATTTTTGGCACAGTCCAGGTTTCAAAATTCAAAATCCAGGTATCCAATTTTGCTTTGCTTGGCCTGAAGGTGTATAGAGCCCAAATTCAATTAAAAATATCCTGTCTAAAACAGATTTTACAAATGTTATGGTGGTAAATAGGTACGATTTCGGAGAAAAGGGGAAAATTCACAAAAAAAAAGTTAAAAAAATTCTGGTCATAAATAAAAGGGTCTGGGATTTTGTTTGGCCAACTTGTATTTTCCAAGTGGGCCGAACACGCTCATTTGGTATGTCGGTCCCTCTACCAAACAACCTGTATATTCTTTGAGATATGTTTCTTGTTCTATGGTAAAATTTATATTTACATCGTAGTTTGGTTCCATTTTGGCCGACATATTACAAGAAAACTTTTTTACGTACCTACGTAATGTAGGGTAAGCTACTTCGCATTCTTTTGCTGCCTTTCGGATGCTTAATCCACCTTGTAGGTGTGCATAAACCGCTCGTGTCATTTGTTCAGCTGTGGTTGTTCCCCTTTTTTTCTAGTTGAAAATGTGCGAGGCATTCTAAAACACAATTTAATTTGTAAGTTACTAGGTATTGACAAAATATTAAAGACATAAAAATAAGATTGTTACACAATGAGCCAGGATGTTATATACAATGAACCACCGGCTCACTCTATAGGACACTATACTGGTTCATTGTATACCAACCCCCTCTTGATGCATTTGAGGTTATGTAGCTTTTAACCAGACAACCCATTTATACTTTAGTTTCACCTTAAAAAAGCTTAATGATAAGGTCTATAATCTCAATATGACACCCATTCTATAATACTAAAAACAAAGAACGTAGAAGAAAATTACTTACGTGATTTTTTATAACTTTCTCGCTGATAAATACCCAAAACTAACGTAGCACGCCCGTCCTTTGCCGAGACTCGCCGACGACTGAGCACGGCAGGACCGTTGTCAAAGCGCGTCCCTACATGTAAATTGCACGATCTGGCAACGTCGTAATTTCGAGTTGGGTGGGGTGGCTAACTGTATAACACTGGTTCATTGATTAACACCTAACCCTACATTATAATGAAAAATTGACGTTCATAAGTGCGTCTTTGATGCCTAAATTGAAATCATTTTTACTTTGACTGCCTTTGAAGCGAGACTCCCCAGATTCATTCTCTAGCCAGGGCAAATATTGATGTAGTGAGCAGCCATGCTTTTTCTCTAGGCTTGGATGTTTGTGTGTCTCCAAACATTCTGGGATTCATGTAATCCTAGTACGGTTACTCCTAAACTAACCTACTAGTAGTCCTACTAGTATTGATAGTATAATGGCCGGTCCCAATAATCTATCTATCGCCGGTTTACCTTACTAGAGATAGATATTTGACACTATTTGTATGGACGTTATGTCAAATTTCTATCGGTAGTAAGCAAAACTGTGGTTAGATAGATTATTGGGTTCCGTCCTAAGTAGATAAGAATTAAGTACCTGGATGAACGAGCTTTGCTCGATTTAGATACGAGTTACTTACTGATGAAATATGAATAATATTTTTCGATCTTACCGACATAATAAAAAAAATACCTCAAACATTCAATAGCTTCGTTTTTCTTAACAACGCCATCTATAGCCAACACTAAGCAAATGAGTGAGCTGATACGGTTAGTGTTGTGTGTCGAGATAAATCAAAAACTAACAGTGCGAACAATAGTAGTGGTGCCTCGCATATCAAATGAGTACGGAAGAGGGTAGACCGTTTTGTCTGCTCGTAAACATTCACCTACCCGCAATTCCTCAGTTTATCCGTGATCATGGCGCTTGCAACAGGCAATATCTGAAAGTCAAAGAAAATATACTTGGTAATTATCCCGTTGATAATTTGAATAGGTGGAGATTCCGGTCAGCGCGCTCGAGTGGGACGGACGTGCGCTCAAGTGCTCCCCGAGAATATTCCGATCGGCCTAAAAGTGCTTGCGCTTTTAGTGCCGGTTACCTGTATCGTTTCGATTGAAGAGGATTCAGTGTTGGACTTCACTAACAGTGGATTTTCTGTGTGCAGATTCGACGTCAAGCCACCGCTTCGTGTACCGTTCGGCGCACGGAGGCGTTCGGCTCGGCTCGGCTCGCGTCGCGGAAGAAGCGCGCTCTTGTAAGAGCGCTTCGACACATCAATCACCTACATTGTTCATTGTCAAATCAAAACCGCTCTTCTCAGAGCGAACTCTAGTTTCGATTTTTTAATTTTTCAATTTTCAAAGTCGAGTCAAACAAATCCACGCTTCACGTGGTCTTCTGGACGATCCTTGCGGTGTTAACGCCACCCAGTTGGGCGTGGACCCGGTGCGTCAAGCCTTTCCCTCCTGAGCGTGGGAGGGAACGGCTAAAACCGGACGGGCCTGCCTTCACCGGCCTTGGGGTCTCCCCTCGCCGACGGCAGGTATCTCCTTCCCACCCTACCCTATCCTACTCTCCTATTCTCTGGGCAAGTATTTGGTTGGAAGCCGGGTTTTACTCGGTCTTCTCTCCTCGCCCCCGGAGCAGCTAGGGCCTCGCGTTTAGGCACACATCCCTCTGCACAATAAGACTGGCAGAGGGCACACAGTAGGGACACCTAGGCACTCACTCTCCCGCCTGTACCCGGCGGGAGTGGCATTCACCCCTCACTCGCATCTCGAGTATTCCCCTCGAGATGTCTTTACTCTCTCCCTCCCCCGCTATGAGCCTCCCGCAAGGCGTTTCGCCTCAGGCGTTCGCCTCGTGGGTCTCAAACTGCTACCCGGACATGCTGTCCGAGTATCTCCAGTCCAATAGGGGCTTTAAAGAGAGACCCCGCTTCACGGACTCTCAAATTCCCTCCTCCGGCTCCCTCCCTCCGAGGGCGCCCTTCGGTTCTTCGGCGTTCAAGCCGTTAGATAGCCCTCTCTCCCCCGACCCTGCGCCCTATGCGCCCCGCGCTCCCCGCGCACCTCTACCACCCCGCGATCGTTCTCCAGTCCTTCGGACTGAGTACGAACGCGCCTACGACTCGGCATCCAACTCGGAGAATGAGATGGATGTAGAGTTCTCCCGCTCCCGCGCTAACTCTGTTGGCAACATCTCCAACGACGGGTTCACTACCGTCGGAAAGAGAAAGCGCGTCCCCAAAGCCGCCTCAGAGGCTCCCTCCCCGCCACCCAAAGCGGCCTGCACCGCCCCGGGAGCGAAGCCATCAGGCTCTCTCGCTCCCACCTCCCGCGACCCTCTCGCTCACTCCGATGCTCCCGCAAGCATCGCCGCGTCTCAACGCGACGTCTCCTCTCAAGGAGCGTCAGTTAGACGCGAGAAACCGCCGCCGCCTCTGTTCCTTCAGGATAAGGCGAAGTGGGACATGGTCTCACGACTTTTGACGGATCGTAAGATCCAATACACTAGCGCCCGCTCAACCCAACTGGGTATTAAAGTCCAGGTGCCTACCCCAAGCGACCATAGGGCATTAACCAGGATTCTCAAAAACGAGAGTATAAGTTTTCATACCTATGCTCTCGAAGAAGAGAAAGTCCTACGCGTCGTCAAACGCGGTGTACCTAAGGAGGTACAAACTGATAGTGTCCTCGCCGACTTGAAGGCGCAAGGCTACCCCGTCCGCGAATGCCACCGGATGTACAGTGGCAAAGATCGCAGGCCCTACGACTTACTATTGGTCATCCTCAATCGCACGCCAGAGGGCAAAGCGATTTTTAATGTCAAAACGGTAGTGAACCTCTCGGGGATCACCGTTCAACCCCCATTCCGAAACCGAGCGCCTGGCCAGTGTCATAACTGCCAATTGTACGGGCATGCCGCCCGATTCTGTTTTGCCCGCCCGAGGTGCGTCAAGTGCCTAGGGGATCACGGGACAGCCCAGTGTTCTCGCACAAGGGACTCGGCAGACCCACCTAGTTGTGTCCTCTGCGGCACACAGGGACATACCGCCAACTACCGCGGTTGCCCTAAGGCACCCCGCGTATCAAGTGGGCCGGCCAGGAGGCCTATTCCCCCTCCTCGCCCGGTCACTTCCCGCTCACAAGGGAACGGCCCTAAGCCTAACCTTACACCCGCACCGCAGGCAACACCTGTTGTACCCGCGCCCGCGCCCGCGCGCAACGCTTGGTCCAAGCCCTTGAGCATGGTACAAGCAAGCGCCCCCCTCACCCCCGCCCGCCCGCAGGCCTCTGCCAGCGCGCCGGCTCCTAAGCCCAAACCGCCGCTCTCTAGGCCTCCAATGGCTGGGCTCATGGACGCCCCAGGTCAATCTGACCTGGCGGCCGACATAGCCCTTGTCATGGACTACGCGATGGTCATAGACGTGGACGAAGTACGTGCATTCGCGCACAAACTTCGTACTGCCACAAACGACCAAGACCGCTTGCGAGCCACGCTCACACACGCGGGTTTAATCAGCGCAGTGAGGCGCTACGCCCTCCCCAGCGTTTCTTAGGTATCATCCAATATGGATAGTACACCGAAACGAATTAAGCCCCACTCAGTCACCGTAGCGACTTTCAACGCTGACGGCCTCTCTAGTCAAAAGGACGAAGTTCACGAATTTTGTAAGACCCATCAGGTCGATATCCTATGCGTGCAGGAGACCTTTCTGAAACCAGGTACAGCGAACCCTAGGTTTGCAAATTACCGTTTGGTTCGTAATGATAGAGTGGCCACCCCAAAAGGTGGCACTCTCATCTATTACAAAAGAGCTCTGCACTGTATCCCAATTGTTACTCCACCACTTAGAATACTAGAAGCCTCTGTTTGCTTTCTAGCGATGTCAGGTCATCAACCTGTCATCATAGCCTCATGTTACCTCCCCTCTGGTAAAGAACTATTACAGACAGACTTGGAAGCCCTCTTCTCTCTAGGAAGCTCCGTCCTTCTGATCGGTGACTTCAACAGTAAACATGTCATATGGAACTGTACTAGTAACAATAGTAATGGTAAAATCCTTGAAGGCTTGGTCAGCCACTTAAACTTTGATATTATCTCCCCTCTGGAGCCCACAAGATATCCCTATGTTGACAACCAACGACCAGACATACTTGACATAGCACTTCTCAAGAACGTCACCCTCCGGTTGCGCTCTATAGAAATGTTACACGAACTGACTTCAGACCACCGCCCTGTATTATTGAAATTAGGCCCCGACCCGACGGACATAACCCCTATCACTAGAACGGTAGTGAACTGGAAGCAACTGGGGGAATCCCTCCAAGCTATCAGTTCACCCGCTCTCGATAGAATCCCCGATGACATACAGACAGTAGAAGACGTGTCAATTGCGATCGAGGCTCTCAGTGACCACCTCCGCACCGCAGTAGGTGAATCCTCAAAGCAGGTCCAAGTGGCGGATGGTCGCCGCTTCGAACTGCCCGAGGGTGCGAGGAGATTACTGACAGCTAAGAACGCCGCCACTAGGGCGTATGACTCGATGCCAACCCCAGAGAACAAAGCCACCATGCGCTATTTACAGCGTGCTGTAAGGAAACGCATGAGTGAGCTGCGTGATCAAAGGTGGGACGACAAACTGTCAGAGATTGAGCCAACTCACCAGGCATACTGGCAGTTGGCTCGAACTCTGAAATCTGACGGACAACAGACAATGCCTCCACTCATTAGGCCACCTCCCCTCTCCATAGCGTTCCTTGACGAAGACAAAGCCGAGTGTTTAGCTGATAGCCTTGAGGCTCAGTGTACTCTAAATGTAGATCACGTCGACCAGAAACACCTCGATTCGGTGGAATCTGAAGTCGAGCGTAAAAGCTCTATGTCCATCTCTGACCTCCCACTCCTCCCACCGGTAAAATCATCCGAGGTTGTGTCTCTGATCAAGAGCCTCAAGACCCGTAAATCCCCTGGGGCTGATGGTATCAGCAACAAGGTGATTAAACACTTCTCAGTCCCACTAGTCCATCTCTTAGTTAGCATCTTCAATGCGGCTATGAGCAACTGCTCCTTCCCAGACACTTGGAAGCATGCCATTGTCATTGGTATTCACAAACCAGGCAAACCGGCAGCCGAGCCCTCCAGCTACCGTCCCATAAGTCTCCTCAGCTCTCTGGGGAAGATTTACGAGCGGCTCATTGTGAACAGACTCTGGTCCCACGTTAGGTCCAATAACCTCCTTCCCGATGAGCAATTTGGTTTTAGAGCCAAACACTCTTGCGTCCAACAAGTGCACCGCGTAACGGAGCACATCCTAGGCGGGTTCAATAAGAAACCAAAACCCCAAGGGACCATAGCTGTCTTTCTCGACGTAGCGAAAGCGTTCGACAAAGTCTGGCACAACGGCTTGATATTCAAGCTGTACCAACTGGGTGTGCCAGACCGTCTTGTACTCATCTTACAAGACTTTCTCAGGGATCGAACGTTTAGCTATCGCACCGAGGGAACGCTCTCCTCCCCGCATCCCATTCACGCAGGTGTCCCTCAGGGCTCTGTACTCTCACCCATTCTCTTCTCGCTGTACACCAGCGACATCCCACGATCTGAACCTAATGTTCAGATCGCTCAGTTTGCGGATGATACTGCAATCTACTCTACTGGCTAGTTCAAGGTCAGGCAGAAATGCGCCATCCAACGAGCCATCACCGTAATCGGTGCATGGTTTCGTAAATGGCGGATTGCAGTAAATCCTAGCAAAAGTGCAGCAGTGTACTTCACTGAGACCCGGCGGAATCTCATGCCGTCACCCATAGTCCTATTCGGCGAACCCATCCCATGGGCTAAATCTGCCAAATACCTGGGCGTCACTCTTGATCGCCAACTCACTTTCGCGAAACACATTCAGATTGTTCGCAATAGGGCGGCCTTCATTATGGGTCGTCTTAATCCCCTCATAGGCAAAAACAGTAAAATGTCTCTTAGAAATAAGACGACTCTTTACAAACTTTGCATCCGCCCAATCATGACTTACGCATCTGTAGCGTTCGCCCATGCTCAGAAACACGACCTCCACAAACTTCAAGTGATTCAAAATCGCTTTATGCGCAGGGCAGTGGGCGCTCCGTGGTACTTGCGGAACGCCGAACTGCACTGCGATTTCACCCTCCCCTCTATTACGCAGTATATGAAAGACTGCTCCCGCCGCCACTTCGACAAAGCTCCCCACCACTCGAATCCCCTCGTGGTCGAAGCGGCGAACTACTCCACTGACATAACCGATCCCCACTTCCTTCCCCCCCGTCGCCGTCCAAGGCATATTTTGGGTGACCCGGACGACCCCATCGCAGCCGTTACTTCGGCAGCTTTAGCGTCGTCCCAAGGGAACCCCGGTAATGGTTGTAGACCCGACCAGGGCTGTGATCCCGATCGCATTGTAGGCTCCGGCCGAGATCTTCTTCGCAGCCCCAGTCGCAGTCGAGGTAATTCACACACACACGATTGTAGTCCCAGCCACGGTGCGGGTGGGAGTATACACCGCGTCCCCGGTCGCGATGTATCCTCCGGCCCAGCAAATGGCTGCGGACGAGGTAACACGGGTTTTCTATGTAGTCCCAGCCACCATGGCTGTGGGCGAGGTATTACACATTCTTATTGTAGCCCCACCCAAAGTACAGTCATGAGTGCACAACGCGACGATCCTGGTCGCGGTGTGGACCCATGTCGCGGAAATGGGAGGAGGCGAGGTACACAAGGTTATGATTTAGTGGTAAACACAGTCAAACACCGAGCTCGCCGGCGAGCTCGAGGCAAAAGTTATGTCTTGGTTAGATTCTCTCCAAATAGTCGTAGAGTTAAAATTCATAGGGCCCACTTTCAACGGTACACTTATGTACCGGGGCGATTCTCTCCTACTCCCCTCTCTCCTGGCGACGGCCCAAGCCGAGGTCCGTACCCTAGTGGTGCCCTTGAGCAAGTCGCCTACTCCTCTCCTTGCGGCGAAGCGTCTTCAACGCTCGCCTTAGGCGGTGCGCCCTCTGCGCCCGCATCTGGCTGAGTTCCATCTGCGCTCGCCAACCGTCCGGTGACGCTGTAAATGCCGGTAGAGGCAAACAGCATTAGTCCGTTCTAAAAAAAAAAAAAAAAAAAATTTGAATACCTACGTTACTGATTCCTTATAATATATTTATCATGTTTTTGATGTAGCTTCATCAGAAAAACATTGACTATTTAGTCAAAGTTTTTGTAAAGCAGCAAAAAAAGATTTTTTTCTACCGATTATATCTTTGAACATATTTCTGTATGTTTTTGCTTCCGGTCGACCTTGTATTCAAGGGCGGTGTTACATAATTCGTATATTGTAAGAAGATAAATATAATAAAATAGTAATAAGTATTTTAGGGATGGCAGCAGTTATATTAAGGCGAAATGTAATAATAATAATTCGACTACGCGAAAACTTATTTTTTCGACGCTTAACCGACCTAATAACCGAAGTGCGAAAAAAAACGTAGTGTAAATTGAATATACGCTCTTATGAAGTATGGGAGCCAATACACGATTGAGTAAAATTGGCTCGAAAGAAAAAAATTGACAACATGCCCTAAATTTTGCAATTGTTTTTGCGTGCTTTGTGGGAAAAAGCAATTTTATTCAATTATGAGCAAATATATATCACATTAGAATTCCCTATGATATTTACTACTGAAACATGGACTCCATTATCATTAAAATTTAATCATTTGATTATACAAAGTAAATATAAAAAATATTAGCACGTTTTCAATTGTATTTTCGCATTACATCGTCCAATCTGATAAGCAATTCTCAACCTTATGTAAAGCATCGTAAATTGTTTAAAATTAGACCGCAGTACACATAATTTATGAATATCTGTATTTTTATATATAAAACAAACTCGTGTTAGTTATACCATTTATAATTCAAGAACGGCTTTACTGAAGCTTTGTTGAAGTGAAAATATCTCTAGGCGCGTTGAGCACTTTATTGGTGAACAAAAATAATGAAACTCGTGTCATCGTCACCGAACGCTTCAAGTTACTTAGTTTTAACTTCTATCAGCAGTCCACAAAGACAGCTCCCATTGTTTTAGCGCTACACATCAGACATAGCTTTTAATTAAGAACACATACGAGTCAATCTCATCAACCTAGTAACTAAACTAAATAAGTTTTTGTCTGTATTTTGTGAACAAGTCGTCTAATTTTGGCGATTCGGCGTAGGCCGGTGGACGTGTGCCGAATATTAAGGTGATTAAGGACATACAATTTTATTAGAAGCACGATGATAATGTAAGGCACTATGTGAGGACAAATTAAACAAATTAATCAATGTTTTAGTTACTATTTTAACCTATCTAACTACTCTCTCTCTCTCTCTCTCTCTCTCTCTCTCTCTCTCTCTCTCTCTCTATTTGTGTGTGTGTGTGTGTGTGTGTGAGTCTGTATGATCGTAGCTCCCTAACAGTAGAAACGATTTTAATTTTGTTTGAATGGTGAATTAGTCACTCAATAGTAGGTATTATTATTTGTCGAGATTCTGTAAATATTTAATTTAATAATACTTGTCAATAAATGAGATATGCCTGCACATGGCATTTCAGAGGTTAGTCAAAATAAGTATCTTTGCGGAATGTAAACATTACTGTTTCGTTGAAGGGCAATGTTTTCAGCGAAATTACAGGGCAAGAGATTTAAAATCTTATATCTCATGGTGATGAGCGAAATGCATTGTCATGCACGGTTTCGAACTCTTCCCTTATTTTAATAAAACAAAACGTGGACTAAATAAATATAAGTAGTGTAAAATGAATACGGAATGTGTAGGTATATGAGAGCATATTAAAGCATAGTTTTTGGGTTGCGTTATAGAAGTTTTCATACAGATCCCTAATTTTTTGAAAATATAGGTTTTGCCTATGTTCTTCAGGGATTATGTAGGATTCTACTGGTGAAATATTTTATCTAATAGTTTCATTAGTTTGGAGCCTATTCAATTCAAAGAAACAAACTCCTCATTATAATATTAGTTTAAACTCTTGAATGTGTAAACATCCGAATACTGTTGCAGTTAACTCCAACAATATCCTTTTTTTTTTTAAACGCCACCTGTTCATTATTTTCCGAACTAATGTTATTGTAACACAGCCTTTCTTTAGTAAACGATCACAAACGCCACGTGAGAATAAGAATGCGTGTTGGTTGACATCGTAGTACATTGAATTAACGGTAGGTGCCACTATTAGCAAATTTTAGAACCCAAAGGACGAAATCACACGATATAGCAATTTTATTATATAAATATTTTGAAACTATTTTCCAATGTCCGAGCGACATATAATATTGATACATAGAATTCATGATTATCTCTGAAGAGCCGCGCCCCGCGGTTTCACCTCCGTGTTGATGGATGATGTTGTTGAAGATTTTTATTTTTTTATTTTGTGTTATACTGATAAAAGTACCTAGGTATGAGAAAAAAAATTGGAAAAAGAACACAGTCTTTTGTGTAAGTTATTATATAGTTTACCTACATACCTACCTTATTATATTATGTATGCTGAGTTTAACATAAAATTTACGTACCTACTAAGTATTTAAAAGTAAAATACCTACTTATTTAATTACGTCTCACTTAGTATTTGACTGTATCAAATAAAATATGGTTTGATCTGCAGTGCAGTGCAGCCATCCCAAAAGATAATTTTTGCCACTTTTGCCCACACCCTATTCGAACGCTCAAGTGAGCATAAGACCTAAAATCGCATGATTATGCTGTCAAATACATAGCTGTAAAAAAACGATCACAAACAACCATGCTCCGGACGTGGGTCAAAAATTACACTTTTTGGCGACTGTTTTTTTTAGCTTTCCGTCATAATCATCATCATCATCAGCCTGTAGCAGTCCACTGCTGGACATAGGCCTCTCCAATTGCACGCCACTTAGGTCTATCTTGGGCTTCTCGCATCCAGTTTTTGCCAGCCGTCTTGCGCAGATCGTCACTCCACCGTGCCTCAGGACGTCCTACACTACGTTTGCCGAGACGCGGTCTCCACTCTAGAACTTGTTTACCCCAACGGTTGTCGGTTCTACGGCTAATATGGCCAGCCCACTGCCACTTCAGCTTGCTGATCCGGTGGGCTATGTCGATGACCTTGGTTCTCTGACGGATCACTTCATTTCTGATGCGATCCCTCAGAGAAACACCGAGCATAGCCCTTTCCATAGCCCGCTGAGCGACCTTGAGCTTGTGGACCATTCGAGCCGTCAGTGTCCACGTTTCGGCTCCGTATGTCATGACGGGTAGGACGCACTGATTGAAGACTTTCGTCTTCAGGCACTGTGGAATCGGCGAAGTAAGGACTCGACGTAGCTTCCCAAACGCTGCCCAGCCCAGCCGAATTCTTCTATTCACCTCGTTCTCAAAGTTGTTTTTTCCCAACTGCAATGTCTGCCCGAGGTACACATATTTTTGAACAACTTCGAGAACGGCGCCGTGTATCGCAATCGGTTCCGGTAAAACATGTTCGTTGAACATGACCTTGGTTTTGTCCAAGTTCATCCGTAGGCCGATGCGTACAGAAGAGTCAGCCAGGTCATTTAGCATCTGTTGCAGGTCCTGCAGCGTCTCTGCCACGATGACGATATCCGAACGCTAGCTAATAGCTTTCCGAACGCTGAACAAAAAGAGACATGAACGATTTTTCACCCACAGATTCCCAACTCGAACGCCCCTTGTGAGCGTTTTTAGCGTTATTTTCGCTAAAAGCGCTCACGAAGGGCCTATTCGAACGCACTAAATACTCGTAGATGACATTTATGTTGCCAACTCATGGTAGAGGTACAGAAGTACCTACTATGACTGATTCGAATTACGTGGAGACTGGCTGCTCTGAGGTTATAAATCTACGTATCAGAATAGCAAGCAGCAAGGCTACAACTGACAAGTGTCAACTTACTCGAAGGTAAGTGCCTGTTTAGCTCTTTGGTTCGCTTCTTTTGCTCGATTGTTTGATTCGATTTTGTTTAGATTCGGCACCATTAGGTACATAGAAAACGAAAACGATAACTGACTAAATCGAAAATAACGTATTCACTAGTTTGCGGAGTTCCTCACCTAAAGGTAGATTGTGACAAACATAGGGTTATTTGTTGGCCACTGTTTCTCAGAATTCAAATGTTCCATGGGCAGCGCGGACTAAAAATACTGATTACGACAAGTGCCTAGTGACTTAACTGTTATTGTTCAGTCAAACAGTTGTAATTATGTGTGAATTAATAGAAAAATTACAAGATATGACGCATTATATCGGTTCAATTGTAGCAATTTGATTTGAAATTCATAATCATTATTGAGATGACTAGTTTTCACCAAACGTGATCCCAAACTTCTTAGTACTAGTAGATAGATAGATAAAAAAACCTTTATTGCACAAAACTAAAAGTAGGTACATAGGCGAACTTAATGCTAATTAGCATTTTCCTCCAGCTAACCTTTGTGTGATATGGAAGTGTGTTTGGTAGTGCTTTATTTAAAACTTGAGAGTTTCTATAGAACAGATATTGTAGGTAAAATATTAATAAATAATAAACTTATTCATTTTTTTATTTTTAATATAGTATCACTAATATTTAAATTTCTTTTTTTGATATTGGAGGATTAAAAATTTAATACAGATTTGACACTTTGCACTCAAACCCGATGTACCTAGTTTTACTTATGCAATTTTTTTTCTTGGTATATATTTGGGTATATGGTTAAAATGATCGATCTCTTGGTCATTTATTTTTACTAGGTCGATCTCCTTAAAAAAAGTTTGGGCACCACTGTTATAGGGGATATCGATTAGTTTGAGAAAGCATTGACTTCTTAGTCAGAGATTAGTCGCGCATAAGCACATTTCCAGGCCAGGTAAACGCTGGATGGCAGCTCAGTATTTTGTCAAAGTACCTATACTATACCCACTCACCCTTCCTTCCATTGAATAGTACTACATACTTAGTTTATAAGTTATTTTAAACTTGAAATAATTAAGCCCACCCATATTTATACCTTATTTTCGAGTTTTCGAGCCGGTTAGATACAATATTTGTCAGGTAGGGGTCTGTAGTAACCGTTTCATTGTCTGGTTATGTCCGGTCTGTACCCGTCAGGATTTGGTACCTACGCGTACTTGGTCCGCCGGACCAAGTACGAGCGTCTGTTAGGGCTATTCCGCCTTATTATGGTTGCAGGTTTAAACCAACTCTAGCGATAAACTCGACAGTAAACCCGAAAACGCTATAAACGCTATTAGCGTCACAGGTTTATTTCATAAACGAGACTTTTCTATAGCAACATCGCCAAACCAGGCCCCGGCCTAGTTTAAACTGTGGTTTTTTACCGCCACTTCGACTTTGACGTAAAATTGACAACGAGAGTTGAGGTTATACTTGTGTATTTCATTTTGTGTTGCATTGTATTGCTGGAAATTCTTTACTGGCTTGAAAATGGATATATATATATATATATATATATATATATATATATATAATTTATAAATAAGGAAAGAAACGAAGACATTACAATTATTGTTATTATTCATGTCTAAGTAACTGCACTCCGCGGTATCACCCAGGTGGTGATGGATGATGATAATGATGATAGCGTATGCTACTCACGAATAATTTATTCTAATATTGAAAGAATGCTTGAAACCGGTCTAGTAGTTTTCAACCAACTTCCAAAAGGAGGAGGTTCTCAAAACTACTTTTATTACTAAAGAATGGAACCGACTTTAACACTTAAAAGTGTGAAACAACTTGTTGAAGTTGGTAACATGCGTTTATTGTGATAGGTAGGTACATTTAAACTATCGTGGTATTAATCGAAACAAACATACAACATAAATCTTTCCTTTTTATAATATTAGTAATAGTAGTATTGATAAAATTAAATTTAAATTTAAAAACCGACCACACGGGAAGCACCAGCTTTCAAACAAAAACAAATTTTGAGAATCGAAAGTTATGAGGTAACAAACATAAAAAAAATAGTAGATAACTTGATTTTTTACAAAAAACGTTTGAAACTTAACCGATGTTAGTGATGAATTATCATCAAATAAAACTACTAAATGTAAATGGGAAAAAGATTTCAAATAAAAAATAATCATCAAAATTGGTTCACTAGGTAAAAGTTATGAGGAAACATAGGTACATAAAAAATACAGACGATCACAGTACCTCGTCCTTTTTTGAAGTCGGTTGATAAATCTATCCATAGACAAGGGGGACCTTTCTTGTAACAGACTCTTCTACTAAGTACGTATTATAGATTTTGCTAAAAGTTTGTGTTTGTTAAAGAATAATTTACATGGTACTAATTATTAAAACCCTTTGCGTATCAGAGACTACAATATACGTCAGTTTCTTTCATAAATCTTTTGTTTTAATTATCTCGGTATAGCAAGGGTTAAACTGGCTGCGCGCCGCGACTTAGCCCGTCTGATCTAATGATCTCCGTGCAGTATAGATAAGTTATTATTTGTTGTGATGACAATTGGTTTTCTTCGCGCTTCATACTTACATTTCACACATTCAAGAATTATGACGTTACATTATAACATTAATACGAATAGTTTGGAGCGTTTGTTCTGGCTGATCTCCGAATCGACCGACTTTGACGGGACGTTCATTAGCTGTAGCTCATTATGAGTTGACAACATAAATGTCATCTATATTAATTAAAAAATACGGGATTACTCACGTAACATTTATCGGATAGGTCCGACTATAGTTTCGACCACATTCGGTGGTATTTTTCAAGGAGTGTTCGGGACGCCCGCATCGATGACTTATGGGCGATCCCAATAATCTATCTATCCACAGTTTTGGGTTGGGTTTAAAGAATTTATTTCTCATAAAGAACAAGGTTCACTTAAAATGAGATTTAACACTAAAACTTATAACTAATTAAAGTGATTAGTCGAGTATAACATATTTGTTCAGCAATCTTAGGTTATTTCATTATAAATATATTTTTTAAGTTTACTTTTAAAAACAGAAATTTTACAATCTTTAATATCGTTAGGTAACTTATTATAAAATGTTTTCGTTACTACCGATAGAAATTTGACATAACGTCCATACAAAAAGTATCAAATATCTATCTCTAGTAAGGTAAACCGACGATAGATAGATTATTGGGACCGGCCGTAAGTGATCAGCCGTCTCGCTTAGCACTCTCACGTCATCGACGCGGGCGTCCCGAACACTCCTTGAAAAAGGCCACCGAATGTGGTCGAAACTATAGTCGGACCTATCCGATAAATATTACGTGAGTGAGTAATCCCGTATTTTTTAATTAATAATGATTGAAAACCACGTTAGTTTTTATAACAAAAATGTCATCTATAGTCGATCCTCGATCTTGGCTGCCTATTAAGCTTTTGATTGGCTTTCTCGTTGTCAATTTTAGTTCCACAATTGACCGCAAGGTGGCACTGTTCTTTTTTTCATACATTGTTTTCGCGACAGTCGATACCGAGCATCGATTGATTAATGTTGTAAACTCAAACCTACTGATACTTAGTTGATGTTATAAGGAGAAACATAGGCTACTTATATTGTATATGAAGAACTAGCAGTCAGCGAAAAAATCTTTGTGAGTATACATAGTCAGTTTCTTCGCAGGTGAAGCCGCGGTCTAAGCTAGTATTACTTATGATCTTAAGTAGGTGAGCGTTAGCATATTAAAAATTTAATGGAACCGATTTTTTTTATTTTTAGTTTTAAATAATTTCTTATGTACACATCCAGAGATATAAGTATATATAGGTACATAATTTAGGTAGTATAATACTAGCTGCGTTCCGTGGTTTTGCCCGCGTGGTGATAGTTGATGATGTGAATCAAATTTATAGCCTATTATATTTATAGCAAATTTGTAGCCTATGTTAGGTACCTACTCAGGGATAATGTAGCATTCTAATGGAGATAAAAAGGCCCATTAGATTTTGAGTTCATTCGTTACAAACATACAAAAATACAAATATAACCTCTTTAAAATATCAGTATAGATATGGTTATGTTATAATTATTTTATTTATAGGTTATTTTCTCATAGAAAAATAATTTTCCGTATTAAATACTACGCGATGGTTCTGCCATCTGTTCGAATTCACTGAATCCAGATTACAGAGCGTCTGCACAGGCGTAACTGTATTAGTACGACCATGCCACCATAGATGGCGCTATTATGGATATAATTGTATTTAAATATTCTTTTTGAGTATTTTGAAGATGGTGACACAAATTAAAAAAAAATATATTTTATAATAAATTTATGGCTGTTAAAAAAAAATTGGATATGCAAAAAGTAGTTTTTATATGCTGGTTCCTATAATTAGGCTGAAATATTCTGAATCACGCAAGTGAAGTTTTTATCGACTTGAAGATAGTGTATGATAAAGTTCAATATACAATTGTACTTGCTTCGGCAGTACATATACTAAAATTGGAACGATACAGAGAAGATTAGCATGGCCCCTGCGCAAGGATGACACGCAAAATCGTGAAGCGTTCCACATTTTTTGAACACTTCAGATACCTATATAAAACTTAGGTATCCGCCTTCTCAATAAATAATAATAAGCCCGGCTACTTTTTTTTCTTCTACAACCTCTGATGCCTAGTTGGTCTAAATCTGCAGCATTGCCATTATGTTTTTCAAATCTTCATGATAGTTTTTTTTTATTTGAGTAGTAAATTAATTTTTACTACATGTACCTATCGATATACAAATGTATTTTGATACCTATAGTAATTGACGCCAAGACTAAAGAACTGGGTTTCCTGTACTGCTTACATAAGTAGTTACCAGGTAGATGATGAAATAACGTATAATTTCCCCGAAAAACTCTCCAACAACTCAACAATTAATATCAGTTAATCACTTATGTCTACAGTACAAACGGAGCCGATGGCCAACAATGATGGTTCCCAGACTTATCGACCTACGGGGTACGGCGCAGGAGGGCGCGTGCAGGAGAGGGGGGCGGAAGTGAATGAGTAGGTGACGTGGAGATTGCAGAGCTATTAAGGCTCTCTAAAAAAAGTTCAGATTGTTAATATCTTTTAAATTTGTATGAAAAAAAAATATAAGTGTAATTTTGGTACCTTGCCATGTGAATCCTGACGAGGTACCTATGCTTTTAGTATTACTAAACCTTCTATAATGTAAGTATGCTTCAAAGAACACATGAACATAGTGTCATCACCTTAAGGCGCGCTCGTACCCTGAATAAATAAAAAGCAGAATTTTTAAACACCTAGTGTAACGAAACAGATCGATATTATGAAAAAAATACAAAGGTTAGAAAAGGAATAGGAAAAGAGTAATAACCGAATAGAATTCATAAATATAAATCTCTTTCAGCAGAAAAAAATCCTAAATAGGACCACAAAAATAAACTTTCAAGTCCAAACTCTCAGAATTTTCAGCGATAACACTATATTTTTTTTAAAGTAATACTTAGCCAACGTATAGTACTAAAGTAATAACCAGCAGTTTTTTCGATTGTGTTAGTATATATCGAAAAATATAAAGAAAACGTACAAAATTAACGCATTTTCGCATTACATCGTCCAATCTAACAAGCGATTTTCAACCTAACGTAAAGCATCGTAAATTATTTTAAAATTGGGGTTGGACCGCGTCTTAAATAGAGATAAGAAGAAAAGTGTTACTGGACACATTCTTACGTATAGTGAATATAGCAGTTTAGAATAGAACACAATTACTTATTATACTCTTTAGGCTAGATTGTAATATCAATAGGGTGCATTATATTTGTATGTAACCTAGGTAAAAAAAACTCAATCTTCTCGTTACACGCTATATAATTCTTCGTTTAGCGAACGTTTCGCGCGTTCCATTATCATAAGGGTATTTATGGCCATTCGAATATTGCTTTTGCTTTTTCCACTCTATAGTTTGCTCTCGCTTTGCAAACCCGTTTGCCGGTATTTGTTATTGCTGTAAAACTTAGCACCCGTTTACATTCATTTCCTTACCTTCGTACAACGCCCAAAACAGTTCATCAAGGATTAAACCATTTAGGTATCACAGATCAGATCTACTGCATTCACTTGAATATTCTGTTTATAAGGCCGACGACAATCATTCGAACGTAAGTAGGTATGCGGTTGAAACCTTTTGGAATGTGCTATTCGTTTACCAAAACACCCGTTCCAAAAACATCAGTTCCTGTTACGGTTCCCTATTTGTTTCATATTTTTGTCGTAATTTAACTGTTTTGTCTTAATTTAGGTACTTGAACGGGTTATTCACTCACACATTACCTCATTGGACATAGACGATGGCCAGTTCGGCTTTCGTCCAACTCTCAACGGACATGGCTATTTTCTCACTTAAGGAGGTAGTCAAATATTACACTAAGAACGCTACTACAGTATATGCCTGCTTTCTGGACCTGAGTCGTGCATTTGATTCGATTAACCATGAGCGTTTGTGGACGAAAATGCACGGCTCGGGGGTCCCCTCTGAAGTTGTTTGTCTTCTGGCGTACTGGTACGCCAATCAGACAAACAGCGTCAGGTGGGACTCTGAGGTCTCGGACAGTTATAGACTTTCCTTCGGGGTCCGGCAGGGTGGGGTCACCTCTCCCGACTTGTTCAATTATTATGTCAATGACTTGATCGTGGAGCTGAGCGGTACTCAGGTGGGGCTCCGGTTGGATGACAGATATGTCAACAACCTTAGCTACGCTGATGACATGGTGCTGCTCAGCCCCTCGATCAAAGGTCTACAAAAACTTCTTGGTATTTGTGAGCGGTTTGCGAGAGAGCACGACTTAACCTACAATAGCAAGAAGTCGGAAATGGTAGTTTCAGGTCGGGAAAGGGTCCCCAACGTGTGCCGGAGCTGCGTTTAAATGGTCACCCGATTGAGATCGTGGAGAGTTTCAGGTACCTTGGTCATATCGTGACGTCCAAGCTTACCGACGACGAAGATATAGAACGCCAGAGACGAGCCCTATGCATTGTAGGTAATATGATTGTGAGGAGATTTTACAATGCAGCGCCTGACGTGAAAATGATGCTATTGTCGATATTTTATCTCTTAAGAATCTCTCTAAGAACAAGATCCTAGCTCCATCATTGGGAACGTGCTGATTACTAACAGACAGTGGTGGATTGTATGCAAAATTCTATGTTTCTATAAATGTGAAGTGCTAATCCCAGGTCAAGTATCGCTATTATATCTGTATTTATCTGTAAAGAAAGTAAAAAGCAAATAAAATCCGAATGTAAAGAAAGTAAAATTGCTTCACAGTCATCATCAGTTGTAACAATGTATGTGCCTTGGAGTTGATAGTGGCTTATCTCTTCGCCACATTTCTTGGTCATTAGCAGGGTGGTTTTAGTGTAAACCATCCATCGATGTGTTTGTATCTTCTCTATTTTCACATCGTCGAACTCAACCAGCATTGGGCGGCATTCCGTGACGTTAGCAGCAAAGTTCATCAACTGAGTTACGCAGACATCTTTTATCATCAGGGACGTGTAGTCTTCTTCGCATAAAAATACTGATTCGTCGATTTCTTTACAGGGATGAAGCAGTGACATCGTTTTCAACCCTTTCATTAAAAGGTAAGGATATTTAGGTAATACTATGGAAGTTTGGTTTAGGGAATTTGTGATAGGTAACGGGATGATTTTATAGTACGTATATACGTTCCTGAATCGTCTGGAGAGAACCCAATGCACTTATTACACATTACAGCTAAGAAGATCGGAGTAACTATTGATGACAGTGACTTGGACTCTGTGATGCGTGTGGGTCCGCGACGCTCCATGGACGGTTCTGGCAATTTACCCAATGCATCATCAAAGCTTCCGCGCCCTCTTGTCGTACGCTTTGTGCGCCGCCTAAAAAGGGAAGAGTTCATAAAAGCAGCAAAAAACCGACGGAGCCTCTCTAGTAGTGACATTGGGATTGAAGGAGTAAGCAGGAAAATTTATTTTAATGATCGCCTTACACTTGAGAATAGGCAATTATTTCGATCGGCAAGAGATCGCTGTAAGGAGTCTGGTTATAAGTACTGCTGGACTAAAAACGGTGTCATCCACGTGCGTAAGCAGGAGGGAAACCCTGCCATCACCATCAAATCTTCAACAGATATTGAAAACCACATGGGTCCCTTTACATCTACATCATGATAAAAAAATACCCTTAGCTTTGGTTCTCCCCTCTAAATTTGTTTCTGTTATAAAATATATTCTGTTACTTCAATATGTTACTTTACCATATATCACACACTCACACTCCACTGCACAAAATCTATCACCATACTCACATTCACATTCTTGCGCTCTTCTGTCATTATTATTATGTATCAATCAGTTAATAATGTACAAATCAGTCAGTAACTGTATATATAATCATAATAAAATTTTCTCGGTTTTCAGCGAAAGGACTGTAATGGTGACATGCTGGGTTCTGGTGTTCACTCCCTCAAAATTTGTATATCATCGTGATGGGTTCATTTAATATAGCAGAAGACATAGAAGTAACAACCGCTATTGAATGTCATAATTTTCATTCTGTTGAAGCTGGCAAACAATTTTTCAATTTAAACACTCAATTCAATTTTAGAGTCTTGTCAATGAATATAAGAAGTTACCAATGTAATTTTGATAAATTGCTAGTAGCTCTTACTCGTTTCAAGATAGATTTTGACGCAATGATTCTTACTGAATGTTGGCTAACTGAAAGCACAACAATCACTTCTCTGCCTGGTTACAGCTCATTTCGTACATCTAGACAGCAAAACAAAAACGGCGGAATAGTTATTTATGTGAAAAATTCGTACAGAACATCATCCTACGAACCCATCATTGTAGATGCCGATTCTCTGCTTATACACTTGGCTTATAATGTAGCTATTTTAGGTATATATCGTTCTCCTTCCAACAAACGTGTAGAACCATTCATAAACTCACTAGACTCTGCCTTAAGCGCTCTGAATGGTAAATCTTTTATTACGGTCGCTGGTGACATTAATATCGACCTATGTAACCCTGTGAATAATGATGTTTCCGAATATTTGAGTTTAATGGCAACCCATGGATTGCAACCAGCCATCACCAATCCCACCAGGATTAAGACCTGCATAGATCACATTTTTCTGAAATGCAACACCAAATCTGTCGGTTTGATATGCCAGTCATCGATAACTGATCATGCCATTGTAGTAGCTGCAGTCGCTCAGTTGAAAAATACGGAAAATACAAGATATAAGTCAAAAACCAACTTCGATGCAGTAGTCTCAGAAGTGAACACCACTGACTGGTCATTAATCCTCACAAAAAGCTGTGTAAATGAAGCTGTTTCTACCTTCTACGAAGTTATAGTTAACATTATTGGTAAGCACACAAAAAAAGTGAAGATTGGCAGAAAAATGGTAAGCATAAAACCATGGATCACTCCAGGGTTAATAAGGTGTATGCGCCACCGAGACAAGCTTCACCAAGATTGTAGGCTCTACCCAAACGATACTCAAAGGCGTAAAATTTATACAAGGTATCGCAATTTTTGTAATAAACTGCTACGGAAAGTTAAAGCTCATTTCTACAGCCAACAGCTCGAGTATAACAAGGACGACCCTAAAAAATTGTGGAAGACCATTAAACATATATGCTACTCAACCTACCAAACCAATTCGTTTGATCTGCTAAACAGCAATAGTGACAGCACTATACCGCTTAATAACTGCAACCAGCATTTTGCTTCAATAGGAAATACTTTAGCAGACAAAATCTTATACAAACTTCAAGAAAATGAAGAATCTCTTATAAAATCTCATAGCCCTACTTCGTCTATTTCACACTCACTATTTTTGTATCCGACTGATCCTAGTGAAATTTCAAACATTATTTCAAAATTTTCAACTGAAACATCTCCCGGTCCAGATATGATCCCTGTTGCACTTTTGAAAAAATCTATCTGTGCGCTTATGCCTCCATTAACATATATCTTTAATCTAAGCTTAGAGACTGGCACGTTTCCAAATTATTGGAAATTGGCCTCAATAACCCCCATATACAAACATGGTGCTAAAGATATTCCAGATAATTACCGACCAATAGCACTGCTAAGCGTTATTTCTAAAGTGTTAGAAAAGCTGGTAAACAACAGACTTGTCAAGTTCTTAGAGAAGCACAAACTCATTTCAGACAGACAATTTGGGTTCCGCAAAGGTAGATCTACTGAAGACGCTGTCACTCTTCTCGTCGATTTAGCCTCATCTTACACTGACAATGGAGAGTCATGTGTTGGTGTGTTCTTAGACCTTGCGAAGGCATTCGACACGGTATCAGTAGGTCTACTCGCGAAAAAATTGGAATCATATGGAGTGAGGGGAGTTGCGCTTAACTGGTTTATAAGCTACCTAAAAAATCGCAAACAATTCGTAAAAATAAACAATAACATGAGCCAAAGCTTACCAATTAACTATGGCGTGCCGCAGGGCAGTATTCTTGGTCCCACCCTCTTTATCCTTTATATTAATGACATAATAAGTCATAAATTAAGTAATGCTGACATCATAACGTATGCTGACGACACTGCTATACTGTTTCACGGTCAGTCGTGGGACAAGGTATTCAATCTAGCAGAAGAAGGCCTCTCGCTTATAGCTAAGATCCTGGACAGAAATCTTCTCACCCTAAACACGAGTAAGACCAAATACATAGCCTTCTCGAAAACATGTGTGACCAGCCCTCCCATTGATAAGGATCTAAAAATTCATTACTGCACCTTAGACCAAATGTCCAAAAATTATAACTGCTCGTGTGATTCAATAACACGGGCCACCCACCTTAAGTACTTGGGCGTGACGATTGACGAACATCTATCTTACAAGGAGCATATAATAGAATTGGCTTTGCGGACACGAAAACTAATACACGTTATGCGTAACCTTCGTGACTGCGCGCCAATTCCTTTATTGCGACAAATATATATAGCTTTATGCCAGTCTGTTATCCAATACTGTATTTCAATATGGGGCAGCGCCGGTAAAAGCTTCTTTATACTCATTGAAAGAGCTCAGAGGGCTTTAATAAAAGTAATTTTACGCAAACCTTACAGGTATCCTACTAACACCTTGTATGATGATTTCAAAGTACTTAGGGTTCGTCAGTTATTTGTGTACAATGTCACGCTAAAGGTCCACAAAAGTTTGAAACTCCGTTCTGACTACGAGGAAATACTTAATAGACGAGTGTACAAACTTCCACTTCCACAAGCTCTCTGTCTACTAGCAAGACGCAGTCCCTATTACTCACATCCTTGTACATATAACAAAGTAAGCGATATTCTGAAAATCAAAACTCTTTCATTCACTCAGTGCAAAAGAGCTCTCAAAGAATGCCTCTTCCAACTCTCTTATGATGAAACCGAGGAACTTATTTAGCTGCGCAAACACAGACTTACATAACCCTCCACTCTACACTACCTATATTTATATCATATATCTCCACGACATTCCGTCCTTATTTACTCACATAAAATATGATTACTTCACATCCACACTCACATTCACTCACACTTACACAAGTTACACATCTCCCTCCACTCCACATACGCACACATCCTTACATCCTTAAATTCGCAACAAACCTTCATACTTATAAATATATTACATTAAATCCATTTTAAAATATATGCATTTATATGTAATAATCTTAAATTGTAAAAAAACTAAAACTTTATTCAAGTCTTACTAACTTTGAAATTATTTTACGTTGTAACGTGATGTTGTAGTCGTATACTTAGTTAAGATAAAATCGCACTTGGATGCCAAGATACAGGCCTTGTGCTTAGTTTGGGGTCCGCTGAGAATCAGTATGACTGAAATTAATGTCTTAGAACTACATTTAAGTAAACTATGTATAAATTAAGTCTTTTGAAAAATAAACATTATCATTATCATTATCATTATCATACATCGAACTCGACTAGGGGTATATCCATAATGAACGTTATTTGATTTTCCTTAGCAAATACTCTGAGTTCCATACATTGTTCTAATTTGAAAATATTGTCTAACGTGGCAGGAAATACAAGCTTATCATGAGTTTCAATGGTTTTTAATAGAGATAACAATTCGTTAGTATCAATCAACGATTGATGTAATGTTCCCAATTTACTGAATGCTACTGACGTTTCTATTTCTTCTAATCTTATATAGAGTGTATTAAAGTTATGCAAGAACAAATTATAGGCATTAATTATGTTAAGTTCGTTAATAGTCATTTTTGTATCACTAATTTGTTTCCTAATTTGCAACATCACTTTATCTAATTCAATAAAATTATGTTTTACTGAGCGTGAGACATTTGTAAGAGATTCCATCATTTCAGCGACCACTGTCATTTTTCTATCTACTGCATCTTGACTTGACTTTATATCTTTTATCATTGTATCATACCTTATCGCATCGTCGTTATCTAAATTTCCTGTCACTAACTTAATTATAGAACCGAGAGGATTCAGAATTCCACGTCTAAGACGCCTCGACGGTAGTAGCTGATTAAACTTTTCTATCGTTAGACTGAGGGTGTAATCAACTTGCATTCTTAGGTCATTTACGTCCGCGCCAGCTGTTTTATTACGAAAATAACTATCAATGTGAATATTAAGCTCGTTGTAACGGTTCATGTTTAATTCTAAATCCTCACGTGTTAAACATAAATCTAGTATTTTAACTATTGACCACTTATCGTTACTAACTAAAGCCTTTCCTTCTTTCATTGGGAGTATTCCAGGGTTGTGTTCAATTGGCTGAAGTAGAAGGGCCGGGATCCTGGTGAGATTCATCAGGAGCAGGAGGAACCTGTGAAGGTCGTTTCACATCTTTAACAGGTGCTCTAGTATATGGTTAAGAACGATTTTCCTTCTATGCTAAATACGTCTATGAAAATTTCCTGAAAAGGTCTACTTTGCGTTTAAGTAAGTTGAAGTTCTGGTTTTATAGGTTTTCTGTCATATTTCATGGCCTTACATTTTTCGCAAGTATTTATGATAGTTGCTACGGTCAAATCCATGTGGTTCCAGAAGTATGTGCGTTTTAAGTGCATTAGCGTTTCTTTAATGCCGCGATGGCATGTCTTACCTATGTGATATTTCATAACTACTTCTCGCTGTTCATTTTCGTCTTCAACATAAACTACTCTTTGCTTACACTCAAACAGCCTAACGGTACCCTTTTTGAACAAAGCAATTGTTGCTTCTGCAAATTGTCTCCGGTGTCTCTCATCCTCAAAATATATAAAATGCTTAATTTTAGGCTTGATATATTCTTTCAGAAAACTTTTGACTAAATCAGGCCTGTTTAGAGGTAAGTGAACTTCAAAAATCTTTTGTTTGGGTCTGGATATGTTTTTTACTGTAATTTCGTCTCTAAACCACGTGTGGATAAGAATTTGATTTGGTTTTGTATTTATAGCTTCATTGAGGATCGGAATTCCATCTGTATCTACGTCAAATGCAGAATGTTCAGTAAAGGTATGGGTGCTTTCAGCCTTTTCAGATGCTGTAATGGTACTACTAGATGGAGATGGTACCGAAAACGTCCTTTCAGAGTCTGAATTGTGTATTTCTATTGTTTTTTTCAGAATCCGATGATATGTTAATTGTTTCGC